>OX457041.1:44309713-44672213 GCA_949752735.1 Lumbricus terrestris
TGAATTGTTTGTCGTCGTTGATGCATTGTTGTGTTGTTTGTGAATGTTGGAAATCGAAGAAGAAAATACAAGAAACTGATCTTTGTTGTAAGTGAACAAGTTTAAGAACTTTAGACACTTATAACCTAGCCATAGCTACCGCAGTACAGTGAATAGGTTAGGCCTAGGCTGCGCTGCAGAACAAAGAAGAGACTGGAAAAATCGTGAGTGATTGTGGAAGATCACATTTGGTGGCAGCGGTGGGATATCGTATCCAAGTTACGGACGTTGGGATATTGTCAATCCAAGTTACGGACGGTGGGATATCGTATCCAAGTTACGGTCGTTGGGATATTGTCAATCCAAGTTACGGACGGTGGGATTTTGTATCCAAGTTACGGACGGAGGGATATTTACGAACGGTGGATTTTTAGTCCAAGCTACGGACAGTGGATTTCAAATCATTACGAGAAGCCGACCACACGGGAGAAGGAGAATGAGCATTTGATCAACCGGAGAAGCATTCCGAGCATCCGAACAACTGGTGAGAAGATACAACGGGCATACGAACGACATTACGACAACGCAACGCCAGAGAGAGGTATACAAAACTCGCTCCTTGAATAAACAAGCAATAAGAATTAAAGTCAACCAATCACAGCAATTATAGCCACTCCCTCGATTTCTTCACGGAAATCATTTGAAGTAAAGAAGTAAGATGGAGAAACTTACAGAACAAAAACAAGCTAGTATAAAAAAGATGTCTTCTGATCGAATAATAAAATTATTAATCGAAGCTGGTCTAGACGTGGAAGAAGTCGAAGAGATGTCAAGGGAAAATTTGATGAGAGCTTTAGCAGAGGTTTGGCTTAAAGAAGAAGCGATAGCACCACCCACAGCGCAGTTATTTACTGGGGCTGAGGAGAAACCACAGGCTATGTCTATGGAGGCGTTGATGCAATTTATGATGATGAGGGAGGAGCAACGGAGACAAGAAGAGGAGAAACGTAGACAAGAGGAGAAAGAGAAAGAGGAGCAACGGAGACAAGAAGAGAAAGAGAAAGAGGAGAAACGTAGACAAGAAGAGAAAGAGAAAGAGGAGCAACGGAGACAAGAAGAGAAAGAACGGAAACAAGAAGAGAAAGAGAAAGAGGAGAAACGTAGACAAGAGGAGAAAGAGAAAGAGGAGCAACGGAGACAAGAAGAGAAAGAACGGAGACAAGAAGAGAAAGAGAAAGAGGAGCAACGTAAACAAGAAGAGAACGAAAGAGCGGCAAAAGCAGAAAAGATGAGACAAGAAGGGATTGAACGAGCAGAAAAGATTCGACTAGAGGAAAAAGTAAGAGCAGAACAAGCAGAAAGGATGAGACAAGAAGAGATAGAGATGCAGAAGCAGCAGTTCCAGCTTCAGTTAGAACAACTGAAAAAAGATCGTGACGAAGCAGAACGAAGAAGAATGGAATTGATGATAGAATACGAGAGGGCAAGGAAAAGTGATGAAGAAATACGGAAACAACAGATTGAAGAGCAAAAGGCTCGCGAGGAAGTCAAAGAAACCATGCGTTTGGCAGAATTACAAAGAGCCGAAGAGATTCGACAGGAAGAATTGAATATGGAGAAAGAAAATTTGGAAAAAGCGGAACGTGAAAGGGAAGAACAAGTGCAATTAGAACAAAAGAAACTCGCTCTTAAGGAAGCTCAGCTCCGAGAAATGGCTATTGAAAAGGAGGAACGCAGAAGGCAGTTAGAATTGTTGCAGCAGAAGATAGAACAAGAAGAACTGCGTAGGGAAGAAGATCAAAATAGACTGAGGGAACGAAATGAAGACGAAAGAAGAAGCCGTGAGGAGTTAGAACGAAATAGGATCCGAGAAAGTGAGACAATGGTGTCCAAGATTAAAAAGATAGGTGATGCAATGAAACACGTGTTACCTAAGATGCCATATGATATGATGGAGGTGCCATTATATTTTGAGACAGTTGAGAATGCATTCAACAGTTTTACGGTGGAAAAGCAGTTTTGGGTCAAATTGCTGTTGCCACTAATGACACCAAGAGCGAGAACGGTGTTAAACCGATTGTCTTTTGATGATCTAGACAATTACGACATAGTGAAAGAACATTTACTGAAAGAATTCAAATTGACAGCGAGAGAATATCGATCACGATTTGTAGATGCGAAGAAAACGGCAGAAGAGACATACACTATGTTTACAGCAAGATTGAAGAATCTGTTGAACTATTATGTCAGAAGTAGGCGAGTGGGCAAAGACTATGAGAAGTTATTTGATCTGTTGGTGGCGGATAAGTTGAAAGAATGTCTACCACCGGGTCCACTACAGTCTGTACTAGCAAAGGAGGGTACTGAATGTTTGGAAGCTAGTAATGTTGCAGATCTCGCAGACATACATGTGAACAATCGAATTGGTCTAATGTTTCAAGACAAACCGAAATATGAAGCATGGGGTAATAGTTCGAAGCAAACCAGGTGGAATAGTAGTAACAAAGAAACAGGAAGCCAAGCCAGAAATAATGAAGTAAGGAAAGATAGTGCTCATGGAAGACAGTTTGGTCAAGATAGAAGAGAAGCAACGGGTGACAGACAAATATACAGTCGAATTCCAGTGATGGGACGCCAAAGAGAAAGCAATGCAGCATATACTCCGTACAATTACCGACGGGAGAGCACTGAACAGAGAGGTATTGTGAGGAAACGTTGCCATAATTGTCAGTCAGACCGACATTTGATAAAGGATTGTCAAGCACCACCAAGAATGACAAATCTGAGAAATAGATTTACTCGAAGTGCAGAAAATCTCAGAGTAAATCAGATCCAAGTAATGAATGCACCTAATCAGCTGGAAGGACAAGACAACCGCGAAACGGAAGTGAAGTCAGTAATGAAGTGTACGCCTCAGTTTACTATACAGAGAGAAGTAGTAAAATCTGCTCCCATTACGGATACTTGTCGAGAAACAGAAAGTAAAGATGAGTGTCAACGTACGAAGAAGTCTTTACTACAGCATGTAGATGTAGAAATACGTGGAAATGATGACAGTTGTCGTCCCGTGCAAGTCAAAGCGCTGATTGACTCTGGTACTGAGATTCCAGTAATCAATGAGGAATTATTGAAAGGAGCGATAGTAGAAGAAATTGGCAGAGTACATTTGCAATGTGTGGCTGGAGAACCCATTCCAGCTAAGTTGGTGAAAATAGAAGTGCGGATGAGTGGTCATAACGTAGGAGGAGATTTGAAGGACAAGGAAATGAATATTGCGCCATATTTAACCTTGGTATGTGCCAGCATTCCGGCAGTCTTGTGCAAAGATAACAAAGAAAGGTTCTTGCTGCATCCAGAGATAATTGCAGAACTGAAAGAGGTTCCACCAGTGAATGTATTGCAAGGAGAATTGCAAGCGAATGTGACTACGAGAGCACAGAGTCGGAGAAGAGAAGTGGAAGAAGGAGAAGAGGAAAAATCAAATGAAAGTTTGCTAGATGAAGACACAGAAAGCGATGATGAACAAAGCGTTCAAGAAGAAGAAGAAGGAGTAACATCCAGGAGCAATGAAATTGAAGAAGAGATGGTTGCATGTGAACGTGATGATTATGATGATTCTGGAAGTGATAGTGAAATGGACACGAGTATGAGAGATTTGTTTGCCGAGAATACGAATGATGAAAGACAATTGGCAGACGCAAAGAAATTTGAAGAGCAGCAGAGAAATGACGAGTCACTGAAGTCGTGGTGGAAGATAGCTGAAGACAAAGGATCTGAGTTTAGTGTGGTGAATGGGTTGATGTATAAGAAGCATCAAATGTTGGATCAGTTGGTGTATCAGTTGGTGTTGCCGAAGGAAAGAAGAATTCAGGTGATGGAATTGGCGCACGAGTCAGTATTTGGCGGACACTTGGGAGAAGAGAAGACAAGAGAACGTATCTGTAGCGAATTATATTGCTTATACAGTAAACTAATCAAATTACATGTTTAATCGTTAATATAGGTAAGAGTTAAGATAATCAATTTAGACGGCGTTTCTAAGTTAATAACCGTTGGCGATTTAATCACTAGATTTCCGAATATCTAGCGTAAGAGCGAGGCGATATCATGACAATGTTGCTATGGAAGTTATGTCCACGTAAACATTCACGGTATGCAGCCAATCGCTAAGCATTATTAGTAGAATTAAATAAGAAACGCCAACTAAGTAAATAAGATTTCATTGTGTGTTTGTAAATATTCAATGTTTGTTTAACAATATATCTTTATATCAAAATACTGGTCCTTTGATACAGATCATCATAATGTCTAGTAATCACTTCACTCCGGACCGAGTCAATATGCATTTAATAGGCTACAGTATCAAATTGTCCTTTGTGTGGCCAAGGATGCGTAGAGATGTGGTGAAATTCTGCAAGTCTTGTGAGAAGTGTCAGTTGAAAGCACGAAGTTTGGTGATGGATCGAGTACTGATTACGCCAATACCAAGGGAGGATGTGCCGTTCAGAAGAATGACAATGGACGTCGTAGGACCAATTGAACCGACGTCAGCAGCAGGGCATAAGTATTGCTTGTGCATCGTAGACTCATGTACAAGATGGCCGACAATCTTTTTGATGAAGTCATTGACTGCTAAGGCTGTATGCGAAGTTCTGATGAAGTTGTTCATGGATGTAGGAGTTCCGTCAGTGATAACGAGTGATAGAGGAACGAATTTTACAGCCAGTCTAACGAGAGAATTTCTGAAATTGATGGGGTGTTGTCCTCGATTCGATTCGATTCGCCAGGACATCCAGAAGCGGCCATAGCTACCGCAGTACAGTGAATAGGTTAGGCCTAGGCTGCGCTTCAGAACAAAGAAGAGACTGGAAAAATCGTGAGTGATTGTGGAAGATCACAATCATCATCATCATCATCATCATCATCATCGTCGTCGTCGTCGTCATCATCATCATCGTCGTCGTCGTCGTCGTCATCATAATCATCATCATCATCATCATCTCCGTCAACATTATCAACAACAACAACATCGTCATTGTCGTCGTCACCGTCGTCGTCATCATTATTGTTATCATCCCCACCGCCAGCACCACCACCATCACAGTGGCGCAGCTAGCTTTTCATAGGTCTGTATGCAGAGGTCTCGCATGGGCCTCTGTTTGGCCGTGTAAAACCGGTATGCTTACGCTCTTGCGATCAAGACCACCAAAACTAATCAATGCATATTGCTACCGATGTAGCTAACCCACGTTAGCTACATCGGTGAGAGAGCTGGCGGCCGCGCGTCTGTGAAAGAGAGCGTGCGGGCCGCGGTTCGAATCCCGAAGGTGGTTATTTCAGAGATTCAAAAATCTCGGGCTAGCACGGTCCGTCCACGAGGACCTAAATGGCGTGGCGTCCATTCAAATGGGCGAGCGGTGGTGAAGGATCTCATCATCTCACCCTCAGGGTCGAGGCCATAAGACAGCAGCTATATAAAAATCCGATTACATTTACATTTTACATTTTACATAATGGTAGCCTATTAACACATGTGGCCTACAATGCAACTCAGGAGTGATTATTAGAATGATACAGATAAATTACGGTGTTAGGCCTATAATATCACACCTAGAGGAGGAATCGTCCCAAGTGTGCTCCGTCCAGTCTTGGGGCACACTCCCCTATCCTAAGCGATAACATAGGCACGCCCTTACTCTTTGCATAGCCATATGAAAGCGAATGAGCGAAATGAAAATCTCATGTCTGTATGATTCGTTTCATGGTCTCATCTTATAACTCTATAGTCTTTTAGCCTTTATAGGCCAATTGATATAGTCTTTATTATCGTTCATGCACATTAACGTCATCGTGCAATTCGACCGTCAAGACTCGGGACAAAACAAACAAGTAATAAGGAGTTCATTAGCTTTTCCTACTAATAGCACACGGCAGTTAGCAGACGTTATGAAGTACAGTAACGAAGTCACAACGACTACATTTCCCCACAAAATAATGTAAATTATTATTACGATAGATTAACAATTTAACAATCTCTGTGGTCTCCTATATAGAAGTCCTGGGCCCGTGTGCTTTGCACACACCGCACACATGATATGTATATATAGCCACTGACCACCACCACCACCACCACCACCATCACCACCACCACCACCACCACCACGACCATTCCGTCTTCTGTTCTTCGATTTCGCTGACACGGAGTCACTCCGCAATGGATCGGAATACGCGTACTTCAGCCTATATCCTTGAATCCAGGTGCAAAGAAGTCAATCCACTATGCAAACATTTCTGTCGATTTAGCGTCAAGGCACTCTATAGGCTACTTGTTCCGGACCATCTGGACTGTGGTCCAGTCTCAAATCGAAGGAGCCGTGGTTCAGACATTTAAACGAAAGAGCGATCGGGAACCAACGTCTGACTTACAAAGTGCAAGCGAAACAGAACAGTGGATCAAGGTGAGAGTTCAGTAACATTTGCGAAGATGTTGACCTGCTAATGGAGCTATAAAAGCGTCGAGATGACAGATGGAAGCGAGTGTCAATTTAACGAGACCGACTTTCTTTCGACTGCAACCGTCGATATTCGATCGGACACTTCTTCTTCTTGGTCTTAGTTCATCCGTGCTAGACTTCGTTCTGCATGGTAAACATAGACGGTCGTCAGCAGTTAGTCGTGGACAAAGGCTGACCCAGAGATGACGACGATGATATTATCGACATGATGAATCTTCAGTCCTCGCTAAGATAAAATGCTAATAAAATGCCATCACTGATTCTACTTGCTGCTTGCTGCTTGCTGCTTGTCGTCCCACAACCACCACCACCACCACCACCACCACCACCACCACCACCACACCACTACCCCACAACTACCACCATCCTTATGCTGCATGCTGCTATCAATAAAACTACTACTGTCCACTGCTACTACTATTGCTACTATTGCTATACCAACTGCTGCTACTTACTAACAGTAGTAGTATAGTTGCTGTTGTTAGTGTTGCAGTTGTTGCAGTTGTAGTAGTATTAACAGCAGCAGCATTAGCATTAGCAATAGCAGTAGCATTAGCAATAGCAGTAGCAGTAGTAGTGGTAGTAGTAGTAGTAGTAGTAGTAGTAGTAGTAGTAGTAGTAGTAGTAGTAGTAGTAGTAGTAGTAGTAGTAGTAGTAGTAGTAGTATAGTAGTAGTAGTAGTAGTAGTAGTAGTCCTAGTAGTAGTAGTAGTAGTGGTAGTGGTAGTAGTAGTAGTAGTAGTAGTAGTAGTAGTAGTAGTAGTAGCAGTAGTTGTTGTTGCTGTTGCTGTAGTATAACAGTAATAGTAATGATATTGGTAGTGCTGCTGCTGCTGCTGCTGCTGCTGCTGATGATGATGATGATGGTGATGATGGTGATGATGATGGTGGTGGTGGTGGTGGTGGTGGTGTTAGCGGTTGTGGTTGTGGTGGTAGTGGTGGACTGGTGGTGGCGGCACTGGTGATGGTTGTGGTTGTGGTGGTGTTGTGGCGGTGACGGCGGTGGCGGTGGTGATGGTGGTGTGTCGGTGGTGGTGGTGGTTGCAAGAAATGTTGATTTATTTCTCGCATTTGCTACAACACCCCTTCAAGCTCTCTACTCAGAGGTGCTTCCGACCACAGCGCGGACACTGCATCGGAGTTTCACGCTGAAGCGCACGAGCAATTGCGAGTGAAAGACTTGCTCGTGGTCCCTTCGCGGCGGCTTGAGGTGGATTCAAACCTGGAACTCTTCGTCCCCAAGGCACCGTACCCACCACTACACCACCGCGCCATGAAAATTATTACAATCAAAAGAACACCATTCTAGAAATCTTACCGCGAAGCTGCGACAGTTTTCCATTTCCGTTTCCTGTCCCGGACAGAAGTTGTACAGTTCACAGATCCGTGCGACCTTCCGGTAGTTTCCCGACCGACAGCCTCTCGTCGACGCACACTGCTCGACGATGCAGCTGAGCATACTCCGAACCCCGTGCACCACCGAAGTGGGTGGATCCGAGAAGCAGAGGGAATGACCTTCGACGGAAGTTCGCTGGACGAACTGGTGGTTTCGCAGGAGTCCGGAAACACCCGGAAGCAGAAGGTACCAAACGAGGATCCGGAGAAGAATCAAAGCCATCTCTAAATGAGAGCACCCGGTCCTGTCTAAATATTAACGTAGCGTAAGGTAAGGTAGGCCTAATAATTATCACGTAATGCTCGGTTTTAAGCTTCTCCCTGTGCTGATTTTTATAACTCAAAAGTCCTGTGTTTCGTTGCTGTCATTTGTTGCAATGGGTGGCGCGTGTCTTTATCGTTTCAACATCAACACAAAATAAACCTTAGTGAACCACGCAGCGTCTGAATCATAACCGTATATATAATTATATATATAATGCAGAACTAGTTTTTAAAATAATTCTCAGCAAATTTTTCTTGCGCTGTCTTAGTGCGCTGTATACGACAACGCACAATAGAAGCACAATAAATCCTTTTCGCGACTCAGCATTGAGATGCTTTTGTCTTAGCCGTCCGCTTTTATGCATTGCCTATTGGCATCGAGCACACCCGATCGAATGACATTATTATCCCCGAGCTGACGCTCAATGCCCGCGCGCGACCTGGAATTAGGCCTACATGCTTTGATGTGGATACAAAATGTATTAACGGCATGGAGCTGTGTATATATGCGACAGGCGTAGCGAAGTTAAGTCAATCTCAAGACCGGTTATATGCGTGGTGCAATCAATAATTTTATGAAGAACCGAGTCAGCCTGGAACAGGTGACTATAATTAAATTATATGGCTTTGTCTACAGTACCTCGTATCAATTTTACAAACAATAGTCCACCATTCAATAAATCCTACTATTTGTCAAACTACAATAGCCCACTTCAGTATAAGATGCTATTGTACATAATAATTGTACTGTCAGAATCGAATTGATTTGAAACCGAATTCGTTTACGCGCCATCTAGTCGCAGTAGGCTATAATCAAGTAGACTTATAAGCTATTATACGCGTAAGTTATTATGAGTTTTTCACTGGGTTAGCTTTCGATATAATTATGAAGAGCGTTGATCCTGATGGTGCTTGCCATAAGACTTAGTGGCATAAGACATGCCTACCGGGTATTTAAAAAAAACTTCATTCCACTATAATAAAAAAATTGTTACTTTTGGCTGGAATAGTCTTCCACCGGCCAGCAGATTAATCTTTTGCCAACTCAATAGACTCCATCAAATCAAAGCTCAAATCCCTTTTTCGTTTGCTAAGGTTTTATCCCGCTTGTCTCAAGTGTTTGTGAAGTGCCTCTCTAGCGGTAGGCTATATCATGTGGCTGCGTTGCGGCGCCTTATAAATTGTCGATATTAATCATCATTAAGCGTTCTTGAAACAAGGATTTAGCTCGCCATCGAAGACCAGCAAAGCATATTATGCAGCATAAGTTTCCACCTAATAAATTGTCAGACGCAGTGGCTGAGTGATTATTAGCAGTAGCTCGCCTTACAACACTGAGTAGGCCTACACGTTCGACTCTGTAGGCCTACATATTATTCTGAGGTTGCAGGCATAGGTTACCCGGCGTAATTGCAGTATCGGGGGACCGAAGCATATGCACTATCTTTGGTTAGTATCTAATGACGACATTAACCCTAACACTAACCCTAACTGACTCTCACGACGCTTAACCTGAACCTAACCGACCCTCACGACGCTTAATCTGACTCTAACCGACACTCACGGTCCGCGATACTGCAATTACGCCGGCTACCCTTGTTATTTTACGATTTTGATATGTAGCCTATCTACGACATAAATAAGTAGAAACCATGTGGACCACGACGGTGGCATTAACAACAGCGGATCCAAGCAATGCCTTGACCGGTCACAGCTCGTTATAATACAGTCAGTCAATCGGGTGTCTTCTGATATCTCCATTTCTTTGGGGTTGGTAAATGAATAGCCTCGGCTTTTAAGACTGGTTGATCAACAGGCTTTGCATTTCTCGAGTTGTTACGTTGTCAAAAATGTTCCTCAACTATTCCCTATCTATTTCCGTTTATGCATCTTTTTGTAGGCTAGGCTATGCACCTTATTCTAACTATTCGATAGACCTATATAGCCTACATGTAGCCTCCTCTTTAGTTTAGACCAGAGGTCTCAAACTCAAGTCAGCATGTGGGCCGCATTTGGAAATTTTGAATGACTCGCGGGCCGCAACATAAAAACATAGGCTAATCGTACACGTGAAACTGAAATTAGTTATGTGTCATTGCAGCATACAATACTGTAATGATGTAAAATCACATAATATTATATTTTAAGTGTAACTATAATGGTACTACAAACACTATTGGAAAATCATTCTATCTCAATTATCGAAAAATGCGTAGGCGCTATAATTGAGGAAATTAAGCTGTATTCAAAATTTAAAATGACTCTAATTTTTTTAAAGTATCCTAAGCAATGTTCAGAGCAATTGAAGACCTTGGTGCAATAACCAGGTAAGTCTACTTACCTGGTAATCGTGAAAGTTAGCTTAAAATGCTCCTGACGTAGAGGCGCATCTATGGTGCAAATTTCAAGCTGGTAGCTGCAAAACTAAGCGAGTAGGTAGGACAATAACCAGGCAACTCAACATACCTGCTTTGAGAATTTTAGCATTCTTGTGCCATGATTTCGTGCATAAATGAGATAAGTCAACAAACCCGGTTATTGCACGAAAGATCGTAGCCTCTCAGTTGCGATTTTCGAGCAGTAAGTGAACAAACCTGGTTCTTGCACTCAGCCATAAGCCAGTAAAACACGTTATCGGATGCAATAGCGATGTAAGTAAGGGTGTAATAACACTATTCTGCCACTATATTTGTCCGTTTTGAACCATTTTCCCGAATTAACAGTATTCTAATCGGGTCTATCGGTCGATCGTTGGGCCTATCGCATTAAATATAGCCTATGCCTATAGTCCTACATTGTTTGAGAGATGACACAGTTGACACTGATTTCGTAATAGGCCTATATTCAATATATTAATTAATTAATTCATTAATTAATATATTAATTAATATTAACATATCGTGTTAATTTCGTAAGTTTAATGTCTGTTTAATGTGGTATCACAAACGCCCTTTAAAATGTCATATTTAAGCGTGTCGGTCATTTTACTCCAAGCAGAAAAATAAATAATCATACGAAGATATGTAACACTCGCTTGAGCTCTTGTAGGCATATTTTACAAACTGCATTCTTTTTATTAATTTTTTGCTGCAGTAGCCTTGTGACACTTCGCGTTTGCAGTGCCACAGTTCGTTGCATCCTCTCAGTCGACGTCGTACGTGTTGGTAGGTTAGGGTCATGTTAGACGTTGTGAGGGTCGGTTAAGGTTAGGGTTTCGGTTAGTGCCGTAATTAGAAACGACCTTTGCAGGATTCTTTTCCCGCAGAAACGACAGGAGAAATTCAGGCACCCAGATAGTAGGCCTACATTCATACTAGGCCTTCTCCAATACTATGGGGCACGCTATTTGCCTATTAATGTTTTATTATGAAGGTTTTCGAAGGTCCGCAATATCACATCCTAGAGCCAGCAAGTTTGGTGACTATGAAGACTAGGAGCCAAAAACCAAACCAGCTATAAGACAGATAGTGGATGAAAAAATAGAACAAATACGTGAAGTAAGCTTAAGTGATATTCAAACACATGAACAACCATGCAGTGTCATGTACTGGACAAGAAGCATGTGAAGTAAGCTTAAGTGACATTCAAACACATATCATCAACCAGTGTCAGGCAGTGACGTAGACAAGGGGGGTTTCGGGGGTAAAAACTAACCATTGGTCTAGGAAACAAGTTTTTTAAAGGTTATTTATCCACTTAAATAAGAAAAAACAAAGCAATTGCTTGTAGTTTGTAGTAACAATTGTTTTTCTTACTTTATTCTCTTTGTTACTTTATTCCCTTTTTATTTACTCTGATACTGTTGGGCTTGTGTCAGAAAGGGCATCCGGCCAGACAATAATCATAAATTCCTGGCTACGCCACTGGTGTCAGGTACCGTAATGGAGCAGAAACACGTGAAGGAAACTTAATCCCTTTAGCGTGCAGCCCGAGTTAACTCGGGCATGGATGGTAATTAGCACTAGGTGGGTGTGGACCTTGTACAAACGCGGAATAATGTCTGAAGACAATGGCTGTTGAGCAGAGTGCAGGCTGTTGTACCTTGTTGTCTTGTTATGTCATCACTTGCGGATGCTAGTCGGCCGGCATCGGCCCCCCCCATTGTATGTCGAAATAGCAGGTCCGAAAGGTGGGTTGTCTATGGAGGAATAGCATGTCTACTAGACGAAGTAGTAGATGGTATCTGAATTTATAGCAGCTACAGTGAGTACAATGGCAAGTGACAGTTGCGACGGACAGAAAACTGGATTTTACCAAAAACTTTCCTCCTTTTGTGCGGTGCTACCTGGACCTTTTACCACGTGTGTACATACCATCATGAGGGGAGTTTATCAGGTGCTAGGGGGCTAAGCCCCAGAACGTAGCCTACAGCTAAAAAAATCTCCGTGCATTTTTTTAGGGGCTATGGAGATTAGGCCCCAAGAACTCTCAGACTTATTTTATTTTGACACTAATTTGGCGAGATTTTGGCCGAACGACTAAAAAAAGGTCGTCAGGTTTTCTTCTCGGTGAAAATGACATATTTTCTCGAGATTTGGTCCGATGACAAAAAAAGGTCGTCATGTTTTCATGGTGAAAATGGTATATTTTCTTGAGATTTAGACCAATTACTAAAAAAGGTCATCGGTATTTTGGCGACGAATATGGTAACTTGTCTTGAGATTCCGAGATTCCGACCAAAGTCTCCACCCCAAAGCCCAAGTTATTTTTAGCCCCCATAAGAACAGAAACCAAACTCCGCCCATGCATACCATGTATACACCGTACTAATAATTCATCTAGGTGTAAGCCTGACGTCATTTATAGGCAGAATCCGTGGAATATTTCAATTTAGGGCCTATTTTTTCTCTCTATAAAATCAGTGTTTCTTCCGTTGCCCTCTTCTGGCCCAGTTCTCTAATGTTTATCATTTCCATGCAATAACAAGGTTTGTTCACTTATCAGATTCTTACATGTAAAAAGGTTCCAGAACTACACGAAAGTTGCTTATAATTTTCATGCAATAACCAGGTTAGTTGACATATGTTATTCTTGCATTAAAAAAAGTTCCAGAACTACAAGGAAGTTTCAGTGCAATAACCAGGTTTGTTGTTCATTTGCCCATAAAATACTAATTAGTTACTGCCGGTCTTTAAGATTTTTTATTTTCTCATCAGTTGCGATTAGATGCACCTTATACTTTTTAAATTTTCTCGCTATCTATTTCCTGGACGAAATGGTAAGCTTCTGAAGAGCGAAAAACATTCAAACTCGATTTGCCGAAAACTATGAAATTTCACTTACCTGGTTATTGCACCAAGGTCTTCAAATTATTCAACTCGAATTTAGTTAGACCTAGAGACTCTGAGTGTTCCTAAGTGTTCTAAATGTTCTAGGCTCTCTAAACCAAAGTCACCAAAATTATAGGAATAAACATAGGGCCTAGCTGTTAGTGTCATTGTTCAAAACCAAGCAAATGGACACCGGCATACAAACTTTGCTATGCATTCTTCTGCTTCGGCGCTGCATCGAACTGAATTAAGGTCCACTAAATCCATCTCGTAATCGTAAACTCGAAATTTCTAAAGTCTCACTCGAAAGCCAAGCGCGGGGCACCAGCTTATTCATGAGCGCTGCGTTGAGTAAGAAGTGTTGTCCGTGAGAGTAGTCCGTGGTGGTCATAGCTCGAGGGTACGCGCACCCTAAAATAGAATACGTTAAAATACGTACGTACCTTTCGAAAAATACAGTACGCGTATGGTACGTACCATACATGTGCACGAAAATTTTGTTTATGGCTTACTCGGCGACCCATAGCCTACATGTACGTATAAATGCAGCCAACAGTATGCATGGGCGGAGTTTGGTTTTCGTTCTTGGAGGGGCTAAATTTGTTGACGAGCGGCGTCGAGAAATATATTCTCGGGCCCAAAAAGTTGATGACCTTTTTTAGTCATTCGTAAGTTTCGCGTTCGTGAAAAGAACCATTTTTCGAAAAAATTTCTGAGTCTGCAACTTTTGGGGGGGGGGGGGGGTGGGGCTAAGCTCGAGAAAAGATACCATTTACACGGTAACAAATGACTCTGGGTTTTCTTGGGGGCTTGGCCCCATAGCCCCTGATAAACTCCGCCGATGACAGTAGCCTATGCGTCATTGAAATCTATATTTTTGGTAGCGCAGTATAGTAAATTTAATTCGATAAATTCTTCTGTTGTAATTAATTGAATGCAACTGTTCAACCTTTTCCTTGGAGTTGGACTTCTGCAGCAGGACTGAGCCGACTAACTGACATTAATTAGTGCATTAAGTGCAATGTACAATGTATACTGGATAAACATCATCATCATCATCAAAATCCCTGGGCAATGCCCGTAAGTGTCCGACGCCACTCTCTGTCTGAGTCTGTCTCGCGTCATGCTGCCCAGGTTCAACGAGTCCGGTCAGCAGGTCTGCTCCATATCATTCACATCTTGGAGCAGCCAGACCACCTTGTCTGAATGAAGAGAATATTGGGAGAGAGGCACGAAGGACAACCTGGGTCAATGCCCGTATGTGTCCCACGCTCTCTCCCCCGACTCTCTCCACTGGTCTGTCCTGACCGGGCTGTGCATGTCAGCTCCACATCATGACACCTTGAAGCATCTGGGTCCCTATGTCGCTTATGCCGTGGGTTTTGGGGATTTCTGTGGTCTTGGTCTTTTACTGCCAGTGTATCTCCACCCATCTGGCAAACCTTCCTCATTTTATCCGGGCTTAGGACCGGCACAGGGAATTTGTTGGTTCCCTGTGGCAGAGGATGGATGCAGTTTAACGTCTTGCCCAGGACATGGATAAACATAGACCTACAATAATAGCATTGCAGCAATTCACTACGCTGTAGTAAATATACTTGGCTATGATTGTTTGCTTAAATTAAATTGAACATTCTTAAAATGAGCAATGAAAAGGCTAACGTATTTTATTATTATTTACGTACCTTAAAATAGGGTACGTTAAAATACGTACGTACCTTTCACAAAATAGAATACGTATGGTACGTACCCTCGAGCTTTGGTGGTGGTCCTGGTCGAGTTACCATAGGATCAGAGGGCTACATAATTATATATATCTGCATATATGCCTAGCCTATATCTGCTATTGTGGACTCAATGTCCAATCAAAAGGAGTAGAAGCAGTTTAAACATTGGTTCAAATTGTAAAAGAACTGCAAAATTCTTGTAAACCGATTTCTAGCTTTAAAAATCAAAAACCAGGAAGCTGTTCGCGGGCCGTATTAATCGGGTTCGCGGGCCGCATGCGGCCCGCGGGCCGCGTGTTTGAGACCCCTGGTTTAGACAGTTTTGTCTCGAAATGAACAGCTTAGGTCAATGTCATCATCAAATGAACAGCTTAGGTCATCATTCAACTTTCAAATCCATATTAAGTTAGAAGATAACCACTAAACCGCCAAGCCACAAAATATATCATTTATTGGTTCTGATAATAAATTATTATCTTATATTGAACCGTTCCAGTACAAATCAACGGCTGCATAATCGCAATGACGTCATAATTGTTGCGCTTAACTCTCATCGCAACCACGCTTACAGATAGTCAGTTTCAACTGTAAGTAGGCTACATCTGCGCTTACGACACAGTTGGCGATAATATATCGAACGGTAGGCATTGTATTGCACGCATCAAATCGCATCATCTGATAATAAGAACAGCATAACTATATTATCAGGACCTAAGGACAACGTAGTGCGAAAGTTTACTGGTGCCGTGAGGTTCGGTTAGACGTGGTAAGGGTCGGTTAGGAAACTTAGGATCAGGTAACCCGATACGGCGTAATTGCAGAACACAGGACGGTTTTTAACGGTTAGGGTCAGGGTAAGCGTTGTAAGGGCCGATTATGGTCAGGTTAAGCGTCGTGAGGGTCGGTTAATGTTAGTGTTAGGGGTAGTGTCGTCATTAGATACTACAGATACTACAGTTTTTTTAGTATAGTATAGTATGTAAGTAAGTAGGATAAGTAAGTAATAAAGAAAATACTTACTTACTTGCTTACTTACTTACCTGCTTACTTAACTTCCCGTGTTCTGTAATTACTACAGATACTACCGTTTTTTTAGCGATTTTAGTATAGTATTAGTATGTAGGCTAAGTAAGTAGGCTAAGTAAGTAATAAAGAAAATACTTACTTACTTACTTACTTACTTACTTACTTACTTACTTACTTACTTACTTACTTACTTACTTCCCGTGTTCTGCAATTACGCCACCAGACATTATGGTTATTCCATAAGAACTCCTTTAGCTCCAATATAGAAATATAATGGACAACCGTCGATTGTTGCAACCAGAGAAACCCGTTGTGCAGCTTCCGGGTGAGTTCGCTAGAAAGTCAGGAAGGGGGTCCGTGAAGAAAGCACGGGTATATGGATACATCCTAGTGAGGAAATGAGTCGAAGCAGATGAGTGATTAACTGAGATCAGAAGGTATTAGAAACGATTTTCAGAGTGAACTTTGCCGGAATACTAGAGTGTATGTACATAGGCCAACAACGAAATGTTGCACCTGTACTATGCCACAGAATGGGCAACATACAAGAGTAAGAAGACCGTATTGACTTCAACGACTTTCTGCTTTGTGAAATATACTTTATGTCCTCTCTGGTAGTCTTTCTCCGTCTTTCTCTCGTCTAAAAACTTGCCTTTTCTCTCGGGGTTGAACGCACTGGGAGCGCTTCTGAAAGGCTCTTGCTGCGAGAAACGATTTATAAATGGTCATATACAATACAATGCAATATTTATAACAGAGAGAGAGAGAAAGACAGACAGATAGAGACAGACAGACAGACAGACAGACAGAGACAGACAAACAGAGAGGTTCTGCAGAAGTTCTTAGCTTAAATACTATAAGATTGGCGTAGAAACGATATAGCAATATGGTATTATATCAAAATGCCCAAATTTGTGTAGGCAAGAGACAGCGTTTGTTCCATGCAAGAGATTCGACTGCATGCGTTCCAAAAGATTATCACCATTTTACTCAACGACCTCAGTGTCGTAGAACCGAGGACTTGGGTCTTTAGGAAGTGTGTATTCTGATTGAAATTCAATATTCAGTTTTTCTCTCGTTCGGTTCAATGGTCTTTTCCCTAATTGTTTCGCGGATCAGAGGGAAGCTCGATCGCCCACGTCTGCTTCAGACGACTCTGCAAAGCGTCCATTAAATATTGTTCCAGAGTTTTCTTTAGCGTGCAGTTCTACGCAAATTAATGTGCAGCTGTAAATGAATTATTTGTGCAGCTATAAAAGCACTTAGGTGCAGCTAAAAAATAGTAAGAAAATGTTATTGTCCCCAATTGACAGTGATCTACCATGGAGGATGGGAAGAGAGAGATGATGTTGTTCTAAAAAATTAATTAAGTCATACACTCTTCTTATATGAACTGCGCTCTATATAAACTTATACCATTCTTTACATCAGATTCAACTACATGAAATCATAGTGAAGACGATTGCTTTGTGCTTGGAATGAGATACGAAGATGTCATCAATCTCTGCTCATTCGACGAGTACCAAGCCCCCTTGTGAGGCCACAAGAGGATCGTCACAGGGGACGGACTCCAGCGATTCAGGGTATACGTCTAAATTAGCAATTGAGCATTTCAAGGACAGCAGTTTGATTTATGAACCTTTGGGTGTTTGCTTTGGGTATAAGCTGATAGAATTTTAATATTAATTGTGATTCTAAACGTATCACAGTTAAAAGAAGTTAGCCTAGTTAAATTTAGTTTGTTAGCATTAGTTAGAAGTTTGGCATTTTTAGTAGGATTTATTTTTTAAAGACCAATTATAGTAGAAGAAGTTTTTTAAAGACCAATTATAGTAGAAGAAGTTAGTCAGATTGTGAGTAGTTAGAAATTGAAAATAGTTTAATAAGATTTGTGATTCTCATAGCAATTAGTTAGAAGAAGTCAGTTATTTATAGTTAGGTGATATTATTTGGAAGTCGAAAGAAGTTTGATAGATATTGCGAATCTAAATATAAAAGAATATCATCCTGATATTTGGACATGTATACGCGTTATAGACATAACCATAAATTTTATTGAATCCAGCCATCAGTAATGACTTCGAAAAACATCCCTAGTAGGCCTAGAAAAAGACCAACAACAAGGTATCAATAGGACTACGACCCTAAGGAGACTGGGTTCCGCTAGTTGGCCACCTGTAACAATTAAATTAATTTTTACAGAGTTGGTAATAACACAATGTATGTGTGTATCAGAAAATTGACATAGCGCATTTTCGGTTGCTCGCAAAACTCGTTGAAGGAGTCTGTTGCCGTCTGTGGCGTCTGTTTTCAGCATAAGAATAAAACTACTAAAATAAACTCAATACATAGCCTATATAACTGAATCTGATCGTCTTATACCAACTACTCATGCAATAAGCATACAAAGCATAGTAGCCTACGCATAGGCCTAATCATAAAGCGCTTGGAGCACTTCTGAGTGAATTTCTTGAAGTGGCGCTATATAAATTTCTGAAATGAACGAATGAATGAATGAATAAAATACTTCGGTAATTTAAATAATTATTCTTTTATTTGTTCGTCCTATAGTAGACCTAGTGTATAATTGTCACTTGTAGACTGAGCAAACCGTGCAACGCTGGTTCCCTGCGTGAATCCATTTCCAGTTTTCCATCGCAGAGATCCTCAAATGTTGCCAAGCAGACGAATTCATCGACCTCTGCTAATTCAACAAGTACCAAGCCCCCTCTGGTCAGAAGAGTATTGGCAGAGTGGACGGACTCCAGCACTTCGGGGTAGGTCTAAATGAGCATTCAAATATATAGCTGTGTTTACGTTGATTTGTGGATCGTTTGATGCCTATAGGGGAGAGCTGCCTATAATTGGACCGTTGCCTTAAGTGGTCCATTCATGGCAACTCTCCCATACTTTGGGTAGAAGTTAACAGAATTTTAATGGGAGCAAGAATTTTTTAATAATTCGTTTGAAGGTCATTTAGTAGTTAGATGGCATTAACCAGAAGTTTAAAGAAATTATAAGAGTAACCATATTTCTAACAAATACTGCTAAAAGTTAGTTATTTTTAGTTAATTAGTTCTGGCTGTAGAGATAAAATTTGAAAGAATTTTCATAGGGATTGTGTTTCTTAAAAACTTTTGGTAGAAGAAGATAGCTATTCAGTTATTTAGCAGCAGTTAGAAGTTGAAAGACTTTTAAATAGGAATTGCCAATCCAAAACTTACACGCATAGCCTACTCTGATAGATGGGCCAGTACAGTAGACTACGTCTGTATCAGGATATTTGATATAGCGCATTTTTGCCTCACAAAGCTCTTTGAATGTAGGCCTATAACCGTCTGAGGCGTCTGCTTTCTGAATAACAATAAAACTGCCATATTAGGCCTACATATATAGCAAAGTCTTTGTTTTTTTCTCACACGTAGCATTGAGTACCGGGTACCGTACCTAAGTTGTTTACTTAACTATTGATCTATTTGTTAGATTTTTAGGTCTGAATAGCTGTATAATAGCGCATAATAATTGCCACTTGCAGATTGAGCAAACCGTGCAACGCTGGTTCCCTGCGTGAATCCATTTCCAGTTTTCCATCGCAGCAGAGATCCTCAAATGTTGCAAAGCAGACGACCTCTTCCAGTTGCAATTCATCGCAGGACATCGTTCCTCATTCGTCCACCACTTCAAGTAACCATCGCGAATTATTGTCTTTCGTTCATTCAATTATTCATTCATTATGAGGTTTTATATAGCGCCCGTTCTAGGCGATCACTCAGAAGCGCTCCCGACCCCAGCACGACTAAAGAGGGCGGTTCTGGGATGCGCATAGATAGAGTCAGTGGGTCTCTTGGAGGACAAGCGCGGCGACAAAAGGAGCCCGTTCCAAAGCGAGGGCCAACTACCTATAATTATGGGGCGTTTCTGCTTGGTGGCTGTGCGCGCAAAAGGGACGATGAGCACACCCTGCTCAGTGGAGCGGAGTGAGCGACGAACCAGTGCACTCAGGGTAGAGCAGTATAGAGGTCGCGAAGATATATACCGGAGCATGGACCGCCGGACCAAAGCAATGATCCGGTAAAAGAACCGCTGTTTGAGGAGGGATCTAGTGAATCACGTCCACTTTATATATAGCGGGAAACAGGACCATATTATTTTGGGATGCGTCGGCAAAGGCGTGCGGCAGAACGCAGAACCCATCACAATGTCCCCAAATAACCCTCGTGGTCCCGTAGTCCAAAGGGCTAGCATGCGCTGGCTATTAGGCAACACCGTGCTCTTTCGGGCGTGGGTCCTTCTAACTAGAATGGCCCTCCTGCTTGTTGTTACATGTTTTATGATGTTTACGACACTGCCATTTCAAACATGATTAGTGTCGCCACGCCATTTAGGTCCCCGTGGACGGACCTTGCTATAGCCCGAGATTTTGAATCTCTGAAATAGCCACCTTCGGGCAGCGAACCGCGGTCCGCAAGCTCTCTTTCACAGAATCGCGTAAGACCCGCGGCCAGCGCTATTACCGATGTAGCTAAACGAGCCAGTGGCCCTCCTGCTTGAGTTCCTCTCCTTATATACTTGTGATCCAACCTGCACGGTTTTGCAAGTCGCTCAAGTCTTTGCTATTTAGTCGTGTCTGGGCTGGGAGCGCTTGCGGTTAGGATTATATAGTTGAAGGGGCGCAATGTAAATACTAAAATTAATAGATGCATAAATGAAGGGTTTTCAGGGTAGGGTAGGGCATATAGGGTCCGCATGATAACATTTTGCAACCATCGTCTGCCTCTTGTATAGACCTTCTTTTTGTCTTATGTCATTAATATCGATCAGCTACAAGTATATAGGCTAAGGTTTGAAGTCTGAAGTCTGAAGTTTTGTGTGTATTTATTAACTTAATGTTTTTAACATAATTTTCACGGTCCTTAATCTCGATTACTTTTGAATCAACGCACCGCTCGTGAATAAGCTGGTGTCCTGCTCCTTGCTTTCGAGTGGCGCTTTAGAAGTTTGGAGATTACGATTACGATATTAAGTAGGCTATATTTAATATATTTGACTCGTTAATAATCTTGACAATTTGCTGTCTCCTTGTAAGAAATTCCTTACTTTCATTCACGCTATAAATAAAATCTGCATAAATCGATAAAATCTGGATAATTTTATAAAATCTGCATAATTCCATGAAATCTGCATAATTCCATGAAATCTGCATAGGCTAATTCCATGAAATCTGCATAATTCCATAAAATCTGCATAATTCTATAAAATCTGCATAATTCTATAAAATCTGCATAATTCTGTGTCAATCGTTCAGCTTCAAGATCTTCCGCTTCAAGGTGCGTAGGACGAACTTCTGCGAGCGAAACCAAGTCATCCATCAGCGGCTTCGTTCCCGGTCAGTCCTATAGTCTCGAATCGGAGAAGCCATGCTCACGGCGCCAACCATCATATTCAGAACCGGTCAACGTAAGCAATGTCGTCGATGAGACCAGACGTAGGACGCACAACTTCCCACATCCTGTGTTGTCCGATGACTGCTTGGAAAACCGTTCGACCAGGTACTCCGCTGAGAAGGAAGGTTCCCGAATTCCCATTGGAACCCCGACGCGTGATTGGCCTGGAGCTTCGTCGCACTCTGCTGGGAACAGCAGCTTAGCCACGGAGAACAACGGGGAAGCGGAGAGATCCGTGGATTCGTTGTCAAACTTGATCGAAACTCGAGGAAATGATTCTACTGGCCGAAGCCTGGACGATGGAGATCAAAACGTGACCTTGAGAGGGAAATCCCCTTGTCCTCCCTGTTCCATTCCTATACCCTTCGGAAGCACACCGATCGACATCGTGGTCGGATGTTCCAACGGTAAAGACTCCAGTTTTCTCCACACGGCTCCAAATGTCGTTGTTCCGCATGGTTCTTCTTATCCTGGTAATTCATCCGCCGGAGACTGTTCAGCCAACTGCCGTCCGTCGAACACAGACTCTTCCATCCCCAAAACTTGCTCTTCCACTCCTAGCACCTATAATGAAGGACCTGCCAAAGAAAGAGTGTGCCTGACCTTAGAGACCGGTGCTCCGAGTGAGCCAACCAGCGCTGCAGCAAGGACGCTGACATCCGTCAATAACATACGGTCGTTTGCTGAGCGGTTCGCGGACTACAGGTACTTTGGAGACGCTGAGAGCATCCAACGACACGACGTACTGCTCATCGACACAGCCAGCGACTGCAGCATCTACAGGGACGACTCGATCAACGCCTCTTCCGTATCCAACGTCCTTCTCCATCCCAGTGCCAGTCAGATGGACGTCAACGGCAGACGACCGCTGCTCCACATGACCATCAGCAGCAACAGTGACGTCGACTTCCTCTTCAATCGGACTCCATCGGTGACGTCATCGACTGGATCGGAGTTGAGCATCGTCGTCGTAGAGAGGTCAAGGAGTGGCGCTGCAGAGATTGATGCGCCAACTCATCATATCACCGGTGACAACCCTGTTTACGCGTCGGAACAACGCAGGGTATGTAAGGATATTTACCTCGCGGGTCTAAATGTTGGTTGACAATGTGATGAGTACGAAACTATAGGCAACATCATTCGTTCCCAGAATTTATATATCGCCTCTTCAAGAGATCGATACTCAGAGCCGCTTCCAGTCCAACTACAGCTAAAAAGTAGGATGTAAGCAAATTATAAATATCAGACGAATTTACGGGCAACGTCGGGCATGAGTTCCCTGTAACGCCATCTTGTCTCAGTTAATTTCCCGTTGCCTTAGGAAATAACCAGTAACACTGACTTACAAAAAACATCCGGACTCTGTTGACGCCATCTTGTCTCAGCGCCAGTAAATCATCACAAACTATTCACTGCTATGCCTTCTTGACTTTACGGAAGAGTCCATCACAAACATGCGCTTTCAACTTTCTAACTTAGCAGTGGATATACGACAGTGGAAGACTAATGGTCAATATTTGCACGCTTGTATACAGTGGCGAAGATAAGGGGGTTTAAAGGTTAGGCGCCCCCACTGGCTAAAGGAAAAGTTTCTTAAAAGGTTATTTATCCATTTAAAGAAGAAAAACCAAAACAATTGCTTGAAGTAACAATTGTTTTTCTAACTTTATTCCCTTTGTTACTTTATTCCATTTTTACTTACTGTAATACTGTTGAGTTGATTTCTGGAAGGGCATCCGGCCAGACCTTAAATTCCTGGCTACGCCATTGCTTGTAGGGCCTATAACGTATCTCGTCCCTTTTACTTTACCTAATTTTCCTGTTGCAGTCGACTGTTGAGAAGCTGTATCCGATTGTCAGCTCAAATGAGCAAACCAATGATTTACGGACAGGAGCATTCACCACCAAGGATGACGTTCAGCTCTCCATCGAAGCTACTGGCAAAGCGATTCCAGATGTGTCCGCGGATAAAGACTCTGGTGTCCGTCGGTACAGCCTTCAGTGTCAGAATAGACTGGTCACTTCCGACTCAGATCCGGCCACTCAGAAGATGGGTTACGTGTGCACAATTGTACAGGAGACGTGCAAAAAACTGCAGGAAAACAATGAAGATGTCACTTGTGTGATTGATGGAGAATTGGAGCCACTGTTGCCTGAGACATCACAGAAAGAATTCAGATCATTGCAAGATGTGTCCACGGACCACGAATCTGGTGTCCACAAGTACCGTCTTCAATGCCAGGACAAACTGGTCACTTCCGACTCCAATCCGACCACTCAGAAAATGGCTTACGTGTGCACCATTGTACAAGAGACGTGCAAAAAACTGCAAGAAAACAATGAAGATGTCACTTGTGTGATTGATGGAGAATTGGAACCACTGTTGCCTGAGACATCACAGAACGAATTCAGACCATTGCAAGACCGCTTAACCCCGGATAAATCCGCTGTTGGTTCCTCAGTATCGAGGGTCAGTAACGTGTCGTCTGCTTCGGGGAATGTCGATTCGCGCCTCAATGTCATCGTGACGTCAACAACTCCTAGTGACGACCGGATTTTTGGAAGCTATGTGGAATCGACTCCGCCCGGTAGCAATAGAAACTCGCTAACAAAAGCCAGGGCTTACTTCAAAGAACTGTGTTCGCGGTTTGGAAACTGCTCCTCCGATGAGTACGCAATGCTATCGGATGCACAAAAGCCCTCAACAGGTCCCGCGACTAAGGAAAAGCCTGACCGTCGGTCAAATTCTCCAACCGGAAGAAATTCTCCAGTTGGAAGAAATTCTCCAGTTGGAAGAAATTCTCCAGTTGGAAGAAATTCTCCAACCGGAAGAAATTCTCCAACGGGAAGAAATTCTCGACCAGAGATTAAGATCTGCTTTCAGTCATCCCGATATCTAACAGATTGCTCGATTAAACCGCCAGAATCGCCGCACAAGCAGCGAGCAGCAAAGGCTAAGAGCAGCAGAGCAAGAAACGAGGAGGCTTTGTGCTGCAGGGAATCACCCCCCAGTAATGATTCCGTCCAGTCGATACATCGTACGGAAGAAAAAGCGGACGGGTCTATAATAGTAATTAAAGAATCACAAGGAATCACTGAAGCAGGAAGATCGAGTGACACTGATGAGTCTGACGCAGACTCATCGAATGAATACGTCAGGTTAACTGGTGGGCCAGACGATGTATTATCATCCGCCACCAAAGTGTCGTTGGTGAAGGTCTCCTTGAGCGGATCTCAATTGAATTCAGCTTCTCCAGTCGATGTAAACACCGAAAGAAGCAACGCTCAGACGAGAACCAAGGACATTTTCGTTGAAGAAACAAACTCAACAGCTCTAGAGAAGACCGCTGACGCCAAACCACGTCCATCTCTTTTTGAAACTCCAGTGGAAGATAATAATCCGGGTGTTCATCATCCACAAAACGGAATTGAGATAGCTGCCAATAGAGACGGCTTCGTCCAGCGTCCGTCAAAACCAAATATTCCCACGGATGCGAAAGAATCTCTACCGATTCAACCGGGCTACGAGAACCGTCCATCAAGAGAGAATTTCGTGGTGCACCATCCGCCCAAATCAGAATATATACCATCGAATAAGTTGGTGGTAAATATGGAGCAGCCTGCAGCTAAGCAAGAAGTGAAAGACTCTTTTACTGCGGACAGAAACCAGGTCGAAATCGACTCGACTGTGACCCAACGAAAACAGAATGATTCCGAAAGGGTCGATAATTGGGTCAGTTCTATTTACAACTCAGATTTCAAGAGCAACGATCCGTTTGATGCGATCGATACATCTGTTTGGTATGCGCAAGATGAACGTCAACAGTCTCCAGACAACGACAAAGGTGGCTTCCCCTTTGGTGCCAGGAAAAAACAACAGCAGAATTACGTCACCCACGACGTCGATGATCCTACTTGCAGCTCCCCGCCGTGGCTCAGCCAGAGGAGTCAGGCGTGGGGACACTTCAGCGATTCACCTCTCGTAGGAGCAGCAACATCAGCTGGAACGAAGCTGAGAGACTGTTTAACTTACTTCAACAGCAACCAGAGACTATCTCCGAGCTTTCGTGGAGAGCGGACATTCAGTCGAAGTCACCCGAAGCAATCGATCCGTTCCAGCAACGACGACGATGACGGTGGATATGACTTCTATTCGGCGTCAGCAAAACTCGTGTCCAGACACAACGACTGCTCGTCTGATAGTCAAGGGTCCTCGACCACCCTGACTTTTCGTAGCGCCGAACAAGATACTCGGGTGCCGCAGATTAAGGGGAGATCGTTTGCAGATGACTGTGGCTGGACGGCGAAATCCAGAGCAAAACTCAATCGTAAGAAAACCGTTCGTCTTCATAGCAAAGAAACCGCGACAGTGGCGACGCAAGAATTTCGGTCTCGTATCGACAATGAACGCATGACAGATTATAGAGAAACGGATTATGGAGTAAAGTCTGGTATGGACAGAAACGCAATTAAACCCGGATCTGACAAAGACACCTCAATCCTCGCAGACGACAATGTGAATTATTATTCCGTTTCGGACAGAGAAAGATCGGAAATCAGAAATAGTCAACGTATCACAGCCGCCAAACTTTTTTCCATGAGAAATCAACAAAAACGAACTGACAGTGAATACGGCGGTCTTGATACGTTCGCAGGGTGTGACGACGGAGGTGGAGGAGGATTTCGGTGGAAAGATGATAGGGTAGGCAGAGGAGGAAAAGGCAAAGGCAAGGGAAGCGACTGTGGTTCGTGCGGAAAAGATAACGCAGGAAGTAGTGGTGGTTCGTTAGTACAGCCAGACAGGAAAGAGCAATACAGTTTCTGGAACAGCATCAACATGGCGGCGCCGGCGCCCAAGCATCATGACATCACTGCTGCCGCCATCTTGAATTGCAATGATCGATCCTCAATATATTATAAGCCAGTGGAATACGTCGGTCTAGCGAGACAATCGAAACGCGCTGCGAAAGAATGTTATGCAGAAATCGAACCCGCCGTGAGTAATGAGAATTATATTGCTCACAAGAAATCTAAGAAAGACGGATATCGGGATCGAACAAAGAAAATAAAACAGAGACCGAGGAAAGATGATCGGATGGCAAAAGTCAGACCGAATGAAGATGGCTACTACAACAGATTGGACAATAAGGCTGCCAATCCGAGCTCAGGTAAGGCAGTGGACCAGAGTAGATCAATGGGTTACGCCGCACATGGCCACAAGGACATCGATAGTAACTTACAAGATCCCGTTGCTGCCAGCGTTGATAGAAAGAGTCGAGTGGGATTCTGTAGCGATTTTGAATTGAATCGATCGTCACCGATTGTGCGTAGAAATGAACCACAGCTCAGCGCATTAACCTCCATGGATAGACATTGTAAATCAGAAGAGAAGAAATATCGTAATTCGGAAGAAAGAAAAAGTCGTAATTCGGAAGAGGATAGATACCGTAATTCGGAAGAAAGAGGAAAACGTATTTCGAAACAGGGAGGAAACCGTGATTCGAAAGAGGCAGGAAACCGTAATTTGGAAGAGAGAGGAAATCGTAATTTGGCAGAGAGAGGAAACCGTAATTTGGCAGAGGGAGGAAACCGTGATTCGAAACAGGTAGGAAGTCATGATCCGAAACAGGGAGGAAACCGTGATTCGAAAAAGGGAGGAAGTGAAACAGAACTTAAAGATTCCCTTTACTTTGATCGTTTGCACGAAGAGTTCGGACTCGTTTCGGCTCATCACCGTACACTCGACGAGTTCCACGCACTCGGGGGACCAGAATGCTCGGCAATTCTGCGAGAACTTGACGAACCGAAACTGTACGAAACAAGGCGAATAAAATCTCCGAATTACATTCCACATTATCTTCAATCCGTCTCCACTGAAGAACCGCTCGCGACGGTCAGAACGAGAACTGGTTCGGACGCTCGTCAGAAAAGATTTTCCAGAAGTATCGATGCAACGGAACGCAAGAGAGTTAGGTCATCCGTGTTTGGGACGGAGGACATGAGGCACTGTCTCCCATGCGAAGATATCTGTGATGACGTAACACTCAAAGCAGACGGTAAGAAGCTTGAACGAAAAGACAACGAGTCTAGTAGGAGACGTAAAGCAGCAAGAGCGGCAAAGAAGCGGCAGAAGCATCTAATTGAACCTAACTGGAATTGCGAGGATTTGGCGAGCGGTAATAATACATCTCTTCCTTGCGATAAGGAGACTCGACGGCAGTTGAAGTGGTCGGATTGTTCTCCAGATCGGACGAGTTCCAAAGAGACTCACACCGAGGAAGAGTCGGTCGATAGCTGCAGCGCCCTGGAAAGAGAATTTGAAATGAAATTGAAGGCCATTAGGGAACGAGAGAGAATCGAGGACCGACTGTCTTCAACAAAAGGGGCTCGCACAGAGGTAAACTCGGACGATAGTTGCAACGCCCTGGAAAGAGAATTTGAAGCGAAATTGATCGCCATTATGGAACGACAGAGGATCGAGGAGCAACGACGGTCTCCAACAAGTCCTAAAGAGACTCACACCGAGGTAAACTCGGACGATAGTTGCAACGCCCTGGAAAGGGACTTTGAAATGAAATTGAAGGCCACTATGGAACGACAGAGGATCGAGGAGGAACGATTGTCTCCAACAAGTCCTAAAGAGACTCACAACGATGTGGACTCGGACGATAGTAGCAGCTGCAGTAACCTGGAAAGAGAATTTGAACGGAAATTGAAAGCCTTTGATGAACGTGAGAGGATCGGGCATCGACTGTCTTCAACAAGTCCTAAAGAGACTCACAACGAGACAGACTCGGACTCGGACGATAGTAGCAGCTACAGCGACATATTCGCAGATCGTGAAGCAGCTGCAAGAAACTTTCAACTCAAATTGATAGCCGCTACTGAACAAGAGAAGATCGAGAACGAACAGCTACGGTCTTCAACACGAATGTCAACATATGAAACGGAGACTGCTGCTGAAGAAGAAGAAGAGAACAGGTGTTCCAAACTGCAAGATGTAATCGTTGATCGTCGTGAAGCTGCTGCTGTTGTGAAGGGCGGACGCATCGGACAGAACTCTCGAACCACCAAAAACCAAACGATTGAAGGTCAATTACGAAGCGAACAGAGTAAACCCCGCGAGTCTTTTAAACCTTGTGATGAGTATGTTAAACCTTGTGATGAGTACGGCATACCTTGTGATGAGTACGGCATACCATGCGATAAGTATGGTGCATCTCTTGATGACTGTGGTAAGGCTTGCGACGAGTATAGTATACCTTGTGATAAGTATGGAAAGCCTTACGATGAGCATGGAAACACTTTCGATGAATGCGGTATATCTAACGACGACTATATGAAACTTTGTGCTGAGTATGGCATACCTTGCGGTGGGTCTAGCAAACCTTGTGATGACTTTGGTAGACCTTGTGATGAGTCTAGCAAACCTTGTGATGACTATGGTAGACCTTGCGGTGGGTCTAGCAAACCTTGTGATGACTTTGGTAGACCTTGTGATGAGTCTAGCAAACCTTGTGATGACTATGGTAGACCTTGCGGTGGGTCTAGCAAACCTTGTGATGACTATGGCAAACCTTGTGATGAGTATGGCAAACCTTGTGAAGAGTATGGCAAACCTTGTGCCGAGTATGACAAACCTTGCGGTGAGTACGGCAAACCTTCTGACGACTATGTCAAACTTTGTGCTGAGTATGGTATTATACCTTGCGGTGAGTCTAGCAAATCTTGGGATGACTATGGCAAACCTTGTGATGACTTTGGCGATCTTTACGCTCGCGCAGATGCATCTCGAACTGTTGAGAACAGAAAGACCAGCATCCAATCCAAACGCACTGAATCTTCCGATCGACAACAACAAAGAACGAGCGGAAATAAAGTTGCAACTGTTGTCGATACCGGTGACGAGGTAGCGATGTCAGGGCACACGACCAGCGAGAGTCGTGAGAATCAAGGAGAAGACGACGATCGAGAGAGAAGAAAGTCAAGCGGAAGAATTGAAGTCTCACGAGAAGTCTCACAAGAAGTGTCACGAGAAGTCTCACGAGAAGTCGCACGAGAAGTCTCACGAGAAGTCTCACGAGAAGTCTCGACTTCTACTTCTCGTGACCTTGATAAGAACGTCGTCTCTAAACTTCCTGCGGATCTTCATGAAGACGAAATTCTTGAAACCTTGCCGGACAAACCAGAAAATGAAGATCGACAGACTACTTTGGACAAAGGTTTGTCTGACGATGTAGATAAATCCGGAGAAAAATTCGATGGGAAATTGAACGGCGAACAACCAGCGAAGACAGAAGAGAAAAATCGCCAGGAAAAGATTGAGGATGGCACATCGCACGAGAAATGCAGCGAGGATAAAGATAGGAACCGAGGTAACGAAGATAAGGATATGAAGAGAAGCAGCAAAGATAAAGATATGGGCAGAAGTAACGAAGATAAGGATATGAAGAGAAGCAGCAAAGATAAAGATATGGGCAGAAGTAGCGAAGATAAAGATATGAAGAGAAGCAGCAAAGATAAAGATATGGGCAGAAGTAGCGAAGATAAAGATATGAAGAGAAGCAGCAAAGATAAAGATATGGGCAGAAGTAGCGAAGATAAAGATATGAAGAGAAGCAGCAAAGACAAAGATATGGGCAGAAGTAACGAAGGTAAAGAAATGAAGAGAAGCAGCAAAGATAAAGATATGGGCAGAAGTAACGAAGATGAAGATAGGAGCAAAATCAATGAAGATAAAGATAAGAGCAAAAGTACTGTAGATCACGATACGAGCCGAAGGAACGAAGGTAAAGATATGAAAAGAAGTAGCAAAGATAAAGATATGAACAGAGGTAACGAAGATAAAGCTACGAGCCGAAGTGATGAGTACAAAGACATGAAAAGAAGCAGCGAAGATAAAGATATGGGCAGAAGTATCGAAACCAAAGATAAGATCGGAGGAGACGAAGATAAAGGTACGAGACGAAGTGATGAGTACAAAGACATGAAAAGAAGCAGCGAAGATAAAGATATGGGCAGAAGTAGCGAAACTAAAGATAAGACCAAAAGCACTGAAGATACGGATAAAAACAGAAGAGACAAAGATAAAGATATTGGCAGAAGTTTCGCTAAAACTAAAGATAAGACCAAAAGCACTGAAGATACGGATAAAAACAGAGGAGACGAAGATAAGGATGGCAGCAGATATAACGAAGATAAACCTGACTTGATGACCGACGGCGTCTATTCATCCGACAAAATTGACGTGTTGTCATCTACCGCTGTAGCCGATCAACTCGACCAGAAGAACAAACCAATCGAGAAGAAAGATGAATCCAGCGATCAGACAAATCAGAAGGAAAGTCTTAGCAACGAAAACAAAGATGGCAGGCCATCTGAAAGTGAAAATGAGGCTGATAAAAATGAAAAACTCCTGAATCTATTAAAAACGGGCGATGTCGAAGTAAGAGATGACGAATTATCGAAGATCAACCTCATTTCAATCACCGACACGGGTAGCTTTTACTTACAGAGTTCGCAGCTAGAAGACGTTCCACTGAAGCCTTCCGTTCGATCCACAGCTGCTGAAGCTATTGCTCCAGAAACAATGAACGCTGCAGGGGGATCTTTAACTTACATGGCGGAAACTAAAAAGTACACCTTGATCCAGCGTCTACAGTCGAGTGGTAAGAATTTGGTTGCAGAACCGTTATCTTCACCGGATAAACAGTTATCTTCACCGGATAAACAGTTATCTTCACCTGATAAACAGTTATCTTCACCGGATAAACAGTTATCTTCACCGGCTAAACAGTTATCTTCACCGGATAAACAGTTATCTTCACCGGACAAACAGTTATCTCCACCGGATAAACAGCGCCCCTCTGCCTACGCGCTACGGCGGCGAGTATCACCCTACGACGACGATTTGAACGCAGTTACCGCGTATCCCACGACAGCCAATCAAACGCGTCTGCAGTCCGCTGGAGAGATCAGTCCGCGAGGGTCGACAGGGAAGAAGTCCTTGCTTCCATCTCCACAGCTGGAACTGTTCGAACGGATGCTCCATGACGGATCCCCGTACAGCTCAGGCAAGAACCTGGTACTGCCAAGGAAGCAGGGCAGCCTCAATAGGAACGTCGAGGAACATCGACGCCACCCATCGTTACTCACAGAGACGTCGAGAACCGACGCAGTCCGCATTGCCATCAGCCTCGACTTGCCTAGCGACGAAGCCGTGAGCGACCGGAGTGAGAACCGAGCGTCCTCTGTTAGTCATCGGGAGCATCTGCTGAAGGTCACGGACTACGCCATGAGACAGACGTTGATCGCCGATGTTCCAGCGGAGGACATTTTGACGGTCGAAGACGTCGGCGGAGTTATCTGGAAACCGGAATCGTACGAGAAACTTTACCAGCAGCTGCAGGGATCGACGAGAGGAAGCTTGAAGGTGGAAACGAAGCCGGATGAAAGTGAATCCCGTCACTCGCAGAAGAAAAACTCAGAGACGTTGGAGGAAAACACGAAACACGAGGAGGACGGAAACACAAGGGCTTCTTCCGGTACGACCGAAGACCACGTGGTTGGATTGGAACCCAGAACTCCAGAATATGCGACGATGAAGGCCAGTTACTGTAAACTTACTTCGATTGCATATCTGTATAGGCACAGCGTGACTTTAATTAGGCGACGACCAATCGGTTCTTTAGAATATTTATTATGCTGTTGTTAACTTAAAACATAGTTATACCGAGGACGATATCATAATGGAGATAGTTTATTCGTTCACGTCGCCGCCAAAATGCTTGGCGTGACGAACTCATGATGATGATGATGACGACGACGACTATGACGATGCTGCTGCTGATGATGATTGCAATGCTGCTGCTGATGATGATGACTTCAAGGCTTCAAAACTTAATCATTATGAAAAAATTTGCGTGACTTCAGCAATTTTGACTTTCGGATTACCCACACTCCAAAGTCCCCGCCCCATTGTTTTGTACAAGCTTATAAATTCAAACTGCCTCATGGTCAATTTTACCTTTTTACTTGCGAAATAAGGCGCAATACCCAAACAACTGACTGAATTGGTAAATTCTCAAATTGGCCATAGCTATTGAATCTTCGCTATAATGGATTATTTAAAAAAATAATGAACTGCTGATCATACATTAATGGATGTATTGGCAGGATCGCCTTAAGGCGACATATAAATTGTCGTCATTAATATTATCTTCAGGAGCTGGACTTGGTCAGCAGGCAGTTGCAACGATGTCATGAAGAAAACAAGAAGCTGATGAAAGATAAATCGTTGATTCAATCGAAGCTGCTGAAGCTGGAGACACCACGGAGGCCGACGGGGGATGGGAAAAACAAGTCAGAAGATGAGGAGGAGAAGGTGGAAACAGAAGAGTTAAAGGAGGAAGAAGAGAAAGAGGACGCCCAGCAAAGAGACTGCTCTGGGCGCCAGCACAGTGACGCCAAGTTATCCCAATCTCCGCTTGATGTATGTACAACATTGCACATGACATTGTAGTCTTCGACTGTTGAATTGTAATCGTATTCCTCGAATTTTGAAAGTACTGTATACCTTATATAGCTAGATGCAAGGCATCGGCTTATTCACGAGCGCTGCATGGTATCGAAAGGGTTTCCAATTGTCCATATTTTAAAAGTACATACATACATACATACATACATACATACATACATACAAACATACATACATACATACATACATACATACATACATACATACATACATACATACATACATACATACATACATACATACATACATACATACATACATACATTCACACATACATACATACATACATACATACATACATACATACATACATACATACATACATACATACATACATACATACATACATACATACATACATACATACATACATACATACATACATACATACATACATACATACATACATACATACATACATACATACATACATACATGTATTCATATACTCATACGTGCATTCGTGCATGCATGCATGTATGTATGTATGTATGTATGTATGTATGTATGTATGTATGTATGTATGTATGTATGTATGTATGTATGTATGTATGTATGTATGCATGGATGCATGTATGCATGCATTGCATGCATGCATGTATGCATGGATATATGTATGTGGACATTTATATAGCGCCTTACAATAACCTCACAAAGGTGCATAATAATTGCTCGCTCTGCTGTCTTTTTGGCTCAGCATCTGAAGGAGATGAGAGGGTGTCTGATGCGGTGCCAGAAAGACAAAGAATCTGCCCAGCAGCAGAAGAAAGCTGCTCAGGTGAAACTGGAGAGGATGATGCAGAATCTTTCCGGTCAGCGGAAACCACCATCCCAAGCTCTACAGGTGACTGTCGAGTTTTGTATAGGCGCCAAATAATTCGTAAAATGCGGCTAGAGTTCATTTGTATGCAACCAGACGCAATCAAAGACAGTGAGAGACAGATTAAGGCAAGGTAGAATATGGTAGGGTAAGAAGGCAAGGCAATAATGTAAGGCAAGGCAAGGTAAGGTGATAAAATGTAGGATACTATAAAATAGGGTTAGATAAGATAAGATAGTGTTAGATATACGAGATTGTGTTAGATAGATAAGATAGTGTTAGATAAGATAAGAAAAGATGGTGTTAGGTAACATAAAACAGAATTGGATAAGATAAGATAGTGTTAGATAAAATGAGATGGAATTAGATAACATAAGATAGAATTAGATAATATGAGATTGTGTTAGATAACATAAGATAGAATTAGATAAGATAAGACAGGGTTATATAACATAGGATAGGGTTAGAAAAGATAGGGTTAATATGATAAGACAGTGTTAGATAAGATAAGATAAGATAATGTTAAATAAGATAAGGAAGGGTTGGATAAGATAAGATATGGCTAGATAAGGTGAGGAAGGACAAGATGGAAATAATAAGGTTTTAATTTGTGGTGGTTTTGACAACGAGTAGCCTACACACGTCTTCTGTGCAAGTTATAGCTCTCATTATTTTTTATGTTTACGTCAAGCTGCTCAAATCCTACTTTTTAGCTGTGGCTGGGCTGGGAGGACCTCTGGGTAGGTTTCCCGAAAAGGCGCTATATAAATTCTCGAAATGAATGAATGAATGTTTGTGATTGTCATCGCCAAATCGACACTTCTTTATACTCACATTCCGTCTTGGTTATCCACTACAGCGAACGATACAAACTGTTGACCCTGACGCCGAAGACAAGGATGACCCAACTGCAGAGGTCGAGGTCAAAGATCAGCTGACTGCTGTAGAGGTCAAGCCCACCGTCGCTCGTCGACCATTCTACTATACAATGATGAGAGTCACCGAAGCAGACAGCTGCTCCAGACAGGTACGTTTGTTTGTTTGTTTGTTTGTTTGTTTGTATGAGTGTACACAGACAGACAGAAAGACAGATAGACAGACAGACAGCTGCTCCAGACAGGTGCGTTGAAGCGATCCACCCAGTACTTCTTTCAAAATCCATAGAAAAGTTCTTAAAGTTTTTTGTGAATGCTAAATTAAATACTATTTGAGAATATTCGTGTATCGATGTTTTCGTGCACAGAAGTTTTTTTTTGGGGGGGGGGGGGGGCGCGATTTAATAAGTTTTACCACCTTTGTAAATCGTAGTAATTTAGGAATTTCAATAGTTTCAGTGCTTCTTCTGTTTGCTTTAATGCATAATTATTATTCACTGATGTACATGTATAGCCTAAACATTGATGCATAGCGCGTTGCACTGTTCACAAAGAGGTCAGGCGTTCGATTTAATTGATGATGATGAAGAAGATGAAGATGATTATAGTGGTGATGACGATGATGACGTTGATGATGATGATGATGATGATTATGAGGATGATGATGATGATGATGATGATGATGATGATGATGATGATGATGATGATGATGATGACGACGACGATGATGATGATGATGACGATGACGACGATGATGATGACGACGACGATGATGATGATGACGATGACGACGACGATGATGATGATGATGATGATGATGATGATGATGATGATGATGATGATGATGATGATGATGATGATGATGATGACGACGATGATGATGATGACGATGACGACGATGATGATGATGATGATGATGATGATGATGATGATGATGATGATGATGATGATGATGATGATGATGATGACGACGACGATGATGATGATGATGATGACGATGACGACGATGATGATGATGACGACGACGACGATGATGATGATGATGATGATGATGATGGCAGTGGTGGTGGTGGTAATGATGGTGATGGTGATGGTGATGGTGATGATAATTACTTTTACCAGTTCTACAGCCAAGTGAGCGGCCTGTTGATGAAGCTGAGGAAGGAACGAAGCGACAGCTGTTGCTATGGAGACGATGATTTCAAAGACAAGATGCTCTGGATCATGTGGCATCAGCGACAGGAAGCGTTCAGGGAATTAGGGGAATGGGAAACGCAACTCCGTGGCATGAACATTCCAGCTGGAACCGTTAGGGAATCACTCAGGGTAAGGCATTAGGCATCACACATGATATTATGTTGATCTGATTCTGTTAGCAAAACGGTAAGAAGTAAAGTATTCCTGTCACTTGACAATCTGATTGTGCAATATAGAACTTTCCTGTGTAAAATATGTACCATAGACTAATGCAAATGTGTGTGTATGAGCACTTGCTATAGCGCCTCTTCAAGAAATCTGCTCAGAGACGCTCCCGACTACAATGCGGACACCGAATCGGATTTTCACGCCGAAGCGCATGTGCAATTGCGAATGAAGGACTTGCTCAGGGTAGGCTACCTACGGTGCGGTTTGAGGTATGCATGCAGGTTTATATAATTATAGCGCACTTATGACTTAGCGCTTGTTCGTTTCTCAATGAATAGAATCTTTGAAATCTAAGGGGACATAGATCGCCATTGCTGCCTGGTTTGTATGGTCGCTGCCTGGTCCAGTCCAAGTGTTCACCTTGTGGTCCTAAGCCGGGCCTGACCGCTGCGCTGTTTAAGGTCCCGAGGACGGACCGTGCTATAGGTCTAAAATCATAGTCTGAGATTCAGATCTCTACAATGGTCACCACCAGGAGGCGATCTCAGACTGTAATAATGCCACGAATTTTTGATGCCTATTGCACTATTGTAAGAGCTCTATACAGGGGTTCTAAGTTTATAGGATCTAATTGTAGCCGACTTTTGCACTTGTAGCAGTTACAGAGGCAGCTGAACGAGAGAGTCGATGATGTCAGGGATTATGGGGACGAGATTGGCCACCTTCGAATGCAGAAGTTGAGAATGGAACAGACACTGACCGAGTAGGAGCATTTGTTCTTCGTTCGTTCTTTCGTTCGTTCATTCCACCATTTGTTGCTACGTTCTTGCATACATTAGTCCATTAATTTCATTAGATTGAGTAGGCTAGCTGTTGCATGCGCTTAGATTTCGATTGTCGTCGCTGTAGAAGTTTGGAGATTACGATTACGATGTTTATTTTATTTTTCATTCATTCAGTCTCCTTCTTGCTCGTACATGTACGTTCTCTATTCGTTTGCGTTCAGTTTTCTGTTTGTAATAAATGGATTTGAGACCCATCGTTTGGTTGGCTGTAAGCAGTGCCGTCTACCAATAGGGGGGGGGGGGGAGAGAAGAAAGTCCTATGGTTGCCAGAATTGCGATGGTTAACGTTTTAGACATACATGTAAACTGGGTGATGTTGATTTCTGATAATGCAACTGCAACCCGCAACAGGAAACCTAATCCAAACGTTCAGAGTGGTTCTTGTTCTCCCATTCCAGCAGGGCTTTTTTTAACGTGCAGTTGTACACAAAATGTGCAGTTCTAAATGAATTTGTACAGTTATAGAAGCACACTTCTGTACAGTTAAAACTAGCAAAAGAGGTCATTGTCCTCCGATTGGAAGTAATTTACCATGGAGGATGGGAAAGGAAAGAAGGGATTGTGCAGTTCTAAAAATTCCTTAAAAACAGCCCTGCATTCCAGGTAGACGGGGTTAGACACCACTGTTTAGACACCACTGTTTAGACACCACTGTTTGTGTGTGCGTGTGTGTGCATTCATCTGACTACGTGCGTCTATCGGCCTATGTCTCTCTTTTGTGTCTAAGTAGCCTATGCGAGACTATACCTGCGCATGTTCAGAGATTGGTATGAGATCCAGAGACTATAGAACACTGGGAGACTATTTAGCAGGATGCTGCTATCCAATGATCACGGACTGTAGTGTCTTCGTTTATTCTTTAACGTGTTAGACACATACGACATCTGGTGGAGGACAGGCGAAAGCACGCTGTCCTTGTCACGGCATTGAGGCGGAGGAATGAATTTCTGACGTCTGAGGTACAGACACGGAGGACATTGGACATGGAGCCTGTAATGACGCCATCGCAGCGGAGGGACGCGGAAGAAATCCAGGCACTTCGGGGTAATTCAAATTGCTTCAGTCAACTTCGATATAATCACGAAAGTAATTAGACATAATTATTGACATTCATTGGATTGCTCTGTACGTATGTGTATATAACTATATGTATTATATATATATATATAAGTCATCATCATCATCATGAACCGTGGGCTCAACGCCCGTAGGTGTCTGACGCCATTTTAACCATGTTCTTCCATTGTTCTCTTTCCAGTGCGATGTGGCTCAGCTTCTGCAGTGATGTTCCGCACCAGTCTATTAAGTCATCCGCCCATTCTCTATGAGGTCGCCCTCTTTTGTTTTGTCCGTCCATCATTCCAAACACCAATGTCTTTATTTTCCTGTCATTGCTCATTCGGCATATGTGACCGAACAAGCCCAGTTTCCTACGGATTATACTCTGCATCATATTTTCCTTGAGGTGTATGCGATTGTACAGTTCTACGTTAGTTACTTTCTGTGTCCACACTATTCCCAAAATCCTCCTATAGCATTTCCTTTCGAAAGCCAATATTCTTTTCTCTATATAAGTACGATAAGTAAATTCGTAAAACATTATTGTTGTCCGCTGACATTATTGTTGCTGCAAAAATAGTGGCGCTGCATAAAATGTTTATTCTCAACTTATGAGTAGGCCTATCTTTCGTTGACGCCTTAATTTGCGATTTCTTTTCATATCATTTGTCGGCTTTTATTCCATTTGTAGGCTAATTGTAAATATATCCGCGTCTTCTTTTCATGCTAACGTTCTCAGTTTCGTGTAATAGTCTAGTTAATTATCGATAACTCGAGCGGCGGATAGTGATTTTCTTCCACCTGGATGTTTACTCCAGCTGAACTCGGACGTCTTGCCATCCGTCTGGATGACAAGGACGACTGCTCCGCGCAGCGATGCTCCGTGAGGGCTCTTCCTGCTCCGAGAGGTCAATGCGACGACATGGAAGACAAAGGATTCCATCTCAAGGTGGAAAGTAGCTCCAACAAGGTGAGGAGTCTACTTGGGACAACACTGAAGAAACGGATGCTATGTAACCCTACGCTTTTTTAACAGCTTATAACTAAGTCTTGTGAATGATATTAGGTCGAGCTACAAAGTTACAAACACACTTAGGTCAATTGATTCTAATAGGTCAATTGATTCTAATAGGTCAATTGATTCTAATAGGTCAATTGATTCTAATGGGTCAATTGATTCTAATGGGTCAATTGATTCTAATGGGTCAATTGATTCTAATGGGTCAATTGATTCTAATGGGTCAATTGATTCTAATGGGTCAATTGATTCTAATGGGTCAATTGATTCTAATGGGTCAATTGATTCTAATGGGTCAATTGATTCTAATGGGTCAATTGATTCTAATAGGTCAATTGATTCTAATAGGTCAATTGATTCTAATGGGTCAATTGATTCTAATAGGTCAATTGATTCTAATGGGTCAATTGATTCTAATAGGTCAATTGATTCTAATGGGTCAATTGATTCTAATGGGTCAATTGATTCTAATGGGTCAATTGATTCTAATGGGTCAATTGATTCTAATAGGTCAATTGATTCTAATGGGTCAATTGATTCTAATGGGTCAATTGATTCTAATGGGTCAATTGATTCTAATAGGTCAATTGATTCTAATAGGTCAATTGATTCTAATGGGTCAATTGATTCTAATGGGTCAATTGATTCTAATGGGTCAATTGATTCTAATGGGTCAATTGATTCTAATGGGTCAATTGATTCTAATAGGTCAATTGATTCTAATGGGTCAATTGATTCTAATGGGTCAATTGATTCTAATGGGTCAATTGATTCTAATGGGTCAATTGATTCTAATGGGTCAATTGATTCTAATAGGTCAATTGATTCTAATGGGTCAATTGATTCTAATAGGTCAATTGATTCTAATAGGTCAATTGATTCTAATAGATCAATTGATTCTAATGGGTCAATTGATTCTAATAGGTCAATTGATTCTAATAGGTCAATTGATTCGAATTCTCCTCATTTAGTGGATTGTTCTAGTAACACTGGACAACACACAAATTGCCTTCTAAATGAAAATGGCAAATCTTTACTAATTTTGAGGTGCTGAACACGAATATGATAGTAAAATTTGTCGATTGGCTCTAGTTTAGGAGAGACAGAGATGGTTACGTACAAATGTCTCAGTACACATTGAATCGACATACATGTGTGGGTAACCATAAATTTCTCAACGCTGTAGGCCTATTTCAAACTACATGTACAATAATAGTACATAATAGCAGCACACAATTATGTGACATATTGCATCCCCCTACCATGCACCCCCTCCTTCGTGTGCAAGAAATTTTCCAAAGTACATGTAGTTGAAAGACGAGAAACTGGCCAATGCCCTTTGCTATTTCAATTGCCTGGAGAGAACCAAGCAATCACACGAAATGACTACTATTTCTGCATGGCTCCACCTCCTTCTGCAGGCATGACAAGGAAAGAGAAGTGGCCAATAGGTTACCCAAAAATTCCATCTGCAATCCGGCCCGTTCCGCAGGCAAAGGAATTCCCGTTCCGGATCCACGGAAAGGATTTTTCATCGATTCAGACGATGAGGAGAGAAGCAAAGTGACTTCAAGTTCTCCGCAGCCCTCGACCCACCCACCTCTCACCCAAGGTGAACTGAACGATCTTGATCGTGACCTGGACCTATCCAAGACCAAGTCAGAGTTACTTAGATGAAGACTTAAAAGAGAGGAATTATCTCCAGGAAAGTGCTTGAGTGACATCGTCATGGGCAGTTTGAGGATAATTTCACCAAGAAAGATGACCTTGTCTTCTGCACCAATGTAGATTGTCTGTTGAATGCCCTCAGAATCAAACATGACCTTCAAGAATGAAGACTACTCAAAGTACTCATAGACTCCACGAAATTGAGTCTCAAAAAGGTGCTGCATTGATTAAAACCAATATCCATCCATTCTGTTCGGACATGCTGTCCTTATGAAGGAAAACTACGACAACCTAAAACACCTGTTGAATTATGGATGGCATCTCTGTAGTGACTTGAAGGTTTACTGGCTGTCTTGGTGAGTCTGCAGCTTGGTTATACAAAATACTGTTCCAGCAAGGACTTCGCACTAAGTGTGGAGAAACTGGCCTGAGAATAAATCTCTGGGCGTCAGTAAGAAGTGGACTATGTGCAACACCATAATATAGCAAAAGTTGAAACACAGAAAATCCTGCTAATGTCGATACACACCAAACTCTGTGTGATGAAGAACGTTATAAAATTCATGCACCGGACTGGATCAGCTTTTAAATACTTGGCTGTCAAATTCCCTGGCGAAGCAAACATTAAAGAGGAAATTTGTTGGGGTACTTAGATCAGTAAGCCATCCAGAGATGAAATGTTCGGCAACCTGCTTCAGGGTGACGAGAAACAAGCTTGGGACGCATTTCATTTGGTGGTAACTAACTTCCTCTGGGATGTCAGGACAGAAAACTACAAGGATTTGGTCGAGGATATGTTGTCTATGATTCCATGTAGCCTATCGCAAATTTGGGTATCGGGTACGATGTGTCTTAAAGATCCACTTCTCCAATCCCACTTGGAGTTTCTACCCGACAACTGCGGCATGGATATAATGACTGTTGAGGACGGTGAACGAATTGAAGAAAACATTGCAGCCATGGAAGAACGATATCAGGAAACTTCCATGTTGGGTGGCTATAGGTCTACTATGTGGGGCGCGGTGGTGTAGGGGTATTTTCGGTGCCTTGGAATCGAAAGGTTTTGGGTGTCAATCCACCTCACCCCCGCGAAGAGACCCTGAGCAAGTATACTTCACTCGCATTTGTTCATACACGTCATGAAACTGTGATTTAGTGTCCGCGCTGTAATCGGGAGCGCTTCGGACTAGATTTTAAACAGGCAGTATAGCAAGTGTTCATACATACATATAGGCCTACTTGCATGATGGCCAGACCTAATCCTGAGCAGTTATACAGGAGACAATGGGAAGTAGAAGCGAAAATTTACTGGTACAAATGTTATATGTATGCATTGTTCTATTTATATAAACTCTTGACGATTTCAGGGAAACTGGAGCCAATTCTTTAATTTCATTGTCATATTCGTGTCCAGCACCCTAAAATCTGTAAGAAATTGCAAATTTCATGTCAGAGGCAAAACTTTTTTGAAAATTTGTTGTCCAGTGTAATTTGTTTAGCTACAGCACCGTGATTATAATGTATCCTCTTCTTCTTTAAGCTCTCTGTCCCCTCGGCAGGTTTCAACTTCCAATGATGCCATTCTTCTCTTCGTTGTGCTTTTCGTTGTATCCGTCAGTCATTATCCATCCCAGCATCAGGGGCGGATCCAGGGGGGCCAATCCGGCCATGGCCCCCCCCATTTCAAAAATTTCTTTTTTTGACCAGCTATTTTGCTCGGAAAGTAGACGTGGCCCCCCAAAAGTAGTTCCATAGGACTTTGGCCCCCCTTCGAAAATTTCTGTATCCGCCCTTGCCCAGCATCATCTGTCTCGGTGATTATAATGTAAAAGACGTATATTCGGTTTGGTGCTCCAACCTAGTGAAAGTGAAATAATCTGTTAGACATTAATTTTGGTCAAATCTCTGGCTATATTAGACACGGGTGGACCATAAAAATGGGATCCGAAATCCATTCATATCATAGGCCTATTGGTGATGACGTAGCCTATCTCACTCGCAGAGTCGCCTGCATCATTATGGTCGCTTGCATGCTTCGTATACATCTCTAATACCTTCAGACTATACTCTTGTGGACAATCCTTTCTACTAGATACAGCGCTGATGAATAAGCTGGTGCCCCGCGCTTGGCTTTCAAGTGGCACTCTAGAAATTTGGAGATTTTACGGTTACGATTACTACCTATCATGATTGTATTACACGGGTGATAATTATTATCATCCTGCAGGAAAGAGTTGCTGACCCAATTCTACGGATGAACGAGACGAGAGAGGATGTTGGGAGTAGGATAACGGACGAGGATCTTATCCGGGAAAGGACGAACTTGCTTCGAGGTGAACATGTAGTATAGACCTACTGTGGATTTGAGTTAACACTGCAAATGATGTACCTTGTAATAAGCATAATGAACATAATTATGTCAATAAAGAATTTCAAGTAATTTGATATATAATAGTATAATAATAAGAGCATTTAAAAAAATTATGGAGAGTTTCCTTAATCCCAGAACAATAGTCTGTAACCTTTTCGGCGTTCTAATCCTATTTACTTTCAAAACCCTCTAATTGTCGACAACTAACGACGTTGTCAAGCGGTACATTGTTTCGTACCGTCGACTCATCCGCTGTCTAGAACAACGTAGCTTTGGCTGAATAATAACAGAAGAAGAATAATTATGTATAAAAAAGTATATTCTTGGATTTTCGACGAACCATTAAAATTTAAATTTAAAAACTAGGCCGTACTTGAATCTATGAGCATCGAAAAGGAAAATATGTATAAATGTCATTATTTTGTAACCAATCCAGAGAAAGAAGAGTTGGAGAAGAGATTGAAGTTTAGAGATGACTTAATCGACAGACTGACCTTGAAAGCAAAGGATCGATGCGGGCGACCTTCGTTTCAACTCTCCTATCATTCCAGCGGATCAGAGAAGATGGCTGCTGCGGAGAAACTATGCAGGGATCACAAATGGTAGATTTGAATTGTTTGACTTAACTGCAGATTTGAAACGACGGATAGACTTTTGCGCCTTATCCTAGGTTAAGATAAAGCGCAGAGAATACTTGTAACTGTAACAGTGTAACATTACATCCAATATGAAACATTTTATACCTTGTGATACAGAAAGCTGTGTTTAAAATTATATGTGTGTACGCATTCATGCATGTATGAATACATGCATGCATATATAGGTTTTTTGTATAAATGCTTGCATGTATGCATTTATGTATGTATGCATGTATGTATGTCACCAGCACTACATATGTATGCATGTATGTATGCATGTATGTATGCATCTGCGTGTTTCTATGTATGTATGCGTGGCATTGCATGTTTGTATTTGACTGAATTCCAAGAAAGATGTCATTGGTGTACTGTTCAGGATAGTTCCGCAAAAGCAATTCTGGAGTCGGTGGTAATAGGAGCCTTCGTACAAAATATATTGGCAGTATTGTCTGCACTGACAAGCACGGCATTGTTGCTGCTGTTAAACTTGGGTCTGTTTCGTTGATCAGGAACGATGATCAGCGTTGGCAGTTGAAGTCACCGTTTAGTCGTCAGTTCGATTCGGACGGTCCTCGGGTCGATTATCATTCTGAAAGGAGAAGAGAAGAAAAGCAGATGTTGATGACCGGAGTGGGCTGGTCGTCTTCGCCGCTACTCGCCAGCGATTCTCCGACACTGGACAGAAGAATCTTCAAACCGAAACAATTGCGGGTATCACTTCTGAGTTGAACAACGACCATTATAATTTGTTTGTTTGTTTGTATGGGCAGTTGTGCACTTGTTACAGCGCACTTCAAGGTTTCTATTCAGAAGCGCTCCCGACCACTGCGCGGACACTGAATCGCGGTTTCACGCCGAAGCGCTGAGCAATTACGAGTGTAGGACTTGTCCCTATACGAGGTTTCTTGAGGTGGATTCGAACCTGCAACCCTCCGGCTGCAAAGCAACGAACATACCCACTACACCACCGAATCCACAATGCTCTTGATCCGACTTTTGACCTGCCAACATTTCTTTAGAATCTGTCTAGGCCTATATCTCTCTTGCATAATTTAATTTATTCGAATAACTTCAATGACACGAACGCGATATAGGTCTATGCTGAATTGCATAAAAGATACAGCACCTTGTGTCTTATTTCCAGACTCATTCAATTCATATTGAAATTTAATTTTTTTATCTCAACGTGTGTGTGCGAGTTATTTGCGTAGTTAGTGCTAGTAATCGTAATTGCAATCGTAATCTCCAAATTTATTGAAAGCTAATGGCAGGGCACCAGCTTTTCCACGAGCGCTGTGAATAGCCTACTATAGTTACTTGCCTGGCGTCGAAACAAACTCGTGCTTTTTTAACAATTGCCTCAATCCACATTCCCATAAATAACAGAATCACGATCAACTTGATGTTTTGAATAAGCGAAAAGTGATTGATTGAATGATTGGTTGATTGAATGAATGAATGAATGAATGGTTGATTGATTAATTGAATGACTGATTGATTGATTGACTGATTGATTGGTCTGCTGATTGATTGATTGATTCTACATAATAAAAGTCTATAACAATAATTATTCTGCGCAGGTGATGCAGTCACTGAATTGTGGAATGCTAACACAGCGACGTCTTTTGATCGACGATACGAGGCACTCAAGTCATCTCGAGTAAGTCACTATTTTAAAATTATTGGGGGGCGGTGGCGGATTGGATAACATACTGGCATGAAGATTAGCGGAGTTGAGTTCGATTCCTGAAGCCCCGTAGGATAGACGTGCTTGGTATGCTGCCATTAGGGCCGTTGTCTTGCAGGCTATCCGTTCTGTCATGTCAATTAAGATTTATGTTAATTAAGACAACTTCATATTGTAATACTTCTTGTCAACAACTTCTAGCATCCAGTTAAGGCGACAATCAACGAAACTTCGGAAAACGTTTATCAAGTATAGCTTTGGTATACTTACCTACTCTCGTTTGCGATTTTCAGAACCTCTGACTTTTATTTTATGTTCATAATACGGCTTTTCTCTTTCCTGTCTGTAACCTTGTTAGATAAGCAACCGTTTCATATCAGCGATCTTTTTAAAACATGCTTTACTTACTATTAAATCGATGTGAAAATGTATATTTAAGAAATAAACTCGTCGGATTCATCGCCCACGTATATGCTAATAATATTAGCTACATCGTTTACTGGTTGATCTTTCGCTGCGAATAGCGGAAGTGCAAACGACCTGTCCCTGTTTCAACTGGGTCGCGATACTGAATTCGAATATGAAGAACTTGTTGGACAGAGGAACCGGAAGAACCTTGCCCCGACCAATTCATCTGCAGTCCAGCTGGGTGATATCGCAAAGCGGGTAAGATACACTTCTTCAGATTCACTTACCATCTCTCGTGAGCTGTTGGTAACAGTATAGGTTTGAGATGTAAATGTAATGCACCGTAATGTAATGTAAATGTAAAATGTAATGTAAGTGTCACCAGAAATGTAAAGATGGACATTTCGCGATAAACAAAGTTCAATACCATAAAAAAATTGCGCTATATGCCTCTAACAGGAAACCACCAGTTTCTTAGTTGGGTTTTTAAATTGTTTTTTTAATTGGAAAGAGCCATATATTGTGATAGACAGATTCCGTACGGTTGCAGAGCAACACGGTTTAACAAGACGAGAGAGTATTTCAGCAAATAGAGCACGGTAGCCGGTTGGTTATTAAAGACGAGACCAGTAACACGCAGAGTACGGGTTCGAACTACCAACCTTCACTTAGTCGGTCATTGTTTAAGGACCTTAAGCAGGCACACGAAGTACTTCCCAGTACCATAAAATCTCGTAGTCGTAATCGTAATCTCCAAACTTCTAAAGCGCCACCAGAAAGCCAAGCGCCAGGCGCCTTTCGTGACATATCTCCGCACCGACGGACAGTGCCACGCCATCTCTCTGCACTGATTCGCAAGGTCGTAGCTAGGGGGTGTTTTGGGTGTTTGAACACCCCCCGAAATGGAAAATGTAAAAAATATTATAATGCATTTACTAACACATTATGTAAAAACCATGAAATAAAACCATGAAAACACCCCCGAAATGAGAAACGTAAAAAATAGAATGCATTCACTAGCACATAATGAAATAACCATGAAATTAGGCGAAAATGGAGTGAATGAGTAAAAAGTCTTCAACTTTTTCAGGAAATTAGTATTTTTGCGATATTTCAACCCGACGACTAAATACAGGTCATCAGCTTTTTCAGACGGGAAACTTAAGAAACGCACCCCTAAGTCAAATCCTGGCTACGGCCTTGCTGATTCGCATAGCAACGACATCTCCCTGCACTTAATAACCTTGTCTTCACGTCATTTTCATCACTCATTTATATAATATGGTATCCTACGTCATCCGGGTCTCCGACCCTCAGAAATGAGGATGGACAGCATCATCATCATCATCATCTACGTCATCCCTCGGAGCAGTAATTAACATATCCACGTTGCAAAACAGCATAACCCTAAACGTAACGGGTCCGGTCGGTGATACATGTAGATAGAAATTAAGATCTTCCGAATAGATCTGACAATGAGTGGTTTGTTATATCTTCTGACGGCGGCAGATGAAGAAGCTGGAGGATCTTGTCAGCGGCCAGCATCTTCTCCTCACGGCCACTCGTGCCAGAATGACGTCACTGGAAGACGACAACGAATTCCTGCGTCAGCAGCTGACCGCTCTTCGACAGCGCACCTGCAATCAACCAGAAGCCGACAGGTAGACGTTTAAAAGCAGCCATCCCTTGCAAAAATAAATTTAACGATAGATGAGGTCAGATGTGGTTCTGCACGTATCATGTTAGTTTAGCACTTGGATTTGGCAGTCATCACCACCAACTCCATCGTCGTCGTCGTTGTCATCATCGTCGTCGTCGTCGTTGTCATCATCGTCATTGCCAGAATCATTATTATCATCATCATCAAAGGAAATACTGATCATATCACGATCATCGTCACAGCTGCTACATTGAACAGATATTTGTTAAAGTTTTGTACTTTTAACCCTCTATAAATTATAGTCAAACCCTTTCTAGATAAATTTAGTAGCAACCAATACTATAATACCATTGCCACAATACCACTATCTTCACCACGACTGTGACCATTATCATCACCAACAAGACTGTAATAATAAAAGTCGCTACTTGGATGTCAATATGTATTGCAGAGAAAGCAACTTGCTGGGATTGCTCGAAGATCTGGTCGGAGCAAGAAACGACAGCAATGCCTAATTGTTCCCACGGTGTGACATCTGACGTTTGACGATTTATTGAAGCTTGATTTGGCGCTGCAGGATTAAGTTTCTTCAATTTAGAGTCGGGAAAACAGAACATAGTATTTGCGAAGGGTTGCGTTTTTTTATATATATATTTGATATGCTAATTTATGTTTATTACAGTCAGGAAAAAGTAAATAATCTTGCGAAGGAGAGCGTTTTATAAATAGACAGTATGCCAATTTATGCTATACAAACTCGTATGCAATATTTTATCATTTTGCAGACAATTTTGACAGGAAACCAGCAAAAACGGATTTTTGGCAGGCACAGAAAAATAATTTTATTATTTATCTTATTATGTAGCGAAATATTTAGCTGAAAACCCAAGCGATGCTGTTTTCGTACAACTATGGTTTGTAGACCTATGTTTTAAAAAGCGAGAAGTTCATTGGGGCATTGAATGTGACCCGGTTGGGCTGTGTAAGGACCCAGTGGAAATAATGGATCATTCTTATAGCCATAATATATATATATATATATAATATATAGGCTTCATGTGAGGCTGAACAGGATGAGACATCTAATAATTCATTCAATCATTCCGAAAATATATATAGCACCTCTTCAAGAAGCATATACTCAGAGACGCTTCCAGGCCTGTAGCCATGGCCAAAAAGAAAGGCCCTGAGCAACTGATAGAAAGCAGGGAAGATCTTTTGGAAGGAGCGCATGCATGTTCGAGGGATTGTTAGTCGGTATTCATTTCTGTCAATTCAGTGGGTTACTTGTCTAAACGGGTGGAATTTGCTTTGTAATTCCGACACGTTTGGATTTCGGACGTTTTCTCTTTTCTCATGCCATGTCTTTTTGTTCGCATTTGCCCACTCGTCGTTTCCATATCACGGATTCGTTGCGTTTCGAATGGGTTTGTTTGGATGTTAACGTACGTTACCAATATATTCCCCATCATTAACAGAACGCATTCACTAACGGGAGTGGATGCCAGTCACATGCCTGGATAAAGGAGGAGGGCGTCGCTAATGATCTTTGTTGTCACACAGTGACGTTAGACTACAACTACTAGCCTACTAATAGCCGAGAGTGGGTGACAGGTTTAGGCCTATAGGTGAACGATCAGGTCGCTTGCATCTGTAACTGCATGGGATGTTATTAGGTTCGGTGGTTGAGGGGCGAAGTGTATCTTTAGAGCGGCATCAACCATCAGACTTGAAATGACTCAATGACATACCGACAGACTCAGGCCTACGATGAACGCCTGCAGTCCAGATTCAGGGATTCGAGGGATTTGAGAGTATCGGCTTTAGTGGCGGCGCCAGGATTTCAGTTTTTTTGGGGGGGAGGGGTTTGAATCTGCGGGCGAAAATTTTCCGTTTTCGGCCACAAAAATTTCTGACGACTTTTTTTAGTCATTTGGTCGAAATCTTCTAGAACGGTCTTTTTCATATCCGCAAAACTGTCTGGCAAATCTCGTGCGTACCTTTACGCTTCATTTGGGGGAGGGGGTTTGTTAAAGGGGCAAATCGCCCAAATATTTCACTTTTACATGGAAACAAATGGATCGCCTGTTTTAGGGGGGGTTTAGTCCCCTAGCCCTTCCCTATAGCGCCGCTACTGATCGGCTTCCATCGCTGAGCGAACCATATGCCATGGGAGCATCGCCTGGCGCCATGGCTCGTCCTTGAGGCAGCACCTTTCGAGAACTATACGAGCTAAAAAAGAAACCAGCCTGAGTTATTTGAGGGTGCAGTGCGTGCCTCGAGAAGAGTGCATCTGCAAGTTAATCATAATTGTAATCGTAAACTCGAAATTTCTAAAGCGCTACTCGAAAGCCAAGCGCGGGGCACACGCTTATTCACGAGCGCTGCAAGTTATGCAAGTTAGTTGGTTACCCAGACGTTCCGGTTTGGCGTTTGAGCGAAACCGGTTATTACCTTCTATATACTGGCATAGCCGCATAAGGTTGGTTTGAAATGTAAATGAACTGTTTGTTTGTATGCGCACTTGTTATCTACTCAGAGGCGCTCCCGACTGCAGAGCGAACACTGCATCGGAGTCTAACGCCGAAGCGCTGAGCAATTGCGAGTGAAGGTCTTGCCCAAGGTCCCTATACGTGGCGACTTGAGGTGGATTCGAACCTCGAACCTTCAGGCTTCAAGGCAACGACGCCGCCACTACTGTTTCGCTTGACTTTGGACTTATGATCACATGCTGAACTCGCAGAAACAGTTGGCGATTTTCGTATCGATAACTGCGTTTTTTTTAACTTGTTGATTAATGCAAATGCCTAGCACAGTCTGTCTTCTCCTGCAGCAATATATCTTCTGGCTTATCAAGATAATTTAGCTGATAAAATTATGACTGATTCGAGTCAATTTTATTTTGGGTTTTTTAGTAAATAGATCTAATTGTTATGCAAGAGCCTTCGGCCGAGGTATTGACAGCACGTGCATCGAAGGTTTGGTGCGAATGACGAAGTGCGCTTCGGCGGCACCAGAGTCGGCTGAGAGACAGAGACATACATACATACATACATACATACATACGTATACATACATACATACATACATACATACATACATACATGCATACATACATACATACATACATACAGACAGACAGACAGACAGACAAACAGACAGACAGACAGACAGAGATATAAAGACCTAGGTACTGAGAGAGAAAGAGGGATGAAAGCCGAGGTTAGCGGCTGAGGTAGTGCCAGAGTTTCAGTTAAGATGTCGGTTTAGGCTACAACTCTCACCCTGTCTCATCTGATGGTCCACCTTCCAATTCCCGGCCCAGACGACACCCGCCTTAGTAGCTTTTCCGCCCCTATGATCCTACGGTAGCTCGACCCAGACCACATTTGGACTACTCCTACAGACAACCCTTTTGACTTGACGCAGCGCTCGTGAATAAGCTGGTGCCCCGCGCTTGACTTTCGGGCAGCGCTTTAGAAGTTTGGAGATTACGATACGGTTTAAGAAATACAGAAAGTCTAAAGTTGGTGTGTTTTGACGTGTTAAGATTAATGTTTAGATCTAAGTGTCGCTTGTACGAAGTGTTGCCGATCCTTGAATGAACAAAACAATCAAGAAAAGAAACACCGTGTAGTGTGTCGACATAGTGAAGCGGCAAGTTTTCAAACAAAGGATTTTAGCAAATTATAAATAGCGCTTAAAAGAAACCGTGAGCTACAATTAGGTTAAACCTATCAGAAGCGTGAAGAATACGAAAAGACTGTGTGGGAAGGAACAAGGCCGAATAGGCCTATCCAGGATTTTATTTTCGGGGACCCGATGTTTAGGCTACTTAGCGGAAGTAGGCCTGATTATTCTGGACTTCAACAACTTCCACATCATCATCATGATTAGATCATCATCATGATTAGATCATCATCATGATTAGATCATCATCATGATTAGATCATCGCCGTGATGCAATCTATTGTAACATTTCACACAGAAATACGATCTTCAAAATTAAATACTAGGCTACCTTACTTTTTACATCGTGCGTTAGTAAATAGCCTACATTATTTCGTTTTGACATTTTTCATTTCGGGGTGTTCAAAACACCTCTCCTATAGCTACGGCCTTGAGACGGAGAGACTTAGGCTAGGCTACAACAGACTGGCTGCATGGTCCAGAAATCTAGAAACGCCAGTTTATTGTGTTTGCCAGAGCTGCGACCCGGCATTGATTTTCGTGACCTGCTGTTGCTTAGCACATGAGCGCAGAATAAAGCCAAAAATGTGTTGCGAATATTTGAAAAGGTCGTCAGACGATGCCTAAACTGGGTGAAATGTGTGAGATACGAAATAACGAGGAGGGGAAATAGGCGGAAATGTAGAGAAGTAGCCTAGTGGTCTTCGGACTGCCGCGGACTGCAAGTAAGAATAAAAACAGTTGTCAGAAAATTTCTAGAAATTTCTTTCCCGGTCGTCTGCCAAAGTTAGACCCGGCAACTTTTCCAAACCACTATCAGCCCTGGTCCTTACCAAGAAACAGGATTGTCTTATCCGATAGCCATGTCTATCTTTGTAACTTGGCATTTTACGGGTTAAAAGTAGCCTACATTCGCGACATACCAACTGTGAATAAGGAACTTATTGAAATCCTTCACATGCTATCGATTTAGTAGCCCCATCGATTGACAGTCTTGTAAACTCTATGTAAGGACCATGTAGGCCTAAAGTAAGGAAGTGAGATGATTGTATAATTCTAAATGTGGGCTTCAATGAACCCAATAAGACCGAGTTCACCTGATAAAATTAATATTAGCCTTATTTTATGGTTAGCTATCGAACAATCAGACCGTGTACAGATAAGGGAGACAGCCGTCGATTGCAGAAAACTCTCACGAGCCAAGATAATTTCCGGGACCTTATCTCAGACGTGGGTGGAGGTATAGACCTATAGCAATCACCCTGCCTAGCGCTATATAAAAGGAGCGAACTTGGATTGTGAATATTGCCTTTTGTCTTCAAACGTTAGAGCAATGCGTGTCTTGTTGATTTTGTGCTTCGCGCTACCGGGTAAGGTTCTTGAACAATCTAACCGATTGACTTAAAACTATAATAATAGAAACTGCTCAAATTCAGAAGGTAAGAGGTAGCACACTCGTTCGCATTCATTTCAAAGGTAAAAAGGCAGTACACTCGGTCGCATTCATTTCAAAGGTAAAAGGCAGTAGCCTACACTCGTTCGCATTCATTTCAAATGTAAAAAGGCAGTACACTCGTTCGCATTCATTTCAAAGGTAAAAAGGCAGTACACTCGGTCGCATTCATTTCAAAGGTAAAAAGGCAGTTCACTCGTTTGCATTCATTTAAAAGGTAGAAAGGCAGCACACTCGTTGGCATTCATTTCAATTGTAAAAAGGCAGTACACTGGTTTGCACGCCTTGTCATATTGTGGTAAGACATAGGTGGCCTAACTAGCTTGTAAGTGAAATTTCAATAGACGGTTAAAAGTCGAAGGATAGCAAACGTGCATACGGTAGGCAGTTAAAGGTCAAAAGAAGCTGCATGGCTTATACTAGGCTATATAGGCCTATGCAGTTTTGATCATCTGTCACCAACTTATTAGGCTATTATAGGTAACTGAATGTCGAAGGCAGGGAACTCATGTATGCGCTGAAACGTCTAATGCCACTAACTTATCTAATAAACAAGAAGTCAACAATTAAAGACAACTTCTTGTTTGCAAGTTTCTGCAGAGACTCACCAAAATGATGTAAGCTAAGAGGGATGCCAGGCACACCTTTAAAAACGCAATAATATATGAAAGGTAGACATGAACGTCATAAAGGTAGAGTAGGCTACCTGCATGTTTACGCAAATGTAAAATCTCATCATAAAGATGATTGTAATTTGTAAGAGTAACACACTAATTTACAGTTTACGCGTCTCATTCTGCATTCCTATGGACAGCAGTCAGTGGCGGATACCTGGGCGGAGAGTTGGAGGGGGGGGACGGACCGAAAAATGTCATCCGCCGAAATCTCGATGACCTTTTTTTTTAGTCATCCGGCCAAAAAATTTCTGTTTTCGCGGCCAAAAAGTTGATGGTCTTTTTTTAGTCTTCACGCTCAACGATTGGGGGGACAAATGCATGGGCCATCTCCCCAACACCTCCATTGGGGGGACCGTCCCCCTTTTCCCCCCTAGGTCTCCGCCCCTGGCAGCAGTTGATAGAATAGTAAACCTATTAGTAAGCGCATTTTAACAGCCTATTTATCTCGCTTTTGCGGCCTTCTATATAGCCTATCCTTGTTTGTTTAGTTTACTCTGTCTATGAGGTGGACATGTTCCCAAGTTGAAATACATTATTGCATGACAGAGGGACATATTTGCGAAATGCGCTTCCAGATTGTCAAATTTAACTGGTTCATATAAAACACTGGTCAATAGAAATATATTGACTATTGGAGTAGTAGTGAGACTACTGGTTCTGGCTCCATCTAGGTAGGTGGCATTGCCATTCGTAGCGAAGCCAACAATAAGCGTATTCATAGCGCAATCTAGGTCAGGGGCAGATCCAGGGGGCCAAAATGGCCATAGCCCCCATTTAAAAATCCCATGGGACCTGGCCCCCAAATTGGGTTTCAAAAAGCCATGAAATAAATGCAGCGGGTGAGTACAACAGGACACGAGGCCCCCCATCAAAGAAATCGCACGGGACGTGGCCCCCCCAATTCGATTTACCACACACTCGACTACGATGACCGACGACTAAAAAAAAGGTCATCAACTTTTTTGGCGGCTGATTTGGTATATTTTTTCTGAAAAATTGGGCGGATGACTAAAAAAGGTCATCAACTTTTTGGGCGACGAAGAACAGCACGAAAGTTTTCCCCTGTCCCACCAACCAACAAAAGCGAAAATTTTGCGCCCCCCTCCTTCGAAACGTTCTGGATCCACCACTGATCTAGGTCAAGTGAATATCGGCATGGTCAATGGTGTCAAGCTTCGCGCTGAGATTCTTGAAGATGTTCTAAAAAATAACCGAGCATATGTTTGTAGCCTAATAGGTGTGCATTAGAAGAAATCAATCTGGATTAGGTCAACGTTCGTCCTCAGTGTCACCAGAGGCTGACCAGAGACCGTTTTAGTCTAATCTTAGCTCAGTCCTTAGTTTTTTGTTTTGTTTTTTTGCTAACGTGCAATGTCAGACGACCCATGAGGCAGGTCTCAAATGTTATTGTTCGCGTGTCAGCCCGTTGAGCGCATGGTAACAAAACTAGCGATACTTTTCTTGCTGTAGACCTAATCAGTGACTTTTATTGCGCCGTGCCTAATACACAATACACCTACAGATGTGACATCAAAGCGAACCCGTAGGCCGATCAACATTAAGAGATTAGTTCGTAAAAAGAACATAGTATTAATACTCTGTTTGGTCGCCTTTTTCAGGATTGGTCTGGGGTTACCCCGGTCAGCGCATCGTCGGAGGAGACGAGGCCGATGAGGGCGAGTGGCCTTGGCAGCTGGCCCTCGAGAACCTTGGCAGTTTCTCGTGTGGAGCGAACCTTCTCGGCGCAACCTATGGTCTCACGGCGGCTCACTGCGTGGGAGGTGCACCGTAAGTAGACAACGACGACGGTAGCAACGACCAAAATGATGATGATGCTGGCGACGACTCATTCATTAAAAAAATTATGCAACGCGCCCTCTAGGTAGCTACGCCGAAGTACTCCCAGCTCCAGTTCGGGCGAATGACAACTTTCAACTGGTCATAACATGATAAACGCATCAGCACATGATGTACTAGGGACAGGTATTGCCAATGAGGGGTTTCCGGACAATTCGTCGACGGACAATTCGTCGACGGACAATTCGGACCGGACAATTCGGAGACGGACAATTTGGGCCCGGACAATTTGGAGACGGACAATTCGGAGTGCATATAAAAATCTTGCACTCCTAAGAGACACTTACGGGGATGAAACTTGTATTGATTATTGGCATAAAATAATTATCTATGGCACCAGGCAAATGCTGTCTGACCTTCTAAAATTGGTCCAATACCTGAAAATAAGAAACTGAAATTAGTATTTAAATGCAGTAAGTTATCAACTTATAGGTCATTCATTTACATGTAGATCAATGTAATTTTCATACCTATATAGGCCCATGGTTTTTATGCCCGCTGATCAGGTGCCAGAGTATTATTAGTTTGGACAGTAATACATTTTGGTTGAGGGATATGGGTAGGCTAGGAAAATCTGACCTAAAAGTGGAAGTCCCATCACGAATTTTGGCTGCTAAGAATTGTTCGGTCCGAATTGTCCAGTGCGAGTTGTCCGCTCCGAATTGTCCGGTCCGAGTTGTCCGTCTCCGAATTGTCCGGTCTGAATTGTCCGTCTCCGAATTGTCCGTCGTCGAATTGTCCGTCTCCGAATTGTCCGTCGTCGAATTGCCCGGACACCCAATGAGGGAGGGCTAACCAAGCCATGTGGTCAACCACGGAGAATGAGCGGTTTTGCAAAACCTCGGTTCTCTAGGGTTGCAGTACGAGCAAAGGAACTAAGCGGACTCCTTTTCGGCGGAACGTAAGAGACAACGCCCTTAGATGCCCAGTGTGAGGCAGCACAGCGCTCAGATTTAAGTGCATAAACTCAGGGCTTAAAGTGTGGCAGGACGGTCATGGACGGCGTCCAGGCACTCCATGCACTCAGATCTTCATGCCGTCCTGCCACTTAATTGGCCAGCACACCTGAAAAGGTGTTGGGCGTCCAGGTACTTCATTTTTTACACTTTACGCACTGCATAGACTATATGCATGCAAAAATCATGTATTGGAATGATATCCATGCAATGGAGAGATAAAAATGAACGAGTAAGTGTATAGCGCGATCGTCGTTTTCTTTTCAGTGGTGCCTTGGCCGTCGTAGGTGGAACTAACCAGAGATCGTGTGGCGATGGCGACTGTTTCAGAGACAATCTGGTCATAGCAGAGAGAGTAAGTTAACTCTTTCATTCCGGACTGCAGGGTTGATTCATTATGCTCGTACAACCGGCTTATTGCATGCACTTCTCTAGAACATGAACGAACAAGAACAATGGCGTGTAGACCTACAGGTTAATTGGGCCCAAAAAATACCCCTACGTAGATTTTTGGTCCACCCTGTATAATGTGTATATACATGTAGTTCAGTTACATCTATAGAGATTGTATAAAATGACTTGCTCTTTTGTGTTGGTATTTTCTTTACTTTCTCAAATTCAGAATAAAACAAAATGACGATGAATTGGTATAAAACACGAGGCCACCTGCGCCGTATATCCACAGATTCTGGCAAACATTTGAAACGTATTATAATACTGGTGTTATTCATCAAATTACAATGGGTAAACAGTGCCAGCTAATAATAGTCAGTGCGAATGTGCGCTATGCAATTTTAGCATGTTGCGTCATGGTCATCGAAGCTATTCATCGGATCAAAGAAATTAAAATAATGTGACCGTTTGTGTGTCTGATAAAATTGAAAATTTGTCAAACAGCGACTTGTCTTGCGCGTAGGATCTAAGTGTACTAAATTTTTACGCATAGCCCAGCGGTAGGCTATATACAGGGTGCGCCAAACAAAACCTAGGTTTTTGCCAATATCTTGACCAAAAGTAAGAATTTCCAAATGAAATTTTACGGGCTTATAGACAATTCATATTTACACATGTTGGCCAGATTTCATCAAAATATTTCGAACAGAACAAACGTTATACCACTTTTAGTGAGGCTACCCACCGTTTTTTGACGATTCAAAAACGAAGCGCAACAAAAATTAGGTTGTTTGCTAATATCATGGCCAAAAGTAAGAATTGCAAAATGAAATTTACAGGCTCAAAGACAATTCATAGTCACACATGATGGTCAGATTTCATCAAAATATTGCAAACAGAACAAAAGTTATACCACTTTTGGTGAGGTCACCCACCGTTTTTTGACGTTTCAAAAACGAAATGCAACAAAAAGCAAGAAAACACGATTTTATTAAGTCTCATCTCAAATAACTGTTGTCAAATGAACTTGGTAGTGCTTCACAACTTGTGTTCAATGTGCCCACCACCAGTGCCAAAACTTCTTTTGAGTCTCTTGGCAAAGTTCTTGATGGACCTGTTGATTAATCTGACAGATTCCTTATTCACCAATTTGATTGTCATCTTGCTAAGTGACTTCTCAGTAACGCTCAGCTACGCTGGTACCCTGTTTCTTGTTTAAATAGTAATAATAATGATCATTTGGCATTATCAAGGCTATATGATACCAATTATTTGAGATGAGAATTTTTTGTGTTTTTGTTACTTTTTTGTTGCGTTTCGTTATTTAAACGTCAAAAAACGGTGGGTGAGCTCCCTAAAAGTGGTATAACTTTTGTTCTGTTTGAAATATGTTGATGGCATCTGATCATCAGGTGCAGATATGAATTGTCTTTAAGCCTGTAAAATTTCATTTTGATATTCTTACTTTTGGCCAAGATATTGGCCAGAATAATTAGATTGGTTTTTTGTTACTTTTTGTTGCGTCGCGTTTCTAAATCGTCAAAAAACGGTGGGTGGCCTCCCTAAAAGTGGCATAACTTTTGTTCTGTTTGAAATATTTTGATGAAATCTGGCCATCATGTGTAAATATGAATTGTCTATAAGACTGCAAAATTTCATTTGGAAATTCTTACCTTTGGTCAAGATATTGGCAAAAAACCTAGGGGGGGTCTTTTTTGCGCACCCTGTATACCGCGGTACCGGTAAATAAATAAACAAATAAATAAACAAATAAATAAACAAATAAATAAATTAATTAAACAAATTGGCAGCCATGTGAGTATGAAAGCCGTCCTTTGCCTGTTCAGCCCGTTCTCTTTTCCCGCAACTAGTCGGGAGTGCTCCTGTGTAGACAGGTTAACCTTGAAAAGGCACTATATCAATCTCCGAATGAATGAGTGAACGAATGAACCCCTAGTGAGATGCATGCCCAGTTGCCCACGTTACATAACTTACATTAAGTTTCCAACTGTCAGCGGGCCCCATCGTTCCCATTCACAAAGTTGCTAGCGGCATCTCAGACGGTGAGGCCCGGAGGCGTTAAAGATCGTGTCCTATTTGTAGCCTCTTATAATTGTCAAATCGCTTATTCCATTGTGTCATCTGCTGCAGCATCCAGATTTCGTCAACTCCGGTGCTGTTGGTTTTCCCAACGACATTGCTTACATCCAGTGGACGACTCCAGTCGCCGAGGTTGTAGGCAAGATTCAGTACATCGATATGGCGGCGACCGCTGACCAGAACGATGGACGAGTCTGCTTCATCACCGGCTGGGGAAGAATCGACGGTGAGTCTAGGACCCCGTGCGACTTGAGTAGTGGGTAGACTGAATGTTCTACTCCACCCACGTGACCTCACTATGCGCCGCCCACTAATGACCTTGTGCATGTAATCTTTCCTCTGAGTGGGATATGCACAGCTGTTGGAAAATTTCTCTATGATCATGTATAAGGAGCGAAGTACTTCCCTCTCTGATTTGACGAGGGAAACTTTCCCATAATGTGACTTTAAGAGAACTCATTCTCGCCAATGGGTATGTTCATATATGGGAACATACCGCTCAAAGCGGCTCAATGCAATAAATAGAGGTGAATCTAGAGTAAGCAATATCGATCTGTAAAATGCAGTGGAACCTCCTTCCTAACTCCGCTGATTGAAAGACCATGCTTATCTCCATTGGATTTGGAGATAAGCATAGTTGCTTGCGTTCCCATTTCGTTCCTATACTACACCGATACAACAGTTCCTGCTTTCAAGTGCATAGGCCTACTCACACCCTGCAACGTAGGGGCTAGACAGTTCATCGCTTCAACAGCCTGAGGGATCATACATACCTCGGGCGCTAAAAAAAAAATAATAGTAATAATAATAATAATAATAATAATAATAATAATAATAATAATAATAATAATAATAATAATAATAATAATAATAATGATAATAATAATAATAATAATAATAATAATAATAATAATAATAATAATAATAATAATAATAATAATAATAATAATAATAATAATAATAATAATAATAAGAAGAAGAAGAAGAAGAAGAAGAAGAATAATAAGAAGAATAATAAGAATAATAAACAATAATAACATATCAGGACTATTTTTGGCGACAATGAATTGTATTGTATTGTATAAAAACATTTATAAAGCGCCTCTACTAGGGTGAACCGTTCAGAGGCGCTCCCAGTGCGCAAGGCCACGAGAGAAAAAATAGGTTTTAAGAAAAGAAAATGAGGAGGAGGGATTACCTGTCAGAAGTTGAGATCGAGTAGAAGGAGAGAGCGTATTCCAAAGAGAGGGGCCAATTGAATAGAGTCTGATGCCTTGAACGATCATCTCCAAATTAACGTAGATTTTTAGCCTGGATTTTGCAGTATAGATATTTCAGTAGGCCTATTTGTTTTGTAGGCCTAGACATTGAAGCCTATAACAGATGATTTAATTTAAGGTATATAGGCTTCATATTTTTAGCCTAGAATCTGGATTTCTTTGCGTTGTTTTCTGCGCATTTAGGTGGCGGACTTCTACCCGAGAACTTGCGAGAGGCCAGTATCGACCTGCTAACGGAGGTTGAATGCACGACCTACTGGACTGACCTGTCTATCTCCACCAGCCAAGTCTGCATCTTCGACGAATTGAACCAAGCAAAAGGAGCCTGCAACGTTAGATTGTCTTTCCTCTCGTCTATGCAAATGAGGCGCCATTTCGATTCATTAGGCCTATCACGCTTGATTATTTACATGCAGACTAGCGGGTGAAGAGAGCGAGCGAGTGAGTGAGTGAGTCAGTAAGTGAGTTAATGAGTGGGCCTAATTTAAGATTGTAAGCATGCGAGTTCGTAGTTGAGTCAGGGAGACCAATGACCGAATAAGCGAGTTACGGGGTTTGTGCACATCAGTGAGTGAGTCAGTGGGCAAGTCAGTCAGTTAGATGAGTGGTTGCAGCAATTAATAACTTGTAAATATTTACGGACTCTGCTAACAGATTCCGATCAGGAACCTGGAATGCGGCGTGCATCTCGACGACTTCTGGGCCACCGAATACGAACACATGGGGCGCGGTGGTGTAGTAGGTATACGTTCGTTGCCTTGCAGCCGACGGGTTGCAGGTTCGAATCCACCTCAAGTCGCCGCGCAGGGACCTTGGGCAAGTCCTTCACTCGCAATTGCCCAGTGCTTCGGCGTGAAACTCCGATGCAGTCGGGAGCGCCTCTGAGTAGATAGCTTGAAGGGGCGCTATAACAAGTGCACATACAACCAAACAAACATGAATTCACTTAGGCTACGCGTGAACGTGTAATGATTATTATAAACGTAACCGCAAGCTTCACAATTCAAGGCGCAGCACTACCGGTATATCTAAAGACAATCGCAAAGTACCAGATTAACTAGGCCTATTTATCAGGGCTGTTTTTAAGGAATTGTTAGAACTGCACAACTTCTTCTTTCCCTTCCCATCCTCCATGGTAAATTACTTCCAGTCGGATGACAATGACCCTTTTTGCTAGTTTTAACTGCACAGAACTTGTGACAGAACTGCTTCTACAGCTGCACAAATCCATTTAGAACTGCACATTTTGTGTACAACTGCACGTTAAAAAAGCTCTGCTATTTATTAGCGTTGCCTCGTATCAGAGATCAGCGTCCAGTGGAGATTCGACTCCTGTTATACCCAATAAAACAGAGAGAGGAGCCGCTGAGTCGCTCCGGCGTGTAAACACCGACCGACTCAACACGGGTGTCGTTGACGACGAGCACAGCCTAGGCTTGTAAGGCGGAGGATCAGACGGACTAATAGGACAGAATTCCTTGAATAGGTGTAATTTCATATTTGATTGGAAAGGTTGGAGTGTGACAAGTTGTCAAGTAGCCTACAATGCCATAGTGGACCCTGATATGTTGGTGTGTGAGTCAGTTGCGACCGGTCGGTCTTTACGACCTACTGGTGGAAGAACTGAGAATATACGGAAATGCATGGGATCTGCTTAATGCTTAACTCTTTGTGTTTTTGTCATAGGGCGATTCGGGCGGTCCACTGGTCTGCCAGCTAGGCACCGGTGGATGGGAGCTGGTGGGTCTGACGTCCTGGGGCCGTACCGGTTGCTCCACGGCGTTCCCCTCGGTCTACACCCGTGTCAGCGCCTACCGCGATTGGGTCCTCGGTTGGATTCCAGCGATTGGAAAATAATGTGCAGAACCTTCTTGTGATTTAATCCGAAAAAGCAAATACGATTAAAATTATTTTTTTCGGATTTTGTGTCATGCAGGCGATAAGATAATAATTTTATCAAAACTGATGAATGAAAATCTAGGGAAGATACGAATTTCACGCTAATTGATATTGGTTACACGTTCAACGAATATGTTATAGCGGGTGCCTGGATCTAAAAAGTATATGGAAGAGACGTCGGCCTACTCTAGACTTCCTTACAGTGGCGTAGGCAAGGGGGGGGTTTCGGAAGTTAAACCCCCCCATTGGCTCCGGAAAAAAGGTTTTTTAAAGGTTATTTTTCCATTTAAGTAAGAAAAAATAGCAAAAAAACAGGGTTTCCGGCCATAAACCCCCCCATCAAAAATTCCTGGCTACGCCACTGCTTCCTTATGCTTGCAATAAGAGGCATTGTATTTGTGTTGTATTGTATTTAAACATTTATAAAGCGCCTCCAGTAGGGTGAACCGTTCAGAGGTGCTCCCAGTACGCAAGGCCCCGCGAGAGAAAGCAGGTTTTGAGAAGAGACAAGGCAGAAGAGGGACTGCCGGACAGAAGTGTAGAGTGAATAGAAGGAGAAAGATCATTCCAAAGAGAAGGACCAATTGAGGCAGAAGATCGAGACTGAACCAAAGCAGCACTATAGAGCGGGGAACCAAGAGGTCAAGTCTGTTGGATGAACGAAGTATAGACGGTTGGAGTAGGCTATGCTGAGTAAGGACGAAGTATATGGCATTATCCAGATATTTTCGGGCAAGACCAAGCTGAGCATTTAGGATCAGAGTGAGGATCTTAAATTGTGTGCAAGCACGGAGAGGAAGCTAAAGAAGTTAATCAAACATAGGCCTAAAGGTAGAGAACTAGATATGCCTATGTAGCCATGGATATGAAGTATCGGTGAATTCTCTTTGTCTCACTCTGTCTCTGTCTGTCTTTCTCTGTCTGTCTGTCTGTCTCTCTCTGTGTCTCTGTATATGTCTCTCTCCCTGTATCTCTGCCTCTTTGCTCCTCTGTCTCTGTCTCTGTCTCTGTCTGTCTGCCTCTCTCTGTATCTGTCTCTTTATATGTCTTTGTATGTCTTTGTTCCCTACATCCATCCCTCCTTCCTCCGTCCGTCCGTCCGTCCGGTTCTTCAGTGACCTGTGCTCTCAATGTTCCTACTTCCTATAGGCTAAGCCTTATAAGCGCTCTAAATGTTCGAAATGCTCAAACACCAAAGCAACAGGGCCGTCTTATCCATTAGGCACAGTAGGCACTGTGCCTAGGGCCTACGAACTTACCAGGGGCCTACGAAATCCTGAAAAATATATTTTAAAATAAGTGCAGTGATTGGTAAATGACCGGAAAATAAACAGAAAATGAAAACTTGCAAATTTAATTTTAACTAGCTAACTTTTTAAGGTTAGAGTTTGCTAATGAAACAGTAACATTAATTGGTTAAGCTATGTTATGTTAACTTTGCGGCTCTTTGCATTCGCGAAATCGCTTAGACCTATAACGTCTTCAAATGCCATTTCTTGCATTAGGCCTAAGTCGTTTTCAATTGAAAGTAATGCAAGGGAAGATAATCGTGCCTGTCCCGGGGCCGTCGTTGACCGAAGGTAATTTTTGATAATTTTCAATTTCAAAAAAGAACGTTCACCTTCACAACTTGTTCCAAAAATAGAAAGATAAATTCGAAAAGCAATATTGACATTTGGAAAACTGTAGACTAGCTTGTCAGCTATTTGTGGCCTAATAATTTTAGCTAGGCCTACAGATTTATTGTCTGCAAACATTCGAGAAAACAAAAGAAATTCGTCAATAAATGCATCTTCTAGATCACATGGATATATCTAAATTAATGCCTTTGCTCTAATCACTATTTCTTCAGTTGATAAAGTTCTGTCAAGAAGAAAATTGAATCTTTCATGTAGTGTTGCGTAAGCTGCTAGCCGCTTTCCCATCTCAGTTTTAAGTCTATGATCACGTAGAAAGTCTGGGTGCGGAATTTGTCACTAGCACTCAGATTTAAACTCGGATCAGTATCATCCATGACATCGATCGTCATCAAATCGCTTTGGCACCCGTTTTCGTTGCGTACCTTCATGTATACAAAGTTGAGTTGGGGGCCTTGGGGCCTACGAATAGATTAATATGCAAAAGTGCCTAGGGCCTACTATACCCCGCAGTCGATCGAGTTGATCGATCGAGTCGATCATAACTCGGCCAAGTCGAGTCGATCGAAAAATCGTCGACTCGATCGACTTGCAAGTCGAGTCGATCGTGAGTCTTGCCAAGTCGAGTCGATCGAAAAATCGTCGACTCGATCGACTTGCAAGTCGAGTCGATCGTGAGTCTTGCCAAGTCGAGTCGATCGAAAAATCGTCGACTCGATCGACTTGCAAGTCGAGTCGATCGTGAGTCTTGCCAAGTCGAGTCGATCGAAAAATCGTCGACTTGCAAGTCGAGTCGATCGTGAGTCTTGCTAAGTCGAGTCGATCGTTGTTTCATCTACTCGACCCGACTTAGAAATATTTTACTTAGCCTACTATTTCTTGAAGTCTCAAAGTGACCTATTATATAGGCCTACAGTTTTTGCACACAAGTTCAGCTAACGAACCTTTTGGCAGCTGTCGATTTCGTGTTAGTGGAACTGTGAAATTTGACTATTATAATAGACGTGCGTTTTCGATTTGAGTTGAACGAATACATAACAGAAGCGAATACAACAATTTTTTGGAAGGGTGGACAAAATTTGTGGTCTTGAACCGACAGAAATTTTCCTTGGTCTGCCGCCGAAAAATCTTTTTTAGTCTTTCGCCCAAAAAACTTCTAAAAACCCGTGGCGACTCCGTTTTTTAAAAATCTGATGACTTTTTTAGTCATGTGCTAGGCCTACTTTCTCTCTCATCTTCCTGTTCCCGTTGCGCTGATTTACAGCTTAATTCTTGAAACCTGATGGAGGGAGGGACCACGTCATATGCGAATCTCTGAATGGGGTGGGGCATGGCCGGATTGGCCCCTTCCTTGGATCCGCTCCTGAATGAGCATGATACAGATCTACTATTATATGCCTGTATATGCAAGTCATGTAGATGTTAATTTTGAGAATATATAAGGAGACCTTTATGACGTCACTTCGATTATGATACAATTCTACAATTAAATAAGTTCACTGAGAAAACGAAATTAGGCCTATTGTGACGTCACTTCGATCAGGACACAGATCTGCCGTCATATTGTTTCATTAATGTTGAGAATACAGAACTAGGCCTATGCCTATTGTGACGTCACTCTGATTATGATGCAATTTTGCTATTATATTATAATTAAGTTCACATCAAGAATTTAAAAAAACAGCGCCAATTGTGACGTCACATTGATTATGATACAAATGTACCAGACCTATTATGGAAGTGCATTTTGAGAATATAAACAAGGTCTAGTGTGACGTCACGTCGATTATGAGACAAATGTACTATTATAAAAGTGCATATATTGAGAATATAAACAAGGTCTATTGTGACGTCACTTTGATTATTATACAGATCTACCTGTATATTATGTTCGTTTTGCGAATATAAAACGGGGCCTTTTATGACGTCAGTCACGTCACTTCTATTATAATACAATTCTACTATTAAATAAGTTCAGGGGAAAAAACGAAATTAGGTCTATAATTGTGGCGTCATTTCGATTATGATACAGATCTGCTGTCATATTATTTTATTTTCATAATACAAAACTGGGGCTGTTTAAATGCAACATCGCTCCGATTATTATACAAATCTACTATTATACGTTCAGTTTGAGAATATAAAACTAGGCCCATTGTGACGTCACCTAGATCATGATACAGACCTACTATAGCTATTAAAGAAGTTCATTTTGAGAATGAGATAGTCCTATTGTGGCTAACCTCGATTAGGATAATGAACTGTTAATATAGAAGTATATTTTGAGAGTATAAACTAGGCCTGTTGTGACAAACTTCAATTATTGCAAAGATCTACCGAGATAATTATTGAGTTCCATTTACATAACCTAAAACGAGGCCTATTGTGATGTCACTACGATTACAGTGCAAATCTATAAATTCACTGAGAATTCGAAATTAGGCATATTGTTACGTCACACAAATTTATGACACAGATCTACTATCGTATAATTGCATTTTAAGATCATGTAACTGCAGATGGTGAGAGAGAGACAAAACTAGGTCAAGTCGACGCGAAGTCGATCGAGTCGATCGTCGGCCGAGCCAAGTCGATCGAGTCGTAGAAAGGTCGGCGAGTCGACGAAGTCGATCGAGTCGATCGTCGGCCGAGCCAAGTCGATCGAGTCGTAGAAAGGTCGGCGAGTCGACGAAGTCGATCGAGTCGATCGTCGCACGAGCCAAGTCGATCGTAGCCCACGACTCGATCGACTGCGGGGTATAGGGCCTACAATGATCATAAGACGGCCCTGCAAAGCAAACAAGATTAGGCTATGTAGCAGTAACGTAGACAAGAGGGCTTCGGAGATCAAGCCTCCCCCATTGGCTTATAATAAATTATATATGAAAAAAGTTTTTTTGAAGGTTATTTATCCACTTATATAAGAAAAACAAAACAATTGTTTGTAGCAGCAATGGTTTTTCTTACTTCATTCTCTTTGTTACTTTATTCCCTTTTTATTCACTGTAGGCCTAATACTATTGGGTTGGCGTCAAGAAGGGCAACCGGCCAGGCCATAAAACCCCCAAACTCTCCATCATAAATTTCTTGCTACGCCACTGTTATGTAGTAGGGAAAAAATTGGGCCTAGGCCTAGCCTAGCTGCCTGTTAGTGTCATTGCTGAAAATAGAGCAATAATAGGAAGTTAATGAACACGCGGAAGACTTTTTCAACTTCTCTTCATCTGAAGAGATACGGTACGACCATTAAGAGGGATACTTTATTAATTTTGGCGACACCGGCGCCCGTGATAGCAGCGACTTTCACTTTTATGCGATGTATAGGTCTTGCCTCTCCAGCTTGGTGTGGCCTTTGCCGCCTTTCGAATGGAAGGGACGAAACCTGCCTCGGGGACTTCATGAACAGACGAGTCGTCTGCTTAGTCCTAGGCCTCCATCTTACCGCAGAATCGTTAGCGCAAGAGGCTGACACCTTGCTCTTTAGCTATACCGGTCCATACTGCGAATGATGTTAGGCTTACTGAGGCTACTCTACACCTACAGAGTACAGAGTTGTGCCTATTTTTTTAAATTTCGACTTTTGACTACAGCGCTCTAAGTTCGCTCCTAACGCGTTGTTCTGGACATTCGTGCTCCGTAATTTCTTAATTCTAATAAATTAATCTGTAGGCCTATCTTTCTCAGTAAGCTTGGTTGAGAGCATGCAGTCAGCTAATCACACATGCAGACAATAATTTTTAACGTTCCTAATGCGCGCCATAAAAAAATCATTTAGACCAACGTCAAGAAGCATGACTCCAATATGGCGGCTGGCATATTGTTGTAAAAATAGGCCCCTGCAGTCTGTTTTAATTAATTGTCCGTGTCCCTGTCTGCCTGTGTATCGTTGAAACATGGCGTCTACTTAATTTATGCATAGGCGTGGCTAAGCGTCAACATGCCGTCTACTTAATTTATGCAAGGCGTGGCTAAGCGTCAACATGCCGTCTACTTAATTTATGCAAGGCGTGGCTAAGCGTCTACATGGCGTCTACTTAATTTATGCAAGGCGTGGCTAAGCGTCTACCTGGGCCTGACAGGCGACTACATAATATATGCAGGGCGTGGTCCAGCGTCTACATAATATATGCATGGGCGTGGCTTGGCGCATACGTATATATACGAGTGCGTGCGCAGCACGGAAGTCATCGAGAGTCATCGAGAAACAGTCACGTCAAGGAACACAGTTGTTACAACAGTCGTCGAACGGAAGGATCAGCCGACGCGGTCGCCGTGAGATAGAAGAGAGCTGCGACAGCCGAGTGTTACAGGTTCGAGGCGCAGTGCAGCTACGAGTCGTACGGGAGAAAACGCTTCGAAGAGCGCTACGGTGAATCTACGACGTCTGCAATCCGACGCTGTCGACGACGAAAGGTTCGTAAGCCTTTGCTGTCCGACGCTGGTGGCTGGGGTTCGATTCTTGACCCACAGTCGAGCTCTTCTGGAATCCGACGCGGCTGACGGCGGAAAGTCTGGGGACTTTCGTGAATCTACGACGACTACGATTCGACGCTGTCGACGACGAAAGGTTCGTAAGCCTTTGCTGTCCGACGCTGGTGGCTGGGGTTCGATTCTTGACCCACAGTCGTGCTCTTCTGTAACTCGACGCGGCTGACGGCGGAAAGTCTGGGGACTTTCGTGAATCTACGACGACTACGATCCGACGCTGTCGACGACGAAAGGTTCGTAAGCCTTTGCTGTCCGACGCTGGTGGCTGGGGTTCGATTCTTGACCCATAGTCGAGCTCTTCTGGAATCCGACGCTGACGACGACGGAAGGTCTGGTGATTCTTGCTACGCAACGACGACGCCATTCGACTCCGGATCTGCCAACATCTCCGACCGGGTGAGCGCAGTGGTTCAGTTTTATCGCTACGCAACGACGACGTCGACTCTGGTTCGAAACCCGACCCGTTTCACCGACTTCGACGTGCGCTGGCGAAGCAGCGGTCCTCTACGCGACGACGATTCAACATTCTGCGTTGGCAACTACTGTAGATAGTGGTATATTAGTTTTCAGACAGTGGCGCTACGCGAATTGCTCCGAACTTGCTCCGAACTTGCTCCGAACTTGCTCCGAACTCTGGCGCTATAGAAGTTGGCTGAGGACAGCTTAACGAGGGTTTTCTTGAAGTCGAATAAAAGTGTTTCAAGCCTGACTGGCTAGTCGTCAATCCCCAGTTGACGCCGGACTACACGACGGACGGACATCGCCTTAACGACTAGGGTCTGGAGCTCGGTTCCTGGTGGTCTTTTGCCCAGCCCTAGTAGGACGAGATTCTTTACAAACTGGTACCGTGAAGTGGAGTGATTGGATTTCGTCGGACTTCTACAAAGCTGGTCCCAGCTACGAACTGATTGCAGCCTGTGGAGCGAAATTCAGCGACAATGTGGAACACTGCAGAGATGGACGGGAACGCTGATGACCGCCCGATGACTTCGACGCCAGCAGTGGGACGAAGGACGGACCTCTTGGTCGACTTTGAGGTCGAGTCCAGCCGCTTCATGGAGAGAATCGATTTCGACGACGTGCCGAAGAAGGATCGCAAAAGACTGCTGATTTCCGAAGCAGACGTCAGCGCTTTGGAGACAAAAGTCTTGGACAACGTCAGTCGCTTGGTCAGCGAACGGAAGATGACCATGAAACCAGCAAAATTCGATGGGACTGGGTCTCTCGAATCGTTCTTGGCACAATTCGACGTCTGCGCACGCCACAATAGATGGACGGCAATCGACAAAGTCGACTTCCTCCGTGTTTCCTTGGAAAAGGCAGCAACGCAGCTGTTGTGGGACTTTGGAGCGCGAACGGAGGTGACGTATGAACAGCTGGTCGAGAGACTTCGTCAACGATACGGCGCGGAAGGTCAAGCTGAGACTTTTCGTGCGCAACTCTACTATCGTCGCCAGAGGGCGGATGAAAGTCTGGGAGATCTGCTGCACGACATCCGGAGACTTGTTGTTCTCGCCTATCCGGTGCCGTCGAACGAGACGACCGAGATCGTTGCTAAGGACGCCTTCCTTGAAGCTATCCGTGACCGGGAGCTGTCTCTAAAGGTGAGAGAACGGGAACCGAAGACGATCGACGAGGCGTACCGAACAGCTCTACGCTTGTCGGCGTATCAACAGACCGCAGACCTGGAGGATCGTCGCAGACCGGCGAATCGAATAAGAGGAACTCAGGAGGCCGACACCAGAGGACAGCTTCAGTCTCAGCTGGACGACTTCTTCACTGCCCAGCGCAAGTGGCAGCAGGACATGGAAGAAAGAATCTGCCGACAGCTGGAGGGACTTCGAAGCTCGAACAGGACGAACTTCAACTCCGCACCGATGGCTCCGCCGACCATTCCGTCTCAAGGTAACGCATCAGGAAGTCTGGGACGTGGGTCGACCTGTTTCAAATGCGGGTCCCCAGGGCACTACGCACGCCAGTGCCGACAACGCCGACAGTTTCCAGACCGCCGGAACGACGACGCACGCGATTCGGGTCAGCCGACGACCGAGCAAGAGACCGTCACCAACCATACAACGAGAGACAGAGCAACTGGCGTAACGAACAACGCGATCTACATCCATGGAGTGATCAACGGACGGCAAAGAACATGCCTAGTGGACACTGGTTCGGAGGTAAGCCTGGTTCCCTCGTCTGATGTTGATGGGTTGTTGCTCCAGCCTAGCACTCGCATTCTCTTGGCTGCTAACGGAACACAGATAAGGGTTTTGGGTCAGGTTGATGTCCCAATTAGGATTTCCAGAGGTTTTCCCATTGAGACTAATTTTCTCGTCTCTGACCAGATTGGGGAACCAATGCTGGGAATGGATTGGTTGAGGCAACACCGCTGTCGACTTGGTTTTGGTCAGGGTGCACTCTTTGTTGGTAGACGCCGCATTCCTTTGGTTAAGGGCAATGGTTCACTTTGGTGTCGCAGGGTTATTGTTGCTGAGGAGACAACTGTTCTTCCTCGTTCGCAGTGCGATATCCCTTGTAGGACGCAATATCGTGATTTGACGACCACAGCTGAAGCGTGGATGACTGAATCTAAAGAGATTCGGCCGGGATTGCATGTAGCTAGAGTTGTGCTGAATGATGATGATGATAAAATGTGCATTCGTGTGGTGAATTTGAATGAACAGCCTGCGATGTTAACTACTGACTTGATGTTGGGCGATTTGCACCCCGTAAATGTTGAAGTAATGGAAGGCAGTGATAGAAAGACGGGTCCGGAAGCACAGTTAGTGGAAAAATTGATGGAAGATGTCTCCGAGGATGTTTCGGCTGAGGTGAAAGAACGTCTGAAGAATTTGTTGGTCGAGTACGGAAGCATTTTCTCGACCACTGACCATGATTTGGGAAGGACCATGATTACTCAGCATAGGATTGATACTGGGGACTCCCATCCGGTGAGACAACCGTTGAGGAGGCAACCGCTTCCTTATCAGGCTACCATTGATGCGCAACTGGAACAAATGTTGGTAACTGGAGTTGTGGAACCAGACGGGAACGGGCAGACGTATTCGACCTACGCTGCGGAATTGCTGGAAAAGTTTGAAAAAGCGTATCGCGCTGCACGCCAAGGTCTCAGAAAGGGCGCTGAGCGACGCAAGCACAGCTACGACCTGCGTGTACGACCAGCGAAATTTGAAGCCGGAGACTGGGTTTACTACTTCAGTCCACGGAAATTTGTGGGACGTAGTCCGAAGTTCCAGCGTAATTTCACTGGTCCGTGGATGATTGTGCGGGCGTGTGGTCCGGTCAACTATCTTCTCCAAAAGTCGCCGAAGGCTAAACCCTTCGTGGCGCACGTAGACAAGCTTCGCCACTGTTATGGAAGGACGAAGGGAGAATGGACTGAGGCGACCGAAAAAGTGACCGGAGGGTCGCCCCAAAAAGTGACCGGGAGCGCCACGGCTTCTACCAGTCGACGGCCACACCGCCGTGGGGACGGAACGCGCGAAACGGATGCGCACGACCAGGATTTGGACGGAGTGGCGACCTCTACAGGTCGACCACGACGCAACGTTGGCCGTCCTGTCCGCTTTCAGTGAACGCGGCTGAAAGCAAATTAGTTAAATAATTATTGAGTCGTGCCTGACTCCGAGCTTATTTTTTTAATTAGGCGTAATTGCCAGCTGTATAGTTAGCTATTCAATTGTTTGTACTTATGCTATGTCGTTTTGAAAAAAAAAAAAAAGAGAAAAGAAAGAAGGGGGGTGTGAACAAAACAGTTCACACCGTACCCGAAATGAAAAAAAAATAGAGAAATAAGCCTAAAAAAAAAAAAAAAAGAAAAAGAGAAAAACAGGCAGAGACATGAAAAACAGGCGAAAAAATAAATAAAAGGGGGTTGTGACCGAGATGGCACTTCGCACCCGCAAGAAAAGAGCCGAACAACAAGGGGGATGTGCGCGAAAAGCACTTCGCACCCGATTCAGCTTGGCTATTTGTGATGTCTTTAATTACGGTACCGTGTGACAGTTATTTCTGTGGCAAGCTGATGTACAGCATTTTGCTGATTGGAAAACTTGTTAGATTTTCTTTTGGTACAGATACTTTTGCATTTGCTGTATAGTTGGACAATTAATCGTGTTTTATAGGATGTTTTACTCCGATTGTCGGGTAGATTTTCTGTTAGTGCTCCAAGGTGGGCCTTGGATTGCTTCTGGGGGAGGCGTGTTGTAAAAATAGGCCCCTGCAGTCTGTTTTAATTAATTGTCCGTGTCCCTGTCTGCCTGTGTATCGTTGAAACATGGCGTCTACTTAATTTATGCATAGGCGTGGCTAAGCGTCAACATGCCGTCTACTTAATTTATGCAAGGCGTGGCTAAGCGTCAACATGCCGTCTACTTAATTTATGCAAGGCGTGGCTAAGCGTCTACATGGCGTCTACTTAATTTATGCAAGGCGTGGCTAAGCGTCTACCTGGGCCTGACAGGCGACTACATAATATATGCAGGGCGTGGTCCAGCGTCTACATAATATATGCATGGGCGTGGCTTGGCGCATACGTATATATACGAGTGCGTGCGCAGGCACGGAAGTCATCGAGAGTCATCGAGAAACAGTCACGTCAAGGAACACAGTTGTTACAACAGTCGTCGAACGGAAGGATCAGCCGACGCGGTCGCCGTGAGATAGAAGAGAGCTGCGACAGCCGAGTGTTACAGGTTCGAGGCGCAGTGCAGCTACGAGTCGTACGGGAGAAAACGCTTCGAAGAGCGCTACGGTGAATCTACGACGTCTGCAATCCGACGCTGTCGACGACGAAAGGTTCGTAAGCCTTTGCTGTCCGACGCTGGTGGCTGGGGTTCGATTCTTGACCCACAGTCGAGCTCTTCTGGAATCCGACGCGGCTGACGGCGGAAAGTCTGGGGACTTTCGTGAATCTACGACGACTACGATCCGACGCTGTCGACGACGAAAGGTTCGTAAGCCTTTGCTGTCCGACGCTGGTGGCTGGGGTTCGATTCTTGACCCACAGTCGTGCTCTTCTGTAACTCGACGCGGCTGACGGCGGAAAGTCTGGGGACTTTCGTGAATCTACGACGACTACGATCCGACGCTGTCGACGACGAAAGGTTCGTAAGCCTTTGCTGTCCGACGCTGGTGGCTGGGGTTCGATTCTTGACCCACAGTCGAGCTCTTCTGGAATCCGACGCTGACGACGACGGAAGGTCTGGTGATTCTTGCTACGCAACGACGACGCCATTCGACTCCGGATCTGCCAACATCTCCGACCGGGTGAGCGCAGTGGTTCAGTTTTATCGCTACGCAACGACGACGTCGACTCTGGTTCGAAACCCGACCCGTTTCACCGACTTCGACGTGCGCTGGCGAAGCAGCGGTCCTCTACGCGACGACGATTCAACATTCTGCGTTGGCAACTACTGTAGATAGTGGTATATTAGTTTTCAGACAGTGGCGCTACGCGAATTGCTCCGAACTTGCTCCGAACTTGCTCCGAACTTGCTCCGAACTCTGGCGCTATAGAAGTTGGCTGAGGACAGCTTAACGAGGGTTTTCTTGAAGTCGAATAAAAGTGTTTCAAGCCTGACTGGCTAGTCGTCAATCCCCAGTTGACGCCGGACTACACGACGGACGGACATCGCCTTAACGACTAGGGTCTGGAGCTCGGTTCCTGGTGGTCTTTTGCCCAGCCCTAGTAGGACGAGATTCTTTACAATATGCAAAAATAAGGCCTACCCACACGTTAAATTAGTCGGGGACTCCTAGGCTATATACAGTCCTTGCTCCCAGACAGCGTTGCCACTCCTAGGGTTTTTTTCGCAAGATCTTGGTTTTTTTTATCCGAACTTGGGAACTGGTTTTTTTAGGGACGAACTTGGGTTTTTTCTTCTTTTTTTCAACGGAAAAAGGGGATTTTTTGTACATTTTCTGGTGTTTTTTTTTACATTTTCGAGAAATTTTAGACATTTTCTCGAAGATTTGTGTTGGATGACTAAAAAATCATCAGATTTTTGGGCAAATTTTCGGAAGATTTGTGGTGGATGACTAGAAAAAGGTCATCAGATTTTTCGGTCGAGAAATTCTGGAAATGTTTGAAAATTCTGGCCATTTTCAATGGCCAGAATCAATGGCTAGGCCCAAGGGTAGGCCTATCAATGGGAAAAACGGCAATGAACGGTCTGGGAAATATTTGGAAAGATAAATATGTGAGCAGGGAAACAAAGAAAAGACTGGTAAGAGCACTGATCTTCCCGGTCGTCCTATATGGATGCGAAACATGGACAAAGACACTGGATATGGAAAAGAAAATCAACGCGTGCGAGATGTGGATTTGGAGAAAAATGTTAAGGATTTCATGGACGGAGAAGAGAACTAACGAATCGGTGCGTGAGGAGCTCGGAATAGAGAGAGATGAGACACTACAGCAAACAGCGACTTGGAGGAAATTGAGCTACTTCGGCCATGTGATGAGATCTAACGGTTTGGAGAAGGAGCTGATGACGGCATGCGGTGAGGGAAGGAGGAGACGCGGAAGACCAAGGAAGAGATGGTTGGATGAGGTACAGGAAAAGTCTGGCATGAACTTGGAGGAGCTGAGAGAGGCAACAAGAGAGAGGGGACACTGGAGAGGATACATCAAGAATATCGCCAGAGCTCCAAGAGCTGACGGCACCAGGGAGGGACCAGGGAGGCCATTTTCGAAAGATTTGCTGAACTTGGGTTTTCTTGGTTTTTTTTATCCCTTTAACTTGGGTTTTTTATTTCTTAGAGCGGCAACGCTGCTCCCAGATATGAAAATAGTAGACAGCGTTCGCAAAAGAATCGTTGAAAATATAGACTAATATAATAATATGGATGCCGTAAGCCAAAGAAATAGTCAAGTTACTTATTTGAGGGAGGAAGTTGAGAGGACAATGCATTACGACTATTTCTTCTGCCTCAGAAATTTACTTGCGAGTCTGAACGTCGTTTACGTTGTGAGTAAAATTTTATGATCACTGCGCTAATACAGTACAGTAAGGTTTCTATAGTGCCTGATTATGATCATTGGCCAGCACATGAGCACTCACGTCTTCTAATTCAATAAAACTTACCATTGGTGGTGGTGGTGGTGAAGGTGGTAGTAATGGGAGCAGTGTACAGTAGGCCTAAAATTTAATGTAGACGTTTATACATTATGTATATATACAGCGACCGCTTTCCTTTGACGGCCTGTTTAATCTGGTCCATGTCTTGGGGAGAGCAGTGTGAGAATTGTGGAAAAATAACTGGGGGGTTGGACCATTATCCACTTGGAATTGGGGTATAAAAACATACTTTAACATGGGGCTCTAAGAAAGACTGGGGGGTCGAAACCCCCAACCCCCCGGCAATTCTCACCCTGGGGGAGAGGCCCGGGAGGGTGGCGAATAAGATAGTATTAGTATCATATATTATTAAAGGAACTAATAGCACTTGTTATAGCGCCCCTTCAAGGTCTCTACTCAGAGGCGCTCCCGACTGCAGAGCAGGCACTGCATCGGATTATTTACTATTATAATAATCATACTTTATATTACAAATTACAATGAGTATAATTTGCTGTAAACATGATTTTTATATCTGTATATTTTTGCAACGAGGTGGGCCACAGTTACAATGAAAAATGTCCAGTTCATATTATGAGAGAGACATTTTCCATTGTAACTGTGCAACAATAGCACTGGTCTTTTTGAATGGGCAGAGTTTCGGCTTAGTCAGTGACGGAGATTCTCTAGCTGTGATTCAGTTGTTCCCGTTTCCAGGTGGTAGGTGTCGTGCTGGTGGGTGTCGCAGCGTATGCAAAGGCCGTGGCAGTGATCACAACTCTTCAAGTGATGAGTGGAATCATCGCCTGCGGAGTCTTCCTCCTGCTCATCTCGATGATCGGATTTGTCGGAGCGATGCGACAGAGCCAAGTCATATTATTCTTCGTATCCTTTGCGGTTTTGTAAATACAACACCGGTCTTTTTGAATGTGTGGGCGTGGTGGTGTAGTGGTGGCGTCGTTGCCTTGAAATCGGAGGGCTCGAGGTTCGAATCCACCTCAAGTCGCCGCGTAGGGACCTTGGGCAAGTCCTTCACTTGCAATTGCTCAGCGCTTCGGCGTGAAATTCCGATGCAGTGTCCGCTCTGCAGTCGGGAGCGCCTCTGAGTAGGGAGCTTGAAGGGGCGCTATATACCAAGTGCACATACAAACAAACACATGCTTGTTATATATAGCACATTTAGGGAGACAGAAATTCATAGCCCTATAGAAATTTAATTTAGCCGACCCAGTGAGGCCATAAAAATGGCATAGAGATTGTGCTACCACCTACTGAATGATTACAGACATTGAGAAAAAGTGACAAGGAGCATAGTTGAATATATCCAAATTTAGTCTGTTTTGTTCTTATAAATTCGGTAGCTATGGTTCTGGAATTGATGCTTGACATCAGGTACATGTAGCTACTTTTGGTTGTTGCGAGTCCACAGAATGTCACTTGCAGTTACTTTCTCAAATTCATCCATGACTAGAACTGTGCCAGTTCAATCATGTCTGGAGACAAATACAGGGACTTCAAGCAATCCCTCAACATCAGATTGCTCAAACTATCTGCTGAGATGCTTCGTCACTCCAAAATGTACAGTGTGTATGTACTTTGTACTACATGTATATAGGAAGCATTTTGCCTTTTAGTACTGGTACCAAAACAAAAGCATAAAATGCATATATTGCCATGTACACAGTTAATAAATGAGCAGCAAACATCTGCTGGCAAGCTTACTTACACACACACACACACACACACACACACACACACACACACACACACACACACACACACACACACACACACACACACACACACACACACACACACACACACACACACACACACACACACACACACACACACACACACACACACACACACATTTACATTAGTTGCGCCATTTAGATAATATGGAGTAAATAAGAAATTTATAAATGAGAGTTGTCGTGAAATATCCTTGACGAAACGACAGTACATGTTGATTCTACTCTTGCTGTTTCTTGTACAGTTTAGTGTGGCCTGTGCCTGTCTGGGGCTGAGCGATTCTCGGCAACAGCAACTGTTTCGCCTCGGGTGGGGTAACGCTGCCCCTGCTCTCAAGGAACGCACCCAGGACTTATTCAGCTGCTGTGGCTTCAATGTTTCGACCCAGGGCAACGTTGAACCAGATGATCCATTCAATCATCCACTGTGCAACGAGGTGGAGTCAAATAATAGAATTCATTCACTCATTCATTCATTCATTCATTTGTTCATTCATTCATTCATTCTGTGGACTTATATAGCGCCTCCATCAAGAGACATACTCAGGAGCTCAGCAGCGTCAAAAGAGATTTATGCGACAAAGTTTGGTTGGTCATATGTAATCAGTATATACCGAACCGTCTTTAGTCTAGGCGTCTTGGGGGAGGGAGTTCCAACTTTGGAATGAGAATTCGTGCAGAAAAATTGAGAGGGTCTGCTACACTTGGTATTTTCGTAGGCCCTCCCCCAATAAAAGTATATATTCAACATCCCCCCCATAAAAATGTAGAAAATTTTACGAAACTACTAAAAAAGTAATCAGCTTTTTGTACCCCCTAAAATTACTTATTTACAGGTCTTATACTGGCCAAGCTCCCAAGTACATATGTGACCTCATCCGTCTGCCGACCTCGGCCACTTTTCTTCGCCCACTCTGCTCCTTTGACCTCATCAAAGGTGTGCTCCTCGTTCCATGAGCTAGGACCACCATGGCTAAAATGGGTACCTCTGCTCTCATTGGCCCTGCACTGTGGAACCAGCTTCCTCTTTCGACATGTTCCTCCTTATTAACTTTTCGTGTTTTATTTATTTCTCCATTTCTATAATGCCCCTTCGAGCTCTCCACTCAGAGGCGCTCCCGACTACAGTGCGGACACTGCATCGGAGTTTCACGCCAAAGCGTCCGAGCAATTGCGAGTGAATGACTGGCCCAAGGTCCCTATACGCGGCGGCTTGAGGTGGATTCGAACCTGGAACCAGCCGTCTGCAAGGCAACGAACATACCCACTACACCACAGCACTCAATGTGGACATGTTTCGCTGTCTCAAAACCACTTTTTTTCTATATTGGTGTAATGCGCTGGGAGTGCCTCTGATTGGTGAGCACTGTGAAAGGTGCTATGTAATACAATGCAATAGTGTAACCAGAGATCTTTTTACGACCTGCGTCAGATGAACAGTTGCCGCGGCCGATTCGAAGCCACGTGCTGCTCGGGAGTCAAGCCAGGAAATGGAACGTACGTCATCGCGTGTCCCATTGCGGACTGTTGGAAGCGTGTTCAGCCCAACCTTGGGAAGGCGATCAGGGTCGTTGGAGGTCTTGGATTGTTCTTCAGCTTCTTAGAGGCGAGCGCTTGTTTTCATTCTCTAAGACAGTTGCTTATTCATGGAATGTAAGGTAAGTGCTTTAAGTAAATAAAGAAATAAAATAATACGTGCCACTGGTAAATTGCACGGTATCCTGATGAATTGAATGCTGTCGAGTTACTGCGTGTTTCTCACTGTGGCCAGGTAAAAAAATATCTTTGACCAAAAACAGTTGCAGTGTGGACATGGGAACCCTTGGATATTTCACAGGAGGGGAACGATGCAATAGTCATGGTTGAAATGTAAAGCAAGAGGTTTCGAGCATGGATATTTTTCATAGAGGTTTGTATGTTTCTGACAGGTGCGAATTTTCAATTTTCCTCTTGAGGTGCATTGCCCCCTTGTGCCCACTGCCCATATGTGCAGGTGCACATGAGTGTGGACTTATTAAGGTGAAGGCATCGGGAACACGTCTCATAAGTCGCTGGCGCTGTTTCCTGCGTTTGTCAAAGTGGACGAGTTTCATCATGATTGCCAACAGAGCAAGTTGGACAGTGTGTACTAGCCCATAAGGTTTGCTCAGACTTCCATTCCCCTGGGGCAACGGTAGTAAGCAGCAGTAGGACAGATTGACACTTAACAGGCTGCCATATAGTTAAGCAGGTAAGTAAGTATGTACTTTATTGAATCGCCTGCAAAACGCACTGCGGGAACATTAGATGAGAACAGAATATAGCTTGTATATAAAAATCATAGAAAATCGAAATATACAATAAAAAAATCAGTTTACAACTAAAAAAGTTACAGTTATAACTGACTTGCCTATCTTGTTAGATATCACGTCTTTCTGCTAGTTCATGTAATCAGACTGTGGTTTGTCAGTTGATCTTTTTCAAGTGATTTTTGAATTTATTATTATGATTAGAAGACTGAGTTCATTATTATTCTTGTTGTTATTATTATTATTGTCAGGCAGCTTGAATTTAATAACTTGGTGTTAAATCAATTATTGTGTAAAATACTCAGTCAAGTTGCACCTGTAGTTAAGTTGAATACTAACAAAACCACAAGTATATGACTGTTGGCTGTTATCCCTGATAAACAGTGATTGCCAATGACTATTTTAGGACTAGGTGCTGATGATATATAACAAGATAATATTTTTAAGGGAAAAGTAAAAATTACAAATAATTGTGTTCTATTGCAGATCCTTGGTGTGTGGTTGACGTATCGTTATCGCAAAATTAAGATTCCCGGTGTGAACAATTGACAGTTTTTGTAGTAGAGTTTGTCTCAGCACTAGAAGACTGGCTTTGAACAAGACAGAAATAACATCTAGTTTTATTTCATTCTTATTTATTCATTCTTATTTATTTGAAAAACATTCACCTTTTGTGTCTATCCAAAAGAGTTATGTGCAAAGTTGAAGTTCTTTTGTAGTATGTATTTGTGTATCTGTGATGAACAGTAAAATTTGTCTTTCATTTTCTTTTAATTTTCATGCCACAAATCAGACAAAATCCCAGGTCACCCACAGATCAACCTGTATACTTCTTTTTTTAGAGAATTTTAACATCATTTACGCCAGAGGAGTGGCTTTGAGGTTTCAAAAATTGCCACACAATTCTGAAGATACACTGTGATGTTATATCTTTAGAGTTGACTTGTTATTGCAAAGTTAGCAGAGAGAAATGCCTCATGATCAATGATGACCACTAGTTAACTAATTTTTTTCTAGTTAAACTATGACTATTTTTCAACTAAAATAAAATAGTTTAACTAAAAGTTGTCAACTGATTTTGTAAATAAGTTACCTAGATACAAAAATTTAGTTAAACTTTCCAACTTTTAAAGAAACTTTTGACAAACTTGAAACATACAATAACAGAGGTTAATTATTCTATACTAACGCAGAGAGGGTCAATGACAGGTTCACTTTCTAGCTCAGTAATGTGTTCTAGAATAATAATAATACCGGTAGTTCTACTGCAGTCCTATCAAGAAATAATGAGGACATTTCCTAATGTAAACAATGCAATCGTAATAGTAATCTCCTAATTTCTAAAGCGCCACTGGAAAGCCAAGCGCGGGGCACCGGCTTATTCACGAGCGCTGCAACATGCAATGCAGTTCAGATTTACTAATAAAACCAGTACCTCCGATTACTCATGACAATAAATATTATGACCAGCATCAGCAAGACCAGGTGCTGTCCAATTTGTGTATATGGATTGTAAAAAGAGAAGGTGACCTGAGGTTTCATCAGACATTCAGTATCAGCATTTCAGTTTAACATCACTGAAACAAGCTGAGACTTAATAACTACTCCCTTTCTAAAGTCTACCATCAACTCAAGTCGTAAAGAATAGTAAAAATCAGAAATGTTCTTATTTGCAGTCACTGCCTTAATGCATGTTCTACGCAGAGGTAACACTAGTGTTAATAGAAAATAAACATTGTGTTGAGTTGCTGGCAGTGTTACTTTGGTGATCATTCCTGAAGATGGTTGCATGGTAGTTGCTGATTTTGTTACAGTCACTTGCTTAGCTAATAACTAAAAATATTAAACTCTCATTTTAACTATGCTATTTTTCTTAGTTAAAACCTCTGCCTCAACTTAGAAAGTTTTGCTTTGCAACTTTTTGGTTAACTTCTGCCCATCATTGCTCATGATAAAGATTGTAAATCAGACTACCTTGTTAAACAAAGTCAATGGTTGGCACTCCACAGTTCTTGTACAGCCCACTACCCAGTGGGCTGTACAAGAACTGTACTTAATACTGCATATTAAGTTAGAAGCTTTGGGAATATAGCACTCTTTCAGCAGAATTTTGCATAAACTAGGCCACACTCTGATAACTATGGTCCATACAAACTCTGCTTACTATTGTCCTTCCACTCTCTAATAACTATGATCCATCCAAACTCTACTTACCAGTACAAAAGATACAAAAGAACAATGCCAAATTTCCAATGTTTTATTTACACCTGTACTGACCTCGATCACTTGTGGAAGTTTGACAACTATAATACTACAAATAAAGTACGAAATTGGTCAGAGTATACATGAAACACAAAGTAATTTAGGAGCTTTCTTTGATAAATGCACTTCTACGCAGATAAATGGTATCCTATTGTTTAATTGTAAAAGACTATAAAATCCCCAGAACAAATTTGTTACAACAATATGTACTCCAGCCACGTTATAAGTCAACAGCACAACTGTCATTGATATACACAGCTATAAGAAGATTTTTTTCTTTTTATCTTTACTTTAAAGTATACAGTATACGTACAATAGAAAATCACAGAATCAAAACGCTTAAAAATTACTTACTAAATTGACAAGGCAGAATTTAAAGATGTTGTTCATCTAGTCCTGAAGTAGATGTTCAAGGATCAAAACGTAAAAGAAATGTTTAAAGCATACAAATTTAAGATGACATGCCCATAGTGGAAGACAAGAGTGTCACAAGACTTCCGATTCTTGCTCTTCAGCCAGCAGTGGACACTACCCAAGGTCGACAAAAGGCCAGTGGATTATCAAATGTACCCTTTACTTTCCTGTTTGTACCAGTATGAACTGCTGATACTGCGTGGTGAGGGAGGCATTATGTAAGCAAATAACTTGTAGGGTTGAACAAGTCTACTAAAGTACTGCAAAATTATTCCCAAAGCAGTTACTGGTGGACTGACTGATAGTCTTCTAGCAGCATCCTTATCAACCATGAAAAAGAAAGTTTAAGAAAGTTAAATGCTTCTCACATGCATCTTACAATATAATAAGATACGATTCAAGTGTTCATATACACGTTACAGTTACTGAGGTTAGAACATTGCAGGAAATAATATAAACTTTACAGTAAATAAGCAACTTTGCAGGAAGTAAAATTGGTCTTAATGCTATATCACCACAAGTTATACAAAGTTTTCAAACACTACCTGAAAATTATACGAAAATCTACAACCGGCATTTGATCACCAAGTGTGGCAGTTAAAGCTAAAAAAATTTGCAACTGCCCTGGCTAATGGGTTTGCATATTTTCACTGTTTGAAAACCAGTGACCACAGCGCAACTGGTGACTTGATATAATTGCATTGATGTTCTACGAGTCACGCATAAGGCTACTATATCCACCAGAAAAATAATTACCAGCGGTACTAAATATGTAAGTTAAAATTGGTCGGTTTGTTCAAAAATGATCCCAACGCTATTTCATCACAGAAGTGACAATTACACACAGTTGTCAAATATTTCTCAACAAAATTCGTATGAAAAAGTGCTACAATCGGCATTTGATCAACAGGTGGGATAGTTAACGCGTAGGAATTCGGCAACTGCTTTGGCTAACGAGTTTGCGTATTTCCAGCGTTTGAAAGCCAGCGATCGCAGTGTGACGGGCGACTCGATCTGAATGGCATCGAAGCAACCACTAGACTTTGAGCCATGCTTAAGGATGCTGTATCCACCGGAAAAATAATTACCAGCCTTGGGACTCGGATGTTTTGGAGACGGTACAACCTTATAGCCAGCGCTTTCAAGCAACCCGCCAAGGCTCTTGTGTCCGCTTATAAGTTCCGAAACGTGTTTTGTTTCGCCTTGCTTCTGGTGCCATTCGTGCAGGAATCTTATCGAAGTGTCTGACGGTCCGTAGTTTCCGAGGTTCATTCGGGTACAGTTGACCCCGTATCCCAATTCAATCCAGTTCTCAGCATGTGAGTGGCCGTGGATGTCGAGCAACAGGCCACGGCCACCTATTGCCGCTTTTGCAGTTTCTATAGCACCATGGTAGGCCTTCCAGCCAGCAACGGCTTCTGGTTCTCCAAGCGCCGCCTCTTCAACTTTGCGGTTGCAGTCGAGTTTAATCCGGTGCAAGCGATTGATGACGATGTACGGTTTCCTTCCAGTTCGCCTTTCAAGCACTTCTGCCAACAAACGCGCCAACTGCACCATGAAGACGTCATTTTTTACGCATACTTTTATCGACGAATTTTTCGCAGAAGCGTGAACATCTCCACACGTGTTTCCGAGCTCAGCGTCTCCGACACGGTTCGGAATACTTTTCGGCTTGCATGAACCGCCGTGAGGAACGGAGATGATGAGGTTAAGGTCACCCGGTTCATATATGACATATTCACTTGCAGTTGTTGGCTCTGTGTGAGTGAAATGCTTTGCTTGGTTTTCGTGTAGTGCCATGTTGACCCGTGGAAATGATCATTCTTCGTAAGAGTTGCCAGGCAGAACTCCGGTTAACTTCTCTTTCAGTTGTCAGTTGTACTAAAATAACAAGAAATTTAATTTAATTTTTTTATACCTCTCAGAGTCTTTTGAAGCACTTCTGATGAGTTTTTATCCTGAAGTGATGAAATATAAATTTGCAAAAATTTTACATTTACAAAGTCCCATCAAAATGGATGACTGCAGCATCATAAAGTCTATCATAATCGCCATTTAAAAATTGACTAATTTTCTGGCCAAAAAGTATGTGCAAAACACCTGATTATTCATGAGAGCTGACTCAAGTAAGAGGATTGTCCAAAATTTTGTTGCAATAGACAAGAGATAAAGTATACAGAATTTAAGCTGCTACAGTGGATTGTGCCAGGATATAGGAGATGGATGGATTTGGAAACATTTCTTCAATCATCAAATTCTTAAAGCCAGAAGGGTTGTTCAGTGCACCACGTCCAGATAGCCTTGTGTGTGCAATTTAAATACGATACATGAAAATAAATTCAATTATACAGAGCGCTGCAATTCATGAGTTAGCTGAACAGACTACAGCAGTGACAGCACTTTATATTTTCGAGAGTTCCAACATCTCAACATACGCTACATCACGGCAAGACAACGCATAAAAAGACAAAATAAAATTTTTTAACATAGTCCAGTTGTCAGGCAAGACAGAAGAGTGAAAGAGATGAGAGAAAATACGAGCGATAATTACGGACAGTTTTTAGTATGAGTGAAGTTGGACCGCGAAGAAGTTGGACTGCGTAGTGTACACAATAATAATATGCAATTAAAGTACAATGATAAGCCGTGTTATATTTCTTTGCAATGCATCTTAAATTTGAACTATACTGAACACTAGAAAATAATTAACCTTTTACCGTAAACGAATAAACACCTATAATTATACTTTTTTTTACTTTTTTACTCGATGTATTATATACACTTTTTATTTGGCGCAAGCCTACCGCACAAAGTCCAATTTCGAGTTCAAACTTAGCATCGAGTATAAAAGCTGTTGAGTTTGATTTTTATAATCGAGCCAAAAATAATTACAAAACACGACAGACTCTAATTTTGATTAATATAATTATTGCATAATAAATTTGTTTTAAGATGGACTTTTAATGTCACGAATTAAACGAATATCTATATATAGGCCTACCTCACTTTGAGGCTACCTTGCTATAGACCCTATTTCCCTTTAAAAATCTTTTTTATTCACGCAATTGGCTTTAAAGCAGTCTACATAATATTATACGAGTTTTGCTCTTTATAACTGGTTGAGTCATTTTTATATGTTTAAACGTTTTAGGCCTATGTCTAAATCTTTAGGCCTACTGAGAACGTCCTTATAAATGGTCTATTAACTCTGATGCGATAATATTAATTTTATGTTGGCCTATTTAGGCCTATATGTATTATCACTATTATGTAAATTTTCAGAGATTCGATCAGTGTAGGCTATATGCCTAATATACCTACTGCATGCTGTACGTGTCGTAGGGTTTAGGTTAATTCAGATTTCCCCAACCATCAAAACAGTGGGTCATAGTCAGGCAGCCACTAATTAACTCTAAACTGTCATTTTATTGACATTTTACATTTTAAAATTCAAATGATATATCATAATTATGCTCATATATATTTTGTTCACTTGAAAATCTATAGGCCTAGTAAAGTTATTTATCACAAGCTAGCAGCAAGCAGATCTAGTCAGAATTTGAATATAGAGTTGAAAGTTAACAACAAGCAGTATTACCACACGTCTTTCACTGAAAACTGAAAACTGTACTTCACAAATCCTATCCTGCCTCCTCATTCCATAGTCACGTCAACTACATCATCCACTCTAACTGCTCGACTGTGGCCTGATCTCGACTTCTGCATATCGATTTTGATTTGATTGAGCGCCCAACTATGAATAATCTGGTTTCAGTGACTTAATTGTTGTAGGCGCTGTAGAAACCCCAAGTTAACGTCTTTACGATTACTACCCAAGGATCAAATTTTACAGTTACTTACTTACGCACACCGAAGATTTACTGTTAATTTCTATGGAGAGGAAAATGGCGTCTTCGGCTAAACGGTTGACGTTTGAGAATTAAAAAAATAAACGTGAGTGTTCATTCTTACTTTCCGTTTGATACTGAAAATAACTTTGTTACATTTCAGCTTCTGTTCGTGCGAATCGGTGAAATCTATTGGAAATTTGCTTTACTTTTGCACACTTGACTGGGATGTCTGATGAGTCTCGGGAATTGTGTCTCTGCTGAATAAAGAGCCCTTTGTGAGTGGCGTTAGAATTCGTGTATAAACGTTTCCCCCAAATATTAGATATAATGTAACTGGAATTTCGGATTTATTCAGTAAAAACCACGTGGCAGGAACGAGTTAGTTTAAAATCGTCGCCATTGCTGTATATACGAATGTTTAGATATAGGGCATCCGCAGCACTTGTATTTATCTAACAGAAAACATTCTCTATCCTCTGCGAAATGGACATTATCCCCTTTACATTATCCCCCGGACATGATCCCCGGACAGAATCTCCCGGGCATTATTCCCCGGGGTAGGACATTATCCCCTCAGTCTATGATACCATCACCTAAAAATGATGCAAAATGCAAGAATAGACCTATGTTAAGGTGAAATATCCATACATTTAGACATCACAATTGAAAATTGTTAGAATATGTTAAGGTTTATAGTTGTATATATTATACATGAAAATTATACATTAAAAAATCTACAAGAATATGTAAGGGTAGGCCTATACATTAGCACATAGGCTTTAATACTCTAGGTCGAAATATACCCATAAGAATATATTATTAATTTATTACATTAGTCGTTAAAATGTTCCTGACAGATGTAGTTCATGGGAAATATATATTTTGGGATGTCAAGAACATTTGCAAATCTCTAACTTAAGTCGCAAGCAGCATTGAAAGGTCGTAATTGTGTACCTAACTGACACTAACACCTCCTGGTGTTTGAAATGAATAACTAAATGACGCTAACAAGACTTTAGTTTGCATCTGAATGGCAGTACTAGTAAATCATCTGTGACGGCATTAACCCTTTACCTGTTCGTTTTTAAATTTTAAGCCCGTTTTCATCGGATATTCTCGGGGCAAACGGGTAAAGGATTAATAGGTTGACACAGCGAACAAAGCCAGGGCAATTAAGCTTTATAAACTACACGAAGAAACAGACTAATTGCACAGAGGGGGAATTTGTCCGGGGAGATAATGCCCTACGCAAAATCGTCATGTAATGAGCACAAAAGGAGCACAAAATTCAGTTCTCAAAGGCATGGAGTCAGGGATCTCTCTGCATAAAGCACAGATGCAATAACAGCAATGCAGCAACTGCTAATCAGTCTTGCTCGATGCTACAGTGCAATGGCTTTCCCTGATCGTTGTTGTATGAAATTGCTAGTCAGTGATGTAGCCTCGGAACTGCCACTGCTTCTAAACCCTCAAGTTGAATCCAGTTGATAAGCTATTGACTGCTAGCGACTTCATTCATGTGATATATTGCATATTTTTTATCGTGTCTACTACATTTCGATTTGACAAGGAAATCATAAGGACCACTCCGGTCCTTACTGCAATACTGTGTAGAGTGGTTTCTCCTAGTTTTGTGTTTGCGAGGACTGTTACATAGAGTTCTGACACAAACACTGACTGCATGCACAAAGATGCCTGATGAACTTAGTTGTTTGTTGGCTATGTGGCCTCTTTTCTGTCACTATTTAGCCAAATGCATAATAACAGCCATGAACAGAGGAGCAGAGACTGATGGCCATACAGGAAGGCAAACAGAACAGACAGTTGTGTACAGGCAGCCAGAAAGAATAGCAGACAAAGACAGAGGAGATAGAAACCCTGAGAACATAGACACACATGTATGCATACAACCAGACAGACAAATGGTTGATCTGTGGCTGTCTGTGTGTCACAACTGTCACATGCACTAGGCAATTAGCTTGCCAGGCTAATGGTGGTAATATGGCTCTGGCTATGGGAGTAGCGATTCCTGCCAGCCTTTTCCCAAAACGCTTCACTTTATACTCTCTGTGATTGATGGCTACAAATGTAATTGGCTCGAAAGTAGATCTGAATGGTTTCCATGCCTGGCCCCTGATTCATCCCACTTCCGGAATGGATACTACTAGACTCGGTGGGGGGGGGTAAACTGGTTCTTAAATTTCCACCCAGCCGTGTATTTTGAAGGGAATGAGTTACTGTACAGTTGCGAAATGGTTGTTTGTTGTTCACGCTGTAGCTTGGTTTGTGTTGTTGCCTGTACCTTTTGTGCTTCTCAGTTTATGTGAGTACCGGTATATATCATTTTCTTTGGGTTGTCTTTGCACACGTTATTGTGCATGTCCAGTATCGTTGGACCTGTCTGTTCTTGTTTGTATGTCTGTGGTGTATCTTTTATTATCTTTCTAGCCATACATATATGTTTATCGCAAGCAATGATTTTCTGTTTGTGTCTCTGTATATCCGTTTTGTTATCTATGCTTGTCTGTATAGATGCATATAGATGTGCTTAAGGTGTATACCATTAGTATATTTGCATGTATGTCTGCATGTCTTCTTGTCTTTGTCTGATTGTGTCATCGTATGTCAAAGTCTGTTTACCTGTGCTTTGTCATGTATTCTTTATCGGAAAGCATGACTCGAGGCAAAACAGGCTTTAATTGTTGTATTGAGTTGTCATCTATAGAATGTGTAATTTTATTGTTGGCTGTAGTGTATGTGATGTGTCTGATTTCTTAAAGCTCTTTTGGTATTTAGTGACAGTTACTACCAGTGTTAGTAGGCTTATGGTTAGTTATTCCAGGTCACTGCATCATATCTGAAGAACCCATTTTGTGTGGGGAATAGGAGTCCTGACTATATTTAAGGTTTTGAGTTTTTTTATAGCATATACTGCCGTGCTAAGCAAAAAGACAGTAACTCCTTACCATTACAGTCTGAGTTACTGTCTTTTTGCTTAGCACGGCAGTATAGTATTTGTTGCAATCTGTTGTGCATTGTTGCAATATATAGCTGTAATATGCTGTACAGTTTCTGATATTTACTGTGTTGTTTTGTGTGATTTTTGTTATTGTTGTATTGTTTTGTAACAGTTTGTATTATATTGTATTAGTTGCACTGTCTATATTTGTTTTGTTGTTCAGCTGCCCTGGTCTGCCAGGGTCATATGATTAATTAATTGCCCGGTCCTATGAATTGTGACACCCTCTGCTGTGTGACTTTCATTTAGACCTGCTTATCTCTAAGTTCAGCTTTCATATCTCTTTATAACGGAACTAAACATAGTATTTATTCCAGAGGTCAGATTATGGAGTCATTGTTCTGGTTCCAGACAGGATCTGGGTAATTGGTGTTAGGGGGTTAGATGATCTATCCCTCTCTCTTCAGTTTATAGCCAGTGGATATATTGTGGATTATAGAATCTTGTGTAAAGACCCTATTATTAGACAGACTAAGTTTAGTATATAGAGTGCAAAATTACCGGTCTTCACTATTGAGGCCAACTATAACTGCAGATCAAGATTCTAGCACCTACTTAAATTGTGTTGGGTAATGGGGAGTTGCTGTAGTTATGGGTTTGGGCACTATAGAAATCTTGAGGTTATGTGTCTGGTCCTTCTTTACGTATATAGATTCCGAAAGTTCCTTGTGTTTACAGTGAAGATCACAAGTGCACAAGTGTAGCAATTTAATTCTCACTTTTTCTTGATCACAGCTTTTTAAATAAGAATCTATATAGGCCTGTATAGTGGTAAAAATATTGGTATTGTGTATTTGCGATATACAGGCAAAAAGTATCAGCGATGCACGTATGATGCCAGCAAAATAAACTATCCATTCCAGAATGAAAAAGTGTTAAGTTACAGTATTGCCTGAGCTCTGTTCTTGGTATGCAGTGCCTTTGGTTGCCAAGTATGTTGTACAAGTACTCAGAATAAAGTTCATGCATGTACAACAATGTTGATGTTAGCACAAAACTATGAATGGAACAGTTTTATGATCCTAAGCAGTCAACAGCATTGGTTGTGGCAGTCTGCATACATGTCAGACTTGTGTGACCGTTGGATTTTAACTGAAAGCAGAACCTGCTGGGTGTTGTTGGTTTTCGTCTTGAAAGCTTCTGAAGAAACTGTGTCACTGCTCTGGGTAGCTTTGCAAGTGCAGGATTTTGATGTTATCTGACGTGTGTGTATGGTCCCATTCAAAAAAAGACAAGCCGTGGTGAAGGATCTCACCACACTATCAAGCCATTGAAAATTGAATCTATAGGGTCAAGGCCATAATCATACGGTTGATATAGAAAAGCGTTTAGATTTACATTTATGATAATAATGAATTTGTGCAGACTTTGCAGGTCGTTCTACTGAAACTCACCTTTCAGATGTTGGTTGGTTTTAATGCAGCAAGGTTACAGGAAACAGGTTTTATTGTTGTTCATACTGCAGGGCTGTTATGATTAAGCCTTGTGGTGGGGAAGTGCGCAGACATTTATATATGAATCAGCTAGGCTAGATCCTGCTAATAAATTTGGGCCAGAACCATATGACCTGTTGGGAGAAGTGAGTGACCTTGTTGAGTTAGATGTGTGCTAGATAAATGACCTCTGACCTTTCATCTGGAGATGCCTGCATCTTAGTTCTCATGTGGAATGCCTTTGCAAGCCCAATGACTGAACTGGTTGCAAGGATTTCTTGGTAATAATTTGGGTGACATACATGTGTGTGTCCACGTGGAGAGATTCTTGTGGGAACGGATTAGTGTGAGAATTGTCTTGGAAGATTCTACTGGGGAAAGTTGTAATGGGCATATTTAAGTAGGCAAATTCTAGGGCTTGATTCTGGTGGCACGGGATTTGGAAAGTAAGAAAGTTTTGGTGACAATTCTAAGTAGGAGATATCCTGATAAAAGATTGGTTGGAGAGATTCTTATTGCACAGATTTTCTCAGATCTTTTCTGGAGACTTAGGAAGGAAACAACTGCAATCTTGGTAATTATACTGAAGAATAATAATTTCTATTGGAAGATGCCTGGGGAGGGGATATTTTTAGTTGGGAGAGTCTGTGTATGAATCTAAATTTTAATTACCATTCTATTTCTTTTGATGATGGATGATCAACTTGGTGAATTGATGTACGTATTCTCATTTATCAATCAATCAACATTCTAATAGCATTAATTACTTGACAAAGCACCCCTTCAAGATGCCTCCAGGGGTGCTCCTGAGTCCTGACCCAGCTGTGGCCAGAACAACGGTTTTATGGACGAGTTAGAGACTGGAGGGAATTTTGCTCCAGTGGAAGACCATTCCAAATGCTTGGACCTGCAGTGGAGATGGCTTTGTGTGCATTTTGCAAAATTAATGTTGTTTTTCTGCACTGTACGTGGTGAACTGTGAAGGTTTTAATGCTGAACCTCAAGGTGGACTGTCCTTCTCAATAACCATTGATTAGACTGAGAATAATTGTCCAACCCATATAGTGTTAGCAAGTAGCTGATGTTGCAGCTCAGCCCATTTTACCATGTCATAGCTTTCTCAAGTAGTTGATGGATACTGGTATGAGTCACCTGGTTACTTGAGCATCTTCCAATTGATACTGGTGGCGGTGGTGGTGCTGCTGTGGTGGTGCTGCTGCTGCGTCTGCTCCCCTTCTCTTTGACCTAGAAGATAAGGGAGGGAGGAGATACCATGGAGTAACTATGACCGTTACTGCAACAGTTGTTCCAATGGAGAGATACTGTTTCTGCTGGTCATTGGCCGAGATTCGCCAGTTCATACCATCCCTTGTAGAAAGTGCATGCAATGTCTTGGGCAGCAGACACTAGCTGTTGTGTATGAATGGAGCTTCCATTAGCAGTTTTTTCCCCACTCCTGTAACTGATGTCTGTGCAAATGGCCAGCCACTTTTGTGCAGCACTGCAAGATTTAGGCAAATTAATAATTAGTGTGGTACTTTAACACGTTGGCCGCTGATTTGCTGTGTTAAATGACTCAATTTGGGACGTGTTAACACGTGCCTCGCAGCCAACGTGTTAATAAGAGATTTTATATTGGTATTTGCTTGAAAAATGTCAGACTTTAATCAAGGACAAGCTAATTGTTTAATGACTTCTTAGTGTGACTAGATACTTTTCAAACTTGTAACTTTAGACATTAGAACTTGTGTCTTGGCTCTTCAAATGCTTTTGTTTTCTATATAAGTTTTTTAAAGTTAATTACGTCAGTAGCCACATTAGTGTCTCACCTTAGGTTTTGCTGAATGCTTTGGGTGCACATGCTGGCCACACATTAGTGTTTTCAGGCATCTTGAAACTGTATGGAAGACCTGGTTAACGGCCCATGGGAGTCAGACACTTTGCTTTGTGTCTTATCCATGTAGTTGTGTGTTAACTGGTGTCCTTGTTGAAAATTTACTATTACACTACTACTGGGTTTGTAATTATTGTTTTAACTGATGCGTGCTTAATTCTCATGAGTGTCAAGGTCTTGATATTAAAATGACACAGTTTATGGTCAGCCTATTTCCAATTGATCTTTTTATCAGTACTTAATGGTTGAGATATGCAGTTGCAGTATCACTTTCCTGGTGTCTGTTTTGAAACTACTGTGTGTGTGGCCCGCTTGTAGCCTTAGACCAGGATTTGACCTCAGAGCAGAGAAGAGTCAAGGGCTTCTATATTCAAGCGTTATTTATCCAGAACTCTATGGAAGTGTATATAATATGACCTGATATACAGAACTCATGACACAATAATTATGATGATGAAGCCATGAAGTTCTTAGATTAAAACATGTATTCCAGTCTCTGATCTCTATGCTCTACTGCCTAAGGTGACCCTTAAGGTGACCTTACCTGTCCCACTGACCTGAACTCTTTTTACCTTTGTTTGCTTCATTTCCATAAACACCTGACCTGAAAGCCATTCTTTAAATCTTTGTTTTGTATCACTTGTCATATCTCGAGAGCCTCTGATTTGTTTGTTTCTCTTGAAGTATAGCACTGCTGCATAAATTTGCATTGCAATTGGTCGGAATCCATTAAGGTTACTGTTCTTGATAGCAGTGGTACACAAAACACTTGTTTGGCAGATGACACACTTTTGGGATTTGCTAGTCACGTGAGATCTACCTGAGTGTCTGGTTGATCTCTAAACTAAGCCAATGAATGTAAATTGTGAAGTAGGGCATCAAAATCAATGAGTGACCCACTCGGGAGGGGGGAGAGGGAGGGAGGGTCATGCCATTCACTGTGTCAGAAGACTACCCTCTAGTGGACTTCCAAATTCATTAATTCATTCATTCGGACATTTATATAGCGCTCCTTCAAGAAAAAACTACTCAGAGGCGCTCCCGACTTCAGTGCGCCCAAAATGGCACTCAGGTGGGAATGACACTCAAATGTGACATGACATTTATGAACCAGCCAGAGAGAAAGTGAGAAGCATAGAGACAAAAATGCACTCAGAAAAAGTGCATACTTCACTTTTTCTGGTTGACCTGTGCGACCTCATTCATGAGTAACACTATTATTATTGTTATGCATTTTATCTTCAGAACATGTCATAGCACCTTTTTAAAGTGATTGATGTTATGGCCATATATTATTGTATCTATCAAGCATGAATGCAATACTTCTTTAAGGACTTGTCATGGTGTTGTATGATAGTGACTGAGTGTTTAGACATTCCATCAGAGGTATGTCCTGATCTTGATCTGATGACTTCAGTGACTAATGGCAGCCGACCCACTTACAATGAATGCTTACGATGAATGCTCGCTTAATTAATACATTAGAAATAATTGTATATGTACTGGTCCACGGACGTCTATGATTGGTCTAACTATTGACATGTCTGCTTAGCTTTGGTGTGATGTCTGATAACAGCAGTCACAATTTCTAGATTTCTAGAATAATAGTGTTAATTGTAAATTGCATTCAAGCATGATTGTTCTGAACTGTTTTGAAAGGAGGTAAGATAAGAAAATGTGATTGTTCCTCTGTTGGATGCCACTATGAAGTGTGCTTACTCCTTGGAGGTGTCTTCTTCTTTGTGGTGTTGGTGGTATTTTGGGTGAAAATGCACACAGTGCAAGCTATCAAGCAACTGATTAACCTTTGATTGTGGGTTGCATGACTTGACAATGAGTTTTCGTTTGCAAGACACCAAGATCTGTTGCAGAGATAAGAAGGCTAACAATGTCAGCAGTCTGTCAACACTATCTCTGGTTCTGTTTGTTATTGGCCAGAACACTGGTTGGAAGGAAGCAGCTGGCTTAACAAAAACAATTAACTTCTCCCAAGAGGTGAACCGTTCTGTCAGACTGCTACAGGATTGTTCACCTGGGTTTCTGACTAAATATTGCAACAATTTCTTTGCATGGCCTTCAATATTGCTGTGCATCTCTTCAGTCAAACCCAGGATATTGGGTTTAACTATTGGCAGACATGTGGTTTTGCTTGCAAATAAAAGACTTCCTAGTGCATGCTATTGTTTTCAGCCAAAGGTCATGGCATTAGGAAAGTTCAGATTGTTGCTCATTTATCTTGGAAGTGCGCCTGGTGTGCTTGTTTAGTAGTTTATCTGGTTAGCCATCTGAACATTGAGCATTTGGACAATGCATTTTATAAATCTCTTTTTTGGAGATTGAATTCATGATTATAGAGTATTTGGCATGCCATTTATTGAGAGTTTATACTTGTTTGAATGGTTGTTTATACAACTTTATAGGTCAGAGCAAAATGTTTAGGATTCTGCCTCACCTGTGACCCTACTTAACTGATCTGAAATGAGGGAAATGGTTCGTCAGCCATCCTCGTAAGCCAAGGCTAAGAAAAAGAAGTCACTTGTAGCATATCATGCCCTAGGAGGCAAGCAGTGCAGTCCAAGGACTGAAGGATGTTTTGGTTGATGCATAAAGATGATGGCTGCAATTAAAACAGTAGTTGGCCAGGGTGTTGAAGGCACCAGAGAAAAATGAGGTAGGGATCTTGGAGAGGGTTTGTCACATGAGCCCATCCCCAGAATTTTTTTTGCAAACATTCATCTTGAATTGCACATTTTAGCATAAAAACAGTCAGACTGTGCATTTAAAATATTTAATTTAATCTTCTTTATCAGTCACAAGCATCACATAAATTCGTTAATCCTTAAAAATTGCCAGTTTGAAATTTTTCTCAAATTGTGTAGTCTTTGATATTTATGAAAGGCTCCACAGAACAAAAAAGGATTGTTGGCAGGCCTGGAGAAAATGGGCTGGCTCTTTGACACCATTGAGTTAAAAGATTGGACATATAGTTCTGCCAAGCCATGACCAGTAGTGCCAATCAGTGCCAGTGCCAAACCTGGGCAAAGCAGGCGGACGACCACAATGGCTCTTATATCTGTAAATTGTCATTAAGCACTTACACTATGAGATTGGAGAGTGGAAGGGTAGCAAACAGCTGCAGTTTGCCCCGATTCCACCTGAACCCTCAGAGGCCACTCTGCCTGACTATAAGCCACATATATTGTAGTGTTAGAGAACTTTATCTACAGCAGAGCACTGCATCACCAGATACTACACTAACAGAGTCAGTTATTGTCATCAAGTGCCTTAGGCTGATTAGATGCTATCCAAATGAATTATAGAGTATCTCATGGAATAGCGATCTTCTGTTGTTTACATTATCTGTTTTATTGCCTCATTGCAGCGCATGATCAGCGGTTGGTTTGGTAATGTACTGCGACATTTATATAGCACCTTGAAGGATCCTCTGAAGCGATAATGCTTGCATGGCATGACAGTGAGACTAATCAATTCCTTGAGTCGGTATGAGTTGGTATGTATTTGGGTCAGACAATACTGTGTGTGTGTGTCAGTGTGTGTGTCAGTGTGTGTGTGTGTGTCGGCTTGGAAAGGATTGAGACATCTGTTGAATATCATCATAACTATGGGACCAATTATAGACATGAGTCTGCCTATAAACCAGAAAATGTATGTCTGTGAGTTTTTCCCCGCAACAGTTTCCGATTAATGAATTTGCGCTGACTCTTTAAATATTTTCCGACCATTTTATCCTGCAATAAAAATAAAAATAATATTAATCGTTGCGATAATTTATATGACGCTATAACACGACCATGCCTTGGCGTTACAAAGGTACCTCAGAAAACAGCCACTGACAGGCAGGGTAAACCTATGGTCTCCACTCTCCAGCTGTATGCGGTCTCTGGAGCTCTCGGACCATGTGTTTGTGGCATTGCAAATTGAGTTCTGATGCCTGCACGGATATATTGGCATGTGCTGTGTGATTTCTCCTTGGGGACAGCTCAGGCGGTCCTTTGTCCTTGTGGGATATAATGCTATGTTCCTCTGATAATAAATATTGAGGATTGGCACTGTTTGATCAGAGTGGAAATGGGTCAATTGAGTACTGCCTGTTTTGTGTGAGGTTTTCTATAGTATCTTTTATGTTTAATATGTCCAGCAACATATTGGGAGACAATTTAGTTCTTCATGCTGAATATTGATTCAGCTATAGTAGAAAATTTCCTGATGATGTAACTGCATGAAAAAAGCATGAAAAATGGCGTGTCAACAATGCTTTTTGTTCTGTTGAGCCTTCTGTAAATATTAAAGACTGCACAAGTCCATGGAAATTACGGACTTTCACTTCTTACCATTAAACTGAATGGGATTTTATTTTAGCATTGCTTGTTATTTGTTGTTTTTACTCGAGAATTTCTATTGTATGCTGTTTGTCCTGTTATATGTTCATAATGTTTATGGTGAACATTACATTTACTTGGTATTATTGTTTAGCTATTAAGTAATATGATGTTAGGATTATTATTGCTTAATTATTATGTTACAGTTATTGTCATTGCTACTCACACTACTGTAATTACTTTCTGAAAGTTTATGTGTGACCAAATAATTTAGAGAATGAGTTGTTCAAGCATGCTGGATTTAATAAATTTGTCGACAATGACGAGTTTATCGGGTAACTTAGAAATCTAATAAGGTGTGGAATGTTTGCCAATTGGTTTAATGGAGCTCTTCGGCCTGTAACATAGAGTGTTCTGGGTTTGAGCCTAGCCCAAGGCAGTTGCTGCATAGGAACCTTGAACAAGTTCTTTGGGTACAATTGCTCTGCACCATGGATATTCTGTCACATGGTCATGTGCACATGTGAGCTTTCGAAGATAACCGACATCAGATTTGCATTGTATTGTATAAGATACTGCACGTTTGAACTGACCTGTTCCATTGAACATCAATTTGTCCCACTTGGAGTGAAGAAACTAAATTTATGGTTGTTGTGCGTTGCAGCGGAATAAAAGAAGATTCTTTGTGAGATGGCGAGCAGAGCCTCAAGCTCAACTCGAGGCAAGTCATTTCGATTAAAGTTTCAGTGTTCTTACTTGAATGATACACGATCTTAGCATGCCTTCATTGTTGCTGTGGCAGTGGCTGTGTTTCACAATCTGGGTACTCAACACCGAAGGTGATCAATGTGAACCTGATCCTGTGGCTGCCGTAGCTCAATAGTGTCTGTTAATTCGTTCGGAGGACTTACATAGTGGCATGATAATGCTCACCCCTGTAGATATAAGAACGAAGATTTACACGGTCAGCCCAATGTGCGTCGATTTTTCTTTAAAAAATTCTGAAACTCGTGATTTTTTACTGCTCACAGGTTTATATTACTTTTTTTTTAACTTGAAGTAGTGTGGACATGGTTGCAACTCTGTGGTTGAATGGAAGTGATGCTGCTTGCCATTAGAGTAAGAGTGACTTGTTATAAAGGTGCCTTGCATTGGAAAGAGTAGGAACTACTGCTACTGTTGTTGGGGTTTCACGTCCATGGACACCTTCCTGTTCACATTGTCATTTCAGTTATTCTGCATCCAGTGTGCTCTGCTGTATTGCTGCCTGCCAGTTATCCCCGGGATTTCTGTATAGGTCTTGGCACACGAGTTGATGTTTGCATTTCAGTGTCTTGTTTAGTACGTGTTTAGTACATGCTGCATATTATGAACATGTCGTTGTGCACGGTCACAAGTCTTCTCTGCACATGTTCCCGTCAATTTAGAATTATAAATATTGTACTGCTCGTATTCAGTGGTGTCATTACAGTTTATTATATGAATTTAACAATCTGACTAAACATTAGCATTTGACTGGTCATGTGTTTATATTTCTTTGTAGCATTGTTTTTGATGATTCGAGTGCTAGTAGCTCTTTGTTTTTGATGATTTGAGTGCTAGTACCTCTTTGTTTTTGATGAATCGAGTGCTAGTAGCTCTTTGTTTTTGATGAATCGAGTGCTAGTAGCTCTTTGTTTTTGATTATTCGAGTGCTAGTAGCTCTTTGTTTTTGATGATTTGAATGCTAGTAGCTCTTTGTTTTTGATGATTCGAGTGCTAGTAGCTCTTTGTTTTTGATTATTCGAGTGCTAGTAGCTCTTTGTTTTTGATGATTCGAGTGCTAGTAGCTCTTTGTTTTTGATGATTCGAGTGCTAGTAGCTCTTTGTTTTTGATTATTCGAGTGCTAGTAGCTCTTTGTTTTTGATGATTTGAGTGCTAGTAGCTCTTTGTTTTTACAGGGGCTGCAAGTGGAGCAGTCGACGAAGATTCATTTACAAAGGCGTTTGAAGATGTACCACGTATCAATGTATGTATGTCATATGGAATAAAGTTCCGATTCACATTCGTAAGGCTACTAAGTTGACTCACTTTAAACACCTATTACGTGTGTAATGTGTATACATTATGTAATGTTTTCTGTTAATGGCATGAGGGGTTACTCATGCTGAGGCTGATTTCTTTGATTGTTTGATTTTGCTTTTTTTTTGTTCTTTCTCTGAATTTTTCTGTAGTGTGTGTGTATTACATTAGTTTTTGATAATTTGTTTGTTTTTTGTTTCCCTAGTTAAGTAATATCTTTGCATTTCAATTCTCCCTTTAGCTTTTACTTTCACATTTCACTTTGTTAATTAGGCCCCTATTTAGCGGGATTTGTCCCTTTTGGTGTGCCTATTTGCTCCTTCACTCTTATACTACCTATTCGCTTTGAGTATTTTCTTATTGCGGATTATGTCTATGCTTTGTTAAGCATACATGTTGTTGGGTTCACTGGCTCTAGTCTAGAAGATGATGAGTAATACTCAGGTCCGTAATGTAAAATAACATCGATTTATTCAATAACAGAGCAGTCTGACAAGAAGTAGGTTAACGTTACCCAAAGCTGACATGAAGTACGACCGATACAGCTGATTCGACAGAGCTGACGTGAAGACACACCAGGCTAACGGAGCCCAAAGGAAGACGGATGTAGGCCAGTTCACCAACGAGGTGGGACGGCAATCGAAGAAGACAAACGTCGTAGAACACGAACCACACGCCACGCTCAACAGGAGTCGAACACACACCACAGAGTAGACCCACGACAAGAAGCAAGCCCCCACAGTAGTAGCCCTTTAAATAGGCCCTGCCCTTCCCTCAACTCCCACATAGTCAAGGAGAGTCCAAGTAAGGAAGCCCAGAGGGGTAATAGGTAGCTAACACTCACATACCCCCCCACCAGAACATGAGGAGTCCAACGGGGACGACGAACTATACGAACAATGCTACGCCTAAATGCAAAATCACTCAGTACAAGCCATTACACGTACTAAGCAATTCAGCAAGACTTAACTAAATAATGCATCGCACTCATAAATAACGTAAGAGTCCGATATAATCATGATCTGAATACACAAACTTCATATAACCCAAATCATCAGTTCACACGTAATCACGATATATATACATACACATCAATAGTTCAAATGTCCAAAAAACTATATCTGAAACACAAGAAAAAATTTGGACACCAACTGGTGTATCAAAAATGAACCAAAATGTATAATGGTCATCGGCACAAGCCACCCTACACTACAGACACACTGAAGAGTTCATTGCTGAAGAATTCCGTGCTTTCCTTTTATGACAGAACGTTCCATTGAAACTGTTTCTGGACAGTGTTTGACTTTTCCTGACAGAATGTTCCATTGAAACTGTTTCTGGACAGTGTTTGACTTTTCATGACAGAATGTTCCATTGAAACTGTTTCTGGACAGTGTTTGACTTTTCATGACAGAATGTTCCATGGACATACGACGAGGATAGACGTACCAGAGAGCATCTCTAGCACGCCCGACGACTCCGCTGTGAGGAGACAAGTGGAGACACTGATTGACGTGTGCCCTCACCCGCTCCCACTCACATTACGCAGATGGACGACTCAGAATGTCCGGCAGAACATTCCATTCGCCTGGACGATGTCTAATGTCCAAGTTGTACTGTTCAAGCTCCAAACTCCATCGCAAGAGCTTCATATTTTTGTTCGCCATCTGATGGATGAACTGCAAAGGTTTATGATCGGTGAACACCAGGACGACTGCGGATCCAAAGTAGACACTAAAGGCCCGCAATGCGACCATCAGTGCCAGCGCTTCCTTCTCTATGGTCGAATAGCGAATCTCCTGCGGCAGCAGCTTCCGACTCAAATAGCAGATCGGGTGTTCCAATCCATCCTTCATCTGAAACAAGCACGCTCCCAGACAGAATTGAGAAGCATCAACACCCACACAAAACTGTTTAGTAAAGTCAGGAGGTATTAAGATAGGTCTAGAAGCCAGACGAGATTTTAGATCAAGAAAAGCAACCTCCGCTTCCTCATTCCATCTAAAAGGAATCCCTTTCTTTGTCAAAGCCGTGAGCGGCAAAGTAATATCAGAGAAATGAGGCAAGTACCTCTGATAGTATCCCGCTAATCCTAAGAAAGATTGCACCTGTTTTTTAGTAGCAGGCCTAGGAAATTTCAACACCGCTTCCACCTTCTTCAACCTTGGCTGAACTCCGTCAATCCCAATGTGATGACCCAAGAAATCCACAGACGCATTAGCAAAGACACATTTAGCCAGATTCAGAGTTAAACAAGCATCAGCTATTCGAGATAACACTTTTCGCAAATGAACCAAATGATCCGACCATGCTAAGCTGAAAATGATGATGTCGTCTAAATAAGCATCACAAAACTCATTCAATCCATTCAGCACTTTCGTAATTAACCTTGAGAACGAAGCCGGAGCATTCTTCAGGCCAAAACTCATGTATTTCCATTGGTAATGCCCTTTCGGGGTGACAAACGCAGTTAACGGAACTGACTCCGGATGCATCGGGATCTGCCAGTAACCTTTAGTCATATCCAGCTTTGTTATAAACCGTGACTGACCCACTCGATCAATTAACACCTCCACCCGTGGCATAGGAAATGGATCCGGAACAGATAATCCATTCAGTTTCCTGAAATCTGTACAAAGACGATCTGTACCGTTTGGCTTAGGCACCAAGACAATCGGAGCTGCCCACGGACTCTCGGACTCCTCTATTATCCCCGCTTCCAACAACTGATTCACCTCTTTATCCACCCTCGCCATTTTCTCAGGATTTAACCTGTAAGGGTATTGTCGAACAGGGCGAGCACCTTCAACCAAATCAATTCTATGAGACACCATAGATGTTTTACCCGGTACTTCACTAAACACATGTGCAAAGTCATGCAAAACATCCCGCAATTCCGCACGACATTCAGCAGACACTTCACATTGTAAGACCTTATCCTCTAAAGTCACATCATTCATCCTCACATCCGGATTTACCACCAACACAGAAGCCACCACCTCCTCATTCGGTCGCTCATACACCACATCCATACGATCCACATAGCGCTTCATCAGATTCACATGTACCACCCGTTCCGTTTTTCTTCGATCCGGGGTACTCACTAAATAATCGACCGGACCAAGTCGACGTACAACCACATACGGTCCACAATATTTGGTCTGTAAAGGTTTACCCACCAACGGAATCAAGAGTAAAACCTTTTCACCTTCCTCAAAAGACACAGCACGTGACTGCTTATCATACAGTTGCTTCGATTTACTTTTCGCATCAACAGCATTTTCACCAGCAAGTTTCAATCCAACACGCATACGTTCACGTAATTGTAAAACATAGTCAATCACGTTCTTGCCAGACACTTCATGTACAACATCTTTCGCCAACCATTCTTCCTTCATCAATTGCAACATGCCACGCACATCTCTGCCATACATCAAATCAAAAGCAGAAAAGCCAGTACCCTGTACCGGAACCTCTCTATATGCAAACAAGATCCACGGCAACATTGCATCCCAAGAACCCGGATATGTTTCAGCCAACGCCTTCAACATATCTTTCATAGTACGATGAAAGCGTTCGCACGAGCCATTCGTTTGTGGTCTATAAGGACTAGTTTTCAACTGCACAATACCACATTCATGCACAAACACTTGCATCAAATCAGACATGAATTCTGAGCCACAATCAGATAACAATTCTTTCGGAAATCCGAAAAGCGAAAAAACTTCACACAAACATTTAGCCACATCCTGCGCCGTATGATTCTTCAACGGAAACGCAAATGGAAAATGGGAAGCCAAATCAATGACCGTGAGAATAAACCTATTCCCCGTTCCCTCACATACACTCAATGGGCCTACGATATCCATTGCCAAGCGTTGAAACACTTCCTCCATTACAGGCATACTGACCATGGGCGCCCTATAATTTCTGTTTCCTTTGCCTAAGCGTTGACACACATCACATGAACGACAATACTCACGAACGTCTCGATTCACATGAGGCCACCAGAAATGCTTCGTCAACCGATCCAGTGTCTTTCTAGTACCCAAATGCCCAGCCGCTGGTATATCATGGGCCACATGCAACAACTTCTGTCTTAAGTCACGAGGCACAACTATTTGTACCACACCCATTCCTAATGGTGTACACTTCTCCTCCCATCGACGCACCAAGACCTCGTCCACCAACGCATACGGTTGTACACGCCCACCGACAGACACCGTCTCGTCTACTTGTGCATACAATGGTCTCAATTCAGGACACCGGCGCTGGCGCAATATTAATTCCTGTCGGCTAACATATAGCTCCGATCTTTCTGTCACAACAGATTCTGTCGCTGCAAATAAACTCGATAAGTCGCCTTCATCGAAATTCATTCGTTCAACTTGTCTGTCAATTATTTCACCTGGCGTTCGCTCTTGGTCGGCCGACTCCGTACTTTGACCCACTATCTCCGACTGCTCGGGCGCCGCTTCACTGCACACCGCCGTCTCCCTCTCACTCTGTCTCACTGCATGTGCTCTAGCCTGTGCACGAGTCGTCACCGCGACCTCCAACACCTGTCCTGCCAGCGCTGTATCATTACCCACAATGCAATGCACCCCAGCCATTGGAAGTGAATTCATTAGACAGCATAACACCTCACCTTGAACAAATGCACAATCAACATTCACTTTCACCAAAGGACATTCCACAATAGAACCAGATATACCTCTGAGTAACCTCGTTTCATTCATGTGTACAAACTCATGCTCATTCAACCATTCATTAGACACCAAAGACTGCAGCGCTCCACTGTCCCTCAAGAATACCGCCTCCTTTCGTGCACCCTCATCATCAATTACACATCCAATCACACAAAATGGTGCATACAGTTTATCAACAGATTCAATTGGCTTCGGAAAACTCTGTGGTTTAACAGGCGCCGAAACAGTCTGAACCAAACCCACAGGTTTCGCACCCCTCCAATTTTCCATTTGAGTCCCCTCCTTTCGTTTTAATTTCCAACAACTGGCCTTCGTATGACCTGGCGCTCTACAAAATGCGCACGTGACCGGTTCCCCAAAACCAGTGACGTCATCATTTTCCCGCACAGGCTTATTAAACCCATACGTTCCTCTTTGAGGCGAACGTCTACCCCAATTTGTATCACGACGCGTACCATCCTTGTACCCCACGCCTTGACGCTCCCATACATCTTTCTTCTCACTTTCATCAGATGAGAATCCTCGTGTACGGTCGAAAAAATCCCTGCGGAACCCCCCAGAATAATGGTTCGGCCCCTGCTTGTATAACACTGCATATTCATCCGCTAAACGTGCAGCACTTGCCACAGTATCAGGACTCTTATCTATCAGCCACCTGTGTACTTCAATAGGTAACGCTTGTACAAACTGCTCCATGAGAATTACCTCTTTAAATTTTGCTAACTCCTCCCACGAGTTTGTACCCTCAATCCATCTCTGAAAAGGACTCTGCAGTCGAAATGCATAATTCGCATACGTTTCCCTCGGTTCTTTTCGCAACCCCCGAAATTTCTTTCGATAAAATTCCGGAATACGTTCGTACGCCGTCAATAGCGCACTCTTCACAATATCATATTGGACGCACTCCTCCAACGATAAAGCCGCAAAAACTTTCGCCGCCTTCCCCGACAACTGTGGTTGTAGGAGGGACGACCATTTTCCCATCGGAATTTGATGCAACGTCATTGCTTGCTCAAACGCCGCAAAATAATGTTCGATATCGGCCGAATCAAATTTTGGCACAAATTTCAGAGCTGCCCCAAAACGCAAATCCTCATTTCCATGCGCTGGTCGTTCGACAGCACCACCTCCTTCTATTCGCCGTCCGTCCATTTCTAATCTCTGCTTCTCAAATTCCATATTCATTCGTTTCTCCTCCATGTCAAATCTCCTTTTCGTCTCTTCTGCTTCAATCTGCATTTTCTTCTCCTCTCTCTCTGCTTCAATTTGCATTTTCTTCTCCTCTCTCTCGGCTTCAATTTGCATTTTCTTCTCCTCGAATCTCATTCGCTCCTTCTCTCTCTCCCACTCTCTGTCCTCTTTTAAGTGCAAGCGCTCTAACTCGGCCTCCTCTTTCTTAGCCTGTGCCTTAAGTTTCCAAGCTGCACTACCCAATTTCGGTGACAATGGTTTCATAGCCATTCTCCTCACCTGTGACCTAGACACGTCCTCCACATCCTCACCATATGTCTCACTCACCAGTCGAAGTGTGTCACTTGGTATGTCTCTGACATCCCCAAATTCAGGAATTAACTCCTCCTCTAACGACGCCATTTTACCTCTACGCCCTGTCGACTATTCGACGTGCAGACCAACGCACAGCGCAAAAAATTCACCCACGACAGCTCACTTCAAAACTGTCTCGACCAACTTTACAAAACTCGCAAAACTCAATATCGCAAAACGTCGAAATTTCCCGCACTAATTTTCCCGACCTAATTCGCCAAAAACAACAACCATTGACCTGTCTTCACGGCCAACCACCATATAACACTTTTCCAACGGAATTACCACCGTACTATTCGCTAAATTTCACGGAAACAACGCCCCTTTTTTGACGCAAATTTCAAATTATCGTGAAAAAAAAATCCCGAGAGACCCCATCTGTTGGGTTCACTGGCTCTAGTCTAGAAGATGATGAGTAATACTCAGGTCCGTAATGTAAAATAACATCGATTTATTCAATAACAGAGCAGTCTGACAAGAAGTAGGTTAACGTTACCCAAAGCTGACATGAAGTACGACCGATACAGCTGATTCGACAGAGCTGACGTGAAGACACACCAGGCTAACGGAGCCCAAAGGAAGACGGATGTAGGCCAGTTCACCAACGAGGTGGGACGGCAATCGAAGAAGACAAACGTCGTAGAACACGAACCACACGCCACGCTCAACAGGAGTCGAACACACACCACAGAGTAGACCCACGACAAGAAGCAAGCCCCCACAGTAGTAGCCCTTTAAATAGGCCCTGCCCTTCCCTCAACTCCCACATAGTCAAGGAGAGTCCAAGTAAGGAAGCCCAGAGGGGTAATAGGTAGCTAACACTCACAATGTACAATTGAATTGTTGGGAACAATACAAATATGTCTGTTATTTATTAATGATTTATTATTGAGTGGATTATTATCAATACTTATTATTATAATAATTATTATTTGTTTGTTATTCTATCATTGTTATTGTGATTAAAATTTGCCCAAGTAAAGAAATCCCTTAGGTTCTATGCAACTAAATAAAAGATGTACTCAGGCTTATTATTATTACCCTAATCATTCCAGCTTCTTTCAGCCTCCTGTTTGAAATGTTACTTGTTAGCCATAGGAGGCTAATGTTTTTTGTTGTTGAAAATTGCTTCACATGGCACTGCACTAGTGCACTAGCTCATTTATGATAATGAAAACAGACATTTTATGCAATTGTTAAGAATTGCAATCCTGAAATTTTTGCGAGAAATTAAGTGACATGTTGTGCATAAGATTTCACCTAAAGTTGATTGCCAGTTGTTATATGGTGTTCAGCAATAGTCCTCAATTCAATTAGTAAACTTATTGTGAGGATGATTGGTATTGTTGGATTGCACTGCAATCAAATTGATGATGCTGTGCATGTGTTGGAAAATCCCAAAGTTCGTTTGCTGCAACTGTTGTTGTGTTCACTCAGTCTTTCCATTCTACTCCGTCTTTATTGTTCTTTAAGATCTTAACTGAAAACTACGTGTAATTCCTAGCCTGCTTCAGCTACTTCAATTGTCTTCTGGCTTCAAGCGGATTATGGCAATGTGTTATTATGTAGATATTTATTGAGGCCTTGTGCATATTTGTAACTGAGCAGCTTCCATTTGCTTGTTCAGGAAGCTCATGTAAGAGTCCTTGTTTAATGAAGAACTTAGCTACTGGCCTGTTTGGTGCTTGCAGGTATCTTCTGCCAAAGAAGTGAATGACAGGTTTTCCAAGATAAAAGATATTCTTGCCGATGGCAGCCAAGACTGGGAGAAAAGAATTGTTGCGGTATCTATCAATTGATTAGTTTCTATTATATAATTCTAACAGGGAAATAGATTCTACACATTCCAAATTAACTGAAGCTTTGGACTGCATGATCCTATTGCAGACTTGTGATGGCATCAAGGGCGGATACAGGAATTTTTGAAGGGGGGGCCAAAATTTTTGGTCTTGTGAGAGAGGAAATTTTTTTTTGTCATCGGCCAATTTTCCGTGGGAAACAAAATACCATTTCATCCGCCGAAAAAACTGATGACCTTTTTTTTTTTTTTTGTCCCATTTCATCCGCCGAAAAAACTGATGATTTTTTTTTTAGTCATTGACCAATTTTCCGGGAAAAAAATACCATTTCATCCGCCGAAAAAACTGATGACCTTTTTTTTTTTTTAGTCATCGACCAATTTTCCGGGAAAAAATACCATTTCTACATTTATTTAATGGCTTGTTGAAACCAAATGGGGGGCCACGTCCCATGCAATTCTTAAATGGGGGCCATCGCCGGATTGGCCCCCCCTGGATCCGCCCCTGGATGGCATTGTTAAGTAAATGTATGAAAATCTTGTCTAATTAATTCATTGCTTTACTCAGCCATGTTCATAAAGTTTCTTTACTTTGAAGTTTTTGAAGCAAGATAATTTTGTTTACATTTTGCCATGTACTTTGCCGATGCAAAGGTACAAATCTAAACACACGTTTTCTTGCAAGGGTTCCCTGAAAGATGGAAGGATTTGTGCTTTACTGTTGGGAAAAAAATCAAGATGATTATTTGACAGAACGATTTAGAGCTTGGATATTTACTGTGTGTATGCACTGTAGTATGTGAAGTGCCCTTGTAACGGCACGACTGTGTTTCAGCGCCGTAAAAATCGTCATTGTTATTATTGTACTGTATAATGATAAACCCTTTCTTTTCCTTTTGTCAGCTCAAAGAAATAAGAAGTCTTGTAATCGCTGGCGCTCCAGATTATATAGACATCGTGGCACAGCTTCGAATTCTTGATCCTGGTTTCCAGATGTCGGTCAAAGATTTACGGTCGCAAGTTGTCCGAGAGGCGTGCATCACTGTGGCGTGAGTGTCTACTATATGTACTTAGTTACACTACGTATTATGCAGTGCCCAGTGACATAGTATGGACTCAAGTTCGAATTCTTGTTTATTTATTGTTTATTTCTCCATTTCTATAACACCCCTTCAAACTCACTACTCAGAGGTGCTGCCGACTACAGCGCGAACAGTCGAACACTGCATCAGAGTTTCACGCTGAAGCGCCCGAGCAAAATTTTGCGAGTGAGGGACTTGCTCAAGGCCCATGTATACGTGGCGGCTTGAGAGTGGATTCGAACCTGGAACCCTCTGGCTCTCCAAGGCACCGATGCCACCACTGCACCACCACGGCCCACAACAGTCCGAGTCTGTTGACTCAGGCTTGGACTGTCATGACTCGGATTCAAAGTCTGGACTCGAATTTGAGTCACTGACTCGGTGCCTAAGTTACGATTTCGTCTCACAATGAAATTTGACTTGTATGCTTACTTACTTGTATGTTCAAAATTAGTAGTTGTTTCTAGAGTGAAGGGTGTATTGGGTATGTGCAGACATACTCAGACTTACATACACAATGTGTGCAGAAAAAGGCTTACATTTGTTCTTATATTTTAGTCTATACTCTTAAGTACATCTAAGTATATATTTGTATTGTGTTAATAGTTTAATGACAAGCATGTACTAATGACGGGGAATTCAATACTGCTCATCCTTTGAGTGTTAATATCAATGTTATGCCTCATGTCATAGATGGAACACTGTTTATTTGTGCCGTAACAATTGCACTGTACTTGGGCATGTATACATACCTTTTAGCACATAAATGGAATCTTTAGTCGAATCCATTTCTATACCTCCAGCCATAGACCCTTTGCTAATTGTAGACAAGCCTAAATTCATAATCTATTATAAATAATTCTAATGGAGTTGGAATCTTAACTTTCATAATTATTAATTATTACTGTTGTTTGATTTGCCCACATTTGAACACATTTGTTTGTCAATGTCTTTGACACTGCGAAAGTTGCTATATTTTACAGGTTGTATTTGTTTTTCATATACCTAGAGCTGCCTTTCAGAGCGGTAGTGTGTCAAGTCGCAATGCGTGGCATGTATTGCTTATTGTACTTGATGTTGTCATACAAAAATACTTGTTTCATATTACTCAATTGCATTTTGTGTATTGTATGCGTTAAGTCGTACTTCATTTCACACTATTTACAGTACAGTATATATTTAAGTGCATCTAGTGGGACATGTGACTGCTACGAGTTCTTTGACTAAAATGGGATTTTTAAATTGTTTAAAAACTGAATTTGACTGCATTGTTATTGTGCTTGATACTCATTTTGAAATGTAATATAATTTTGTTTCACTTTTTGTACCACTTGACTGCACTGTAGTCTATAACTGCACACAAAGTTTAATATTTGTATGTTAGTGTTAAGTTGCTTTGTCTGTTCGTTGTATTAGATTTCTCGCCGTGCGATTAGAACACAAGTTTGAGTTCAACGCTGAGTCACTGATGCCGGTGCTCGTTTTACTGATCCAAAACAGCGCCAAGGTCATGTCGACCTCTGGCACTGTCGCAATCCAATTCATTGTCAAGGTCAGGCGGATTTTTTTGATGTGGCAGTCACAATATATATATTAAATATGAAGTGTAATGGGTGGCACGGTGGCATTTTGCTATTCTTGACATGTCTGGTTCGAATCTGCACATGTGACATCCTACACGGATCAGCTGAATTTCAGTTCTGCGAAGTGTCCCATTTGGAAAAAAATTCTCTGAATGAACCAAGTATAGCACATGCATCAAGGGCTTTTACTATTGGCATTCACTCTAACATGGAAATGTGTACAATTTTAATTGCTGTTATGGTGTCTGTGCTTGAGCTGAAACATGCTTAACCCCATGACCGCAGCACTGAGTATGCATTCTTGATTACAGCAAGTACTTTGTTTTTAATTTTCTTACCATGTCCTGTTTGCAGCTTTTCTTCTGTGAGCCGAATTGAATTATTGTGAACACTGAAAACAAATCCTGCCAATATTTCAGCCTGTCTTAATTTACACTTTGATTTAGTCCGTTTGTGGTGTTTTTAAACCTCTGTGATGTCCTTGAACCTGATAAAACCTGTGCCATCATGTAAGGGGTCATTGCTGATGCCATGTGTTGCACCAGCTCTTTCACTCACTACGATGCTTTTGGCATGATCGAATCATCAGCCATACAGTTGCTCTAATGTGAATAGCATTCATAATGGTTTATTCAATCTTATACATGTGGCTGGTTTGATCAAGAATATATTTACTTACCTACCTGCTGTCACAAACAGTGCTCTTTGTATAGCCAGATTCGTGTGAATACCTTACATTACCTGATGTTTGCTTTTTCTTTCAGAATACACATGCCTCTCGTCTTGTTCCAACCTTAGTCACGCACGTTTCGTCCAAGTCGAACATAATACGAAAGTAAAAACTCGCACTTTTGAATTTTCATTAAATTATGCGCCATTTATAGTTCTTGTATAAACAATGCAACGTTTGCTGCAGTTAATTAACAATTGATTAGTAGTCGATTGATTCTAGTGGTTACCGTAGATACTCGAGTATAACGTCACCCGAATATAACGCGAGGTTCAAAATTTTGGCAGATATATTGGTAAAAAGTGCAAGACCCGAATATAACGCGAGGGCTAAAATTTCCGAAATTCTGAGGAATTAGACGGCTAAATCTTGGTATTTGTTGGTAATTTTTTATTTAAAATGCAACTAAAAATATGTCTACGGAAAGTTCGATCCCTAAACTAAATATTACAAAATAGATTTGATTGTAATGCTATAAATACCGGTAAATAAAATGCATCCAATTCGAGTTTGTTCTTATTTCATGCAAAGCGCTGCAAAGTTCGATCCCTTAACTAAATACTGCAAAATTTGTCAAAATAGATTTGCGCACATTAACCATTTCGCTTGTACTGTTATAAATAAATAAAATGCATCCATTTCGAGTTTGTTCTTATTTTATTTGCTTACCGGCAATTTTCCTACAGCATGTGAGCGATAAAGCGATAATGTACATAGTTCGATAGTTCATTCCGATGCGATGCTGGCGCCAAAGACTAAAAGTTTTGAAGGTTACGATTTTTGGCATTTGTTCTAATTCAGTTTTCTTTTTTACACAATCTCTAACCATACTCTCATAAACTCCAAATTCAAGTGATGCCGCGGAATTGTTGATGGATTCTGCTGCTCCTATAGCTCTTAATTTGAATGACGCGTCATACGAAGACCGTTTTCTTTTCTAACTCATTTTGCTTAACTCAGTCTTAGCACAGTATATTTATATTATTATTATTATTATTACATAAATTTATTACGCGCGCAAGGTCACACCAAAGTGTGAATCTGTGGTCTTAGCTATAGCCTAGACCTAGGTCTAGACAAATAACTTCGATAGCTTAAGATGAATTTTGAAAGAAACGACTAGAAACCATAAATGATGACAATTTTATTTATAAAGCGAACGATTTGCTATGACACAAATTGCTTGGACAAGCCATTTCATTGGCTATGTGCTCAAGATGTCTCTTATAGGCTATGCATATCTGAGGTGTGGCTGGAAGCGTGCTTTAGGCCTAAAGGCTAAGCACGTAATCTCCTAAACAACCTTATACATGTGCGTGCGATTTCTTTAAACATCGTTTGCCCGTCGATTCAGATTTATTATAAGCATGAAACATGTTGTAAACGACCTTATAAACCTACGCATTCGGAACGATTGCTTTCAAATTCTATTAATAGTCCGATGACTCCTATGAGATTTTATTATAGGCATGATGCTATAAATTACTAGTCGCATCAAGGACTGTGGGGAACCAGTCTACCGAAGCTGCTGGGATGCAAATTAGCACGCGTATCGTAAACATGGTATTATGGTGGTGGCCGATACCGATCTAAAATCGGTTTAAAAGCATCAAATGACTTCAACAGGTAATATATTTTGCGTGATAAAAGTTTAGTTTCAACTTGTCACCAGTCTACCGAAGCTACTGGGATGCAAATTATCACGCGTATCGTAAACATGGTATGGTGGTAGGCGAAAGCGATTTTTGGCCATCCAATATCGGCACCAACAAGTAATATATTTTGTGCGATAAAAGTTTAGTTTCAACTTCTCTCCTATATAACGCGACTACCCCACTTGCCGCTTGGAAATTCGACCTAAAAAGCTCGCGTTATAATCGAGTATCTACGGTAATCGATACTAATAGTAGTGGTGATGGTGGTTGATGGCATTGGTAATTATTACTAGTAAGAAAGAGTTGATCAATTATGTCATTGTGTTTGTTTTCGTCAGTAGTTGATTGTTGTAATTAATCATTTCATTTCAGATATTCATTCTGGTTTACGATTGCTTGGTTGATCATTTCTGGCTGGTCATACTATACTGGCTGATCATGCTATTTGGTCTTTCATACTATTTGATATTACTTTACCCTACTTGATCTTACTTTGCCCTATTTGACTTTAATACTTTACCCATCTTCATCTTACTTTACACTGCTTAATCTTGCTTTGCCGTGCTCAATCTTATTTTGCTTGTTTATCATAATTTACCCTATCTTGACTTAATGTTTCAAATGCTAATGTTGCTTCCTGACTCTGAGATGTATTTTTAAATTATTGTTAATGGTAGTAATATATTTTCTCATCTACTGTGTTTTCTGCATTGCAGGCAGTGCTTGGTATTCGTTGATCTCCTACTAAACACTTGGCCGCGTCAGCCGATGGAACGACACGCCGCTATCCTCCAGGAGGCGATCAAGAAAGGATTGTCAGATGCTGACGCTGATGCCCGGATGCACTCACGCAGGTTTGCTTCCAGGGGCTTTTCAGTCATCTAACTCTACAGTCACACGCATCCCTTAACTTTTGTTTTGTTGTCATTGACGTGCCTTACACATACTGTCCACATTTTGCCTGTTTTCCTTTACCTGTGTTTTGGATGTTATCCTGTGTCGCTATGCTTCTTGTTTCTCTTTTGTTTTACCCTGTCTGATATGTATGTGCACTTGTCATAATGCCCTTCAAGATTTCTGCTCGGAAGTGCTCCAGACTACAGCGCGGACACTGAATTGGAATTTCACGCTGAAACCCTGAGCAATTGCGAGTAAAGGACTTGCTCAGGGTCTCTACGAAGCGACTTGAGGTGAATTCGAACCTGCAACCTTCCCGCCACAAGGCAGTGAACATACTCACTAGACCACCGCGCCCCACTGAAGTGTCTTGCCCTGCATTAATGCTTTACCCTACTTCACTTTATTGGTCTGCCTCTTATCTGTTGCACATGCATTTCATCCTCACACTTGGCTCTAAGTGATTTTACCCTGTTTGGTCTTACTTTGCCATGTTTTGTCTTACTTTGCCCTTCTTCATTTTACTTTACTCTGTTTAATTTTGCTTTTCTCTACTCGATCTTTCTTTGCTTGATTGATCATAGTACTTTATCCTACCTTGACTTAGTCTTAACATTTCAATTGTTATTGTTTCCTGGATTTTCTGAGACATAGAGAAGTGTCTTTATGGCTTTAAAATAATTGTTATTGGTAGTTATAAATTTTTACTTTCTATATAGAAACAGAATATCTGTTGTACAATGAGTAGTTTTGCATGGAGGAGTTGGCAGAGAATTTTTATGATTTGCCCTCCCAAACGAAGGTGATAGGAACTTCTCCCATGTATTATAGAAACATTTACTGGCTACTGGGGACTAAATGGAGTCCTGACACATTTATCATTGACTCACTAGCCGGGTATACTAACACTGTGTTCTTACCGCAGGGCTTGTAACTTCCTTGGGTTACGACATCTTTAACTCTGTTACCTCAGTACTGAGTATGCTTTGTGATTGCAACAAGTACTTTGTCTTTAATTCTCGTACGATGTCCTGTTTGCTGCTTTATTCTGTGAGCTAGCTAAAAAAAATTATGTGTTATGGTTTGCTGTTGAGATTATAATGTAATCAATATAATATTTAATGATTATATAATATATGATGATTAGAATGTAATCAGGTTACATCAAATCTACCATACCGTACAACATGAAGAACTAAAATCTGCAATCCTTGCATTGCATAGCATTTTCTTTACTAGTGGGCCATTGTACTGGTTGTGCATGTTTAGCAGAATTTTCAATGAATATATCACCAGAAATTGTATGATGATTTGATCTTTTCTGTTCGCAGAGCATTCCGTTGCTTTGCGGAGCATTTTCGCGAGCAAGCCTTCACTCTGCTCAACTCGTTCGACGCTGCGAAACAGCGCCAGCTGCTGGCAGAATTGGACGACCCCTCAATATTCAATGATCTTAGCTCTAAGAAGACGTCGCGCTCCAAGAGCACAGAACGTACAGCCTCCAGGTTTGTCGGTGCTCTTAGGTTTGTGGTGGTGGTGGTGGTGGTGGCGCTTGTAGAAACTGTGTACATGATGGTATTTTAGCTTTAGTTGCAACTGACTGATTCTGGCTATACGTTTAGTTATGGTCAGCCATACTTACCGTAACTAAACGTATAGTCAGAATCAGTGTCAGCCGTACTTACTGAAATTCTTTTTCGATATCCCATGATTGTCGTGTAAAAAAGCATCATGACGTGTAGTCCATAAAATACTCTATGCCTGGCAAGGAAGATCTTGAATGTACAAGCAATGTTGTCTTCGAGCTGGAGCCAGTGCATTGTCTCTTGTGCGTATTATGAGGTGCTGGTGATGATGATGAAGATGATGATGGTGGTGATGATGATGATGATGATCATGATCATGATCATGGTGGTCATGGTGATGATGTGATGATGATGGTGATGTCTTTGTGTTTATCATTTAGCGGCGTCCACAGCAGTTGGAGACATACACCATCTGAATCAGGTAAGACCTGTTTGTTGATGTGCAGTAGCATAGTTGCATAGAGCATGATCATATACGCAACTTGGCATACTGCAGCTGGACACTGCTAATCAGATTGATACTACTGGTACTTGTATCTGCTTGCTCTTGGTTTTTTCTGGTTTTACGGCTGCCAATTTTGTGTCAACATTGACATATATTCATTTCCAGTACATATAGTCATGATACATATATATATATTACATAATTATTATATAATTATTGTATAATTATTATATAATTATTATATAATTATTATATAATTATTATATGCATTAATATGTAAGAAACGATTGTACTTTTCGCCACTTGCACCTCTTTTATGCCGCTTTTGCCTTGAGTGACCAGATGTAGTACAGATACAGATACTGGTTTGCAGCAGTTGTGCTACTGTTGTGCATCTAATTTAAGTTTGGCGTCAAGAATGATTTTACTGGTACGTTTGAGTTTACGCCAGGATTGAAGTGCGTTATTAAGAGAGCCGTAGTTTTCTATCCTTAGACTCTGTTGTAACACAGCACTTTGTATTGAAGCGTAGCTGCATGACACAATAATGAACATGCACTTTACGATGCTAGCTGGGCTGTGGTGTCATTTCATTTCTGACAATCTCCGGTGCCGAACTGTTTTAATGCTAGCACATCATTTGATATTGGTGAACTGGAATATTCTTGCAACAAAGACTGCAAAATTTGTGTTTTTTGCAATGCATGCAGTAAGTGGTGTACTAGAAACCTGTGTTTGTAGTACTGATGGCAGTATGAGCACTTAAAAACCCGATTATGATTGGCAGTTTATCAACCAAGTAAACCGCATCTCTGATAATTAATCCCTGGAGAGATTAACGAGAGCAATTACGGTAAGTGGCCGAAGCTTGATGTTTGTCTATGTGGCTTTGGTGACTGCATGCCGTAGGTGGAGATGGTGGAGTAGGTGTGGCTCTAAGCACTCCCGATCTCATACCCGTTCAGAAGCCTGAATCAACAACGACTGTACGACGGAATAACTCCTTGCGGGGTGGACCGTCGACGACACCATCGTTGGGAGTCTACAAGACTCGAAGTGAGTGGCGCCTCAGTGATTGGCTCGTTTCTTTCTTTGCTTCACATACGTGACAGACGGGCACAAGCCGCACAAAATCCATCACTTGTTGGTTTCTGATATTTTTGTTCAGGCATTTCATACAAAGGCACTGATTTAAAACACTTTTTGCCGAATGAAAAGATCTATTTTCTAACTAAAGTTATATGCTCCTTTGTTACTTTCATTTTGTTAGATTGAGAAAGTCAAATAAAAAGTTTCAGATTAGAAATAACTGAGTAACTTCATCAAGTCTTATAGTTCATACGTTGGCATCCAAAGCAAGTCTAAATATTAGCGTTGCGATACCACGCAAGTAATCGCCCAAACATACTAAAACAGATATACTATAATTGCGCCTTACTTACATTTCAATCGAGCTAGTCTATGCTAGAACTGAGCTTATCACGTCGGGTGGCACGTTTTGATCGCTAATAAGCAAACAATCACTAGATGGGTACTATCATGATCTTTGTACTGCATCGTAGTGTAAGTGCTGTTTTGTGGTGTACTTTGAATTGCGCCGTTTTGTCCTGCACCATTTTGTTATGGCGCCGGGCACCAGTGCATCAGTGCATTTCATAGTCAACCAGTAGAAGTGAATATGGCCAGTTGTATAGTTGCCTGCTGTATGTATAGACCATCTCCTCCAACCCTTCAAATGTATGAGGATTAAATTACATTGGTCATTATCTTTTTGTCACAATGTTGTCTATTGTGTTTGCATGTCTGGGTCAAGGTTTCAATTTCTAATTAGCTGACTTGGCGCCATTTCACACTGCGCTGCTCTTTGTCTACCTCCAAACAGTTGCTTAGCTTTGAGAGCCATAGGCAACATTTGGTTCTTTAAGTGATTTTCTGTAAGATATGCTATATAGATCTATACATAATTACAGTATGCATGAACGCACTGAACATTTGTAACATGGATAAGTCTTGCATTGCACATGCGTGCCATGCGTGTGACTCGACTCAGCAGCTGTAATATTCACTGCGCACATGGGTCATTACGTTTTGGTTTTGTATTTCATGAAATGTCTGGAATTTTGTTATGAACGTTGTTTTGCTTTGCCTCAAATTTGTTGCATTACATCGCAAATTTGCAATTGAGGGGAGGCTCTGCGGTGCATTGGAAAACACACTGGCATGGAGATCAGCGGAATGGAATTTGATTCCCGATGCCACGGCTACAGGACAGACATGCTTTGTAGGCTGCTATTAGCGCCATGTGTTGCAGGCTGTCTGTTCTGTAATGTAATGTAAATCTTCAAGAATTTCTCAGCGCCCACTAAAGCCACGTCAGGGAGACCAGCTTATTCACCGGCGCTATATCAAATCAAGTCCGCAATAGCCAGAGCTGCCATTTTCGTTCCGGTGCCAGGTCAAAATCCGAGGAGGTCAAGCCGAGGAGACAGTGTGGTGCTACGGTGGTTGTCGGGGATGTTAGTAGTTAAGATTGATATTGGCTGAAATAACTGCATAACTTGTGCATGTACAGCGCTGTGCATTTGCAGGCATTTCATTAACCCTTTGAACCCGGAGTTCCCATAACCGGCGTAACGCTATGGATAAGGGGCCGGAAAACCGGCCAGTCGGGTTCTAAGGGTTAAAGAAAAAAAACATTATTATTTTTAACTTAGCAGTTATGATAGGTTTAGCAGTTTTGATAGGTAGGTAACGGACTGCATTAATTTACAGTGCTTGCACACTATAGTGTGCATGCAGGTGCGTGTGTTTGTGTGTGTGTTCAGCCATGTGTGTGTGTGTGCATGCTCAGGTGTGTCTGTGCAGGTGTGCAGCCATGTGTGTAGTGTTCAGTGTGTGTTTGTACGCGCGCGCTCAGGTGTATATGCAGGTGTGGGTGTGTGAATGTGTGTGTGTGTTTTATGTAGCAGGAGTTTTAAAGAACTCTCTGACTCTGCTGCTTACTAACACTTTCAGAAAACTCTGTGACATCTGCTGAACAACAAAGCAACCGAAGTCGAACAACAAGCAAGGTCGGGATTTCGCAGTCGCAGCGTAAGTGAAACTTCGTACAATCTTTTATTTTCAGTTCAACTCGATTAGGTAATATTTCTTGTTTTTTAGGTTAGTTTTTCTGTATCTTTTTCCGTAGTCTTAACTTTCTTTTCATGTGGCAGTTCGATATCTTTTTTGTCCGTGATTTTTTCTCTTGTCTCAGTCTTGATCTGGTTCTTGCAGCTGGCAGTCGCTCTGGTTCCCCGTCTTCGAGACTGGTTTACGTGAGTAACCTGCAGCCAGACGTTGCGTCAACGTCGGTGAAGGCAACGGCGACGCTTTCTAGGCCGCGGCCGAGACGAAAGACGGCCACCAGTCAGGGTTCAAGTCGAGAGACGAGTCCGGACAGGAAGTTGGGTGAGAATTTGAACATATGAATTAATGGAGTCTGGGTGAGAATTTGAACATGTGAATTAATGGAGTCTGGGTGAGAATTTGAACATGTGAATTAATGAAGTCTGGGTGAGAATTTGAACATGTGAATTAATGGAGTCTGGGTGAGAATTTGAACATGTGAATTAATGGAGTCTGGGTGAGAATTTGAACATGTGAATTAATGGAGTCTGGGTGAGAATTTCAACATGTGAATCAATGGAGTCTGGGTGAGAATTTGAACATGTGAATTAATGGAGTCTGGTTGAGAATTTGAACATGTGAATTAATGGAGTCTGGGTGAGAATTTGAACGTGAATTAATGGAGTCTGAACATCGCGATTTAAAATAAATTTAATTCGATTGTTGTGATTTGAGTGAGAAAGTTTTAAATAGTTTTTTTTACGCTTACTAGGTCACGACTTCAAAGCGGGAGTTCAGTCACTGCGACAGGCGTCCGGTCGGGTTAGTCCGTCTCCGCGGAAAGCGTCGCTGACGCTGCAGTGCATGGCTGAGTATGGAAAAGACTTGGAAACACATATAACGGATGCGCTGGTAAGTTGTTGACGCGTTTCCTATGCGTTTCTTGTTGTAGCTGTTATCAGCGTTGGTATTATTGAGGCCATAGAAATTACTGTTGTCAGTGTTGATGATGAGGACAACAACGATGATGATGATGATGATGATGATGATGATGATGATGATGATGATGATGATGATGATGATGATGATGATGATGATGATGATGATGATGATGATGATGATGATGATGATGATGATGATGACAACAATGATGATGATGATGACGACAACAGCGATGATGATGATTATGATGATGATGATTTAGTTGTCCCGTTTCAGCGTCAGCGTCGGTTTCGTTCGGACGATGGATCAGATGCAGCAAGTGAAACATCGAGCGTCTGCTCCGAGAATTCACTTCGAAGTGGACCTGATGGGCTGATGTCAGACGTAAGAGATGATTGGAGTTATTTCACACCGATTATAACTTTTTCTACATCTGTCATTATAACCATTCTGCAAGTTTCCAGACGTGTAGTCCTTTGCTCACTTTGCTCACGTTGGTGACTAAAATTGCTAGCATATGATTAGAACTACCAGTAAATCCTTACTTACCCATCCCTTTTAAGCTGGAGACAATCAGATTCCACTGCCATGCTCACCATAAGTATCAGATAGCTTTCCGTAGCTCTCAAACCCAGTTAGTTGTGCAACTTAAAACAGGACTCCATATATTTTGATTTCTTTTTATACAAAAGAAGGCATTCAATGAAACAGTGGCTAAGCAGTTTTAAGTTTGTTGACTTGAGGAAGGATACTGGTAGAGGCCCAGAGTGTAAGCGTAGCTCTAAAAGAAGGCTGTTCCAAACCAATGGGCCCACCACAGAGAACGCTCGATTCTTCATAGTTGCAAAGGGAGCCAAGAGAACTTCCTTGATATACCTGACTTCAAACGGCATAGCTGTAAATTGGGTTAGGCCCTGACGACATCACCATACCAGAGCAGCTACCCTAAACTCAACACGTTGCCAGATAGGGAGTCACTCAAGAACCTCCAGCATATAGCTGGAGATGTGACCATATTTTAGGGGATTTTCATGATGAGGCACGCTGCCAAGAGACACAGGCTAAGCACAGCACAAGCTCATTGACAAGTAAAGCGTTGTGTCCAGAACTTGTTTTATTTCTATGAATTTACTTCAATTGTTTTATTCGATTTAGATTATTTTTATATTAAATTATGTTATTGCAGTCAGCTAATATCAAAAGGAAAGAATGGTCTGATTCCGCTGGTGTCTGCTTTCATCTTGATGAAGTTTGAGTGTTACGTCGTAAGTTGGTTCTAGATGATTTCATTTTGAGGATTGTTCTTTTAGGATGTTGCTGAAGTGATGGCTCTGTTGTTAAGCGGCTCTTGGGCCGATCGAAGAGAGGGCTTGGTCATGCTGCAAAGAATCTTGAGATCAGAAAGAAGGCTCACGTAAGAGCTCTGCTTTCATATTCTAATTTATTACATAGATTATCACTAAATATTAGCATTTTGATTATTAATGAACCAGTATTATTTCCTTGCTGATGTAATTATCACTATTGACCTCTAGATCTTTATTTCTGCTGGTGTCTAAATTATGGTACACAGCGTGATAAATATACATACATCATTATATAATTTCCTGTTTCACATTTATTGCATCAATTAATATACGTCAGAGATGAGCATGGTATATTAAAAAATATTCTTATCTTATCTTACAATCGCAAGATTTGTAAATTTTTTGCTTAGGTCACATTACTCACGTTAATAGGGGGCTCAGATGAATGGTGTGGTGGTTGTGTTGTCGCTGTTGTTGTTGTTGGTGGTGGTGGTGGTGGTGGTGGTGGTGGTGGTAATGGTGGTGGTGGTGGTAATGGTGGTGGTGGTGGTAATGGTGGTGGTGGTGGTAATGGTGGTGGTGGTGGTGGAGGTGTTGGTGGAGGTGGTGTGGTGTGGTATTGGTGGTGCTGGTTGTGATGGCGGTGACTTCATCTGATTTTATTGACATTTACACCGCATTGATCGTTATGATGAATATAATCCTACTATTTGTGGTTTTCTATCTGCGATGTTAACTAAAGTCATTCGGAGTTGAAGAGAGTGACTGAGGTGTTCACACGAATGTTCCACGATCCACACAGCAAAGTGATGAGCGTCTTTCTCGAGGCGTTCGTTGATTTTGTGACCGCTCACAGCTGTGATCTCACCGACTGGTTCCCTGTCTGCCTTACCCGTCTGCTCGCCAAGGCTGGCAGCGATGTACTTGGATCCATGCAGAGCAAAATCACACGAGCCTTGGACGCACTCAGGTACATAGTGATTTAAGTAGGTAGGTGACACAATGGTTTAAGTATGTAGGTGACACAATGAGTTAAGTACGTAGCTGGCAGCCTGGCACTTTGATTTGTGCATTGAGGTGATTGGCGTAAGTAGGTTATTCATGAATACTTTGCCATTTTGCGTTCATTTTGTTTTGTAATCAGTTTCAAACCTTTTGGTTGATGACTCTACACTCAGCTCTGTGTGATTGTGGTTTCATGAGGATCTTCTGAATTCAGGACAGAATGAAATTCGACGTGAATAAATTGAAACTGAAGAATCCGTTTTTTAAATGACTTACTGAGTGTTTTAGTGCAGCGAAATTTACGCTAGGAATCTTAGAGGCATGCAACCTTTGTCAAACGAGTGATTGATTTTACTGCATGTGCTGCTGCCATCTAGGGATTCGTTTCCTCATCATCATCAGTTTGCGTGCGTCACAAGATTCATCGTGGAACAGGCTCAGATACCAAACGTCAAGGTAACTAAATTGTCTTTGATATAAAACACTGTGCCAGTACACTATAACTGTAATGTGACATTGCCTCTTAAATTAGTTCAATCAATCGTACACCTGTTATGTACTTGCATTTCAAATGAGAGTGAGACAGACACACAAACGCGCACATACATGCGCACGCACACACACACACACGCAAACACAGAAACAGAGACGCCAGAACAAGACAGAAACTGAAAGTACAGTTCTTGTTCTAGTTATGATCAGAGAAAGATAATCAAAATAAATGTAATAAAGAAAGGGTGCTACAAAAAATGCATGGAAATTCCACCACTGCCCATACTTTAGTAGTGCCAGTGCCAAGCTGGATGAAGAAGGAGGAGGGTGACTTCAACAGCCGTTAGATGTCGTTAGACGCTGGAACCTTACTGCCTGGATGTGCATTGTTTATACAAATGCATTGTTCCAAGATAACGCAATGTTTAAACCATTGAACAATGTCTTGTGTGTTTTGATCTATCTTTGCTGTAGAAGTCCATAGACTCCGGTTTGATTAAGTTCGAGTTAAACCTTAATTAAACACGTTTCATATTTGCAAAGTAATTAATGAGGTTTATTACTGTGACGCTCATTTTGTGTCACTTTGATTGGCACTGCTGGTGTTTTCCCACACTGCTACGTCCGTTTTTAGGTAATGTTTAAGTATATATTCCCGCCAGGACGGAAGTCCAGTTAGGATGAATGCACTTGTCAGTGATAAGATGAGATGGCAAGCAAGAGGATTGGCTGCCCACTGTCATATGCCAAGACAAAGAAACTCGTCGTGTACGGGTCTAGCATCACGAACCGCAGTTGTTCTTCCTTTTTAATGTAAATTTATTCTTCGCCGGTATATATTTTTCTGATCGTATTTATGTATCGATTTGCAGGTGAAGTTGGTGCTGCTGATGTACCTGCAGGGTCTCATCTGTCAGATGGAACCGTCCTGCTTCAGCAACAACAGCGATACTCGTCTCGCCGTCTCACGCGTCATCACTTGGACGTCGGAACCGAAGAGTCCAGAAGTTAGGAAGGTAGATACGTGGCGCTCTCTCTCAGCCCTTGAGCTTCGCATGTATGGTGCGTGCCTCTGCCTCTTCTCATTGGGATGAGAATTTGAGGAAATGGATATAGATTTTAAGCCAGCATGAAATTGCAACCTCACAGGAAGGGGACTATATATATATAAATGCATGGTAGTGACTCATGAATGTGGTTGGACCAGTGGTCTGGAATGGTCTTCCTTTTGAGCTACGCCTACACCCTGGGACTCTACCAGGATCCTTCCTTACTAAACTTAAAGCTGTTCTTTTTGGGCGTGCTGGAGTCGGGAGCGCCTCTGAGTAGTTTTTTCTTGAAGGAGCGCTATATAAATGTATGAATGAATGAATGAATGAATGTGACTTTTTAAAGGCAAAGTTTGATGGAGCACTTCGTTTTGGACTTGATTCCCGTTGTTTATCTTTTTTCACACCTTGAGCTTCTGTTTAATGAGAGTGCACAGTAGTCGAGTGGTTGGCCTGTTGGATTGTCAATCCTGAAGCTGGAGTCAAATTCCCATGTGGTAGAATTTGCTCTAGTTTTGAGTGAGTCATTGGGAATTTGGTTAGAAAATGATTGAGCACTGACACTGCACTGATAACTAGCCACTCCTATTGTAATGTATTGTATTTAATCATTTGTAAAGCGCCTCTAGTAGGGTGAACCGTTCAGAGGCGCTCCCGGTGCACAAGACTCCGCGAGAAGAAGCAGGTTTTGAGAAGAGACAAGTTAGAAGAGAGACCACCAAACAGAAGTGTAGAGCGAACAGAAGGAGAAAGCACATTCGAAAGGGAAGGACCTAGGAGGCAAATGATCTAGACTGAGTCATAGTGGTTTTAGGGCGAGGAACTAAGTCTGTTGGATGAGTGCAGTGGAAGGAAGCTGAGTGAGGATGAAGTATAGTATTGGCCAGATATACTTAACTACTTACATGCTGATATGAAGAAAACAAAGTTTCCAATGCTTCTCACCCATGGTTGACTTTGGGGTGAGCTCAAGAAACTGCTGCTGTCTTTCACCTCCTAATGTGGAGATATTTAAATTCTTTTATTGTGTTGTATTTCGATTGTGGTTTGTTCTGTTTGAATACATTAGCATTCTGAGTGCTTGCCTGTTCCGCAATATATAGACTTTGAGAACATATTGTGGTGAAGTGATTTGCGATAAAATTTTATGTTAACGATGAGCTTTGTTTTGTCTGTCCTCCTTATATTGTGTAGGCCGCTCAGAATGTCCTTATTGCTCTCATGCATTTGAATTCAGCCGAGCTGTCTGTGATTCTGTCGGTTCTGCCAAAGTCATTTCAGGTGGGTGAACGATTTAAGATGTTGGCAATTTATCTCATTTTCTGTAACCTGTTAATAAGTATATTGTGCGAATTGCTACCTGAACTTTGGTTTGTTTCGTTCTGTTTGTGATACGGGTGAGCTAAGTTGCTACATGCTCAGATAATACAATAAGTACATGCATATGTGGATGTAAGACAAAAATGGGTGATGAATGATATTACGTTAAATAGTTGCGATTACTCTTAATTGATGACTGATAAATGTGCTGTTGATAGGAGGGTGCATCAAAGGTCCTGGCTGGAGTTGCTCAGCTCTCCCCAGGCGATTCAGCAAGGCTTCAGTCATCAAGGAGTCCTCCCTTTGCTTCCGCTTCCAGCGCAGGACGTGTGGGAATGAGAAGCAGGTACAATTCAAAGTTCATCATTTCAATCTCAAATTTTATTTGCTTAAAAGTCCAGCGACTTACAATACGTTGTCTAAATTAATAATTTTAAAATTATTTTGCAGCTCTTTAAAAATTGTTACTCTTTTTTAGTATTTGATATTTAATATTATTTCTCGTAGGTCAAGTATTGACTCAACTGATGCCGCAGAAGTGTTCAATGCCGAGGATGTTTATAACGGAATCAAGAAAGCGTCAGAGGATATTCAACATCTCAGCCTTCTAGGCCGCCAACTCGACTTGTCCTTAGCAGTACGTTAATGAAATCTATACATTTCTTCAGTCGTTTAAAAGCCTTACAATTGGAGACTTATATAGACATTTTCTCTCATTTTATTCATAAGGTAAGATCAACTTCAACAGCTTTTGCAGCATTAAATTGTAGTTAAACACGGGTTGTTTTTAATTTTAGCATCACAGATGCAGCTGATATTACCGTTTTAATAATTTTTTCTTGTGTTCTGAGCAGTTATCAGAGAAGAGAAAAGATACAATTGCATAATGCATATATAATTAATTCATTATGCATATATTTTAGTCTTAAAACTGTTCTCTTTAGCCGAGGTTGCGTCGGGAGCCCACCTGAGTAGTGACCTTGAAGGGACGCTATATAAATCCTAGTTATGAATTCATGAGTATCTTAGAGAAATGATCTGGTATCATTTTCATATGGTAATCTTTTTGTAGAAACGAAATCTTTTGGAGCAAGATGATGGTCTCACTGGAGGCAAGTGCTTAGTTTCTTGTTATTTATGATTTTTATATTGAATTTTTGTCTCCAGGTATTCATTATTCAGCGCTTGATTGTACTGAATACTGAATAATTGCAGGCACTGCTGAGGATTGTCGATTTAAAATCGATTTAATTTTTTTCTTGCGTTTTGTTACGTTTGATTATGTAAGGGAGAATATCTAATGCTCTCTGGAAATTCTAAATTATTTGTATTTTTAATGAATAACTAATTTGTATTGTATTGTATTAAAACATTTATAAATCATCTCTACTAGACAAATGTGAACCGTTCAGAGGCGCTCCCAGTGCGCAAAGCCACGAGATAAGAAATAGATTTTGAGGATTTGTGACTATGCTGTAAAAATATACGACCATGCAAAAAGACTTTTGTGGATGTTTTCTAACTCCTCTGCATGCTACAGGTGCTTGTAGCCTTTGTTCTGGCAAAACCTGTTTGATATTTGTGATGCTGGTTCCCTAACTTGGTAGAACCCTCAGCCTGGAATGGTCTCCCCTTGATGCTCTACTCCATTTCTAGAAGTCCTCTTCTTGCATTCCTTTCTCGTCTTAAGACAGTTTTATTTGGCCTCACTGAAGTTGGGAGCGCCTCTAAGTAGTAGTCCCCTTGAAGAGGTGCTATACAAAGTTCACTTAATGAATGAGTGAATTTATTTATTTCTCCATTTCTACTGCCGCACTTTAAGCTCTCTACTCAGAGGCGCCTCCCAACTACAGCGCGGACACTGTATCGGAGTTTCACGCCGAAGCGCCCGAGCAATGGCGAGTGAAGGACTTGCTCAAGGTCCCTACGTGGCGACTTGAGGTGGATTCGAACCTCGAAGCTTCCGGCTCCAAGGCAATGATGCCACCACTACACCGCGTCCTACAATGAATTGTAGGCACTTGTGATTTGCAATTTTGTTCCGTGGTCTTCCCATGTGGAAGGTTTTGCTTTTTGGATAAACATCAGGTGAATGTTTACGTTTTGCTTGCAGATGTTATGGTCACCAGCGAATCGATCGAGGAAGTCTTAGTGGAACTGTCCAGCGCTGATAACACGTAAGATCTACGTAAACTGAGCCGTCATATTTATCTTCTTTTTTGAACACTGTAGAATAAACTTGTAGTCAAATATGCCAGGTATTTATCTCTAATATGAGAGGCTGATCAGCGTTGAAGGGTTGGACTGACATTGGACAAATAAAGTGATTGGTTATGGAGTTAAAATGATTTAAAATGATTTAAAATGATTAAAATTAAACAAATTAAAATTATTTAAAATGAGTTAAAATGATCAGTTGCTGTAGGTGAGTGTTCAAGGAGTTAAACTAATATTAGATGTAGAAATTGAGTTGATAAATGGTTAAATTAAGCTTAACTGAAGAAATTTGGCGGTCGGAGGGTTAGATGATGATCTGTTCTTTGTATATATGGTTTGTGGTGGTAGTCTGGAGGAGCGTCTGAAGGCGTTGAATCAGCTCATGTCCGTCATCAAGAAGTGCCAGTCGGAGCAGATCTGGGAGAAGCATTTCAAGATGGTGCTGCTGTTGTTGCTCGAGACAATGAGAGATCAAAGCGTAAGCATTGTTTAATTCTGTGTGTGTGTGTGTGTGTGTGTGTGTGTGTGTGTGTGTGTGTGTGTGTGTGTGTGTGTGTGTGTGTGTGTGTGTGTGTGTGTGTGTGTGTGTGTGTGTGTGTGTGTGTGTGTGTGTGTGTGTGTGTGTGTGTGTGTGTGTGTGTGTGTGTGTGTGTGTGTGTGTGTGTGTGTGTGTGTGTGTGTGTGTGTGTGTGTGTGTGTGTGTGTGTGTGTGTGTGTGTGTGTGTGTGTGTGTGTGTGTGTGTGTGTGTGTGTGTGTGTGTGTGTGTGTGTGTGTGTGTGTGTGTGTGTGTGTGTGTGTGTGTGTGTGTGTGTGTGTGTGTGTGTGTGTGTGTGTGTGTGTGTGTGTGTGTGTGTGTGTGTGTGTGTGGAGTGAAAAGGATTGAACTGTTGCATTGTTTCGTTCCTCCACTGGTGAATTTGGTTTCTGTTGGAAGACAAATGGCTTCACGGTCTTGGACAAAAGTTTCATTATTGAAAAGGTAAGGCAAGGTAGCATAATCAATGATTTATTGTACACAGTAGACTTAAAGAGTGCTTCAGTTGTTGGAATTTCTGTGGCATACAACTGGTGGCTCTGTGTGCTTTTTGTAACAGTCTAGTCTCAAGGCAATTGGTTCAGAGGCCGTTGTGTTCTGCAGTCTACGGAGATATGCAGGTGCACTTTGGCTGGAACCCATTTTGTACCTTATCAGAAGTTGGACCATCCTTTTGTAACAGTCTGCCCACTGCACTTACATACTGTTGCCTTTGGCTGCGTGCAGCTTACATTTGCACACTGTCTTAAAAGTCCTGTTGTTTTTATCTGTTAGGTAGTCACAGGTACAGTGTCTAAGTTGTAAGTTACGTAAAATACTCTATGTTTGATGTTCTCTTGCAAAACATTACATGCAAAAGTGGTCTGGCTGGTAGACTTTGTTTTAGGTAAGGTTGTTAATTAAGAGAACTGTTTACTATAACAGGTTGTGGTCCGTCAACTAGATTGTTGAATAAGCGAAAATTATTATTACCAGGTAGTTATTCAGCAGTGGATTATTATTTGCACATAGCGGTGCATTTAGTGACGTTAAATTCTGCTGTAGACATCTTCATAATATAATAATAATTTTAATATAGTAATAATTTTAATATAATAATAATTTAATTCATGTTAGGGATAGACTTTGAGGTTCTTCTGGTCGTGTTCTTTCTAACAGGGAAAAGTGCGTTCGAGTTGCCTGTTGGCGTTGAAGGATCTCCTCGACGCCCAACCAGAACGATTCCGACCGTACGCTGAACTGACGATCCTCAGCCTTCTTGAGTTCGAGAAAGACACGGATCGAGAGGTATGGTAATCGTCTTCGATCATAGTTTATCCACCAGAAATCTTCCATTGCTATAATGCATATATGCTGATGTGATCAATGACTTGGTGATGCTCTGTTGCTCCATGGGTATCCAACTCCGTTCTGCACTGAAGCGGGTGCTCTTGGTTCCACCCGCACTAATTGCAACTATGCAGAATCGAGTCTTTCCCAAATGGTGGGCCAAGTGGTCTGGAATGGACTCCCGCAGGAACTGCGTCTGCTCCCTTGGACTCTTGCTGAACTCAAGACTATGCTTTTTTGCCATCCTAGAGTCGAGAGCGTTCCTGAGTAGCTCCCCCCCTCGTTGAAGAGGCGCTTTAGAAATTCATTCATGAATGAGTGAGTGAATGAATGAATAAGGCAAGTTGTTTTGGCCTTTGTTTAGAAAAGAAGTAATAATGTTGGTGATTATCCATTAATTATCTTCCTGATGTGTTCTTGCTATTGGCTTCAGCAAAGAGATCAAGGACAGAGTAAACTAATACTATACACCGTTTATTTAGCTAAGAAGTGATAACATGTTACGGTTGTTAACCTGCTAGAAGAGATTCAACTAGCTATGCTACTCCAACTGATCTTCTTTATTATTTGATCTGTTGGTATGATTGGTATGATATCTATCCTTGATCTCTTTGCTGAGGCCAATAGCAATAACACATCAGGAAGATAATTAATGGGCAATCACTAACATTATTACTTCTTATCTAAACAAAGGCCAAGTCAACTTGCCTTATTCGTTCATTCATTCTTCATTGGTAGGGTGTTGCAATGCTCTCCTCTCTGACCCTCTGTCGGAACTTTGCTGCTCCACCTTGGGCGTCCAACACCAAGTCTCTCTTCATTCATCTCTATGTCCATTAGACAGCACTGAGCTTTCTCAGTCACTACTGTGCAACCTGGGTTATGGATTGGATTATCTACATGTTAACATGCATTGCATTTTTATTGGATCTTTTCCGACCTGTGAACATTTCTCCATTCAGGTCATGAGAGCAGCAGAGGATTGTGGTGGAGCCCTGGCGAAGGCTATCTCCACGGAGCAGGCGATCAGCATCCTCAATCCAATCAGTCTAACGGCCGACTTTCCCATCAACCTGGCGGCCATCAAACTGGAGACGAAGGTCGTGGAGGCAGCGTCCGAGTCGAACGTTCGATCTCTGATGCCTGACATGATACCTGGATTAATAAAGGTAGGCTGTCTGACTGTAATAGACGTTATATGGCTGGTTATATATCAGTCTATAGGTCAGATTACTGGTAGTGTGAGATGGGTAAATTATCATTTGAGTTGTATCGTATTTGAATTTTTTTAAAGTGCCTCTTACAGTGTTAAGAAGCGCTGTCGTTGTGAAACCCTGTGGAATAAAGAAGCCGGCAGATGAGGCAGAAACCTCAGCCAAAATCTTCGAGCATTTAATGGCCATTGCAAGTCTTTTCAAGAGGAGGTACCAACAAAAGCAAAGGTGCAATATTGGGCCATAGCAGTCTTTGCCCAGGAACAAAGAGGAGAGCGAAATGGGGTAGAGTGCAAAGAGGATGAAGTAAAAAAAGGGAAGTGCTATGGATGATATCAGTTAGGCCTTGAACACTCGTTTGTGGTTTCTATAAATCTCACTTTGACTGTTGAGGCAAACTCTACATTTTGTGAATGATGTCATTAATATATTTTTAAAAAGTGGATTGTTATTTATTGAATTTTTATCAAATTTAGTATTTATTATTTTTTAGGGATTTGAAAATGCGGAGAGCAGTGTTCGTAAGACAAGCATGCTGTGTCTTCTGTCGATCTATCGGTTGGTCGGTGAAAGTCTCATGTCACAGCTGACTACGCTTCATCCTAGTAAAGTAAGTTGCGTGTAATTGTAAGTGAGTTGCTCTGTAAAGATGCTATGTGAATCTGTTACTTCATCACTTTTGAAACTCACACTGACTGATTCGCTTACTTGTTTGTTTCGCTAACTCACCTATAGATGACTGACTTGCCTGCCATCGTGTTCTCCAACAGGCTGATGATTCATTGACTTAAAAGCTCATAACTTTGTTCTCATTCACTAACTCTTGACCAGTCTTCGAGTCGCTTACATGATGACTTACTTCCTCCGATTTTCTTTATAATTGAATCTGTCTGTATGATTCTGCATTGGATGTTCAACACTTTGTTCATTTATACCTCCCTCCCCCCAGACAGTGCTGAGCTTTCTCAGTCATTAACCCTGTGACCTGGAATGGGGGGACTTCCTGTTGCTGTTTGCCTTGTGGCAAGTGGCCATTCCACCATGTCTTGTTTCAACCTTACTACTGCCCTTTTAAAGAGTAGTAGAGAAAGAGGGTCTTTAACTCTTTGAACCCGGATTCCCGCTATAGCGGGATGTTATCCATAGAGTTACGGGGGCCCAGGGTTCAAAGGGTTAAGGGATGCTATATAGTAAACCCCCTAACGAATGAATTATATCATAGTGTTTTTGTGATGCAACTGTTCGTTTTGAGTGGAATGACTTCCATTTGTTTCTGTTTGTGTGGAGCCACACAAATGCCAAGTCTTCCGATTGTCTTAGCTGTTTGATTACAGATGAATATCGCTTTAACTTCTTGTAGATTATAATAATAATAATAATAATATTAATTATAATAATTATAATAATTATAATAATTATAATAATAGTATTAATTATAATAATAATATTAATAATAATATTAATAGTAATAATAATATTAATTATTTTTGTTTAGTTTTATTGAACGGACGATAATAAGTTATTACAGGCGTCGAATCTAACTGTCAGCAGCCATGTAACACGTCCTACTGCTCAAGTTTCCAACACCATCTGCTGAATGGAAGGTTGAGTGGACCATTGGGAAGGCAGGGGGAAGGGAGTGATCCTGCGTCCATTTGATCTTTGTGCCATAGGGTTTACCATCGCCTTAAACCCCTCAGACAGTGCTTCTGTAAGATGCTTAAAGGTTGCTTTGGTGATTGCTTTGGATACTGACTAACTGATGCTGTTCTGCTGTTTTTGTTTCTGCAGATGAAGCTTCTTAACCTCTACATAAAGCGAACCGAAGACCAGAAAGGACGACCTGGAATGGCCTTTGAACCCGTGTCGCCGACATAGCCCTTCTACACGGTCAAAGGAATTCGAACAGCCATGCTATTCCTAGAACGAAATTACTTTTCACTTCTGTTCTTTATGTTTGGCAAGACACAGTCAAGCGCTAATTAATTCCACCACATGCAGTCACCACCTCTCCACAGCGTGTCATCAACTGTGAAACTGACGTTTGCTCCTGGCTGGCTTTATCCGGGCCATTGCGACTTAGTTTGTGTGCGGAGAATGGATTGACGGGAAAATTTTAAAAGTTGTGCTCAAATGTTTAAATTTTCCAAGAACTTAATAATTACAGTGAAACTTTGAACAGTCAGGTGCTGGTGTATGGTTGCAGATCTTACGAAGTCGTATTTGCGAGCTGAATTAAGTTTGATGCTAAGTTGCGGTGCGTTACATCTGAAGTGTGTTGATTGTATTAAGATTGTCTGCAGCGTTTAGGTTGGACTTGGTTTTGATGAGCTTTTTTAACCCTCGTATGACGAACGTACACTAAAAAATGTATGCGAAACGAATGAAGCTCAGTGTTAAATGGTTTTACAGTTTTATGTTGCATGTGTTCCCTGACAGAAAAGCTCTTTATTAAAGTTGGTTGACTTCCTCGTACTGTTCATTGCTTCTGACGTGCAGCTATACGAAGGTTCTGCTGGCCCCTCCTTATACTGTCTATGGCTTCCTAGGAGTCAGTTCTTGAACCATTTGCCGCCCAAAGTAAATGGTATGGGGAATTCTATGCCCTTGGTTGGTCAAGGATTAACTCTGTTTTAACTTCATTTTTCTGTTGATGGCCTCCTGACAGGCAACTCTTTAAGGTCTCTGCTGGTTGGCTTTTACAGTTTATGGTTGGAAGAGACTGAAGAAACACATCCCATTTTAAGCGATGATCTTAACAAAGGGAAATTCCCATTGCTGTAAATAGCACCTTGCTGGTAAGCGTTGATGCCACCATGGACATTTGAGGCATTCATAGAATGTATATATATATCTCAACTTTTCTCACCTTGTCCTATTAATTCACTTTAAATAGCCTAAGCAGAGTGGAATCTATCTTATCTAACCCTGGAATGGATTACTTGCCTCTGACTGCGAGAACAGAAAAACGTGGCACCACAGCCTTTCCTACCAACAGATGTAATAATTTTTAGTAATGTAAAGTGTTCAATTGCTATGCCTATTCAAAATAAAGAAGTGTATATATATATATACATATTAGACGTTTTTGCTTATGTAGACTTGGTTGCACATGCTGCACTGCGGCAGATTGCTGTTTGCCTTTATAATGCTGCCACAATGGTTTGAATTCTGGTGTGAAACTGGCAATTCATTGTCTTAGCAAAGGGAAATGATTATGGATGGTGTCTTGCCTGTAGTTTAGCTAGGAAATCTTTGAACCTGGTATTTAGTGAGTTTCTGCTTTAGTGTACCTCATCTTTTCCATGGCAGCTTATCCTGGACTTAATGAACGTGCTAATGCTGATTATTATAATTATCAGTTGCTAATAGAAGTTGTTGTATAGAATACTAAAAGAATTATAATATTCAATCACTAATTTATCGTCTCCTATTATAGATACTTTGTTTTGCCATGGACTTGCGGCTCATGTAACTTGCAGCTCATGTAAATGTCAATGAGGGGAGGGTTAGAACTAAATGTGTTAGCCGCGTAGAGCTTCTGATTTTAGAGTGATTAGACAACGGGTGCTATAAAAATATATAGTAATAAAACTGATAGGTATTGTAATGTAATTGCAATGCGATTATCGCTTTTTCTTTATGAGAACTGGTTAACAATATTTCCTCTTCCTTGCCACGTGCAAATTGCGCGCCTTATTGCCCAGACTTGCTCTCATTGACCCATTACTTTGGACTGGGGTGAGGGGTGGGTAACCAGAAAAATTAAGAACATTTGAGCCTTAACCTGCCTTACTATTACTCTTCTACTTGCACTGTAGAATATCTCTTGCCTAAAGATTGAGCAATCTAGGAGTTTTCTCACCACACGATGATAGCTCCATAGGATTGCCTGGTTACATCTGTGCATATCGTCCTTGATGTTTATTGTGTAATTAATAAATATATTACGAAAAAGGATTTTTATGATGATTGCCTTTGCCGTTAGGGAAATGTACTTGGAGATTTTTGCTTGACTTGCTACTTCAGTGATGTGGACTGAACTGGTGCAAATTGGGACAAGTCGATGTTTTAGCACGCATCTTTTCCTATGAACTCAGAGACTGGAAATTTACAGAGCTTTGCAGCTTGCTAACTTTGCTTCATGTTTTTGTGTGTTTGTGTGTGTTTGAGGCCTATTGCTAGTTGTCATATTGTGATATATTTCTCCACAGGCCTTGATCGCTAGCCCAAACTCTGCCCAAGGCGTCGAGTGGGGGGCCAGTGCACTATTTATTCGCAAGCCTAAAGCATGTGTAATTTAAGTGTAAAAATTATCTGTTCTGTGTTGTAAATAAGATGAAATGTCAAATTTTCTGATTTACATGCCTTTCCAATATTCTGTTAAATTTGGACTTTGGTAAATTCTGCTTGATTCATTCTGGGTCCTTGTTATAATTGTCTGTTTTAACCCTTTGACGGCGAGCGTGTGATGGAAGTGACTAGGGAACCAATTCAGCTCGTCGCCAAATTCTTTAAGGTGCGTTAAATTTGTGTCCTTTTGCCAGCTACGATATATTTCCGACTCGAATATATTGCAGTTGTTTTAAGGAGATCTTTTAAGCATGGGGGAAATGTTTAAATTTTATTGGCTCGATTTAAGAAACTTTGGATAATTTTGTTGTGAACATCTGAGACGTTTGCGTAATTCCAGATTTCGTGTTTCAATCTGTTTTTTAAACTGTTCGTGGCTTCTGTGGAGATGGCTAACGTGAAGCCAGATGGCTAATGTGAAGCCAGATGGCTAATGTGAGGCCAGACTTGAGATCAGTGTCGTTGTACATAGGAGTTTGTCATTGCCATTGTCTGTTTGCAAACAATAGTTGTCCTGGATCGTTGTTTCAATAGCGTCGCGTTGGTAACAGCATCTTTTTCCTGCGACTTTAAACTTTCAGAAATACTGGTTGAGTTGTTGCCGTATAAAAAAAGCTGCGGTTTATTTGCGCTTAGTGGCAACGAGGTGGAAGTGAGGTTTACGTGGAAAATGCATCCCAACAGAGGGAAGATGGGAACAGGTGTTAGGGGATGTACCCTTATCCTCTTTCTTCCAGAGGTCATGCCCTGTTGATCAGTGCCATCCTGTTGGTTCTATGATGTCTTAGGCAGATAGATTGCATTGAACTTTATCCTAGTTGTAATTGTTCGACGGTCATTCACATTTGTCGCCTATGATATGACAATGGTCGTATACTGTTATCTGTGCTGATAGTAGTGTACATTATTTGTTGTTGGTTTACGCTTATTCTAGCTGTGAAACTAGTTGCTTGTGATTTGTTTGATGTACCTGAACTGCTTATTTACCAATGTTGTATGTATGTATGTATGTATGTGTGTATATGGCGATTATGGCCATTTATATAGCACCTTACAAGAGTCTGAAGAAGGCGCTATTTATTGCGTTACAGCAATTCTGACGAAGTTTATGTGCATCATCTCTGTATCCCCGTCTGAATGTAGTGTAAGTGAGTGAGTAAGTAGATGCTGTTTCATTTGAGCAAGTTGGCTGTGAGATTTTGTGGTTAGCTTTGAACCTTTTCCTTTATGTTATGATGATATATATATATATATATCTGTTGTTTCTTCAATGGTTACTGTTGTCGTTGTTGCGTTGTTTTAACTCTGAGACTTTTAGATCAGGATTTACTCTGTGTTGTCCGTTTTATACGTTTCGTTGCTCCTTCCGCTGTCGGCTTTAGTTATCGATTAGTTCGTCAGCTAATCAAAAAGGTTCCTGGTTTGGTGCAAAAGTTGGCTGATCAGATAATTGCCCTGTAAGTTAGGGTGTGCTAGGTAATATGAACATCTACTACCGCAGTTTTACTGCGTAAGACTTTGAACCGGGCCTTGACATGCGTTTTTGCATAGTGCCATTAATTGATTAGCGGTTTTTGCAATGGGTTCTGGTGCTCTTTTAGTATAGGAATTCAATAAATTATTATTAGCATGCTTGTTTCATATTGTATGAAAAAGCTTTTATGGGAACAGAGAGAATGCTAAATTGCTGTTAGTGTTACCAAGGTGCAGGCCTACGTTAAGGTGAGTGCTAAGTTTTGAGGGGCCTGCAGTTATTAATGCATTGAGTTGTCAGAGGTGCCTAAAGCACCTGCTCCCACGGTTGCATTGATACGACCCTAATAAGGCTGGACAGCCTTTGCTGTTTTTTCTTAGGGTGGTACAAAAGTTTTTACCAACAGGAATTGCCAGTTTCGGAATGAAACCCAATTGTACCGAGCCATTGTATATTGCGCAGGCACCGTAGTTTGTATCCGAAGAGAACGAACAAGATAGTGTCTGGGATATAGATATGAAGAAGTGATGGAGATTCATATCTTCTTTCAAGTCTACTTTGAACTTTATCGTACTTAGCCTTGCCTTACATGAAGAACATTTCTGTACCGTTCCTTCCATCCAATGATTTGAGCTGGAAAGCGGTTTGCAGTATATATATATTCTGTCATCGAACCTTCTTTGTTCTAAATGTTTAATTCTGTTGCCGGCCAAAAACGTTTGTACGTTCGATTGCCAGCAAGTTTGTATTGTAAGCTGTACGTAGCTTTTGCCGTGATGTGATGCCGTATTACATGCTTTTGTAAACGTAACATGGGTCAGATGGGTGCTTTGGAGCATCTACGCATACCGAAATTCTGGGTCCTCAGTATGTTCTGTGTGCACAACTTGCTCTCACAAGCTACGCAATTTCCAAGGAGCATTTTTTGTCATGCTTCTTTGTAGGTCCCAGGGCCGGATTGTAGTGCTGTTACTCCCGCATGACAGTACATATGAGTTTTTATAGACTAATTGGAATTGCGTGGGAGCCAGTGCAGAATCAATGAAGGGCAGGTGTGAGTGGATGGGGCCTGGCGAGTACACAGACATCTCTGCAGCTTCTGTTAAGACCATCATCATCACCAACACTCATATTATATCGGAAGCGTGATTAAAACATAATTTTCATAAAATTTGGTAAATTAATATAAATAGTTTCACTGTTTAGTAAATTAACTCATAATATATGATATAACATGAATTATTTTCAGTCAACGTAGACATGGCAAGTATTGCTGCTTGATACTTTACAACATGGCCAGCTTTTGATGTTACGTTACGTAGTCTGCTTTACTGGATGCGCGTGATATAAAGTAAGGTTTGCTATTTATTCTCTAATTAATAATAACTGCTTCAAAGAATGCAGATTTAATATCTATGGTCATGTCCTGTCGTTTATTAGTTAATGATTTTTTGTGGTTTGCAGCATTAAAATTTACGAGCCCTTATAGGCTATCGTAGAACTAAAAGTGTTAAATTTGGAGCAACCGTTTGAGTTAGTGCCACAGATTTTGCGTATTTTAAATTTAAGTTTTTTGATGTTAGTATTTTTGTTGACAGCCTTATTTTGAAACTGTTGTACAGTGAGTGTTCGAGTCTTTATGCTGCGTTCAGGTATGCTTTTAAGAAAAGTCGTCACTTTTGAATGTTTGTCAGTGTTCAGTGAAGAGTTGAATCTTTCATTACACAAGGAACGCTTAAATTCTTCTGTCTAAGATGTTGTTGGGACTTCATATTTCTGCGGCATGTTCGTGGCTGACGATTTCGAAAAAAAAAAGTGTAGGCGTTTAACAATGACGCTGTGTATGTGTGTGTGTGTGTGTGTGTGTTGTGTGTGCGATTGTTTGATTGGGATGCATTTCCACAGTTTTTGAGCTTTTCACTCCAAACCTTCACTACTGTGTCGGCCTGGGCATGGGACACCCGGTGGAAGGGTTGCATGGGCGGAGACCTAGGGGGTACAGGGGGACAGTCCCCCCGATGGAGGTGTTGGGGATGGACGGCCCATGCATTTGTCCCTCCCCCCGCCCCCCATCGTAGAGCGTCACGACTAAAAAAAGGTCAACCTTTTTCCGGCGAAAATAGAAACTTTCGTCGAGATTTCACCGGATGACTAAAAAAAAAGGTCAGAAATTTTGGCCGGCAAAAGATGGAAATTTTTCGACGACTCTCAGAGCCATTCGTCCGTCAAAAAATCTCGCGTCTTTCCGTCCCCCCAAGTCTCCGCCCATGAAGGGTTGGCGAATCTCTGCCACCATGGGGACCAGGGTTGGGGAGCGAAAACACTTATTATATAATTATCGCTATAAATTTCCATTCCGTTCACATGCTTTCACACTTTTTCACATGAAACGTTGCAGCTACACAGCTATTATAGTGCTACAGGGGCCACCTCGCCCCACCCAACACACACATGCCTCCACCCGGCCCCTTAAGCTTAGTCTAAATTCTCCATACTATGTTCTCCATAATTATGAACTTGTGTAACAATAGATCTGCTTCACAATCAAACTGACGTAACAAAAGTCCTTGTCTATAATCTCCATATGGACTAACAACAGATCTGTTTCATAATCAACTGACGTAACAATAAATTGTCAATATATAGGATATATTCTCAAATGAACTCGTCTAGCCAAGTAATGAATTTTTGCATATCTTTTAATCTAGGTGACGTAACAATCGGCCAAATCTATATTGAACTTAAAATGAACTCGTCTACAACAATAGAATTATTACATAATGAAAATGACGTAACAATCCGCTTAATCTATTATCTATATTAGGCTCGTTCTCAACGTGAAAATAGACAGATATGTTTCACAATTGCTGTGACGTAACAATACTCTTATTCTCTGAATTAAAAATTGCTAATAACAAGCATGCTTCGTAATCTAAGTGACGTAACAATTGGCCATCATTTAAAAAAATGTTCAAAAGAATATCTTGCCTCATATTAAAGGCTGTATTATGCCAAACAATTTTTTTTAGGGCAACGGCCCCTGTTGTCATAAGCCCTCGTCAAATCTGGATCCATCCATCTTAGCCGCAATTTAAGTGACTAAAAAGAAACATATAGGCCTAGCCTAAATTCTTGAAGTCAACATTAGATCAATATTATAAATCATAATTCTTATTAGTGCTAGCGTCTGTTGCGCCTACGCCTCTGCTGCGCTGTCAGCCTCCTATCACTGAGAAGTGAGATCTACACTGTGAGCCATAAAAAACCGTGCCAATTTATTTTTAGCTATATCTCGGTCGATATTTTAACAATTTTATATCTTTTTGTGTCGTTTGAAAGAAAAATTAAATCTCTACGATTTACTTATTTACTTGCGCGATGACGTCATATCCGTTTCGCAGCATAATGTAAATAAAGTTGATGGTTGAAAATTTGAGTTAAAATTTTAAAATGTTGAGCTTTGATGATAAAATTTTAATTAAAAATCTGCGGGAATGCAAAAATTATTCTTCTAGACGATTAATTAAGGAGTTTCCGAACAAGAATTGGAAAAGAAAAACATTAGATGACTTTCTGCGAAAGTTGAGAACTACCGGTTCAGTTGAACGCGCTGCGGGAAGTGGTCGGCCAAAATCGTCGCGAACTGAAGATAATATCGCCGCTGTCAATGAATTGGTTCAGAGCCAGGAAGACAAGCCTAAGACACATCTTTCAACCAGACAAATCGCGAGAGAGCTGAATCTTACACAAACGACGGTCAGACGCATTATTCATAACGATTTGGAACGGAAATGCTTATGGAACAGCGCGTGTACCAAAAGCGCACTCAGAACACTGATGAACTTCGGCAGTGTCTCGTATCCGTCTGGAACGATCTGGAACAACATCTTATTGACACTGCAATTGATCAGTGGCGACGTCGCTTGGCAAAATGTGTACGTGAAAAAGGAAGTCCTTTTGAACACAAACTTTAAACAAATAAAGGCACTGAAAAATTGTTTGCATTTAAGTAGTAAAAATGCAGCATTGATCGATTCTCACGTGTTTTTTTAGTGTCTTCAGTTTCGCAAGACAAGTTTAACATGCATGTAGGATGAAATCGATAATGTTTATTTCTGCTCTTTAGAGTATTGATTCCTGTTTAAAATAATGCAAAAAGTGTAAAAATCGATAAAGAAATGACAGAGATATAGCTAAACATAAAGTGGCACGGTTTTTTATGGCTCACAGTGTATATTCGCTGACAGACAACGGATTGATCATAATCAACCGTCATTTCCCCGTTAATCTACACTTCTATAGCGCCATAAAACCTGCAAAACGCTCTACCTTACGCCTCCACTGACGCTCGAGAGCCCGAAAGCACGAGCGTCTGCTTCCTGTTTGATGTACAGTCGAAAGACTTGAAACGCTTCTGGCTTCCGTCAAGACCGTCAAGAGACTCCCTCAACGTGACGTGCATTTCCCGCTAACAGCGCTCGTGAATGGAGAAAACGGTACCTTGTGCAGTAACATTGGCTTCACCGCAGAATTACGAAGATGGTTACAATATCTGTCACGCTCAGTAAACGTTAGTTAGCGATAAGGACTTTATATTACAGGACTGATATGATTTGTTTGTGAACATTTTGTGGTCATCCATTTAACTCTGAACGACAGATGTCGTCCCACTTAAAATTCCGTTTCCAATTCTAAAGACTAGCTTTTGAATCTCCAAAAGTATTTTTTTAAACACAATTATTCGACAATCTGTCCCCATGATATATGTAATTAATTGAATGCATTTATTTTGTAAACAAGATGTGACATTTTCCGGAACTTCGATTATCGTCTAAAAACTTGTACAAGGCGGTTAAATAAGATTCCGGTCCTGTGTATAAACAGTCCTTGCGTTAGCAACTTAGCATTATCATTATTTTTTGGTTTTACTATTTTGATGATGATGATGATCATGATGGATCATGGTGATGATCATGATTCATGATGACGATAAAGCTTGATTGTAGCGAAGCGGAACAGAACGTTGCAATCACGTTAAAGCAATCTGTACGAAACTGACTACTATAGCCTAACTGTGGTTTGACCACAAATCTATACTGTCCCAACCTGTACTCTCCTGTTTCGGCCCGTAGCCTACTTGTGTTTGTACCGAAATCTTAAGACGCAGCCTAATTGGTATGTGGTCCCCAGTTCAATATCCCACAGTCTGACCAAACTTCTTACACTCGGTGTGATCGTCAATTATCGGTACTCGGATATCTTCGCATATGGCCCCATCGTTTGACCGAGTGTGCGTTTTGTACATCCACTCGACAACCCTTCAACCGCTGACTATAGACATAATAGACATTAGACATTGCAGAATACGTCGCTTGGACCACGCCGAAGAACTTGTCTAACGGATTCCTTTGTGTGCACACGGTCCTCTAGCGACAAACAAGCGCGTGTAAATCATGAACTATGGATGGCTGAGGCGTCACTCGATAACTACTCCGTGATTTTTCGAAAGAAAAGGTTTTGCGTGTCATGTGATACAGGATCACTGCATGGATCTCGTTCATCAAATGCATTAGACGTAATTTAGGTATATGTGTCCAAAGGCGTCGCATGCATGACCTGGAATATGCATATAATTTCTTGTTATCATTATCATCATTATATACCGGCTAATCATATTCGGCAATCGGCACAAGATTGAGCAGTTGGAGCTACGAAAAATAGGCCTGCTTAGGCAATCTATGACTTTTTATTGCATGCAAGATGGAGTGGAAATCACGTGATTTCGCAACCCTGCTTCTATCAATAACTGTCTGCTGTTTCGGTTTCGAGGATCGAATATAAACTCCTGCTCCTTCTTCTTTTGGAGGCAAAGTAAAGTTGCAGGACTAGATAGACCCTAGAACGTTCTTCCGTTTCCAGGATTAGGTAACCTAGAACGTTCTTCCGTTTCCAGGATTAGGTAACCTAGAACGTTCTTCCGTTCTCAGGACTAGATAGCCCAGAACGTTCTTGCGTTTTACTCCTTCTTTGGCAAAAAAACTTCGGCATAGAAGTCACTTCTATTTTCTGTTTGCTTCGCTTAATTTATTTAGTACGAACTTCACTGGCGTTTCTTGAAATCTTGCACGAGCCTACAGGGTGCGCCAAAAAAGACCTCCCTAGGTTTTTTGCCAATATCTTGGCCAAAAGTAAGAATTTCGAAATGAAATTTTACAGTCTTAAAGAAAATTCATATTTACACATGATGGTCAGATTTCATTAAAATATTTCAAACACAACAAACGTTACACCGCTTTTAGTGAGGTCACCCACCGTTTTTTGACGATTGAAAAACGCGACGCAAACAAAAAGTAACAAAAAACAATCTTATTATTCTGGCCAATGCCTTGGCCAAAAGTAAGAATATCGAATTGAAATTTTACAGGCTTAAAGACAATTCATAACTGCAGATGGTGGTCAGATTCCATCAAAATATTTCAAACAGAACAAAAGTTATACCACTTTTAGGGAGGTCATCCACCGTTTTCTGACGATTCAAAAACGAAACGCAACAGAAAAGTAACAAAACACGGTTTTTTCTCATCTCAAATAATTGGTATCAAAATAGCCTTGATATTGCCAGATAATCAGTATTATTACTATCTAAAACAGACAGGGTACCAGCGTAGGTGCGCGTCACTGAGAAGTCACTTATCAATCTAAAGATGACAATCAAAATGGTAAATAATGAATCTGTCAGATTAATCAACAGGTCCATCAAGAACTTTGCAAAGAGACTCAAAAGAAGTTTTGGCACTGGTGGTGGGTACATTGAACACAAGTTGTGAAGCACTACCAAGTTCATTTGACAACAGTTATTTGAGATGAGACTTAATAAAATCGTGTTTTTGTTACTTTTTTCGCGTTTCGTTTTGAATCGTCAAAAAACGGTGGGTGGCCGCACTAAAAGTGGTATAACTTTTGTTCTGTTTGAAATATTTTGATGAAATCTGACCATCACGTGTAGCCTAGATATGAATTTTCTTTGAGCCTGTAAAATTTCATTTCGAAATTCTTACTTCTGGCCATGATATTAATATATATTGGCAAAAAACCTATTTTTTGCGTTTAGTTTTTGAATCGTTAAAAAACGGGGGGTGGCCTCCCTAAAAGTGGTATAACTTTTGTTATGTTTGAAATATTTTGATGATATCTGACCATCGTGTGTAAATAAATAGGCCTATGAATTGTTTTTAGGACTGTAAAATTTCATTTGGAAATTCTCACTTTTGGCCAAGATAGGCCTATTGGTAAAAAAAACCTAGGGGTGGGGTAATTTTTTGGCGCACCCTGTATATTGCTGCGGGTAAGAAGTTTGTGCGCTAAATAGATCGTAATGTAGTAAGCCTAAATGGCCTAAATTGGTATAAAATGTATATAGGGAAGCCTCGATATTCGTATTAGTTTTAATAGGCTAAATATCATCTCATTAAACTGCCACATATAGCTGCAGGGTTATAGAAAAAACATATGAGCATGGGCCTACGTTTGCACAAGCTTCTCTGGTGACCCTAAAGTTCCATAATAAACCCTATTCACGGATCGGCTCACCATATACTTGCGCAATACACTTGCACAATACACTTGTATTGCTGATTTATTGTCGTGCCCGTGCTATCGGTGTAGATAAGTATAAGGTAGCCTACTGAACTGATCATTAGAATGCAGTATAGACTAAATTGCGTACAAGACTTAGATCCAGATTCCTATGGGACCCACGGGACGCGTCCCCCTCAACTTTTGAGTGGTCCCCTAACTTTATTATTATGGTCCCCAACTTTTAGAACGTGATTCATTATGGTCCCCCCAACTTTTAGGACGTGATTGCACCTATGTCCAGATTCCATAATATTATTAATGGACAGGTGAATTGTTATCATATATCAGTTCAATCACAGTATAAATGTCGACTCCCGGCCTCTGCTGCAGTCAGTAATTAACGTCTTTAAGTCGTTTTGAATTGCCTCGACCCGTGCTATATAATGGTAGCATATGTCGGATCGAGATCTCCTTCGATGTCTTATTGAACAACCCCTCTGACTAAACACATCGCTCGTGAATAAGCTGGTGCCCTACGCTTGACCTTCGAGCGGCGTCTAAGAAATATGTTGAGATTCAGATTATTGATCGGCGACTGTTTTTCAAATTTCCAGACATATTTAATGAATTTCTTTGAACAACGAAAACTTGAAATGACCTCGTGTTTGAAGTCATCCCCCCAGTTCCTGCTTCAGTTGGTGCTGCTATCAGTGCTGCTGTTGAGTTCTGTGATGGTTCCCGATGTCAGTTCTACTTCTACTCCGGAAAAGACCTCGATAAAGGAGAGATTGCTCTGCCACTTTGGCTGCGATTTCAGGTCGGTATTATAATAGTCTAACCGTGATATTATAACATTCCTGCTGGTAGACTCAGGTGCCTGGATCGGAGCCTGCGTTCTACTGCCAGTCATTTTAGTCGAATATACACGTACGGTGTCCCAATTGAACTGATACACTTTTTGTTTTGGCGATATACTTGTTAATTCTTATTGAAACTCTATAAAAATTCACAGAATGTACGAGGGATAGATTATCAATGTTTCCTGAAAATTTTATCCAATTTTACGAACAGAGTCCGAAGTTATGAACATTCAAATTTGGGCAAACTAAATTTTAAGTTTCCAACATGTAAAAGATAAGAAATTATTGCTTGCAACTGCACACCTTACTTTCTAAATTATTGAATATGACGTCTTATTTCAGCTATAGTTCTATATTAATGAATAAAGAACCGTTAAATAGATAGCCTATTACTATACGATTGGAGTGTATTAACCTTCCTGCTGACCATGTTTTCTTCCTTTTTCTTTCTTCTTCGCTTTCATTATTTAGATATTTTCTTTCTCTTTCTACTTTCCATCTTTCCTTCCTTCCTTATCTCGTATAGGTCAATTCCGATCTTGAACTTCTCGATCTCTCTTCATAGATCAAAATTTTATTAATCTGTTGCGGATTTGACAGTAAAGACTTGAACGACTTTTGTCCTGATCGATGCCCGGAGCGTTCCCTTGTCAACTTCGGTGGAGTCCGAATGCCAGAGAAAAGACCCAACAGACCATTCAGCGATGACCTTGACAACTTTAGGTCAGCCAACATCCGAATTGCTCCAATTCTTCATTATCTAGTCTTTCGATCAGACCCTTGTTTCGCAAAATTTAATCAATATCTTGTCACTCTTTTGGTGTTTTGCACAATAATTCGGAACCCATTATAGGCACCAAGTGCATCTTGTGTCACTTTTAGCCCAAGACTGCGGTCTTGTAATATAGCCTACCAACAGTAGGCCTAAAAGATAAGAAATGGAAATAGGCCTATACATACTAGCCAAAGAAATTATTGTAGAATGTAAAATCCAATTGTATTTGTGGGGCGTGGTGGTGCAGTGGTGCCGTCGGTGCCTTGCAGCCTGAGGGTTCCAGGTTCGAATCCACCTCAAGCCATCGCGTATACAATGTAGGGACCTTAAGCAAATCCTTCACTCGCAATAGCTCGCGCGCTTCGGCGTGAAACTCTGATGCAGACATGCAGTGTCCGCGCTGTAGTCGGGAGCGCCTCTGAGTAGAGAGCTTGATGTGCTGGCGCTGTAGAACTTTATATATAAATAAATAAGTATAATTTATATATAAATTTGTCTGCTTCGTTGCTGCTAAGAGTATTTAATTGACGCTAAAATAAAAATAATAGCCATTTTTTCAGTTTTGCAGAATTTTTTCAAGAACAGTTTGCATTTTCCTTTTCAGTTTCGACGATTATTTGTTTATGAAGACGATGGGAAGACATCCATAATCAGAGGATGACCGTGTACACTTGGGCTATATAAATATCACGACACGATAATTATGGGGCTGAATGTCACGTGACGCTACAAGGACTATATTGTAAAGCATATAATATAATTATGAACTTAATGAAGTCGTTGTTGTAAAGTACTGTTTCTGATTGGCAAGTAATCGACTCTGATCATATTTTGTGACCTGTTCAGCATATAGGCTATCTAGAATAGCTGAAAGAAACAGTTTGTTCCACTTGGTAGATCTCGTCAGCTTGAAATTTATCTTTAACAAATAACAATAATACCGGTACGCAGACACTGTTGCGTGCGCCGTGTGCCATAGCCTAGAGCTGTAGGCCTATAATATGCTGTGTTCATGAGTTAAGTTAAGAACCAGTAGGCCTATGGGTGGTAAACAAAAGAGCCTATAGGCATGCATTGACAGTAGGATACAATAGACCTAAAAGAAAATTTAACAGCATGATAATTATGATAATTATGATAATAACTTTTCAGCTGTAGGCTACGGTGGCCACGGTTTCCGTGCTTCTAACAGATTCCTTAATTAGAGGCGCTTTATAAATGTCTTAATTGTGACATTGTTACACTGCTACAATGTAGGCTATTATATTACATTACACTGGAATAACTGTAAGTCAAGTACATAATTGTATAGGCTTATCTTGAATTACGAAAGTAATTTCTTTGTGACTTGGGGTTGGCTTTATTGCGCTTTTACCGATTTTCTCATTAATCGCAAAATAATTGTTTCTTTTGTTCGTGAGTGGCCTATGTCGGCATAGGGCCCTATAGGCCTATAGCCTAATTATGAAATCCTCATTGAATGAATATTTTCCGTCTTAGGTCGGTCATCATCTAGTAAATCTTTTTAGATCAAATATATAAATATATATATATATCAGGGTTAATATTTAAATTTGAAAGTGGAATCAACTTCCGTTTTTCCATTGAGTTAGTTTTCATGTTGGCACTCTTGTCGGGGTGCGTCTGGGATTTGGGAACTTGGAGTGACATCGTTCGCGTGTTCCGTTCTATTGATGCGCCTCCTCCTCATTTGGATCGTGGACCAGGCCAGACTGGAGTCGCAGGCCTCTGAGGAGTAGGTTGGCTGAGAAGGAGGGAGAGGACGAATGGGAGGGGGCCATCCTTCTTCCGACCCTCGTCTCGAAGTAGATGCAACAGCGGCAGCACTGGTTGCAGTCCGTCTGGCAGGCGGATCGGCACATCGAGGTCCCACAGCGAGCACACTGGCAATTCTCGAGCGTCAGCTGGGCAGAGACTCCGAACGACGAGGAAGCGGAGGAGGAGGAGGAGGAGACGGAGGGGGAGGAGGAGAGGGAGAGGTAGAATGGCGGAAGAGGCCACTCAGTCATAAACAAAAGACCTACACGTGACGAAAAAAACGTATACGACAAATGGTCATCATCATCGTTACCATCACCGTCGTCGTCATCATCATCGTCGCCGCCGCCGTCGTCATCATCATCATCACCACCGCCACTACCACAATCTTTCAAATCCAATTAGTAATGATCGTTCTAACCTGCAGTATGCCTATTATACCAGATCATATCATTGTCTTCGTCATCATCGTCGTCATGTAGCTGTCATTATTTAATGCCATTTCAATATCAAAGCTGATTGATTAGACGATTGATTAGTGTCGCCCTCCTCCTTTATCCAGGCCTGGGACTGGCACTATCAGAGTGCGAACAATCGTCACAGTTGCCATCATAGTTGTAAAAAAAGGTTTTTCTCGTTTTTTATTCTCTCCCAAAAAACGTCGTTTTTGGGGTTTTTCTATTTTTTTCATCGTTTTTATCGTTTTTATTTTTTATCTAACCTTTATTCATCTATTTACTGTCTATTAATAGTTTCCTTAATTTAATTTTTGTCTGATATTCTATACGTTTTCACCATACTCTCAAGGATTCATCTAACTATAGTGTCATTATGTAATTGTTTAAGTCCTCATTTGAGAAATACATGTAGTAGGTCACTACAAGAAATGAAATTTATTTTGACATAAAATTCTTGGACCTATAATTAATATTTATAAGTAACAATTTTAAGTACAAATGTGCAATACATGTATATAATTTAGTGCGCATCTATTGTCTTAGCTTCAAGATTTATTAGATTTTAATTTTGTTATGTCGATAAGCATGAACTTATGTGGACTTATGCTTACAATTTAAATATGAAAAGATTTCAACACCTTTAATTTTTCTGAATTTCTGATTAAACCAAAGTTATAAGAGACAATAACTGTGGTAAATTAATGTTACTTATATCAATTAATTTTGGCCTAATAATAAAGTTGTGTTATTTGCAGATTAAGATAGACTTGCATAAGCAAGGTTTTAAGCTTCAGATGTAACAAAGGCAAATTATTTTCCGTTTCCGTTTTTTGTCGTTTTTTGTCTTTTTTTTTTCTCTGAAAAACCCGACTTTTTTCGGTTTTTTTGTTTTATCTCCATCGTTTTTTTACATCTATGCTTAAAACAATTAGTCACTTTGAATTTTGATTACAGCATTAATTTTTAAGTTATACGCTTTTTTCTATAAAGGGGATATAATAGTTTATCCCCCCGGATAGTCGAGACCGGCTAATTCCATCCGGGGGTATAGATTAATAATTTTAAGTGTCCTAAGGAATGTTCAGAGAAAGGCAACTCGAATTTATTTAGTGTCTCTGAGTGTTTATAAGTGTTTAAAATGTTCGTAGTGCTCTAAAACCATAGCAAGAAATATTATCTAGTGGGAACAAACATATCTGTTAGAGTCTGCTCAAAACAAAGCAGATGGAAATTAATTTGCAAAAAAAAACCCGCGGAAGTGGCTTTTTTCGACTTCTCTTCATTTGGGGGGATACGATTAATATGGGGGATACTCTATTTCGTGACACCGGCGTTAGGACTTAATTCAGCGCTCGTGATAAACTGGTGCGATACGCTCTTCAGGAGAGCGTTACATAAGCTTTCGATTCACGGCAGAGTTTTAGATTTAAATTCAAACACGTTTGAATTAACATGCAACTCACCGGACAGTGCAAAGCAGACGACAACTTTCCAGGGTCTTGAATTGATCATCGTAGCAGACGACAAGTTGAGCGGGAAATCTTAATTTTTATGTATATCGTTTTAATTTCAAGTTCAAACAATCTTACTTTCAATTTAATTTAACCAGCGTTGGCACGCAGCTTACATGAACATTCATATAGCGTCGCTGTATAATGCTGTTCTCTAATAATTCTTGAAGCAGACACTCCGTCGCCTGGACTGCAGGTGAAATGTTCGAGGTTAGCCTTGAAAGCCGACAGAATTCTCGGATTCTATGACCAAAGGTTATACGAACTGAATATATATACCGCAACCGCCACTGTGATGTAGCATAAACATTTATGTAGATGTATAAAGCATACATAATGCATGCACTGTCACAAAATTTCATCTAAATATACACCGGACATTGATGTAGAAATTCATGTAGACCGTCGTCTGTCTAGTTGATTTATGTAGATACTTATGCGTATAGTTCTGTAGCTTTAAGTAGTTCTGTAAGATAAGTTCTTGCTTTGTGTGCGTATAAAGATTGCTTCCGTGAACATACAAAATATACTTATGCATATAGCATTCGTAAGCCCATATTTATATAATATATTTATATTATATATATATATATATATATATATATATATATACAAACGTGCGACTTAGGTTTAATCCTGTGGGTGAAATTTACACTTCCGTCATAATGGCCACGCCTTCGTGCGCATCAAAGCGACTCGCGATTAATTATTTACTTAACGGCTGTCCATAGTTAGCGCGACATTCCCTTGGCGCTCAGTTCATGTGCGCCTAAGCAAGGCTCAACTGCATTGGTTCAGACGCAGATAAATCCTGCGCGGCATCGGATTCGAAACCAGTGACCACTGCAAACCAGACTCTGTAGCAATCCTCAGACCAAGGACCGGCGTTATAACACTGGACTAGAAACCCCACAATATAAATAACAATCTATATAAATAAAGAGAAGATTCTGTCTGTTTGACTGAAATGCATTTCCACAGTTGTTGAGCTTTTCACTCCAAACCTTCACTACTGTGTCCGTCTCGGCATCCGACGCGTAGAGGAGGGGTTCGCGAATCTCTGCCACCATGTGGGCCGGGGGGGGCAAAAACCCTCATTTTCCCTGTTGGACCTTGCCCTTTCAGACTTATCACAGCACTTTTCTTTCGGGTCCCATACGTAATACCCATACAAGCAGCGGTTTACAGCGTTTTAGAGGTGTTTAAGAACAGGGGCGTGGTGGAGGGGTGGGGTGGAGGTGGAATGGAGGGTCGAGGGGTGGTGGGTAGAGGGATGGGATGGGGTGAGGGGTGGTGGGATGGGGTGGAGTGGGGGGTCGAGAGGTGGGCCAGGAACGGATACAGAAATTTCCAATTTTTACGAGAAGGCCTAAGCATTTAATAGGCCCATGGGGGGGGGGTGTCCCTGCAGGTCTAAACCCCAAAATATGTCATTTCCAAAAATTTCAAGCGGCCTAATTCCTATACTCTGTTTATTATGTGACCTTGTCCATTGGAAGACCCCAAATTATCCTAACAAATTATGCCTACTCCCCAAATTCCCCCCTAATTGTTTCTGGATGTGCTGCTGAGCCATTCCTACATTCCTTGCTTCGGATGCTATGTATGGCTGAAAGACTAACGTGTTGGCAGTGTTGCGAAGTATAAGCTTAATTACACTTGGTCCAGAAATAAATATCAAAGGTAATAGCTGGCTACCATTTCTTGCGTGGGCGTTGAAGCCTTCAATAATTTATATCGCCCACGCAAACAAAGAAAAGTTACTTTGCTTCTGTGTTGGCCTTTATTGCATGTGGAATAGTGGATTTCCATAGACATTTGTGTTTTTATTGCGCATTTATATAGATTTGTTATCTAATGAGTCATGATCAGGCATTAATCAATGGCAGTTAGGCCTAGGTCTACATGTACACTATAAAGCAACTTTTTGACAGAGGGTCTTACTAAGATTTTAGAAGCAGTACTGTTGGAAGACCCTATAATTATTCAATAGACCTATCGGGCTAATTTTCTGATTCGTTTGGCAAGAAAAAGAGGCCATATTAATTTAATGTAGGCTAAACTAGGCCTGTTGTAAATGAAGATAATTTGTGTGTGATGAAAGTCAAATTGTCCAAAATAGCCTGCCAGGTCCTGGCTTCCTACACCACAACAACGCAAAAATCAGTCTAGGCCAGGGACGGATACAGAAATTTCCGTGGGGGCCAAAATTTTCGGTGATCTGAGCCAGAAAAAATCTGATGACCTTTTTTTAGTCATTTGGCCGAAATGTGTGGAAAATATACCATTTTCTCTGCCAAATTAACTGATGACCTTCATGGGCGGCGTTTGAAGGGGCTAAAGCCTTCTTGGGGGGGGGGGGGGGGGGCTAAGCCCAGGAAAAGATACCATTTAGGCTCTACACGGTAAAAAATGAATTTGGGCCTTCTTGGAGGGGCTTAGCCCATCCTAACCCTGATAAACGCCGCCAATGATGCGAAGTGTCAGATATCGCGCTCTCATTGTTTGACGTCACAATGCTTCCGTAACAATGAAGACGTCTTTGTTCGTACCAAAGCTTGTAATGCTCCGTTAGGCATTGTACTGTCCGGGACGCTTCAAGAAGTTTCGCTAATTTGCTCTTCTGAATCGGTTGTTGTATAGTAATAATAATTACAGAGTCCCGACATTCGACCGGCGCTTCATCGCCATGTCGAAGAAACGAACATCAGACGAATCCTGTAAAAATACTGCAGAGGAGCAAACAAATAACGGTGCCGTTCGTAAGTCAGTTTATGGAAGTTCTTAATAGGGTAGGCTAATAAGTAATAACCATGGGCGGAGTTTGGTTTCCGTTCTTGGAAGGGTTAAAACCTTCTTAGGGGGGCTAAGCCCGGAAAAAGATACCATTTACACGGCAAAAAATGAATCTGGGTCTTTTTGGAGGGGGCTTAGCTCCCCTAGCCCCTGATAAACTCCGCCAATGGCTATAACTATAGTATCGGGGACCGACATTTCAGTTAGGATCAGATTAGGCGTCGTCATGGTCGGTTAGGATCAGTTTAGGTGCCGTGAGGGTCGGTTAGACCGTCAGGGTTAGGATTAGGCACAGTGTTTTAGCTAGACGTCTCTGCCATGGGAAGATTCTAGAGGTATTTTTAGCATGCGTAGATCCGTGGCATTCCCCCCCTCAAGAAAGATGACACACGTAAGATTACCCCCAAAAATTCGACTTTCACCATCTGAATTGGTGAGTTTATCGGAAAGTTTAACAGAAAACTAAAAATAGGTGGTCAGAAAAATTTCCGCTGGCTCAGTAGTTGCCGTCCAGCCCATCGATCCCCTCCAAGGGCGGATACAGAAATTTTTGAAGGGGGCCAAAGTCCTACGGAACCACTCATGGGGGCCACGTCTACTTTCCGAGCAAAATAGCTGGTCAAAAATAAAGAAATTTCTAAATGGGGGGCCATGGCCGGATTGGCGCCCCTGGATCTGCCCCTGATCCCCTCGTAAACCTAAATTACACCCAGTACGCCTAGGACTAGATAAATAATACTGGTTAAAGCGCAGAGTAACTGTATCGGTATATTTAATATAATTTAATTTAATATAATTGATTTATTACTTTGCAGCTGGAGTCCCTCAAGATGATGACAACGCGAAACGTGTAAAACTCTCGCCATTCATGAGTGACACGACGGTAAACTGATCATAGCATTACAATTAATCAGTCTCAACTCTTCTATAAGACATCTAAACTTTGTGAATTATTGCAAAAATAATTACAGTTTGGTCTACAGACTGACATTTAGCCTACTATATATACTTTGTCTCTACTTTCAAATGTTGATAAGCAATTGAAAACAGCCAAATTTTACAATTTAAGCAGGGCTTTTTTTAACGTGCAGTTCTACACAAAATGTGCAGTTTTAAATGAATTTAAGCAATCTTGTGCAGTGATAATCATTAGAACAAGGTAGCTGCAGTCGGTCCACCACGGAAGAGCGAAATAGAAACGAGGGTCTTGTGCAGTGAAAAATTATGCACGGAAAAATGTTCAGAAACGACTAAAAAATAGGTGGTGAGAAATTTGTGCCAACAAAGCCACACTAGAAAAAATTGCAAGTTGTGCAGTTAAAAATTTCTTTAAAAAGCTCTGAATTGAAGGACAGCAATTTATCTATAAAATAATATGTCATAATTATGTAAAAACAACCACAATGGGTGTTACACTACATTTAGGCCATAGGCTACATATCTCTTTCTCACCTATAGCCTAGACGACTAGACGGTCCTATTTAAACGATTGGTGGTTGTTTTTCCTAGCATTATTATGATGCACTTTTTATGCGGCGCGCTCATCACACAGTGCTGTGGCAAATACTTGTTATGCCATTTACTGCGGCCATGCAGCGAGGAGCATTCTTGGTGGCGGGTCCGGCTATCTGAATAACTTCCATACACGTAGCTCTCCGCTCGTTTCCCGTGACTGCTCAGTGCTCTTTCTATCGTCTTCTTAAGGCTCTTCTTATTGATTAGGCCTGGGTTGGGAGCGCCTCTGAGTAAAGACCTTGAATGAGCGCTATATAAATTTGCTATTGATTGTTTGTTTGTTTGCTTGTTTGTTTGCTTGATTGATTGATTGATTGATTGATACGATCTCTGAAGTAATCCGATCAAAATTGTTCTGAAAATTATTGAATTTCATGGAGAATGATTCTAATAATTATGTAGATTGTAAACTATAAACATCATGTCAGATAGGATAATATTATTATGCCTTAATATTTGCTTATAGTTGCAAGATCTACCGATCGAGCTAATCGAGTGCATCCTCATTAAAGTCGTAGCCATGGAAGTGCAGAGCATGAAGCTGGCGAAAACCCTGTGGACAGAAAAGGCTGAACCTGTGATAAACCGACTTGCAGATGTTTGTTGGCAATGGAGCAGTGTCCTTTCAACCGGCGTCTTTCGAACTCGACTTGACAGAGCTCTGGAAGGTACTGGTTAGCCTTTCAAATCGACAAAGTAGCCTATCCTCATTTCAAGCGTAGACCAACCTTAACCTACCTGAATTGAGAATAACTTTTTCAGTGCATGTCATTCATTCTGCATGTATAGTTAGCATTCAGTTGCCTAGAGATTTCAGTTTCCTCACTTTCAACATTTCATAATGGATGGTCTCTTTGAAATCACATGTAGGCTATGATTCTACCACTGAAGCAAACCATGGGCGTCACTTTCCAAGGAAGAGTGGTGGTGACTATTCCTCTGCTCACAACTTCTCACTTCCCTTCTTTCCTCGGCTTCCTCTGCCCCTTCCCCAGATATGAATTTATTGTAAAATCTGGTGTGAACTCTCTCCCTTCAGGGGCGGAGTTTATCAGGGGCTAGAAGGCAAGCCCCCACCCCAAGAAGGTCCAGATTCAGCTTTGTTACCGTGTAAATGGTATTTTTCCCCGGCTTATCCCCCCCACCCAAGAAGGTCCATAAGCATAACGTTTTCGGGGAAAATGGCTCTTTTTACGAACGAAACTTCTATCAAATGAGTAAAAGAAGGTCATCAACTTTTTTGTCCGGGGAAAAATGGTATTTTCGCCAGATTTCAATCCAATGACTTAAAAAAAGAAAAAAGTCATCAACTTCAACTTTTTGGGCCGAGAAAATATTGACGGCGTCGCTCGGTCCAGAAGAAGTTTCCGCCCCAACAAAGCCTTGAAGTTCTTTTTAGCCTCTCCAAGAACGGAAACCAAACTCCGCCCATGCCTCCCTTCGTTCTCCATTCTCGCTTTCTTACCTCATAGTAAAGTTTTTGATCAGTCCTGTTTACACACCTATATATAGGCGTCCGAATGCAGGTGCAATATGATAACCTCGCCTTTGAGATATGTGTTTATCACACGACATTACAAGGATTCTTTGAAGAAATGTTAATTAGAACTGCACTGCCACAGTCTCTTCCTCATCCATGGCAAATTAGCCTATTCCCAATCGGATGACAACAAACATTTTCAACTCTTTGCAACTGCACATAAGTGCTTTTACATCTGCACAAATTCATAGAACAGCATGTCCATTTTATGCAGATCTGCACAATAGGCCTAGATGTATATATAGTCAGAAACCCTGTGGCATTAGGCTTATTCAGAAAATCTGTCTAACGGTGTAGTGGTTATTCTTTTTTTTAGCTCAGGGAACGATTCGGTTGGAAATTCTGCAGCAGCATACGATCCCATTTATCGTGTCAGGTGTAACCTCTGTGAGAGACGAAGTGTTCTTGCTCTGTAGACAATACCCTGGAGATGATTACATCAATGTCTACGAATGGAACAATATGGCAGAGGTGAAATATTGCATCCCGCTACCAGGATTGCGTCCGGAGAGCATTGTCGCCTGCACCACGTCAAACTGCGTGTATATTATCGTAAATAGAAAGCTACGCAATCACTTCTCAATTCGGCGAATTACAGGGGACAGTGACCCCCGATGGTCGACCCTAACGGAAGTGATAAGAGACATAAACCTGCCAGAATGTAGATGTTGTGTGACGGCCAGTGGCAGCCTCGTCCTTTCACGGAAGCAAACCATACGAATCCCTGCCATTAGCGTCTTTGATGCAAATGGTTCCCTGCAGCAGACTATACGCTTGCCGTCGGATATAACCAAGTTCAGTGAGATGATTCCCAAGCCAAATGGAAACCTTGTCTTGAGAGGCTCACATCTATCATACTATGATGAGGACGACGACGACGACGACGACAACGACGGCGGCGACAATAACAACGACTACGGCTACGACTATCAAGCAACATTAACAGAGATCGACATGAATGGCACTAAGATACGCCAATATGTGTGTCCCCTAGACGTTTGGGGAAATCTAGGCCTACATTCAGGTATTGTAGACAGTCATGGCCGCATGTTGGCTGTGTCGGATAGAAACGGAGTCCAGCTTTTTGATTCAGAATTTAACGTGATGGATAATTGTACATTTCCCCCGTTTGATTTTCCTCAGTCGATGTTCGCCTCCATTAAATTTCATTACAACAGCGAAAGGAATGAGGCGATAATGATCGACCAGAATCTTCTTATTTTGGACCAGGCTCGTTTTACTGTCTTTCATTTGGAAGAACTGTGAGGAAACTATATACTGAAATGAATGTATTGATGAAAGGGACAATATTTATTTGTGTGTTTTGAATAGTTTTCATATGTATATTTCAATGGGACAATTTATTTGTGCTTTGAATAGTTTTCATTTGTATAGCCTATTTCAATGGGACAATTTATTTGTTCTTTGAATAGTTTTCATTTGTATATTTCAATGGTCGTGTCTGAAATTTTTAATATTATTGTCCTATGATTATATGAACTGCGCTGAAGTGTCTCATCTGTTTTGATCTATAGCTTACGTTTGGAATTTGTTCACACAATAATTGACTTTTTTCTAAAAAATAATTTGGTTTTTACATCTATGTTCTTCGTGTGTTATATCATTAAATCTTGCTCTTGTCTTTTCCGACATTTTTATAAGATAAATTGACACGGTGTAGCCTAATAAACTCAAATCCAGTGTTTAGTAAAGACCCAGCAGAAGGTGGGGTGGGGATGGCCCTTTTTTCTTGATGCTCCTGTAATCATCATCCAATCTGTTGTTACGCTAACAATGGTATAACGTCCGTCTCCAGACTTTCAATCTTTCTGCCGATCATGATTACACAATTTACAAGTATACACCTCATGATTATCTACTTCTCCCCTGGCCGTAAATCTGCCCAAAAAAATTACCAAATTATAGGCCTATGTGCGCAACCATAATTTATGAGAATAACTAGTAAGCAATAATACTTGAAAGAAAATAATAAGTACACAATCATGATTTGCAGAAATCGTTAATGACCAAATATATTACTGAAGTTAAATCAATTGGAACAGAATTAAAAAGCATAATTACTTAAACACAATTACTACAAGATGTAGTTAATGCGTAAAATAAGAGTTTGAGATACATCCGATTGCCCTATAAATAAATAGTTCTGGATTACAATATTTGTCTTATCAGTTGAAAACACAAACTTTCACAGGTCATGGTAAAGGTCAAAGTTTAAAGGTCAGAGTTTATTTCTTGATGAAACTCTCTTCCCCAACAAGTGTCAACAACAGCTTGCAGTAGTCACCAGATGTATCATCCTACAAAAATAAAAACTCATCCACTTTAACTTGTGATTCTTATCTATACGTAATTTACCCAACGTATAAGTTCTACTTATGCATTATGCATCTTGTCAACATTTATTTATTTCTCGCATCTCCTACATGGCTACAGCACCCCTTCAAGCCCTCTACTCAGAGGTGCTATCGACTACAGCGCGGACAGTGCATCGGAATTTCATGCTGAAGCGCTCGAGCAATTGCTCAAGGTCCCACATGGCGGCTTGAGGTGGATTTGAAGCTAGAACCCTACGGCTTCAAGGCACCAAACCCACCACACCACCGCGACTCTCACATAATTCACCCAACTGATAAATTCAACCTATGCATCTTTGCCAACAGTAATTCACCCAGCTGGTAGAGCATTGCATAACACACTGGCATTGAGAGCGATGGCAAAATGATAACTTAATTCATTTATGTTTTAATGCAAAGAAACACTATAAGAGAAAGTTTTGATGATAAAGAAACTAGCAAAACAAATCACCTTAATGTATTTTCCTAGCGGCTGTTGGTAGTTTCGTTCAAACTCTTGCTTGATTTGAACCATGTCGATCTCGCATCGACTAACAACTGTTCGAATCAGACTGTCGTCGTTTGTTCCAAGTCCATGCATTGAATCGTACAGGGTTTTGGCGAACTGCGTTGCCTCACTTCTTATGCAACCAACTGAATAAATTTACAAAAAGACATTTGGTAGGGTAAAGTATGTCTGATTGTAATTACAAACGAATTGGCAAGGTAAAGCACATTTGATTGACACAAAAAAGAGATACATGTAGTATTCTACAGGTTTATTCGCCTACATTTTGGTTTCCTAACCTGGTATCTGAATTTATACAAACTATAATAGTTGTTGCCAGCTCAAGTCGCTTTTCTACAGGATACAGGCAATAATATATTATATCACCAGCTATAAATTTATATAGCACTTCACACAGAATGACTACTCAGAGGTGCTCTCAGCACGAAAAATCCAGGGGAAAAGGCCTCTGAAGAGTGAGGTAGAAATCAGAGGATTCAAATTCCCATACTTTCACCCCACCCCCACCCCACATCCACCCCCACCAGAAGTTGGCGAGCTTTTCTTTGTAGACATTGTTCCTCAACCGTGCAGCACCAACCAAGGGCTCTAAATTAACAATCAATCAATGATAAAGATGTTTGGTTTCGTTCCACCTAGTTTTCTCGTGGAAACTTATTCTGTCAATCAGACATTGATTTGTAAATGAGTTTCTCCTTCTGATCAAATTTTAACACCATTTAGGTTTGGAAGAAGAGACTTCAAACGAGTCTTTGCAGGCATTACACACATGTTCAAATACATAGAAGCATATATATATATATATATTAGTATTAATCGCACCTTTGCCACTCAGTTTGTGCTACAAAACCTATACGCAAACCACTCATTGTTCTTAAGTACTCAGAAATGCTGAGTAGATAACGTTTGACGTCCTGAAAAAAATATTTAAATCGGTTTGGTGGCGGAAATTGATGTGGCAGCAGACTAATAACATAGTCTACTACCAGCCTTCCTATAGAGCAGTCAAGATTTCAAATAGGTTGATACTTGATTTTAGACCTGAAATTTGACCGCCTATATCAGGCCTACTGTAAATGTGGACATTGGCTAGTCAGACAATTTATCTCATATATTAATAAAACCAAATGGCTTATTTTTAAAACAAGTTACAGTGCATTACTCAGTAAAAATCCTAACTAACTTCAGCGTTTGGTTGAACTCTGCCTAAAGATTTACGAAATTGGCACATAATTTAAAGTATTTGACTATATATTCTAACCCAGAATGAGTATCCATGGTTAGAAAAATAACCATATATGGGTGTAAATATGTACCTTAGGTCATCATATAGTACTGAGTAACTAAGGTGGGTTTATTACATATTGTGGGTAGATAAGGTGCATTATATGGTGAAAAAATGCCCAAATTTCTACCTTGTGGAACATAATGGAATGAGTAGCTACGACGTTTGGCTTGCTATGTCAAACGTTGCCTACTCAGCAAAATGACTATATCAGGACTGGTTTGCATTAGAGCCCTGATATTTTCAGGGGTAGTCATGAATGGTTCCTAGGACGTTTTAAGCTTATCACTAAGAATCTGGCACGCATAGGTGCCGAGATACAAAAAGAGTAGCCAATGTGCGATTAAATAGTACGAGTAGCTATAGTGCGATTCAGTGTTATATATATATATATATATATATATGTATTCGTGATGTTAATCAGTTGTTTGACGAAGCTTTCGTTCAAGCTGTTTTACTGTGTGCTTAGCTTAACGGGCTTCCCTTGACTAAGTGAAAAATCCCAAACTGTTCTCAGTTTTATGAACTGTTGAAGACTGCTTTTATCACTTGGCCTGGGCTGAGAGCAACTATGTGTAGAGATCTTGAAGGGGTGCTACATATATACACATTATGATAATTCAATTGATTGATTGATTGATTGATTGATTGATTGTTTTACAGCATGGCAAGTAGTTCCTAGTTTCGTATTAATTTCTTGGCTTACCGATTGTTAGGAAGCCTTTCTTGAGATCACCGGACATCTCTGACTCGATTGATTTGACGATGTCTTTGCCAGTTAGCTTTTCATATTCGACAAATGTTGCTCTCAACTGAGGAAAACTCCTTAAAATAGTAACGTAAACCATTGTGTAATGTAAACTTTACTTTATAGCAAACTGTGATGTATTATAACTCACTTAAAGTTATCTTGAGATCTGGGAAGATTGTGTTAGAGAGATAGAGAGTGACATTGGGAGTGACAGAAAGAAAAAAAGAGAGTGAATGAGAAAGTGAGAGTGACAGAGAGACAGAGAGAGTGAGACACACACTTTAGATCTAATGAGAATGAGATAGTGAGTGAGAGAGCTTGAGAGTGACAGAGAGTGAGACAGATAGAGAGTGACAGACATAAAGAGCGAATGAGATAGTGAGAATGAGACAGTGAGGGAGAGTGAGAGACAGAGAGAGAGAGGGAGAGTGAGGGAGAAAGTGAGAGCAACAGAGAGTACAAAAGAGATTATAAAGAGAGCGAGAGAAAGTTAAAGAAAGAAAGAGAGACACATAGACAGAGACACACACAGACAGATAGACAGACAGACACAGACATAGACATACAAGCAGACAGATAAACACACAGAGATACATTGAGAGAGAAACATCCAACCTGGAGCAAAGGATGACATTGAATCGTGATTCATCAGTTCCAAACTTCTTTTCTCCGGCCTCCGACAACGCCTTCGCATCATTGCGCGCCTTGCGTCGGTCGATCGTATTGCCTTCCGGACGATTCGCTTGCAACATCGACACCAGGAGGCGCTTCAAATTCCCAGAAGTTTCCGAAATAATCGCCTCCTCCAACTTCTTTCCATGCCCTGGGCAGAAATTTCAGGGATAATGTTATGACACCCAATGATGCTTAGTCAATGTGATTAATGCAATCTAATGCAATCAGTGCTTTACAGATAAAATGTAATCAAAATGTAGTCAAATGTAGGCAGTCAATAAGTCAATATGGACCAGAGTTGAACAGGCATTACATTATCTTGGGAAAGGAAACCTACAGTACAGTCTGACTGTAACACTGTTGCTTGAAGATCAAAACGATCTTGAAGGACTTGGTTCGATATCCCATAGCCTACTAGGTCAACTCAGCCTTCCACTCCCATTACTGTAAAACGAGTGGGCGCTTAACAGGCTGCCAAGATGATTGTTCAATAAGATCGTGACATTTCTACCACCATGCTTCAATATCACTTACCCGGTACTGCTGCAATTGTCAATGAACATAAATCTAATTCTTATTCAACCAAACGGTGACAGTACTTTACACTACAGCACACTCAGTCATGCCCAGGCTCAGTCTCAAATCTCAATCATTTGCCTCAATTGGTCATTCCAATTTTTAATTTGCTTTCTTCGTCTGCTCACTCTACACTTCTGTCTGGAAGTCTCTCTTCTTTCGTCTCTCTGTGCACTGGGAGCACCTCTGAACCAGCTTACCCTGCTGGATGCGATTTACAAATGCTTAAAAAGAATACAATGCAAACACTACAATAAGACAGTTTGAACTGCAAAAGATAGAAGCTATCCACAGCTCACTTGTCTGGAACTGCTGGATGATCTCTGCGAGTTGTGCATTTGATCGCGTGCAAAAGATCTCGATCAGACAACCCTCGTCAGTTCCAAGACCCTGTAATTGCAATTGCAATTGGTCGCAATAATAATCGAAAGAATTCAAATATTTCAGCAGCATGCAACTCAAGACAAATATTTCGAAACAGAAGCTAGATAAATTCAACAAAGATAGAAAAAACAGGCATGCAACTGAAAACAAATATTTCGAAACAGAAGCTAGGTAAATGTCTACAAAGATAAAAAACAAAAGGCATGCGACATAATCATAACCACAACCATAGTTTTTCATTGCTTAAAGTGACAGTAATTGACAAAGCACCTTTTTACACACTACAGGTATAGGAGCTAACAAAAAAGTAAAAGGATAGAACCCTTACAGGACTACTGTCCCGCTGTCAGGGTTTTACAACAGAGGTCAGTATGACTGGGGTTGATATGACGGGTCTGTTTTGGGGAGGTCAATTTGATGGGAGCTCATTTATTTTGGGCCGTTTCTCGGGGCCATTTGTCAGACTTGTTTGTTGAGGTTGATTTGTTGAGGGAAGATTTGACAGGTCACCAAGTATAACATGCTAGCAATTTCGGGCAAGTCCCCAGTAAGCTGAGGCATTCGTAGGATATGGTCAATTCAGCATCACCATCTATATATTGTGCGAAATCAGAAAAGCAATATATTCAGTGGAAATCCTAAAATATCCTTGCAGAGATTTGAACCCACAAATCTGTTGCCTGTTGGTTTGCAGTTCAGCATGCTAACCATTTGACAATCACACACACCAAAGACTTGACAGTTGACTGGTTCCAAATTGTTATAATTACAATGACATAATTATTATGACAATACCTTCATGGCTTTTCGCAGTTCATCTGCGTCGCGTTCGGCTGGTGACTTGCAAAGACTTGTAATTGTATGACAGAAGTTGCCGGAAATTTCTGATTTCAGTTCAGCAACGAGGTCCTAAAGAATTCAAAAGCTCATCACGTGAATGTGTGTGCGTATGTGCATTTGTGCGTGCATGTAGATTGCACCATATAGTTACACATTCTCGTTATTATTAACTTCAACACTGTTTTAGTTTCAGTAATGCATCTAGTTTTTCTTTAGGTTCAATTTAAGTTCTAGCTTCAGTTAAGTATAACCTTGAGTCCTCGCTAATAAATGTTTTCTTTTTGTCGTTTTCATCACTGAAAACAACATTATTCTACATAATTCTCCTCCTCTTCCTCCCGCTCCTCCACTTCCTTCTCCACATCCTTCTCTTCCTTCTCCACATCCTCCTCTCCCTTATCCACATCCTCCTCTTCCTTCTCACTCCTTTCCTTGGTGTTTGCTGAGTTTTATTTTCAGTTAACTACAACTTAGAGTTTCGACAATAAATGTTTTCGCTTCTGTTTTCATTAACGGCAACAACACTACTCCACATCCACATCTCCTTTACTCCTCCTCCTCCTCCTCGTCTTCCTCCTCTTCTCTTCATCCTCCTTCTCACCTCCTCTCTTCCTCTTTCTTCTCACCCCTGCTCCCCTCCAACTCTCTAGCTTGAGGGTCATTATGTAAATACTACAAAGAATGAATCTCCATGTAATACGTTAAGCTTCCGATAAAAATCAGTAGGTCTACATAAGCAATAAATTTAAATGGCATTATTTTTCATGACATTTATAATCATTACTGCTTGCCTTTCCAAACATCGTTTTGTACGTTTTAACAATATCGAGACGCTGTGCAGTGGCACGGTGACCGAAAATGGCAATGATAGCTGCTTCATCAGTTCCTGCAGAAAGAAAAGCAAAGTTATGATAATCGTCTCAAGGCTAAATGCACGCATGACTAACCATAGAATCAAGTTCATCTGTAGTGACAGCAGCACATATATAGCAACTGCATCATCACCCTTTCATTAAGGATCATCTTTAGCGCTGACTGGGTGCTATATGAGTGTATGTAAATATGTATAAATGCACAGAATGAATGAGCGAACGAATGAATGAATGAGTTGTGCTAACTTTGTGGCCTACCATGTACTCAAAGGAAACATTTAAACCTATTACTGTAGTTTATTATTCTTACAGGGAAGATTATAGTCAATCTGGAATGACCTCCTCCCCTAACCTCCATCTCCTCCACCTGACCAGTCAATCTTTATTTCTCAAGTCCTTTAAATCTTTTTTCTTTTGTCGTGGCCTGGCTGGGAGCGCCTCTGAGTAGTTTCTTGAAGGGGTGCTATATAAATTCTAATAATGAATGAATGAATGAATTATTGTTAGAATCGATATCTTTATTAAAAACAAGATTATCCCTTAGAATTATTACGATCATCTCTGATTTATGTTCCACGTTAGTGCTGAGGTTCTAGAACAAAGATCCTTTGAATTTGGATCAGGCTTAGAGGCAAGATCATTCTTACGAGAGACTGAGCTTAGAATCAAGATCTTCCTTTGAAGCACAAAACTTCCTTTAAAGTTAGATCATCCTTGAAAGAACAAATAAACAAGATTCATGAGTCAGATGTCAAAACTTCAATAGGGACATAGTCACGGTAGCAAAGGTGAAGGAAGATAGGCACTCTTTAGAATCGAATCCTTAGAAGCAAGATCATCTTAGAATGCAAGATCCTCTTTACCAAGGCCTTTCATCGCCTTCTTTAGAGCCTCGCAGTCTGCATTGACGTTGAAGTTATCAAACGACTTCAAAGTGCCATCTCTCTGTCAAAACCAACATTTAAGATTTAAAATTTTAACATTTAAGAATTAAAATTTAAGATTTTGACTTTAAGCTTCTAATGCACATGCATAATTGCCTAGAAGGCCAAGTCGCAAGCTATGTTAGGTAGTTTTGTGTGCCAGTGCTATCCATTCAATGTCGTAGATTCCTTCGTTCTGCCCCATGATTACGATTTAATTTTGTCAAGGTGCAATAGGTATACAACACTGTTTGATGTCAATGAACCCATTCGAGCCTGACACAACCTAAATTCTCGTGACTCCAACTGATGACACCTAATCTAATCTAATCTAATCTAATCACTATATTGGTATTACCATAATGTTCATGACATCAGTTGATTGTGAAATGAAATCAAAATCAAAAATCACAAAATCAATTGGAAGCTAAGGTGAAATCCAATAGATTTTTCTCCTTTCTCTATCCAACTGGATTCTACTCAACATGACCTGAATTCACATGACCTGATTTCACATAACCTGACCTGAATTCACATGACCTGAACTGACTTCATATCACCTGAGCTGAATTAACATGACCTGACCTAAATTCACATGACCTGACCTAAATTCACATGACCTGACCTAAATTCACATGACCTCAGTGGCGTAGCCAAGGGGAGGTTTCGGGGTTAAATCCAGCCATTGGCCTCGGAATTTTTTTAAAAGGTTATTTATCCACTTAAATAAGGAAAACAAAACAATTGCTTGTAGTAACCAATGTTCTTCTTACTTTATTCCCTTGGTTGCATTGTTCCCTATTTATATACTGTAATACTGTTGGGCTGGTGTCAGAAAGGGCATCCGGCCAGGCAAAGAAAAACAAACCCCTCCCCCCATGAAAATTCCTGGCTACGCCACTGCATGACCTGACCTGAATTCGCATGACCTGGCCTGAATACACATGATTTGACCTGACAAGAATGCTCATCAGCTTAACCTATCTGACTTGGTCTGAATAATCTAATATTATTCTCTCCTCAGATCTATCTGACACAACCTGAATTGAATACATGTAAGCTAACCTGACCTGAATTCACTTGACCCAATCTCAAACAGCTAACATGATCTTAATCCATGTGATATCACCTGACATGATTCTTCTGAACCAATTTAATCTGACCCAACATAAATCCAAATTATCCAACTAATCTGACTACATGAATTCACCTGACCTGACCTGAAAATCAACCAACATGACCTGACGTCCCCTAATCTGACCTGGTCTAAATCCATCTGACCTTATTCCACTGATCTCAGTCTACTTGATCAGAATCCACAAATCATATTGCACTCTGTAATAAAGTTCATAACCTGACCTGAAACCATATGACCCGATGTGACCTCACCTGAATATGCTCCTCCTCCACTTCCTCCAGTTCCAGTTCTCCCTGCGCCTCAACCTCTTCACTCGAGGGAACTGGGGCTGCACGCTCCCCAATCAGCGCCAGAAGCATCTCCTTGTAGTCACCCGATGTATCGCCCTACACGTCACATCAGCAACAGAATTATAAACCACACAGAATATCTTTAGAATTATGTATTTTAAGTAAGCATCTCTTATTTGCATCTGACATGCACACACGCACATAAAAATTATTGTAAGGCATAAATTGATTACATACACACTGTGATAATGATAGTGATGATGATGATGACGACGACGACGACGACGATGATAGTGATGATGGTGCTAATGATGATGATAATAATGATGATGATGATGATAATAATAATAATAATAATAATAATAATAATAATAATAATAATAATAATAATAACTACAACAATTTATAATGGCGCCATAACCCAGCATTTGCGTCACAAGGGCGCCTTACAAAGTATGATCAGCCTCCTGAATTCTGCATTTTCTCTGGTCCTCCACCGACAAATCATTAAAAAGCATCCACCATTACAATCCTCTAGATCCTATACACACACCCATTGGGCTTTCCACCTGAAACCAAACTTTCACCTCTTCACAAGCTCTTATCCTGACTCACCCAATCCTTCACCATCTAATTCTTCATTTAAAAAACACTCACCTTAACATCACCTCTGGCCCTCTGGAAAACGGACTCTGACAACCTTCAGACTACCATCAAGAAACCCATCTGACACGACACAGTGCTAGTGGATAAGCTCAGTGCTTAAAGTGTGAAACAATAAGTGCCTGGACGCCCCTTACCTCTCCAAAAGAAGTGCCTGGACGCCCATTACCTTTCTAGTCTGTGCTAGCCAATAAGTGGCTGGACAGCGTTCAGATTTTAAAACAAGTGCATGGACGCCGTCCATGACCGTCCAGGCACACTTTAAGCTCTGGATAAGCTGTTGCCCTGCGCTTGGCTTTCGAGTGGCACTTTATAGAAGTTTGAAGCTTATGACTACGACATAGTGGCCATGCTGTGAATTAAGATTTAATCATTAAAAATTCATTTTTTACACAGTGTACGTGACACTGCTGCTGCTAACGATATTTAGTAAACAAGCAAGTAAGCAAATTTTAATTCAGCACAGCTTCATACACATTACACACTGTGTCTTTCCAGAAGACAAAATGCCTCCAGTCATTACATTACACAACATTCCACTTCATTCCACATGGATACCTTGATCCACTCAGCCAGTGTTCCTTTAAACTGCGACTGGAACGAGTTCTTGATCTGGACCATGTCGCATTCCGAACGTGACACGAAGAGTCGCACGACCGCGTCGTCGTCCGTTCCGAGTCCCTTCATCGCCTTCTTCAGCTTCTCCGCGAAATAACCCGGCTTGTCACGAATGACCTTCACTGGAAACAGAAATAACAGCTGCAGCGACTAAACATAAGATATAACCTAACATAACGTACGATATAACCAGTGAAGACAACCAATGCTCTGCTCTCTGCTACCTCAACCTAATTTCAAAATACCAGTATGAAAGGATAAATTTGACATTCCTACACTGGTACAAACCGAACAAAAATGAGGAATGAATCTGATTTGATAGCAATTTGTAAAATCAATGTTTCTGGCTGCTGGGTCAATGTTTCATTTGTTGTCGTGCATGCTTATGGCTTTAAAAGCCATATTCCTAAGACTACAACTAACACAAGCTTGTTTGTTTGTTTGTTTGTATGTGCAATTGTTATAGCGCCCCATCAAGCACTCTACTCAGAGGCTCTCCCGACTGCAGAGCGGACACTGCATCGGAGTTTCACGCCGAAGCACTGAGCAATTGTGAGTGAAGGACTTGCCCAAGGTCCCTATGCGGCGACTTGAGGTGGATTCGAACCTCGAACCTTCCGGCTTCGAGGCAACGACGCCACCACTACACCACCACGCCCAACAAGAATGTAGTGATTTGATCAATTCAATCAATCAATCAAAGATTTAATCATTCCAATCAACAATCAACAAAAGTCATCTTAATCAAGCATCACTCCAGCAAGAAAGCACACAGCGAAAGTTGATTTACCGACGGTGATCAGTCCGTCCTTGATGTCTCCAGAGAACTCGCTTTTGATGGCGTCTTCGATTGTCTTCTTCGATATCTTACCATACTCTTCGAAAACTGCTCGCAGGTGCGCAAAACTTCGCTGACATAGAATCATGTTGAACCTGAAACGACAAATAATTCACTGCATCTCTTCCTTAAACATCTCTACGTTAATGAGAAAGTCCATGACATCCCAAGTTGTAAGGGTAGTTAAACAAAATACCTTAACAGAAATAGTAATAATAATAATAAAATTAATAATTACAATAATAATAACAATAACAATAATAATAATAATAATACTACTAATAATAGTAGTAGTAGCAGTAGTTCACAGTATAGCCTACTGAGCATAGGCCTGAATAACTGTGTAGTGACAAATATACAGAGCAGTCGTCCACATGCTTTTTCATCCCTCTGTTGGACCTGTGCACAGGGAACCCATGTGAAACCACGTTTTTATTCCAATGTCTCTTATTTTAACACAGCAGTTTCATGGGCACTTTCGATAGCATGGAAGCAGACGAATAGGGCCGCTCTGGACTGGTTTCATAGCAGTAGTTAAGAGCAAAGTCCCTGAGGGATCCTAAATACCTCAGAGCAAAAAAACAGTAGTAATAATAATAACAATAGCACTAACAGTAACAACAACAACAACAACAACAACAACAATAATAATAATAATAATAATAATAATAATAACAGGCACATTACTTTTATATTTTATAAGTCCCTGGGGGAACGAAGTACCACAGGGCAAAAAATAGTAGTAGTTGTAGTAGTAGTAGTAGTAGTAGTAGTAGTAGTAGTAGTAGCAACAAGAATAATAATAAATGGGATCACTAATGTTTATAATCCTAAGTAATTATATTATGCACCTTGTAGAAAAACTAAAATAATAATATAAATAAATAAATATTTTTAATATTAATAGAATTCATTTCAACACCAGAAGTAAATTTGAATAATAAAAATTAAAATAATAATAGTAACAATAATAATGATAATAAGAAAAATAAGAAAAACAGCAAAAACATAAAGAGAATGTCAAATACAGAACAGACCATCCAGAAAACGCTCAGTCAAATTTTTTTACGGCACATCCCTGCAGAGTTCTTTCAAGATTGATCCACTAATTCAATTCACGAAAATACAAACCCCAAAAAGAAAAATTTCGACCTACACTGATTCCTCAGTACCCCATTTGCCTTCTCCTGCCTTGAAGAGCGCCTGGGCATCGTCCTGGGCGGCTGTCCGGTCAAAGGTTCGACTTTCGTCACGATTGCCCTGTATCTGGGAAACGAGGAGCTTCTTGAAGTTGCCTGATGTGTCGTCAACTACATCCTTTTCCATCTCTTTGTTGTACGCTTATAGAAAAAAGCCCGCAAAACGATATGAAATAATTGTTAGAAAAATACAGAATAATATAAACAATAAAACTAAGGAAGTGTTAATAACAGGCAGCAACAAATTAATACAGATTAACAATAACAGTAAACAAATATGAGTACAGTCAAAACAACACAAAAAATATAGTAGCAAAGAGATACGATAAACATAACATCTACAACAAATTATCATTCATTCACTAACTCATTTCGAGAATTTATATAACACCCCTTAAAGATACCTACTCAGGGGTGCTCCCAGCCCAGTAAAAGCTAAGCAGGATTAGTGAAAAAGCTAGATAAGTCAGCAAATTCAGTATATCAACAAGTAACAAAATAAATTAAGTCTCAATTAGCCAATTAATCCTTAAACCTTCGCGATACGCCGCATAATTTAATTCTTCCACCTGCTTAATTTAATTCTTCTACCTGCATAATTTAATTCTCCTACCTGCATAATTAAATTCTTCCACCTGCATAATTTAATTCTTCTACCTGCATAATTTAATTCTTCTACCTGCATAATTTAATTCTCCTACCTGCATAATTTAATTCTCCTACCTGCAGCATAATTAAATTCTTCCACCTGCATAAATTAATTCTTCCACCTGCATAATTTAATTCTTTTACCTGCATAATTTAATTCTTCCACCTGCATAATTTAATTCTTCTACCTTTGCGATACGCTGCATTGATCGCTTTGATCTGTGCGTTCGTTCGAGTGCACAGAATCTCGATCAGTACGTCTTCATCTGTTCCCAATCCCTGAAATGTAAATTAATCCTTATGCATTTACAAAACTATCGCACAAGTGCGTTTACAGTAAGTCACATCTGTCCGGAACCAATTGGCTGGTTCTAAGCATGTGCAAGACCCTGTTGACTCTACTCAGCTTGCTACCGTGCGTAGTTCTGCTACCTGATGTAATAAGACCTTTGCAACATATACGCTAGTGCAGAGAGGAGTACTCCTGAGTAGTGCAGAGAGGAGTACTCCTGAGTAGATGCCCTTAACGGGTGCAATGTAAATCTTCTGTAATAATAAATAGATGAGTCAGTAAATACAATTTCGTGGGGATAAGAAACCAGACAAAACACCAGAAAACAGAACTTCAGATCATCGCCATCATGGTAAGGAAAATCCTGTCACGTCTGCCAAAATTCCAACATATTGACCAGTAATACACTGTAATGTTAAGTGAAAGTTCACCTAGCACCATCGATTAACGGTGTCATTTACATAGCGTGGCAAATGGGCAAATGAGGGAGAAGGATTTCATACACGATGAATTCAATGATAGTGATACAGCAACAGGGTGGGACCACTACAAGACTGTGTACATTTACAGTTTACAGGGTCACAATCGATAATTAGAATTGTCTTCAACCAATGTCAAAATAAAGGAGAAGAAATTAGAAATTATTCATGTCAGCCTGTTTCTAAAATAAATGTAGGATAACTTAAGCAATTCACCATTCATCATGTTGCATTGCGTATGATACAAAGTGGGTAACAATAAGATCACCAATGCAGTGTTGCAATTATGGTGTACGCCATGGTCGAGTGTAGACAAACGTATCTAGTGTGACCAGTGTCACCAGACACCACTGACCTTAATGGCTCGCTTGACTTCCGATGCATCGTAAACATCTGGTGGTAGACACAGGGCTTTACAACACGATCGGAAGTTGCCACTCAGCTCTCCCTCTAGCTCTTTGGACAGGTCCTAAAAGACAATATAGTCCACACAGTCACGACAAGAAATAAAGTCAAGCAAGGACTGAACAACTGTCCTGAAGATGAATGACCGACTCCTCATTGACTGGTTGGTCTGTTCACAGATAAGAAAAATCACCGTCACAAAAGCATGAACTTAATCCACAAACTGTTTTTTTCTAAACCGATTTGACTGGCTATAAAAAACTTGATTAACCTCTTGATTGATCAGGCAATAAGTTGGTTGATCAATCATATATTGATACGGTTTGCAAAGAAAAACTTTCCAAAATATTTCTAATAACTTTGAACTTGAATGATACACTTCTCTGTTGGCAGTTAATCACAGCAAGTACCAGGCTATGGTACTATGGTACTTACCCCAGTCACGTTGATTGGTCTCTGATTGGACCGATGGCTGGCCACAAGTGGTGCCAAGTGGTCCTGATATGGCTCCACTAAAATACCAAATCCTATACAGACCAGTCAGAAAACGCTAGATAGATTTTTCAATCAACCTTCAGACGGTACACCCCTGTTAAGCTCTTTCAGATAGCTCTGTTGATTCCTTAATTCAATCTTATGCAACTACAAACCAACATAGAAAAAGTAACACAAAGCTGACTGGGGGCTCTTCTGTGACCAAACACAAAGTTGAGAAAGCAAAGGAGGCTGTCTCACTTACTTTCCCAAACATCGTCTTGAAAGACAAGACGACTTCTTGTCTCTGGTTCGACGTTCGATATCCAAGCACATCCACAATCGCTTTCTCGTTCGTACCTGCACAAAAGAAATGTCCATATTAGTTATAAAAACTTCCTTTGCATTGGTATAACAGTCAGCTGTCTTCTCCTTCAGTTCTGTGTCAAAATAGCAGTATGTAAAGATAAATTGGAAATTCCTACAATGGTACAAACCAAGCAACAAACAGGGAATGAATCTGATTTGATTGTAGTTTGTATTTAAGCGATGTTTCTGGTTGTTGAGTCAATTTTGCATCTGTTGTCACATTTGCTCAAAGTTTAAAAGCCACAGTTCTAAGAGTACAACCAGCACAAGCATCTATTAAATTGTCTAAAGCCTTCTTATAATATCATCATCCTTCACCACAACACACAGATTCAGATTCGAGACATAAATCTCAAACTTAATTTACCATCAAAACATCACAGTTTATACTTTATAGCAACTTGTCTTTATATAATAGAAGCTTAGGAAGTATGGCATGATAATGAAATGCAGTGTAGAATCTTATGAAACAGCTACTTAGTACCAATACTTGTATAATATTTGTGGCTCAATGATCGCATGCTCTATAGCCCCATCCATACATGGATCTCAATGGCATGGCACCCCTTAAAACGCTCTCTCCTGGTCAATTCATTGACAATTGAGCAAGATCAAGACCATATACGGTTGCCATAGAAAAAGTGTACACTAACATTCTGCCATAGTTTTAACACGAAGTTAGCAGGACTGGCTATTTTAATCACTCCCAGTAATTTGCAGCACGGTGATCAAACAGATGATAAAAATACTTTAAGCCATGCATTGTTACGTTGGTTAAGATAGTTTCCCAAGAACCTACCCTTCCAAAGTGCACCATTTTGAGAACTAGACGCAATATAAACTGAAACTAAGTAGATGCTCAATTGTACGAGGATTGGCTGTTCACTCACCAATGCCCTTCATGGCTTTTCTTAACTTTTCACAATCATATTCAGCATTAAATGCTGGCCAGGGTTTCAGAGTTCCCTCAGCCTAACACCAAAACATTCAAATATTTTTTTATAAAACCACATAATCTACAAAAGACAAGATAAAGATTAAGATTATGGCAAGAGAAAGGTTAATATTAAAATGATGGTAAGACATGAGTTAAGCGTAGAATGATGGTAAGACAATGGTTAAGATAATGATTATAACAAGTCAATGGGTATGATTAAGATCATGGCCTGTGAATTAGACTAGAGCCAAAAAGACTACAAAATAGATTAGATTACTAGATTACACTGCATTGCAACACACAAAGTCACACCACATTACACTACGTGGCATTACATTACACAACATAATAAGTTAATAATGCAGTATCATTAACACTAGAACAACACCACAAGACAGATTATTGCACAACAATACATTCAATGCTACAATACATCACACACTAAATCTCAGCTACACACTACATAACACTACACCACACTAAAGTATACTACCACACTACAAAAGAGGACATTACACACTATACTATAGCCTACTACATTAAACCACTCTTTGCTAGGTTAAGCTAGAACAGTGCTATCCAACGTACGGCCCGCGGGCCGCATGCGGCCCCGCGAGGTGATTTCAAGTGGCCCACCCGAGCTCGCTAAATTTTTGCACTTTAATTGTGTAAAACGAAGTAAAGTGCAAAGTCACTGGTCGACCTGAGCTTTTTTTCTTGACTTTGTGACAGTTGTCGATTTGGAATGCTATCAGGAAGGCCAATCCGAAAACTAAAATTACTCTCTTCTTTTTCTTCATGGTGTAGGGTTCCAGTAGTCTATTCGGAGATTGACCCACGACTTCTGGTTTTAACAACAGTTACTCTCATTGCTGTACTCAACTAAACTCACTTCGCAAACCGTCCAAAGTCGTTATAGTCAGTTTCTGAGATCTGTACAGAGTTCCAGGAACTTCCAGCACGTCTGCAAGTGACTATGACCATTCCTTTCGAGAGATAGTCTAATTTTAGTTGTAAGGAATAGAAAGAAACCATCGATAAGAGACCCAGGGACCAAGGACGACGAACGTCGGTGTCTTGACTCTGTTTGGTCCGACGACTATGGTGCTAGCTCTTTAGACCGAGACTCTATAGCTAGCTTCGACATTTTTTTTATGAAAGTCAGAGAAGGAGGATGGAAATTCGCCCCAATGTGGCTCTTTATGTGGATCTTAGCCAGAAAAATAATTGATTGGGCTACGTATACTGAAGAACTGAGCTGGTCAAACTGTGCCTGGGTGACGAAACTGAGACACTGAGTGCGAGGCAGGGATAAACGCCACCGTTGCCTTCCACATTTTGGTGCTCAACTATTGTGAGGCATGACAATCGGGGTTTGTACACGTAGTCTACATGTTATTATTCATTAGTAGGCCTATTTTTATTCCTGTGGGACTCGTCGAACTCTTTCGATAAACTGCTCAAGACTTTCCTGTTTCCTCTTTGACCATTCCTGGGTCGGGAGCATCTCTGAATAGTTATCTCGAACCGACGGTATACAAATTTCATAACAGTTAGCTATAGGTTATAGATTGATAGATAGGTTACAATCATTCCATATTAAATTTCAGTAATCGTTTCAATGTTAATATATCAATAAATTTTGATTTTACTATTGCGGCCCTCGGCTTCAAAAATCTTGCTTTTGCGGCCCGTGGTACCAAAAAGGTTGGACAGCACTGAGCTAGAATATCTTCTGGTAGTCACCTTGAAGGAGCACTACCAAAAAAGGTACATAAAAATAAAAACATCACAGAACACAACACTACACCACACTAAAGTATACTACCACATTACAAAAGAGTACATTACACACTGTACTATACTGCAATTAACCACTCTGTGCTAGGTTAAACTAGAATATCTTGAGACCTGATATTCTTCGGTCTCGAAGAATGCATCTCTCTTCTTCAGCTTCTCTTCCTTCAGTGTTTCTTTGGGCTTTGGTGGTGCTGGCTTGACAGGCGGCTTGACCAACGCTACCCTAGCAACAGTCTTTAAGTCTAGTGGAGGCTTTGTAGGAGTAGGATGCCTGACAGGTTCAGGAGCTGGAGGGGTTCTCACTGGGGGTGGCTGGGGCTGGGGCTTTGGTTTTGCCGCAACATGACCTGCTTTGGCGATGGCAAGGGTCAGCAAGTACGAGTCGTCTTCTTCATCAAAGTCAGCATGCAGAATCTGAAGGTACAAAAAAATAATGATTAGTTTCACTTAAGAAAATTATATCGATTACGATTTGGCCTTCATGTGTCATTGTTATGATTAATTACGCAACCTTGTTCCTTTTACAATGGATGAGCGCATTGAATGATGGATGGATGGATGGAAGGATGGATAAATGGAAGGATGAATAGATGGACAGATCAAAGGACGGATGCATGAATGAATGGATGGATGGATGGAAGGATGGATGGATAATACACCGCTGTATTCACACTGTAATGACTGAATTACTGATTAAATAAACAGTGACATGAAAGTCACAGAATGACCCCAATCAGTGGCGTAGGCAAGGGGAGGGTTTCGGGGGTTAAACCCCCCCCCCCATTGGCTCCGGGAAAAAAGGGTTTTTGTAAGGTTATTTTTCCATTTAAGTAAGAAAAAATAGCAAAAAAACAGGATTTCCGGCCATAAACCCCCCATGAAAAATTCATGGCTACGCCACTGACCCCAATGACGAATGATTGCTTAGCTTGAGAAATGTTGTCACGGTTAACTATGTAGTATTATGTTACGTAACTATGCATGTAAGCAATGTATAAAATTTCTTTACCATAACTTCATATTTAACCAAATTATTTACAACAAATCATGATCATAAATCATAGATTTTTCATAGATTTTTCTAAATAAGAAGTCTTCTCACGTTGCCCAGCTGGGGTTGACCAATCTTATTTCGAAACACAGGATTCGACTGGCATCCTTCGACAAGGTGTGCATAGATGTGCTCAATCTGGCCTTTCCAGTCACCTGTCAATCACACAGGGTACACTGCAAACTACACTCAATTAATATTTTACAATTAATACAAGGAAACACAGATTACAGTTGAACATTGTAAGGCAACAAATGGAAACAATCAAAGCTTTTGTTTCAAAGACAATGGGTCAGATGGGGGCGCGGTGGTGTAGTGGTGAGTTCAGCGCCTTGAAGCTGGATGAATCCTCGTTCGAATTCACCTCAAGCCACCTCGAGCAAGTCCTTCACTTGCAATTGCTCGTGCGCTTCGGCGTGAAACTCCGATGCAGTATCCATACTGTAGCCAGGAGTGACTCTGAGTAGAGAGCTTGATGGGGCACTATGGCAAATGCGAGAAATAAAATAAAATAAAAACGTGAAGTAAGATGGGTAATGAAATGTATGTCTTTGAAGACTATCACTAGTATCCCCCTGTACAGCAATGCACTCTGGACACTGAAGCATGATTGCAGTCCATTCAGGGTGAGCGTTAGATCAGTGAATTCTGCAACTGTCTCGAAGTCTATGGCTATGCTGCATCAGCTCTTTGAAACATGAACTCTCAAAAGACCTCTGCCAATTAATTTTGTTCATTATCCAGGTTTATCCTGCCTTGTCTTTCAATTCACCTCTCCTTCACGTACCCTCTCTCTGCTACTTTCTACTCATGATTGAAAACTGAACTCTTCAATCAATCAATCAATATACTTTATTGATCATCATGTATATGTATACATACAGTATAGCACAAACAAACAGTAGTTGAAAATGTCACATGTATTGATGTCAAAGGGTTAAGCCCAAAGGAACGTAAGGTTCCGCTAACAGGGTTGCCCTAATTACATGAAGAATCAATCTATCATCAACTTTCTGCATAACAGTATATGTGTATAGACAGTTGTATATGATCAAGATGTAAAACAATCTCTTCCATTTTACAAGTTTATCGAAATGCATTGAATGTAAGTTATGCAACTTAAACAAGTGGGGGAAAACAAAATAACAAACAGACTAAACTAAACTAAACTAAAAAAGCTAAAAACACAACAGTTAAGAGAATACAACAGTGCACGTGTATGTAGTGCACTTCAAAACAAAACCATTTCGTGCAATTATGCAATAGTATCCAAAAGAAATAATTTCAATTTGTATTTGAATTGGTACATTGTAGTTACACAAGTAAGATCAATAGGCAGAGAATTCCACATCGACGGTCCACATATTCTAATACTATGCAGTCCAGTAGTGGTACGAACACTTCTTTGGTGGTATCTATTTACAGATCGTGTATAATGTCCATGAACGTCTGAATTTTTACAAAACCAGTGGTTGAAGCTTGTTATGATTAGATTTCTGTGAAGTTACACCATCCAGATTTTACTCCTGTGCCACCACTGACCACCATCATCATCATCACCGACTGCCAAAATAGTGCCATACTGCCTCCTCAGCTTGACCTCCCCAGATTCTGGCCTGGCCACTGGCATAGCCAAAAAATTAATAAGGAGGGAGGGTTTGAATTTTTTTGGCCTGGCCGGATGCCCTTTCTGTCACCAACCCAACAGTATTACAGTAAATAAAGAGGGAATAAAGTAACAAAGGGAATAAAGTAAGAAAAACAATTGTTACTACAAGCAATTGTTTTGTTTTTTCTTATTTAAGTGGATAAATAACCTTTAGAAAAAAAATTCCTAGGCCAATGGGACGGTTTTAACCCCCCAAACCTCCCCTTGTCTATGCCACTGGTCCTGGCACCACCATTCGAACAGAGAAGCCTAGCTATCGAGAACTTGATATGATGTAGCACCAACGATAAACCCTGTCGGCCTGACACGGCATTTGTTGGGCACGACATTTTTAAGACCTACATTACTTGTGTAGCATGTAGTTACATTTGCATTACATTACGTTACCAGACTATAACCTAAGCTACATAAGTTTAGCTTTAATAAGAAGATGGAATCATTGTGATAGTCGTACCATTCCCTCTGCTCTCTGCCCTTAACTCCGGCTCCTTCGTCACATATTCCACAACCGGTTGACACATTGTCAGCCTTCCAGCCTCTTCCTGGATGAGTCTTCGAAGGTCATCCATGCTGACCTTTGGCTGCTGATCCATACTCTATAGAAGCCCAAAGACAATTTATAAAACACTGTAAGGTGGCAGTAAGATTGCTAAAAAGTAAAGTAAATTTGTAATAGGTTAATAAGATTGTGAAAAGACTGCAAGATCAAAAAACACTTTTTGTGATAAGACTGACCCAGCAAGGTCACAGCAAAAATTGCAATCAGATTTTATATTCAATTTTGGCTTCTGCTAAGATCTCAATAATCTCTGATAAAATCTGGTAAAGCACATCCAAAAATGGCAAAAGACCAGAAGTAGTTGACTATAAAGTAACACAAAACGTAGACACAATGTACAATAATATCGTACATACACTGAAACTAAATAAATTGATCCTAGAGCATCATAAGTACCCGGTAGTTGGTTTTAGAAAATGAACCAGAATGAGTCTGAATTCATGCCTCATGTAGCATCACTATTTAACATTTATTCATCCTATGAAGACTTCTGCTTATGGCGATATGTAAACATTAAACAAGAGAAGACTTGAAATCGTACATACAAATGTTTTAAAAAGTTTGCTTCTGTTAATATTTTACAGAATTTGCCACTCTAAATAGTTTTGATGTTCTAAACAGCTTTGATGGTCTAAATAGTTTTGATGTTCTAAATAGTTTTAATGTTCTAAATAGTTTTTATGTTCTAAATAGTTTTGATGTTCTAAATAGAATGATGTTCCAAATAGTTTTGATGTTCTAAATAGTTTTGATGGTCTAAATAGTTTTGATGTTCTAAATAGTTTTAATGTTCTAAATAGTTTTTATGTTCTAAATAGTTTTGATGTTCTAAATAGCCTTGATGTTCCAAATAGTTTTGATGTTCTAAATAGTTTTGATGTTCTAAATTGTTTTGATGTTCATGGCATTTGTGCATCATGCAGTAAAGTTACTGGGACCAGCATTTTATGTGATTTAGCCTATATAGGAAAAAATGTAAACAGTGTACTTGCTACACAGTTTCATTTTATACAGTTTTTTCATTTAAAATATTCCGAATTTTTTCCATCCAAACTTTTGTTTTTGCAGTGATAAGTCTTCTACAAAACTGCCCTAATAAAGACAGCACATACCGTAAGCATGCTGTTCGTCATGTATCCCAGCTGCGTTTCCGTGTTCGCATAAGGAACAGAATATCCGCCGCCGGCGCCAACACCATTGGCCCACGCAGGAAGGCTATTTGGGGCAACGCCCCAGAAGTTGACCTGGGTCCCAGAGTAGTTGGTTGGGTTGAACGGACCATCAGGAATTTGCACATTGTTAGCAGAACGAGCTGAAATAGAGATTGATTATAATGCCAGTGCAGTTCTTTCAGTATAAGAATACAGTGACGATGCTTTTGAATCAAAGCAATGCATGAATTAGATAGAAGGAATCTACAATGTCTACATATTATATGTGCATAATGTGTATTGCATGCAATGCAATAATAATAAAAATTAATAATAATCTAATCATCTTATACATGATTCTAATACATGATAATGATTACAATTACTTTCTGACACATTAGAATGCTAATTATAACCTGCTGCCTTGTGACCATCATACGTCTTCTGTCCCTGGTACAAGTAATTAGACTTGTCTGTCCGAGCCGTGTCTGTCCGAGCCGTGTCTGTGCGAGCCGTATGATCAGCCCACGCCTGCGCTGGCAATGCTTTTGGAACGAGACTGTTCGTGGAACCATAGACCCGTCGCTACAAAAACACAGGCAATGTAATATAAACGAAGAGAAATGCCAATTTTTTAACAATAAACAGACTCATTGCATTTCAGTAGGTGCTGCTGCTATCAAATACAATATCAGGATTTTTTCAAAAGGAATTTTTAGAACTACACAATCTCTTCTTCCCTTCCCATCCCCATGGTAAATTACTCCCAATCGGATGACAATGACCCTTTTTAACGTTTCCAGCTGCACTGAAGTGCTTCTACAACTGCACAAATCCATTTAGAACCACTGCACATTTTGTCAGGAACTGCACGATAAAAAAAACCTATATGATAGAAAAGTCATACTAAACCAGACTCACTTCAGACTCATTTAGTTCCATCTCTCATATGCTCTATAAGACTGTATCTTATCTATATAAATAAAAATGTAAAACGTTACTTTTTGTGGCCTCAGAACTCGATAAGTTCTTCACCGATTCTTTTCAAAATTTTCGCAAACCATTCCATTCGAACATAAGCGTGTTGTTATAATGCCTTTTGGGGAAAAGCGCAATCTTTTCGACCAAAAAACACAACTATGCGAACGATTTGACCGATCTCGATTTCAATTTCAAACCGACGTTGCTTCCGACTGCGGCCGTCTATTTATAGCACATATAGGCTACGTGCGTTCTTTTTTTAGCACATATATTTATCTAGCTGTTGATTTCTACAGTAACAAAAACTAACGTTTTACATTTTTATTTATATAGATTTTCGCAAACCGTTCCATTCGAACATAAGCGGGTTGTTATAATGCCTTTTGGGAAAAAGCGCAATCTTTTCGACCAAAAAACACAACTATGCGAACGATTTGAGCGATCTCGATTTTTACAAAATCAAGGATCTCGGAGTTTTATGGACGGACGGACAACGGACGTACGGACGGGGAGGGGCAAAGGAGAGGAAGAGACAGGGGCTTCTATCCCTATACATGGCGGGCGCAGCTTGCGCCCAGTGAAAAATAGGGGGGGAATCAGAAGACAGCTGAAATTTACGTCGGTTGGGGGGAAGGTCGGACATTGAGGGCAGCGTTCAATCTAGGCATCACAATAGGAGGAAGATCCCCTCAGAAAATACTTCCCCAAGTTCCCCTCCATATAAATTTGGACAAAATGGTAGGCCTAATAGGCTATAGGTTTTAGCAAAATGTGTACACTTTATACACTTTGAGTTTTTAGTTAGGCTACTATCTGCATTTTTGAATTACATGAACTTCTATAACAGCTATAACATAGCCTACTATAAAAAAAAATTTATTACATGATTATAATTATGTTTTTACTATTTTAATAAATAATACAATCATATTATAATTGAAAAAAAATAATGTTAATACAAATACTCTTTTGCACAACTAAATGGCTTCTCTCCAATGTTGTCTTTCAAACTTCAGACAGTCAAATTTGGTCCTTGAACACTTAGTAAAGTAACATCATTATTACGTGGGCTTACAATGTAGGACCTACATTGTATTTTATTGCATTGCATTGTGCTCTAAAAATTTATGTAACGCCTCTCGAGTACACACTGATCAGAGGCGCAAAACATAGGCCTATGGCTGCCCAATTTTGGCAGCAATTCCTCCACTGAAACAGTAGAAGAGTAATTTTGCTAAGAGGACAGCCTAAAATGCTGAAATTGCAATGCGGAAATCGCAAAAATTTCTTATGGGGAGGGGCACATTCCCTCCCCATACCAGGTCCCTTCTCGATCGGCGCTACACATGCTTCGGCGATCGTCTTCTAGATATTCGTTTGTCCCTCTCCAAACAAACCTTCATTCCCACACAAGAGGAGGGCAAGCGCTAGATTACATTATATTGCACAGGCTACATAGAGGAAGGCCGGTCCAGAAAGGAGGGGGGAAGAAAATGTATTGCGCCCGGTTGCTTAGGGGGGATAGAAGCCCCTGGGAAGAGAGGGGTGAGTGTGAAAGGGAGGGAGCGGGAGGAAGAGGGAGGGAGAAAGGGGAGGGAGAGAGCGAGGGAGAGGGATGGAGGAAACGGGAGGAGGGTGTGAGGCAGGGAAGGGGTGGGGAGGGGACGGGAGGACAGAGGCAGGAAGGGAGACAGAGGAAGGGAAGTAGGGAGTGAGGGTGGGAGGGAGAGTCTTTTCAGCCACAGCAACGCGTGGCGGGGTACAGCTAGTTATAAATATAAATGTAAATAAAGATCACATGATTAATTTCTGCCCATATACTTTTGATGATAGTCGACAGTAAAATCCAACGGGAATCTTTTCCCTTCTTTAATGTAATACGTTGTGATCTGCCAACTTACCTTTTCCAGTAGACATAATTACATATTCCATTTCGGCACTACAGACTAACATGGTCGCTCATTCGTGGATATAGAAACAAAATTTTTCGTTTTATACAACTAACATCGACACAATATATTAAGTAAATTGTGGCAAGGCATCACAACAACAGGCAAATACGATTCACAAGAGAGATGACCCATGCCTTAGAGATGTTGACCGACGACGACGAAGGACGATTTAAATATTTGGGTCGAAAGTCGTTTTCGCTCCTGTAGGTGTCGCCAGCATCTCTGACCATCTGGCTGTCAAATTCCTGCTCCGATGGAAGACCGACGTCCTCCACCTGGAACGCCTTTGTCACAACGTTGCTCACCTGCAATCCATTCCTGAAATCATCGTTAACATCTACGTCTACGTCAACGTCGACATCTACGTCAACATCTACATCAACATCTACGTCAACATCTACGTCAACATCCACGTCAACATCCACGTCAACATCTACGTCAACATATCTACGTCAACATCTACGTCAACATCCACGTCAACATCTACGTCAACATCTACGTCAACATCTATGTCAACATCTACGTCAGCATCTACGCCAACATCTACGCCAACATCTACGTCGACATCTACGTCAACATTCACGTCAACATCTACGTCAACATCTATGTCAACATCTACATACAGTCGTACACAAAGTGGTTAAAGTGGTTTGGGTGAGCAGTGTAAACGCCGATTGGGTGAGCAAATGAAGAGTTTTATTGGAATGCATGTAACAGAGTTGGCTAAGGTACTGCACATAACAGAGTTGCCCGAGGTACAGTGGTACTGCATGTAACAGATTTGTCTGAGGTACAGTGGTGCTGCATGTAACAGAGTTGTCTCAGGTACAGTGGTACTGCATCTAACAGAGTTGTCTCAGGTACTGCATGTAACGGAGTTGCTTGAGGTATAGTGGTACTGCATGCAACAGAGTTGTCTCAGGTACTGCATGTACCACTTCCTACCAGAACTGCTGAACTGAATCCAGTTATAAACCAGTCAGGCTGTTTACCATACCACTGTTGCCACCACCCTCACCACCACCACCACCACCACCACCACCACCACCACCACCACCACCACCACCACCACCACCACCACCACCACAACAACAACAACAACCACCACCACCATTGTCATCATCGTCGTTGTCATCATCATTATCATCATCATTGAATAATTTCCAAGGATATGAAGTCTTTATGGCCCAACTGAAGGCATTGTTCTTGTCTGCATCTATGTGGGCTTTATACAGCACCTCTCTCAAACATCTCAAACTGTCCACAAAACTTCCAGTTACCTGCTAACAGCGACGGTTTTGACCGTTCGCTTTCCATTGCGAAGTGTAAATGGACCCTTATACTGGAATGTTGATTCCCGTCCACTAGACTTCAGCTGGAAAGGATTCGGTTTCGATCCGTCTGTGGTAAAGTATATCCGACAATCTGGGGTCTCTGAAAAATGGAAAAAATAAATCAAGTGACTTCCCGAAGAAATTCACTACTGGCCAAAGTCTTATAAAATACAAAATCAAATCAAATTAAAGTAAATTAATAAAATCTGAATTGTTCACATTATCATTGCTACTGCTGTGGAAATCATCATCATTATCATCATCATTTTTAAATTCATTATCATTTGCGTCGTCCTATCATAATCACCCTCTTTATCTGATGATCATCATCATCATTGGCATAATCATTACCATCGTAATCATAGGATTGTAATCCACCACCACAACCACCACCACCACTATCATTCTGTCTTCGTCATCAGAAACTTTTAAATCAGCACCATAAAATTCATATGGTATACAATCATGGAATTAGTGTTCTCAACCTGTCTCAATTTCAATGTATGTTGAAGTGGAAATGAAGTTCCCTGGCTTTCCTGGGAGGGACTTTCGGAGAGGGGTGATGACAGGAGGAAAGACTGCACCGGCTGATGGCATCTTGATGTGGCCTAACTAAACCCTAAAAGAAACAATTTACCAGCCCTGTCACTCTCACCTGTATGTTATAAGTGAACCATTAAATAAAACCACATAAGAGTAAATAAATGTAATGGTAAAACATTCAACTTCACATGCACAATAAAATATTTTTCAAAAAAAAACAGAAAAAGAAATTGGAAGAAAAAAGACACAAAGAGAAGAGGCAACTGCACTATTAGCAGTAGACCACAACATGCAATGACTGCAGTATTATCCTTGGCATTTGATCTGTTGCGTCTAGGCCTATCCAATGGCACTCTACTCCTCGATAAACAATCCCAAATTCCAATGGCTCTGTTTCACGCTTTTCATCGCCCTGAACATAGTGCTTGCAAGGTGCCCTCTCGGTTGTTTACACTCTTATTCTTCCTAGCATACACACCCTTCAACTGGAGCTATAAAATGCCTAGCACTTCCAGTAATCCAAATAATTCCATCATGATTTCAAGTATTACGAGAAGCATACGCGAAGAACCTTTCCGATGATTTCATTCACCTTGAAACAAGCAAGTCCTCCTACTACTTTAGCGAATATCCAATAAAACAAGAGTCTTACATATAAGAATCACATAATATGTTTTGGCTAGAAAGTATGTTTCCTTGGTCGTCAGGCAGCCATTTGTAAACATGGCTTCAGATGAACATGATTATTGCATCGGGTACAGTAAGTCAATTTCCATTGATCGTTGAGAAGTTGTTGACATTCTGTTGGTTTCGCCGTTATTGTTGATGGAATAATGGTTTGTATTTATTTTTAGTATCCGTATAGGAGTGCGCAGTAGTCTAGTGACTAGCGTGTTGGACAGATGGGATTCCTACCGTTTGCTTCGCCTGGAGTTGAGGAGATGGTCGAGAAGGCTGATAATAGATTGTTGCTGGCGGTCAACTGTTGTGACTCGCGCGTACTTCGTGGAATTTTCCCTCCTAAGGACAGGGCTTAAAGTGTGCACCTGGACGGTCATGGACGGCGTCTATGCACGTGCTTTAAAATCTGAACGCCGTCCAGCCACTTATTGGCGAGCACAGCCTTGAGAGGTAAAGGGCGTCCAGGCACTTCTTTGGAGAGGTAAGGGGGCGTCCAGGCACTTCTTTTTCCATACTTTAGGCACTGCCTAAGAGCACGAGACCACGTCAACATGACTTTGATGTGCCAGCTAAGCACAAAATGAATTTCATCCCAAGACCCAAGGGTCTTGTAGGCCTGCTAGTTCTCTCTGCTATATGTAGGCCTAGGAGCATTTGTAACAATGCCCGTTTTGTTGTTGTTGTTGTTATTGTTGTTGTTAAACAATCGTACTTTTTCATGTTCTGTATTGCAGTACTCTATACGGTACTGTAACTGGCTGCGGGGTGTCTCTAACTTGATTGAATAAACGAAATTACTTACTTACAGTTTTGAATGCTAACACTAAGAGATCGGGGTTCAAATCCCACCAAGGCATAAATTAGTTTCGAGACTGCTGCTACATCTGCGCCAGGCGGCGACTGCAACAAAAGCAATGTAGGCCTATGCATGGTAATGATGGTATCAAGCCGACCAGTGACATAAATTTTGTCCAGGGTAGGCTATGCCAGCTTTTATCCATTGTTCTACACGTTCTTTGTGCAGTAGTAGGCGCATGCTTATGATTCACACATTATGCATAGCCTACTGAACAGAAACGTGCTATAACTTACCAACGTACGTACCTCACGGACACGCTGCCACACGCACATACAGGACGACACACGCACAATTGCACATAATTACTATATTCATACACACACAAAGTATGCATCATATATATATCATATATATATGCCTAGTGTGTATATATATACATGATTATATATATATATATATATATATACATACACAACATACATGTTACATATAAATTATATAATATGGCATGATAGGGGTGGTGATTTATTAAACGTTTTAATATATATATATATATATATATATATATATATATATATGCCTAGTGTATATATATACATGATTATATATACACAACATACATATTACATACATACATACATATATATATATATATTATATTATATGGCATGGTAGGGGTGGTGATTTATTAAACGTTTTAATAGACACATCTACCAGAACTTTGACAACAAATGACCATCTAACGACTTTCCTGACTTGGGGTCAATAGCTATGGGGCAGAGGGAGGATGCGCTGCTGTAAGGAAACTACATGATCATTGGCAGTTCAACACCTAAGGTCACAGATTGACCCCCATCACGTCGCATCATACAGGTCATTAGCCGTTATTATCATAATACAGGTGTACAAGTGTACAATGACCCATTGGCACGTTACTGCCGCTTGCAACGTCCGCCAGAGAGGAAGGTATGTCACAGACAAAGAAATGAACTTACACAGACATATACGCAGACTGACAAATAGCAGGACAAACAAATAAAACTATGTCTGAACAGAATAACTGGCACAGGACAATGCATTGCCCCCCCCGCCTCTGTATTCAGAGTATAGAAGTCATTTTCTTTCTGCAACTTCCCTCAAACCCGGTGAAATTTCTCTCAAGGGCCCCCTGCATCGCCTATGCCTACATGCATGCAGGCCTGCTGAGAAGGGGCAGAGGGGGAGCATATTCCCAGTAGCCTATAGTGACTTAGGATTCAGGGCGAGTAGGTATGCAAGGTTTATGATTTGTACCTTTTTAAATATAGCCTACTGTATAGTATTACTAAATTTAACTTCGATCAGTTTAAACTTCAAATTATATATTATAACAACCAAATAAAATCCTAATCATACAGTGGCCAGGAATTTTTCATGGGGGGGGTTATGGCCGGAAAAACCCGGGTATGTGCTATTTTTCTTACTTAAATGGAAAAATAACCTTTAAAAACCTTTTTCCGGAGCCAATGAGGGGGTTTAACCCCCGAAACCCCCCCTTGCCTACGCCACTGTAATCATATATATATATATATATGTTATATATATAAGTGCGTATGTAACCTACTAATATAATATATATATAAACTATATCATAAACTGTTTCTCCAAAAAAATTCATAAAGAGTTAAGATAGTTAGGCTTAAGATTTGGGGTTTGTAACTGCTCTGTCCTTTAAGGCCTGGAGGCGGCCCTTGCCTGCAACATTTGCACACTAATGGCTTGCAAATAGTCTTCTCCAATCATCTACCTCAGCTAATGAAAAGCAGTGATATATTTAATAACAGCCCCATTGAATTGCCTGCAGAATAAGACCTGATGTTAAACAGGCCAAATTTCTCAGCTGGCAAAGGATGGACCAAGGAGGGGGCCTCATGAGTGTATAAATACAACTGTCTGCTTATCTAATCTATGGCCAAGGCCAACCATCTCTGATCTCTGCAGCCAGCATGCTGAAGAGGCACTTAAAAGGAGCTAAATAAGCTCATAGATAAACACGCAGTTCACAGCTTTAACACGTTAGCTTTATTTGTTTACCAGCTGCAAAATAAATAGTATTTTATTAGCTCTAAATTAACACTGAACACGTTAAAAAAAACACTTTAAGCAAAAGACAGTCAACACGATTGGGGGGGGGGGGGGGTGGGAAAGCAACTCTGGGTGTATTTCATACCCATTCTGGAAAATATATACACATGGGAGCACCTCTTGAGCGAATGATGCATATCGCATGAGCACATCAGCAGCTCAGAGAATACCCCGACAAAACAGAAGGTACAATGGTCTAGTTCAATAAACACCTCTCTGCTTTGAAGCCTGGGTACGCTGGTAAAAAAAATCACATGAATCAAATTCTGCAATTCAGCGGTAACTACACAACAAATTTTGCTCCCTAATTCCAATACACTTTGGGAGCACTCAAAAATGTGGACATCCATGGAGCAATCTGATCATATATATATATCGCAAATAGAAACTTGAATGCATATGTAAAACCACGTACGTATGCACACACACACACACACACATACACACACACACTCACACACAGGCACAAACACACACCGTGGGCTACAACCTCATTTTACACATAAAATTTAACATCATTATTATTACTAATTAGTTTTTCTACAGCACACCTTCAAGGAATCTACTCAGAAGCGCTCCCAGTCCAGCCAAGGCTAAATAAGGCAGTTTCTAAGTTCGAATGGAACATAGCAGTGTCACCTCTAGGCACCAAGCGAAGCATTCCAGGCTCTATAGGGCCAGCCACCAAGATAAGAGCAAACAGATACTCAAGTAACTAACTCAGAGTAACTAATATAAATGTGACAGAGAATTCCAACCACTGGTCCTGTTTGTTCTGTGGAAACATGCAAATGCAACCTACAGAGGTTGAGCATACTCACACAATCAATTATTACAAAAAGGCCCAAAGTAGGCCTAATACAAAGGCTCAAAGTAGGCCTAATACAAAGGCCCAAAGTAGGCCTAATACAAAGGCCCAAAGTAGGCCTAATACAAAGGCCCAAAGTAGGCCTAATACAAAGGTCCAAAGTAGGCCTAATGAAGTCTCATCTTTGAAGTTATGTAGCAATCACCGTTTGCATGGCCCGCTAAGTATCAAAAGTTGGCTGGCGTTAGCTTTCGGACAAAAATATCTGCAATAGGCATTAGTCAGTTCTAGCGGTTAGCAGACGTCACATTGCATTTAGTGGCAAACAAATATAAACATAAACAGACAAAATGTGTTATGAGCACAGCACAGCACTCCAACCTAAAAACTCATTTCACATTGATTTAAGAGCAAAATTATGAAAAGGTTTTGATTTGTAACATGAAAACACACACACCTGAGAGTTTAGTGAAATGCGCCCTACACATGTCCTAATACACACAAGCAAAAGCAGACATTTGTACGCTTTAAATTAAAGACACGATTCAAATTTAAGAAACGTAAGTTATATACGCTTGCAAGTTGCAACCTGGCTTTCGATTGGAAGCACATTAAGGCCAAAGCACAAATATGACGCAAACATTTAAGCGGACAACCATTCCTCAAATTTTACAACAGCAAATCATAACCTGTCACTTACCTGCCTATACTGTATTACAGGATGGGGCAAAAAAGCATGCCTTTTAAGCCTGCAAAACTGGATTTAAAAATGCCTGTATCTGGACAAGATGTTGGCCAAAAATTGAAGGTTTTTTGGCCCACCCTGTACACCTATTGCAATAAACGTATGGAAATCTGTTTGAACATACACAACCATGTGCATAATGATCTAGTAGTGTGTTCAACTGTAACAGATTCAAATCAATGCCAGGGCAAAAATTTGTACTCAGATATCTGCACCCAAAGCCAACCTCCTTATAATGAGTACACTGAATGTACACTGTTGATCCAGTGAGAAGACAAGAGACAAGTCACCCACCCTCATATATACCAAGGTTAAGAAATCAAGTCACAAGCACTTCATATCTACGGACCACTCTTCTTCTACTTATCACGAATAAATTATCAGCTATGAAAGTAATGTAACAAATATTTAAATTGAAAAAAGAATCAGCAATTATAAATATGCATATATTATACATAATATTATATGACATATGAACATGTGCATATATATATATATATAAAATAATCAAGTGTAATAAAAAAATTTGTTCAGCATTAAGGTCTGAAGCCAGAGTTTTAAATAGACTTTCAATTTCTGAAAAATAAAATGTGCGATTGAACTCTATCTTTATTACATGTATTTTATATATATTATATAAATACACACATAAATAAAACATATAAACACTACTTGGCATTTTGTCAGAGGTTGAAAAAATTCTACAAACAAGTTCACAAACACATAATAAAATCTACACACGCCTCATAAATATATTTCCTTTTCTAAATTCTTGCATAGTAAAAATACTGACAAATGAATGCATAGAAGGAAAAACAACATGGTCACTCAAGGTAAACACAGAGTACGGCAAACTTAGTCATCAAAAACTCATTCCTTAACAGCCTTTTTTGCTTTCACAGAGTAAAATGCAAAGCAAACTAAGTACTGTAGTCTCAATATAAACCATAAAATTAATTATCCTAATAAAAATTATAACTAATTTTCTTAAACAATTAAGGCTTACAGAAAAGACGCAACAGTGGTCTCAATCACAACCATAAAACTCATCCAGTACACCATCTAGATTTAAAGAAACACCCCAATGTAGTATAATCATAAACCATAAAACTCATTCTCTTAAATGCTTACAACTTACATGTAATACATCGCAGCAGACACTAATGCAATGTGGCTAAGGCATTTATCAACACTGAGAGTCTGGGGATTGAATGTAATATCAGGTAATATCTGCGCTAAGCACTGCAAAGTAAGATTTGGTATATTAACACAAGGCTTGACACATTACAGTAAGTATCAGAGCATTGCTGTAAAGTTTGATACACTAAAATAAGATTTTATACATAAAAGTAGTTCGCTACATCAAAGAAAGGTTTGTACATTAAAGTAAGATCTGGTACATTAAAGTATACCTTCATACTTTAAAGTATTGTTCGCTACATCGGAGTGAGGTTCGAAACACAACACGAATCCCGAAATAATAAGAACTCATAGGTTACCCCTTGCACTAACAAAAAATTCCAGATTCTGATTCAGTATGATTCAACATCGAAACACAAAGAAGATGGCAGACAAATTAGAAGGAAAAGAGTCTGCAGAACAATGCAATAATCTCAGTTCATTGCTTGACATAAATTTGTAAGCAACACTAGCGTGCACAGAGAAGCAGGCAATGCTGACCTCAGTCAGTCTTTGGACAGGTTACCCTCCTTGGTATAATCACGATCACCTGGCACTCAATCAGCAATCCATGGCGCCATCCATATATATGACGTACTCAAAAAATTGTAGACCTATAGAAATGTAATTTACAATCATAACTGTCACAAAATAATACACGAAAAACCTCTCTAATATAAGCAACCTCAGTTACAGTGTAACATGCCGAAACGCATGTTACAGTTACACAGCCAAAATTCCTGATTCTCATTTACGAACAAAGGATGAACATGCCAAGGAGCTTGCTGAAAAATAACACGTGGACAATTAATCCACTGTACCATACTATAAACCACATTTCACATCTACCTGTAACTGAGTTGCGACTTGTCAACCTGATTTACATTAAACAACTATATATACGCAAGTAACAAAAAATTGAAAGTTAGGTACAACTGAGCATGATTGGCACATGCATCATAATGTAATTATGTTCACGGAATCATCAACTTTTTATAAAGCTCTGTCTACACAACAGTAATCAAATCAAAGTGTAGTGGGGTTGCAGCCGAGCTATTTGAGATTCAGTGGACAAGTCTTTGCTCTGGTAAATAAGCCAATGTTAGTTGTAAAACATTATTTGTTGCCTAATTACACAAATAGGGTGACTTCACCCCTAATCACATCCTTTATCATTGCAACAAAGCAATGGAATTCGCATTCATTCCCCTCACAAACATCGTGCTTCCTCGGTTCCTCGTTCTGCCTCCCTGTTCAATTATTTAGCACACTCAATAGCAGACTCCAGAAAACGGAGAGATAAAAACAAAGCAATTTATAAAGTGTTTCAGACAAAAGCAGGTGTCATCTACAATGTGAAAATGACTCAACAAAACACATTTCTGGGCCACACGGAAATGAAATAAATAACGATAATAATAATAATAATAATACAAAGCTCAGGAATAATTGCAAATGGAACTCTGCAGAGGCCACACTGCTCTAAAATATGGAAGCCTAAACTCTCCGAAATATCTGGCATGAGCCCCGCCAATTTCAATTCCTCGTAAGTACACAATCAAGCAGGGCAAGGTCAAAGAGGAACAATAAAGAGCACTGAGTGAGATCAGAGTCAGTATGCAAATGAAAAGAATCAGGAAACCAACATGTACATAACACCTTGAACTGGCATAAACTAAACCAGTCAAAACCGAAAATACTGGAATCCAGTCAAAAAATTTGGTTGCATTTTGACGTCTTTTCAAATGAATAACGCAACTTGAGATCTATGCCTCAATTATGTTCTATTGGAATTTGTGCTGCAACGATACCTACAGGTAGCTCTGTTCAGTCTGGTTTATCATAACTTAACACTGGTGTTGATGCAAATGTACATGCAGATCATCATTCTAGACATTACAGCATCTGGTGCAATTTTACTGTTCCCAAATCACTTTATATATTCATAGGGAGGAAAAACAACATATTGGCAAACAGTTCCCGGCCCTCGTCGACTAGGTCATTACCTTTGCCGGCTCAGGAACGCGGCGCTCACCGCCACATATGCGCTGGCAGAACTGCGCCCACGAGGAAACGGTTTTGCCGGTCCAGATCCAGAACCCAGACGTAATCCCAATGACGAGCGTCATGAGGTACTTCATCATGAAGACGGCAAAGTCTGGTCTGCCATGGGCCGACGACGCGGCAGGGCAGCGAATCTTAAAGTTCTGGCACTGCTCGAAGTGCCAGGTCCGCATCCAAGCCGACCGGAGCATGTTCTCGTAGACCAGGCAGGCGATGATGACAACCGTCGGGATGGTGTAGAGAACCCCGAAGATTCCGATCCGAACCATCAGCTTCTCGAGCTTGCTCGTCTGGGTTCCGTCGTGTCGCATCACCGTTCGGATGCGGAAGAGCGCGACGAATCCGCTGATGAGAAAGCACACGCCCAGCACCAAGCACAATGCCAACGGCGCCAGCACGAACCAGCGCAGGGCGTCCGTGTTCGTGAGACCGGTGAAGCAGACGCCGCTGATGGGGTCGCCGTCGATCTCGCCCCACGCGACGATCGCGATCGTCATGACCGCAGGAATCGCCCACGCCGTCAGGTGGAAGAAGTGCGACTTGGACTCAATCGCCTCGTAGCCCCACTTGAGCGCGGCCGAGAGAAACCACGTCAGCGCCAAAACGACCCACCAGATGGCACTGGCGACGCTGAAATAGTAGAGAACGATGAAAAGAATCGTGCAGATCTCGGTCTTCGCGCCCTGCGTCACGATCTTTCGCTCCGGTGCCATGTAGTGTTCGCCTTCAGCGTTGGCGGCAACCAAACCAACCGAAGTGCAAGCAGCCCGGTCGCCAATCGCAAACCCAACGAGATAAGTTATCGCGACAAAACAGTAACAACCGGAAAGAAAGATAATCGGACGTTCCGGATACCTGAATCGCTTCATATCGACTAGGAACGTGAGAACGGTGAGCAGCGTAGAAATCAGACATATCACCGACGCAACTCCGATCATGTAGCGCGCGAATTTCCTTCGCTGCGGTCCAAAGAGGTAATTTTCGGTCGCGTTGCACGCCATTCCGCAGTTCAGCACCGCCTTCTGACCAAAGTACAATCGGTAGCCGTTCATTGGGGCGACTTGTAGCTGCAGCGGGCATTCGAAGTCATGATCCTTCCAGTCGGGTGCAAATGTTGATTTGTCAAGAGGCATATGTTCCTCAAATGTATTTGAGGTGTCGGTCTCGTTCTGTCCAACACACAGTCCGTCAACCGGAAACCTTGAACAGTCCAGATTCTCAGGCCACTGGAACCCAAAACGCGTCATCAGCTCCACGCAGCCTCGCTGTGACTCGAGGCAGAGGGCGCGACAAGGGGCCAGCGCATCCTCTAGTACCGTACATACCGGTACGTAGACACTACAAAGAAAGAACTTCAAATACGGACTGCATTTAACCTTTACGAGTGGAAAGAACTGATGGACCTCCAATCCCGCGTCCTCCTGGTTTTGGTGACCTAGAATGTTTGGCATAATCGTCTCGTTGTACTGAATGTCTTGGCACATTGGGACCGTGATCGCTTGGCATTTTCCGTGGTCACTTGTAAACGCTTGGCCGAACGAAACGTCGAAAAAACAAACCACCGTCCATCCGACGATTATACTCAACTGCAAATAAATAGCAGGCATTTTCGCTGTAATATTTTCGCCCGCTAGCCGTAGAACATAATTAAAAGCTAAACATCATAACCGATCGCAGCGACACAACCACTCGCTCCATTGTATCAAATTTCCAACATGGCTGCAATAACAGCAGAAAATCGCACTAGATTGGGTACGAAAACTCACAAAACTTTCGCACTTGATGCAATAAAATAATAAAATAAGCTTTATTGAAAAGTACAAGGTCGCCGTCGGTCCGATTTAATTGCAGAGTGGGAGTGCAGATGGTTAATACATATATAGGCCTAATAATAATTATGGCCTTAATTGACCTAAAATCGCTTTCAAATGGTCGGGGGTTTCTGGGTACTTATTTGATTGCAATCTAGGTCATTCTGAAACCTCAGTGGCAACGCTCAGGGATGCTACTTATATATTATAATTATTACAGATAGGCCTATATCGAGGGTCAAGAGCACAGACGTCGTATCTGCAATTTTTTCAGAAAATCACTTTTTGACGCTATTTGGTGCGTAAAATTATTCTTCGCAGCCTAATAAAGCTTGTATGTACCTACGACGTATATGCAGTAAGATATCGTTCAGAATCTGAATGTCGTATCTGCAAGTTAAGGTCACAAACGTCGTATCTGCAACAGATAGGACATTTGTGCAGTAATTTCTGCCACACATACGACATAATCTAGTGCACAGATGTCGTATCTGCAACAGATACGACATTTGTGCAGTAATTTCTGCCACACATACGACATAATCTAGTGCACAGATGTCGTATCTGACCATTAATTACACTGTAAAAGTCTTTTCGTTATGCTGCTGCATAAAAGACACTGACAATGTCACTTGCTGAATCAAAAAAAACATTTTGGCTATCTCACTTTTTATGAGAAAGGAACATGTATCTTGAAAAAAAGTTTTTTCTACTTCCTGAAAAGTTTTGTTTTTTGCACATACGACGTCTGTGCTCTTGGCCATCGATATGTGACTTATTATATTACAGATATGTGACTTATAGCTTTTCCCACCTAGATCTAGATTTTCTTGGCCTTATATAGGTTTCTAGTTTTTTGTTGTCAAGATGTGTCCTCTAACTTGTGGAGTTCCCCAGGGCTCTGTTCTTGGCCCTTTAATTGTTGTTTCTGTTGTATATAAATGATATTTGGGAGTGTTCTAATATTATGCTGTAAAGGACCAGCCCTTAGCTCACGTGATACGGCCAAACGGTATAGTGGAAACCGCCGAGATTTAGCGGGCGCCAATTAATTACCCATAGCGACCGACCGATAGTTAACGCTTTAAGATTAAGATCTTTCCTTTTTCTGGTTGCGTTCTGTAATGGCTGACACGTTGTCATATGGCCGGTTTTAGTAATTTTAGTTGAATCGGACAGTTTGTTTGCGATTTTACTTTAATGATAATACACTGCGAGTGGTGACTAAGTTTGCGAATCTTTGTGTGTTGTTTGTTGGTGAACTGATGCAAGATAAAATGGCAACCCAACAAAAACATTCCTCCCATGATTCAACCCTTAATACTGCCCACGTGTACTCGAACATTAATAACTCCGCCTGCGATCGAGCAGAAGACGCATTCACACGGGATCAGAGGGAAACTATAATTACAACCGCGGCGGACGACGAGGCCCGAGCGGATGCCCGAGTAGGACTCATGCAGTTGTGGCACGCTAGCGTGGTGTCAGGCCAATTAGAAGCAGACTACGGCAGGGAGCAGTCGGACCCAGCCCGACCCCTGGCGGCGGGCGTTCTCGGACAGAGAACCGGCGACGATATGTCCTTTATTCCACTCGAGCGGCGTCCTGGTAGAATAACCGCTAACTCTGAAATATTCGACTCCTATTCAATGAACCATTCCGTTTTGCAACCTATTCCGAATTCTGACTCTCTAGGTTATCAAGCTACAACGCCTCTTCATAATCATCCATCCATTGCTCCCTCGGCGTCCCCCTTCGATGAGATAGCGACGACATCAAGGGGGCAAAAGTTTACAAGTGATTCCAGAAGTGTGGGGTGTGTTGAAATGGATGAAACAGGACAGCCCAAACTTACAAGTGATTTCAGAAGTTGGAGATTGCGTTTAAAAGATGATGAAGAGATTGAAAGGAGTGAAAGAATTTTGGAATTCTCTCCGAGAGCTGATAAAGAGACCAGAGATGAAATAGAGCGACGGAAAGATGAAAGGAGAGTCGAGATATTAAGAGGCAACGAAGTGAAGAAAAGGAGTATATGTCAACAAGAGTACGCAAGGGGAATGGAAGAAGTTGATGGAACTAGCATTAATTCTTCACGACTAAAGAAGAACACGACGACGACCCAGACTGGACAATTGCAAGACCTTTTAGCACCACTACAAGAACTGTGTAGGCATCTCAGTGAGATTTGCGAGCAGAGTGGAAAAAGTGTAAGCAATGGTCCTGGGCTGTGCACGGAAGTCGGACAAACGTTAAGTCGTCCCTTGGTGACCAGTCCGTTAGAAACTCGTCCAGTGATTTTAGTTGAAGGCGATGGGTTGAGATATAAGCCGACCATCGAACCGAAATCATGTACGGAGGATGAAACGAAGAAGCAACCAAGAGACAGACACAAGCAGTGGCTGAAACTAGAGAAATTTGATGGTCAAACGCCTCTGGAAGCGTTTCTAGTCAAGTTTGAGATCTGTTCGAGACAGAATGGATGGGACGAGGACGAAAAGGTGAACCAATTGATGTGTGCCATGGTAGGACCAGCAGCGCATCTGTTGTGGGAATTTCACGCCTCAGGTCTGTCATCCTCGAGCGATCTGATAAAGCGACTTAGGAGCAGATATGGATGTTCGGACCAGACAACATTATATCGTACGCAACTTCGTGCGCGAAAACAGAGAAAAGAAGAGTCCTTGCAAGAATTAGCGCAAGACATCCGACGCCTGATGGTGCTGGCCTATGCTGGTCCACCTACCGAGATGAGTGAGATGGTCGCCATCGATGCATTCCTCGACGCGATAGATGACTCCGAGCTTGCTATGTGCGTGAGAGACCGTGAACCGAATAACCTCGAAGTAGCGTGTAGATGTGCTATTCGACTGGAGGCGAATAGATCCACTCGAGGTAGAACTGGAGGCCATGAGCGTAGATCGGGACGAGTCCAAGCGATCCGAACAGACGACAGCTCTAGAGAAGAAGTGCTTCGTAGATTGTCAGAGCAAATGGCCAACATGGAGCAGCGTCAACTGCAGATGGAGCAGTGGTGGTGTAGGCCAACGTTGCAAGCATCTGACGGAAGGGAAAGACACTCTGGAGAGCCTCGATATGTGCCGATGGAAAATCGACAGAGATCGGAGGGAAGAGCAAGAAATAATTTAGCGACTCACAGTCGAAAGAATCGACGAGGTGATGGTCGGTGCTTTCTCTGCTTGCAGCCAGGACATTTCCGGAAAGACTGTCCACAAGCAAGGACAGACGTACAAGGTCAAGAAGAAAGAGAAAGGGTAGCTAACGCAAGATATATCCAAGGAAGTACTAACGCGTACTTGCCACTTCGGATAAATGGGCGCAAGATCCTCGCTCTGATTGACACAGGAAGCGAGATGTCGTTAATTCCTGCTTCGTTAGTACGTCTTCAAGACATGCGAGAATCGCGACAGCTCCTGAACGCGGCCAATGGCACCCGCATTCGTGTGCTGGGCGAGATTACTGTGCAAGGTGAAATCGCAGGGCGGATTTTCCAGATTCCGTGCCTCGTCACCGAGGAGCTGAACGAGATGATTCTGGGACTCAATTGGCTGGAACAACAGAACGCGAGTTGGAATTTCCGCGAACGGTCAATTCAACTGCAGGGACGAGACTACGCACTGTCTCGTGGAGCTGGAACTGCGCGATGTCGGAAAATAGCGTTGGCAAGAACTGTTGCGCCACCTATGAGCGAAGCGGATGTGGAGGTGTTTGCCGTTCTTCCCACCAAGAAGGACGACCTTCGACCCTGTCCTGTACCGACACAAGTGCTCGAATCTGACATTCTTGTAACCAGTGCGTCGCTACCTGCTCGAACCACAGAAGTCGATGTGTCTGGTGACCCAGACATCCTGCTGTCCTCTCCTCGGCAGAACGTGTTTGACGACGTTCCGCTAGAAGTTAACGATCGGCCGACTCAGACTGCGCCCTCTCAACTGCGAGCCCCGTGTCTCACCGTCGTTGAAGAGTGCGATTTCGAGAATCAGCTCCAACCCGACTCCGCGCGACCCTCCGCTGACGAACTCTCACGTCGACCGCATCATGTGGAGATGGTGCAGACTACGCGAATTCCTCTTCGACCGGAAGAGTCCCTTCCAGACGACTCCAGCATCCTCTTGCCTGAAGTGATGGCTGCGAACCGCGCTACCGAGCGTTCGAGTACGAAATTCAGCCCCAACCTCCTGTTCGTAGGACGAGATGTTATCGCGCCCATCGGCCTAGTCTTTGGCGATGGTTCGGCGACAGAACTCTGCGACCAAACAGTGGACGAGTTGGTGGATCAACGCCTGCACCAGATGCAGGGCACCTATCGTCTGGTGCGAACTCACTTTCAGCAGTTCGTGCAGCATCGGACTGCCCGATACAACCTTCGAGTTCGACCCGCAACTTTCGAACCTGGCCAATGGGTATGGTACTACTGTCCTCGTCGACACGCCGGTATCAAGACCAAGTGGACCTGTGCTCTATCGAATACCGAGGTCGACCCGTGCTCAGCCGAAGTTGGTTTACGTGGACAGACTGAACAACTTTGGGAGAGACTGTCCGAAGGACTGGGATATGCCGATCTCGAACGATGTTACTGATCGAGACGAACTTTTGGGACTTGACGAACTTGTCCGAGACGAGGAACTGAACTCTGTCCCCAGACCAACCCGTCCCCATGTTCTTCCTGTTCGGTTTCGTTTATAAACCACGCCCTGACCAGTTATTCACCGTTGTGAAACCGTGTTGGTGATGTCAATCACCTAGATAAGTGTTTGTGTTGCCCGAACCCGAACTTCTGATTAAAGGATTGTGCAAGGAAACAGACGACCCTGGGTCGTGCGATAGTTAATCATGTAGCAGGCTAAGGATGATTCTACTGTTTCGTGTTAGTTTGCTTCTGCATTCTGTTGGAGCGCTTTGTTACAGTTGCGTTATAACATTGGGTGCATGGGTAGGAACAGTCGGTGACCCAGTAGTCCAGATTTACATTTGCCGGACGCTGTATTTTGATATAGGCCCGAGGTATGGAAATTTGTAGAGGGGTCGACCGTTGTTTGAATGGTCCAGTACCGTTTGTTGGTTTCCCCGTGGTTTCACCACTTGAGTAGGTGGGGGAGAGTGTAAAGGACCAGCCCTTAGCTCACGTGATACGGCCAAACGGTATAGTGGAAACCGCCGAGATTTAGCGGGCGCCAATTAATTACCCATAGCGACCGACCGATAGTTAACGCTTTAAGATTAAGATCTTTCCTTTTTCTGGTTGCGTTCTGTAATGGCTGACACGTTGTCATATGGCCGGTTTTAGTAATTTTAGTTGAATCGGACAGTTTGTTTGCGATTTTACTTTAATGATAATACACTGCGAGTGGTGACTAAGTTTGCGAATCTTTGTGTGTTGTTTGTTGGTGAACTGATGCAAGATAAAATGGCAACCCAACAAAAACATTCCTCCCATGATTCAACCCTTAATACTGCCCACGTGTACTCGAACATTAATAACTCCGCCTGCGATCGAGCAGAAGACGCATTCACACGGGATCAGAGGGAAACTATAATTACAACCGCGGCGGACGACGAGGCCCGAGCGGATGCCCGAGTAGGACTCATGCAGTTGTGGCACGCTAGCGTGGTGTCAGGCCAATTAGAAGCAGACTACGGCAGGGAGCAGTCGGACCCAGCCCGACCCCTGGCGGCGGGCGTTCTCGGACAGAGAACCGGCGACGATATGTCCTTTATTCCACTCGAGCGGCGTCCTGGTAGAATAACCGCTAACTCTGAAATATTCGACTCCTATTCAATGAACCATTCCGTTTTGCAACCTATTCCGAATTCTGACTCTCTAGGTTATCAAGCTACAACGCCTCTTCATAATCATCCATCCATTGCTCCCTCGGCGTCCCCCTTCGATGAGATAGCGACGACATCAAGGGGGCAAAAGTTTACAATGCTACTAATTTTGTTTGCTGATGACACGTCGGCTTTTATTTCTGGGGGAAATCTTGAAACTTTGTCAAATGTTATAAACAATGAATTAATTATTTTATCAAAGTGGTTTAAGGCTAATAAATTATCTGTAAACTTAAAGAAAACAAATTACACTGTGTTTTGTGGTATAAGGAAAAAGGCACCTCTGAAAACTCTTGAGATTAAAATGGATGATATAAACTTAGATAATGTTCCGTCTGCTAAATTTTTGGGTGTAATTATTGATAAAAATCTTAGATGGGCGGATCATATACGCGTTGTAGAAAATAAAATTGCCAAATCTATAGGGATACTTTACAAGTTGAAAAAAATACTTGAAAAATCAGTATTATTACTTTTATACTCCAGTTTAATTTTGCCATACTTGCAGTACTGCACACTGGTGTGGGCTGGAGGCTATGTATCTAAGTTGAAAAAAGTGTCGATTTTACAAAAACGAGCATTAAGGGGCATCAGTGCACGTGTTGATAGACTACACAGATCTTCTGTCTTATTTAAGCAGTATGGATTGCTAAAACTTTCTGATATTTATCACATGCAATTGGTTGTTTTCATGCATCGTCATCGTCATGGAATGCTTCCTAAGCGTTTTAATGCCTGCTTTAGTACCAAGGATCAACTGCATCAGTATGAAACTCGCTCAAGGACCGATTATCAGTCCTTTGTCTGTAGGTCAAATACCCGTCTACATTCAGCATTGGTATATGGCCCGAAGCTTTGGAACTCGTTACCTACTAAATTTAAGGCTATTGACTCGCTAGCAACATTTACTAAAAGCTATAAACAGTTCTTGTTATCCTGCTACTAATTAAGTTTTTTTTAAATTTTTTTATTTTTTTTATTTTTTTATTTTTCCTGTTTCGCCAATTATATAATAAATAGGAATATTATAAATATGAATGATGTCTTCAGTAGGAATATGACACAAGTTATAGTATTAAATACTTGTCATTGACGGTTAAAAATTACGTATATTCTTTATATTATAATGTAAGGTGGACTCGTTAAGCTCACTTGAGCTTTTTTCCCCTTCCAGACAGAATGTGGGATAAATTGAATAATTTTCTTTTATGCAATGATGTGTAATATTATGTATTGTGTGAAATAAATGAACTTGATGAACTTGAACTTGAACTTGATGTAGCTTTTTATCACTGCGGATTTTCTTACATTTTTCGAAAATGAGAGCTTTGTAAAAAAATATACTCCTATATATAGGAAGATTTCTTTAAAATATCTTAATTTGGAGCGAATGATTGGAAATTTTGGGACCTGAAGTCTGAAACTTTAAAGACTAGAAAAAGTCGTCAGAAATTTGAAGTCCGAAAATTCAATGTATTTTCCGAAATTTCTCCATCTAGCCTTTTCTACATTACATTAGGCCTACATAGTTACATTCTTATACCTGCCTCCGCTATAGATACCACTTCTTTTGAACTTGAAAATATTGCAAATTGGCCACTTTCTTGTAATCTTAAACTCAACACCAATAAATCCAAAGAGATGATCTTTAGGCGTCCGCGCTCTAAATTACTCAACCTCCCCTCACCTATACCTGGAATAAGTAGAGTTTCTGAGTCTCTTATTCTTGGAGTAACCTTAACGGATAGACTTAGTTTTGACCCCCATATTGACCGGATTTGCATTAAGGCATGTCAATCGCTCTATGCGATACGTGTTCTTGTAGCTCATGGCCTCTCCGGGACACGCTTGCATGATGTAGTTCAGGCCACCACATTGGCTCGCCTTATGTAGGCCTATGCCTCCCCTGCTTGGTTTGGCTTTGCTAATTCTGGTCAGCGCGCGCGTATTAATGCAATATTACGGAAAATGGTGCGGCTCAACTTTCTTCCTGCATGCCGACCAGAAGTCGTTCGATGACCTCTGTGGTCACGCTGATTCCTCCCTCTTCTCTTTTGTACTCTACAACCCAAGCCACGTCCTTGCTCCTCTATTACCTCCCATTAAAAATGCTACCTACTCACTCCGTCCTCGTTCTCATAACCGTGAGATTCCTCATGCAGACGCACTTACCAGATGTGGCTTTATAACACGGATGCTATTCAAGTGACAATATATTTTTTTTCCTGTCTAGCCTAAGTTCTCTCCTGTATAGTTCACAACATGTTTATTATGTATAGTTGTATAATGTGTTTATTGAATTGCATATTTCTATTTGTCTTGATTGTATACTTGCATTAATTATTCTGTTCTTGTACATTGTTCCCGCAGTGCGTTTGCAGGCGGTTCAATAAAGTATATACTTACTTACTTACTTACTTACTAGTTTTTTTCTTCTACCGTAATTCCGAGGGTCACGAACTCACGATCTGACCTTGTTTAAAAATCGAAGTGGCTGTGCGCAGCGTCTTAGCGTACGTGTTCGGCAAAATTTTATTAAACTTTTCATTGACTTTGTATTGTATTGTATTGTATTGTATTGTATTGTAGGCCTATCTGACTATTTGTAAAGTGCTTCTCGCAGCAAGAGCCTTTCAGAACAATCAGAAGCGCTAGTTCAACCCCGAAAGAAAAGGCAGGTTTTCAGACGAGAGAAAGCTGAAGAAAGACTACCAGAGAGAATGATAGAGCGAACTGATGAGGGAAAGACCATTCCATTAGGAGGAACCGATACGACCGATAGGCTACAGGCATATGCTCTGGATTGATCATTGAGCCATGCCACAATTACCTAAAATTTTGGAGATTTGCACAGTGCATCGTGACTTTCAAAGTTGTCATTTTTGCAAAAATAACTCATGATTTTAGTGCTCAGTGATGTTATATAAGATTCCAATAAATGCCCCTCCCATCTTCTAAGAATTGTGTTTTAATTTACACACACTGTAATGACAGCTGTCGTCTTAACAAAATTGTTCATTATGGATAAACAGTGGATAACATTGCATAAATTTTTAATAAGATTCATGAAATATTTATGATATATTGGGGGATACAAGCATCTCCGTCCCCTTATCACAAACTTTGGGGTTTAAGACTTCAGACTGTTGTCTAACAATTACCTACGTCTCCCCTATCGACCTAAATATCCGCCTATAACAAAACCGTAAGTTGTGCACATTATAATATCACGTGATAGTATCATAATCATAATTATTATAATAATAAATAATAAAATTATAATTAGAAAATAAGATCATGGTACAATATGGCAGTTTATGCAAGACAATAATTATAATAAACATGCAGCAACTAAAAACTACTATAATTTTTCAAATTTTGCACAAAAAATTGCACACACGGTACTATCATTTAAGTCAGCGGTTCTCAACCTTTTTTGTGCGGCGACCCCTCTGTATCGTGTCGAAAGTTGTGACGACTCCCCAGCAACAAAATTGATTGAGTAACCCCAGCCTTTCACTTTTTTGTGCTACCATTGTTCATTTTTATGCATTTTCATTTCACAGTTCGAAAAACTGTTTTTGGCAATTTTATGAGGTATTCTGGCACTTGCGATTCTGAGAGATACATGTACCTATTCGATAGTTTGGGGTTCAAGTTTCATAAGTATATTCAGCAAGAGGAGACGTCTGGGGAGGGTGCAAGTGCTTTCCCCCAATTTGCGAAATGTTTTTGATTTTCACACTGCAAAGGTATCATTTTAAGCTGATATTTCAACGAAATTGCTCATCATTTGAGTGCTGATAGTTGTTGTTTAAGGCTTCAAAAGTGCAATGGTAACATTTTAAGCTGTCATTTCAGAAACATTTCTCATGATTAGGGCCTACATTGCGCAAAGACATGGTTTAAGACTTTAGTAAATTCCTTTCTCCGTTGTTTAGGCTAACGTTTTTGAATTTCCACGTTGCAATCGTAGCATTTTAAGCTGTAAGCCCTAAGCTTCGCAAAAGTTTGCTAATTTTTCAATATTGATAGTCAAGGTTTAAGACTTCAAAGTGTCGCCTCCCAAATACTTATGATTTTTGGATTTTCAAAATGTAACTGTAACATTTTAAGCTGTCATCTTAAAGTTTCTCAGGATTTCAGTGCTCAGATACGTGATTTTAGACTTCAATAAGTGTCCCCCGACACATTGTTTGAAATTTGTTTTAATTTGCAAACGGTAATGATAACATTTTAAGCTGGGAATGGCATTTTATTAAAATTGCTCGTAATCGTTAAGAAGTGGATAACACTTATAAGTTTATAAAAAAATGATGAAATAAATATTAAATATTGGCAGATATATAGTAGCTTTGTCTCCGCCACTAATTTCGAGGAGAACGTTCTCTGTCACCCCAAGTCTCCGCCCCTGTAATGACCTCACTATAGTTGACTCTTGAGCATAGTTGATTCTTTGAGCATACCAAATATTGTTTCATTTTTTAAAGATGAATGGTAAAAGTGGAATTTATATTTGCAAACTAAAACAGAAAATATTAAATAAGCTGCCGAAATATAACAAACGACTCACAGCAAAAGTATTAGCAAAAATTTATTTTAAATTGTTATAGTGTAGTAGATAGCGTTGAAATTACTATTGCATATTTTACAAATTTCTGAAGGACCAGGCGACCCCTGGCAAATCGTCAGGCGACCCCCGCGGGGGTCGCGACCCACAGGTTGAGAACCGCTGATTTAAGTCGTAACATATAATCAATACATTCGCGAGATACTGTAATGTAAAGGCACAGGATAGGCAAATTCTCGAGATCCAGACAAACTCGGGTAGACCAGCTAAACAATAAAATCAAGTGCTTTATGAACCATGAATTTGACTAAAATTATAATACACAAGAATGAAGGAACTTGCTTGATTGTGTAATCTGAAAGACCGAAAGGCCCCTACCCCCCCCCCCCCCCCCACCACACCCACAAAAACTCGTCGGATTTGGAAAAATTGCGTGGGTCACCTTTTTAGCCCTGGGGGGTGCTCAAGCACCCCCCAGCACCCCCCTGGTTGCGCCACTGTTTATATAAACCCTATTTTTTCTAGCTAAACACAAAGATGACATCTCCTCCAGAAAAATTGTCAAAATGATAATAGTATTTAGTTGCTGTTTAGTGTCAACATCATTGCATTACATGAACTGTTATAATAATATACCGCAATATTATTTACTGCTACATGGTTGTTGTAGTAATTATTTACTGCTATAATATATGACAAAATCCAGCAAAAATGAGTATAATTTACTGTTAATATTTGTACAAATACTATTTTTGTACAACTGAATGGCTATCAAGTGCTATCCTTATCCACATTTTAAACTGCCAAATTTCAAACTGTTTTGGTCCTATTATCTGTACACCAATTAAAACAACATAATTACTACAAGACTAGTGGCTTCTTGATTTTGGTACCGGTAGTTTATTAGCTCTTGGTAGATTTGTGTACCATTAAATATGATTTCGGAAAGTGTGTACTGGTCAGCAACTCAGGGCCATTATAGGGAAACTGGGATAAGCTGACAGTTTCTGATTACAGTGCTGAAAAGCCAGCTTATATTGTATTGTATTGTATTTAAACATTTATAAAGCGCCTCTAGTAGGGTAAACCGTTCAGAGGCGCTCCCAGTGCGCAAGGCCCCGTGAGAAGAAGCAAGTTTTGAGAAGAGACAGAGCAGAGGAGAGACTGACAGACAGAAGAGTTGAGCGAACAGAAGGAGACAGAGAATTCCAGAGAGAAGGACCAATTGAGACAAAAGATCGAGACTGAGCCATAGCAGTTCTAGACCGGGGAACCAATAGGTCAAGTCTGTTGGATGAGCGAAGTGGACGGTGGGAGGAAGCTGAGTGAGGACGAAGTAAGGTTTTAGTCAGATATTTTGGGGCAAGACCCCGTTGAGACTTTAGGATCAGAGTGAGGATCTTGAACTGTGTGCGAGCACGTAGAGGAAGCCAATGAAGTTCATCAAACATAAAGGTAGAGATGTGAGAGTACTTGGGAAGGCGGGCAATTAATCTAGCAGCTGAGTTGAGAACTAACTGAATCGGTGAAAGACGAACTTTAGGAAGACCAATGAGAAGAGAATTGCAATAGTCAATACGAGAACATATGAAAGCATGAACTAAGGTAGTGAAGATGGAGGAGGAGACAGAGCGACGAATGACTCTGAGGCGTCTTAAGTGAAAATATGATGAGCGTGTCAGATTGGAAATATGCTCAGTAAAGGTAAGTGAGCTATCAAGTACTACACCCAGATCCCGCACACTTGAAGAGAAGGAAAACAATGGGAATTTTGCAGAGAGAAGAATAAGATCAAGCTTATGGAGCTGCTGAGGAGTACCTAATATGCTCATGTAAACAGCAATTCATTAGAATGACCCAGCAGCAGCAGAACTGCGCTGCTGAACTCGATACACAAAGATATTTTTTATTGTAATTATAATTATGATATATATATATTGAAATCCTAAAACACTTTTTATCAGTACTGAAATAATGGAGTTATTTTGCTAAAATGGCATCTTCAAAGGGTACCATTGCAATGTGGAAATTCAAGAAGTTTCTAATGAGTCACTGAAAAGTAGGCTACAGCTATTTTGTTAAGATGACACCTTAAAATGCTGCCACTGCAATTTGGAAATTAAAAAAGTTTCTAATGGGTCACTGAAAAAAAGTACAGCTATTTTGCTAAGATGACACCTTAAAATGCTGCCATTGCAATGTGGAAATTGAAAAAATTCCTGATGAGGTTCTGAAAAAGTACAGGTATTTTGTGAAGATGACATCTTAAAATGCTGCCATTGCAATGTGGAAATTCAAAAAATTTCTGATGAACCCCTGATAAGGTACAGGTATTTTTTGAAAATGACACCTTAAAATGCTGCCATTGCAATGTGAAAATAGAAAAAATTTCTGATGAGGCTCTGAAAAAGTACAGGTATTTTGTGAAGATGACACCTTAAAATGCTGCCATTGCAATGTGGAAATTAAAAAGTTGCTGATGAGGCTCTGAAAAAGTACAGCTATTTTGTTAAGATTACACCTTAAAATGCTGTCATTGCAATGTGGAAATTCAAAAAATTTCTGATGAGGTTCTGAAAAAGTACAGGTATTTTGTGAAGATGACACCTTAAAATGCTGCCATTGCAATTTGGAAATTCAAAAAGTTTCTAATGGGTCACTGAAAAGTACAGCTATTTTGTTAAGATGACGCCTTAAAATACTGCAACTGCAATATGGACATTCAAAAAATTTCTAATGGGGAGGGGGATTTGCCCCCTCTCCTTACCCCCCCCCACTCAGGGCGCTACGCGCATCATGAGCGTCCTTCGGACGCTCATTTGTCTCCCCCCCCCCAGAAACCTCAATTCCCCCCAGCGGAGGGGGACTAGATTAAACACTGGCCTATGTTAGCTGCGCCATATATTGCGACGCTAATAACAAAAATAATATGGTAGCATTTAAATTTAAACTAGTAGGCCTACCAGTTCGACTTTTTCTAGGCTAATACTACAGTGAGCTAGCTTTAATTTTACGCATTAAGTGTAAATGTGGATTCGTCATTCATTTAACTTGGGAATTGTAGAGAGATGGTTTCCCGTTGCCTTTCTCCCGGTGTTTTTAAGGAGACACCATCTCCCAGCGTCGATATCTTCTATCGTCCGTCCTTCGGTTTCTTCGCCCATGTGGGCATCGCATATACCGGCGATTGCTCGGTCGCCCACCACGCCCTTTGTTAAAACAGGGGGGACCTCGTGAAGGTGGCGCGGTTGGGCATTTGGGTAGCAGAGGCTATTTGAGACGCTTGCTTGCCCCATTCCCCCCCCTCCATTCAACAGAGAAGAATGGAGACGTCAAACATTCGAACCTGCCTAAGGGCAGAGCACGGAAAAGAGAGAGAAGTGTAAATAAATTTAAAAAATGGGCTGTCGGTGCATTTATGCTGGCCCACCCGGTATATGCACATAAACACATGAGCATTTATGGGTGCACGAGTGCGTGCGTGCTCGCTTGTGTGGCTGTGCGTGTGTGTGCTGTCATATTCGTATGAGCGTGCGCGTGTTTGTGTATGCCTGTAAGCCCTACAATGTGCATGTTGCATTGTAGACGCTTTGAAGTAGGCTATCGTCACAAGCAAAACAGCTCCCGTGTACTGCGATCACTACGGTGATCGAGTCCTCACATTGGTAATGCACCCGAGGCGTATTATTCGATACGGTTCCTGGACACTGGTTTGGTTATCACGAAAGAAAAGAAATAAACAAGTGAGTCATACTTTGACTTGCAAAAGCATGCAGTTAGTGCCTATGAACTTCTACAGTGGTGTTGATAAATCTAAAATATTAGCTCTATATAGCCTACTATTCAGAATATTCTGAAATTTGGAACATCATCCGATCTGCCACAGAAGAGAACATCGTTTTATCTGAAACATATCTAGTGGCATAGGCCTATAGCATGTCGATCTCCAAGAAGTTAGTCCTTGTGACATTCGTACTATTCACGGTGACTAGCTTAGTGTTTTACAGTAATTTTATTTCGCAGCCATACAGGACTTTTCGAGACCTTTCTGCCGATTTTGAAACAGATTCTGCGTATCCCGCAAATCATTTGAGCGTTCTCGAAGCCTTGAGACGAGATGGCTACACACCAGTCGCCGTTTCAGAGGTTCTATTTTACAGATCTCCGCCTCCTTCAGAATATAAGATTCATTGCTCCACTACATCGCAACCGGTCAAAAAGGTTACCAGCGCTCAGCACAACCTATCAGATGTTGTTTCTAACAGATCCATCAGCGCGAAATCAACCAATGTCATGCAATGTCTTCAGGTGAAAGTACAAGTGAACTCGACGAAAGCTCTTAGAGTTCCCAACGTGGTTCACTACGTCTTTCTAGGATCAGATCTGGCCTTCACTTTCGCCAACTACCTCAGCTATCGCAGCGTTGAGAGGTTCATAAAGCCGAACCAGATATTTGTCCATGGTGACCATACACCAAACGGAAAGTGGTGGAATCGCACCGTAGAAGAAGTCAAGAACATCTACCATGTCAAAAGAACGTACTCGAACAAGGCGCCAAATGGTCAACCATACAATTTTCCAGCCCATATATCGGACTACATGCGAGCAGAAACATTGCTGAGTAAGTAAGGCAACAGCTGTCAATTATCTGCTAATATCGATGTAAATTCAGGCCTGCGTTAAAGTAGGTGCTAATTAGGGTCCTGCATCACCCGGGGTCCGCAGTTTTGAGGGCCTATACACTTTTTGAGCAATTAGATTTTCTTAACTACACGGTGGTTCACAAATAAGTTACCCTACATAGCCTATCTTGCTCTAACTCCGCCAAATATCGGGTTATGTCGACGAAATTTTAAGTTAATTTTAAATTTTAAGATGGAGGAGTTATTTAAGGATGTTGAAATATAATTATCTTCGAATTGACTCCTTGGGGAGTTACGCATGCGTGAAGACGCGTAGGCCTACGTCACTGCATGCTTGACTGACTCATCAATAATGTGCCAATCCATATTAATTTATGTTCTTCCTAAAAGGTTATGGTGGAATATATCTCGATGCTGACGTCGTGGTTCTCAAGTCGTTTGCTCCGCTTCGCCAGTTTCCTTTCGTCATGGGTCGTGAGCACTCTGAAGGCCTTTGTAACGCAATAATGCTCGCCGATAGAGGCGCTCCTTTCCTTCGACTTCTTCTCGAGCAATACCATTCCTATCTGGGCTCCAAGGAGCACTATGTCCTTAAGTCTGTTGTAAACGCCCATAAGCTTGCTCGTCTCTACCCACATCTGGTTCACATCGAGGAGACGACTCTCTTCAGACCGAATTGGTTTGAGAGAGCTAAGATCTACGACGGTCGGTACAACTGGACAGATAACTACGCAATTCATCTGTGGATCAGGGGCTGGCCAGAGAAAAAACGACCAAGTAGGGTAGAGGACATTCTGACGCAAAGTACGACATTCGGAGAAATTGCCAGACTTGCTATGTTTGGCTCACACGAAATGAAGAAAAATGCGATAAACCGTACATCTCATAAGGTTTAAAAATTGTTTTGCATCGCGAAACTGTACTGTTTCACGCTTAGTGTCCGTTTGTTTAAGTGATGAGCTTCAGCCAAAATAACCATCATGAGCTGGACCACTCTGACCTGGCTAATTTTGCTAGAAAAGGTAGTAGCCGGAGTGAGAAATAAAAAAATTCTTTCTATGCTTTGCCATTTTTGATGGAACGCTAGTTTTAAATATTGCTAAGGACCTAAGGTACTAGGGTTAGGCCTAATGCACCGTCGTACCTGCGGGTCATTTTTTCTATTAAACGAAATTGTAACTGAAATAGTAAAATAACTGGAAAATGCTTGGCATTTGACTCTAACTGAAACTGAAAATCTGATTAGCTGTAACTGCACTCGAAACAGAAAACAATAACTGTATATTTGAATATTCACAAAACATTAGTGTTTTTCCTTAATCACGTTTTTAATTATAGGATCATCCTAAGTCAGTTATCTATGCTCATTTAACTTCTGGTTCCTTTCCCTGGCCTTGTTCTGTCGTTCATTAATGTTGGCGCTAACCGTTGAAAATTGACGAGTAGGCCTAGGCTACAAGAATTTTTTTAACTAAGTAGCAGTCAACAAGTGGAAAGTGCTGTGTATTAATATTCTGTTATGAAGCGACAGTAGACAAGGGTCGATGTTGTGTTTACACTGTTGTTGAAAATGACATTGAAAACACCAGTGTTGCAACAGATCTTCAGCGGCGGCGCTACGCCAGGGCATGGCAGGGCAAATGCTCTGGTGAAAAAGCATTTGCCTTGGTCGTTGCCCTGCCAGAAATTTTGCCTTGCCAGAATAATTCTGGCATAATTTGTTCGGGTATATTCATGGGCGGAGTTTGGTTTCCGTTCTTGGAGGGGCTAAAGCCTTCTTGGGGGGAGGGCTAAGCCCGGGAAAAGATAACATTTACAAGGAGAAAAAATTAATCTGGGTCTTCGGGGGGGGGGGGGCTTAGCCCCTAACCTTTGATAAATTCCGCCCATGAGTATATTGTTTCTTACTGTTCACGTTCGTCCGCCCGCTCTCTGCAGTGGCATGGCAAAAATTCTAGCAGGAGAAAAGTTCTGGCATTACAAAATTCTGGCGGAGCAATAGTTCTGGGAGAGGAAAATGCCAGGCCATCGCCGCCCATACAGTACTGGGGCGAGTAATTGAGGCGACCCCAATAACATTTTTAATGGACACATTTTGTTCTGTCTCCAAATTAGGCTCTTCAGTTGGGCTAATCGTCGCAATTATATGGCCGGGCGGCCGTTTGGCCTACTGTAGACCATGCTGATTGAGGCAGCGACTTGAAAAAGGAATTGAAGTGCTTGTTCAGATATTATGGTCGACAACATTATTATGCCATCATTATTATTATTATCTCCGGCAATCGGATCTTCAGTTATCAGCTGTTCAAGTCTCTCGACAGGCCCCCGGACTTAGCCTAATGCAATGATGCAATGACCCTATTTGCAGTGCTATATAATAAAGGCAAACATGTTGGACTTAATTAGGGGTAATCGGGTTTTAGAATGACATCCAAGAAAACTCTGGAGCTGTTAATAAAACACGGTCAACTATTTTTGTGAAACGTCAGAATGTCGCATGGAAACCCGAGACATTCTGTCGTTTCACAAAAAATAGTTGACCGTGTTTTTTCTTATTAATTTTCGCCGCGGTTGTTCTTTACAGTTTGGTAGAGTGATAGATTTATGGCTAATTAGCCTATGTGGCTGATCAGGTAGACAATCGCAATAATCCATTCGGCACAGTTGCTAATTGAGACAATTGTTTAATTAATAGGCTAATTAAGCGAACAATAGGCTGATGAACAGAACTCTGATCAACCATAATATAACTGCATGGGCTATAAAAGTCGATGAACTCGCACACGTAACGTAGGTCTATGGTACGTTAGTCATTGATTAGCAAATATCTCGAGACATTACATTTTTGTGATAAGCATAAGCAATTCTACGATAGCATAATAATTTTATATAGGCCTAGGCCTCTATCCTACTAAGGTATACGTCCCGTACGAAAATTGCAGTGACTATTTAGAGCGTCTACACGTTTTCGTTTTGCTCGCGTTTCGCAAGAATGTTGATAATTTTAGTCTCACACTTGAGGATCCTTGCATCGTTATTGCTGCTGGCTTCTTGGATCTGCAACTCGAGAAAAACTTCCTTACCGACGCACAGACCGTCAACAGGGAACCGAGAACAGTCGAGAACATCTGGCCACTCCTGCCCGCGTATAACGAAGAATGCGCTACAGCCGAGCGTTGACTGGAGGCACAGCGATCTACAGGGAGGCAGCGGAGCACGGAGTGCCGAAGTGCATGGCGGTACTAGGGCAGCACAAAGAAGTAGCGCAAGTAGGGGCTGCAGTTGATCTTGATAAACGGGTCGAAGCGAGCAATCGCTCGTTCAGCCTGCGCCTGGGTATTGGTCTGAGTATATAATTTTGTATGCTTTGCGTTAAAACATAATTCGGTGCGTGGTTTCAGGATTGAACAGTTATGAAAGGTATAATTACCAGCTACATTTGAGGCCCCTTGCAAACTTGAGATCAGACACATACCAAGGATCGACATATGGGACTCTACACAGGCTTTAATGTTTGGGTCTCACCCAGGTTTTATTTTGAAGCCTCGTCCAATTAGCAATTAGAATAAGCTACAATTTATAAACGTTGTGTTTGAGAGAGTGGACGAAATTGCATGAGTTACTTAAACGGCTTTATACTTAACTACGCCCAAAATCTGTATGATATTTGCATTAGGTCTGCTATGGCATTGTCATATGGTTAGTTGAGGCATGCACCAGACCGGATCTGTACAGTCACAAATAGGCATAATGACCAGCTAAATTTGGTGGCCCCTTTCAAACTCGGGCCCCCCCCCCAATTGGGGGGTACGGGGGGTGCTAGCGCCGGCACTGGATGGGGGAACCGTCGCGGTTGGGAATGTCTCCTCGTAAACTGGTGATGATGGGCGGCGAGATGGTGATGGTGGTGTTTCTTGGTCAAGTCCTCCACTGATGCACGGATCCGATTGGGGAAATTTTGAGCAGTTTAGAGACCTTGGCCACGGGAAACCCAATTCATTCAACAGCCCGATGCACCCGTTTCTGGCCGCAACGCACAGGGAGCGACACGGTAGCAGGCGAGAATCGATGGAACTGGCGCACGGCGGAGTGTACACCGTGCAGAGGAGAGGCGCCAAGTGCGGGCTGCATTGCGTCTGCACGAGCGGAAAAAACGTACGCAATTGTTGTTGGGCTTCGATCTGCGCCTCGTGTCCTAGGATGTTCGGAAACAGCGTGCTGTTGTAGAGGTTAAGAGCTTTGCACATCGGAATAGTAAGTTCTTCGCATCGATCGTTGTGCGAATGTGACGTTCTCGCCTCGACTTCCAACTCAACCGCAGAAGGCAGACCGGTCACGATGCACAGCTGAATCGCCAAAGACACAACGAAGGCAAACACGGAAACGAACGGAAAATGCCGTTCACCAGCGCGATTTCCTCTGGCCAGCCACATATCAACTATAACTGTAGTTGATCGCATGTTAGTCAAACAGTGCTAACTAGGCCTACTCGGTTGTGTAGCTTTAAATCGAGAACTCTGACCAAATTTCCTCCAGCAAAGTAGGCCTAAACTAATCGCAGAAGTCTAGCACTGCGATCTTCTGCAGCAGTTACGAGACAAATGGTTAAGTAGGGCCTACACTTTATATAGGGAGGCTCTTTAATATCCGGATGAGACGGATGAGTTTGACTGGCTACATGCGATAGCCAAAGCTAATTATAGTGTCAACTTCCTATCGACGCTACTAGACTATTAGTCGCCAGCAGTGCCTAAAGTGTGCGATAATAAGTGCCTGAACGCCCTTTACCTCTCCAAAAGAAGTGCCTGGAGTCCTGGACGCCCCTTACCTTTATAGTCTGTGCTCGCCAATAAGTGGCTGGACGGCGTTCAGATTTTAAGACAAGTGCATGGACGACGTCCATGACCGTCCAGGCACACTTTAAGCCCTGGTCGCCAGAGCTGCTGCTGTCTGTCGAAGGCTAATTGATTACTGCAGCAAGACTTCAATCAGCCTGCCTCGATCGTCCATTATTATGCCAAACCAATCAATTACATAGACGCCTCAGAATCCTGTTCCGCGAGCACAGAACATGCTCGAAGTAGGCAATATTTTATGTTGTATAATTTAGGCGTTAATTCTGCCCGATGTGTAGACCTGGACAGGAGGTAGGCCGCTAAGTACGGTACTAAATAAGTAATCTATAGGTTTATGGCTTCTGCCGCGCGGTAATCGTTATGCGGACACGGTGAATTATCGCTTTTCGATTCGAGTTAAGTTATTTTACAGTAAGCTGTTGGAGAATTGTGGATAAATAACGGGGGGGGGGAGGGGATTGGACTATGATCCATTTAGAATTAGGGTGTGAAAACAGACTTTACTATATGTGGCTCTAAGAAAGACTGAGGGGTTGAAACACCCCAAGTCACCGGAAATTCTCACCCTTGACAATAAGCCGTCATCGAGCGCCTCTGAGGAGTTCTCTTGAAGTGGCGCTATATAAATGTACGATTACAATTACAAAATTACAATCGAGGCCTAATGACAATTAAGCTTCATTATTATATTATTATTGCCAAAGCGCTCTCTGTGTACAACTTGTTCAGAAGCGGAGTCGCTAATACGATGGAGAAGACCCAGTCGACACCTCATAAATCTCTTAAGACCGCACCTCAACGGAATCAAGAGGGAATTGCAGAGGTAGAGAACGTCCACCGACCCTTCCCGAAGTGGGGTCACAATTAAGTCTCGGCTGTTAGAATTTAGAAACCGTATTCCTAGTCTTGAACCATGCTTCAACTTAGGCCTACGGTATACAGAATTATGCCGTGACCTGAGGCGATGGAAGGCATGAAAAAATGTGGATGGTCGCCCAGTTTTCATCACCTGGTCGAAGTCTTCCGTGGATTTGTTGTCTGAATGTAATAAAAGACCTATATATTGAATTACGGCTGAATGGATCACAGATGACCTTCAGTGGTGTAGCTAGGATTTTACCATTAGGGTGGGTAATGTAAAACCAGTAGTTTGCCATGAGCCTCTACAATACATAGATGGGATAGTGATCTGTACAGTCATCTCCAGAGGCATACATCAACATAAAGAACTTGAGGAGTTGGGACAGCAAGGAGATAATCACGAGTGATTACCTGGAAAAGATATGACTCAAAAGAATTTTTTTTAAATCCAGGACTTCCCGTATAAGAAGTAAACCTGCCTAGCCATTGCGCTAAAGACATTCAGTTCGTGTAAATTCCAGTTCAATTAGATGTCACATAATACTATAATAGGCCTGCCGTGGATCCCTTAGGCTGTGAGTGCTTTATGGTAGACCGACAAGACAAATACCGATAGACACCGATTTCAGACTTGACTATCATGTCCTTTGGTCTGCTTTTATCATCTCTTCAGTTCTCAAGAACGCCCAATCATCAGCTCTGCTGACCGCCATTGGTAACACACACTCATTAACCTTCTCCGGGGTGTCCTCCCCCAAACTGCTGCAGTCAGCCCCTTGTAATGCATCTTTCTGCTGTCTTCTTTCAGAACTTCCCGCTCATTTGTCCTTGGCGGGCCACTTGCCCTAGAGGTCGCAGGTGTTGGGAGGCTGACGAGCTGCAAAAACCGCTCTATCTCCCAGTCAGACGGGGTGAGGTGCTCAAAGGGAGAATCATGCCTGGCTGCTTCATGTAACTGGGTTTCGGTTTGCACTGTGTGGCTCACAAGACCCACATCTGGTGACCTTACTGACCTGGGACAAGATCTTATCTTTATGTAGGGGGAACAAACTGTACGTGTACTACGAGTATCAGCCAGAGCTCATTCCCTGTGCAGACAATATACACATAATCCGATATCTGTGGCCTATGAACTGTGCAGTGTGTGCATGGTGTGCAGCTCGAATCTGCCCTCACATACAAAATTACAGAGTCCGTTAAGATTTTGAACAACGTGTGGCGTTGCAAAATGTGTCACGTGTAAAAACAGTCGGTCAAATTCAGGGGGGGCAAATACCCCCCATGCCCCCCCTCCCATATGACGTTCCTGAGCTGGACCACTCTGACTCTGCTAATTTTGCTAGAAAAGGTAGTAGCCGGAGTGTGAAATAAAAGATTAACTTCTTTCTATGATATGGCATTTATGATGGAACGCTAGTTTTAAATACTGCAGCTCTAGCTATATAGGGTTAATGCACCGTCGTACCCGTGGGACATTTTTTATATTAAACGAAACTGCAACTGAAATAGTAAAATAACTGAATAATAACTGAATAATCACAAAACATTAGTGTTTTTCCTTACTCTTTGAATTATAGGATCATCCTAATTAAGTCAGTTTTCTGTGCTCATTTAACTTCTGGTTCCTTTCCCTGTCGTTCTTCTGTCGTTCATTAATGTTGGCGCTAATTCGCTAACCCTTGAAAATTGACGAGTACAAGAAAAATGTTTAAACTATTATTTATGCTGTGGTGGCAGTCAACATGTGGAAAGTGCTGTGTATTAATATTCTGTCTATGAAGTGACAGTAGACAAGGGTCGATGTTGTGTTTACACTGTTGTTGATAATGACATTGAAAACTCTAGTGTTGCAACGTTAACGGATGGGGAAAGGGCAACAGATCTTCAGCGGCGGCGCTACGCCAGGGCATGGCAGGGCAAATGCCCTGGTAAAAAAGCATTTGCCTTGGTCGTTGCCCTGCCAGAAATTTTGCCTGACCAGGATAATTCTGGCATAATTTGTTCGGGTAGGCTATATTCATGGGCGGAGTTTGGTTTCCGTTCTTGGAGGGGCTAAAGCCTTCTGGGGAACTAAGCCCGGGAAAAGATACCATTTACACGGATATTTTTAAAATCTGGGTCCTCTTGGGGGGCTTAGCTCCCCTTGCCCCTGATAAATTCCGCCCATGGGTATATTGTTTCTTCCTGTTCACGTTCGTCCATCCGCTCTCTGGCATGGCAACAATTCTAGCAGGAGAAAAGTTCTGGCATTACAAACTTCTGGCAGAGCAATAGTTATGGGAGAGGAAAATGCCAGGCAATCGCCGTCCATACAGTACTGGAGCGAGTAATTGAGCCGACCCCAATAACATTTTTAATGAACACATTTTGTTCTGTGGATCCGCTCAATATTGGGCTCTTCAGTTAGGCTAATCGTCGCAATTATATGGCCGGGCGGCCGTTTGGCCTACTGTAGACCATGCTGATTGAGGCAGCGAATTGAAAAAAGAATTGAAGTGCTTGTTCAGATATTATGGTCGACAACATTATTATGCCATCACTATTATTATCTCCGGCAATCGGATCTTCAGTTATCAGCTGTTCAAGTCAGGGCCTACTATCCCCCCTGGAAGGTGGAAGCAATCACCCCCCCCCCCCTAAGATAAACTTTTTGCCTATATTGCAAGCGCCGAAGGCGCGAAGCTGCGAGTGCCGAAGGCACGAAGCCCATAGCGACTATGGGGTCTGGGGGAGCGTCTTAAGGTCCCCAAGTGGGGTCCGGGGCGGAGCCCCAGAAACCAACGCATTTTTAGCTGTTGGCATCGACTAGAGCGCATGTTTTAGGCTCTTGTTTGCTAGCTGTTTATGAACGATAAAGTCATGAAAATTTCACTTTTTTTATTTGCACGCTGTAATTGTACCTTTTAAAGCTGTCATCTTCACAAAATTGCTCGTGAATTCAATGCTCAGAAACGTGGTGTAGGATATCGTAAAATGTCGCTCCCCATTAATTATTTATTATTTTTAATTTGGTGACATTCTAAAATTTCTCATTATTGGTTAATAGTGCGTTAAACACTAGTAGTCCTGTGAAGTTTGGGAAAGTCCAGCATTCAGTAAATTATCAACTTCTTGTATATAACAAATGCAGTATCGGTAGATATAAAATATACTTTAATTTTTTAAAACAGTTACCGTAATGTAATAAATTATGAGTTGTGAGAGCGAGCGCCATACACGTGAAGGGACAAATGTAAGTGACTGCAAAGCAAAGGTCATACTAAATGAATATATACCCTTGAGATGGCGGGATGAACGTTCAAGGGGAATTTACCGTGGGTGTGGGGGAGGGATGGTACAGAGGGAGATGCCGGGGGGTATGTCCAGAAGGAAATCTGTTATGCCCATCTATCAATAGGGGGGATTTCCCTCTGGCACAAGTTGGATCAGGGCATCAGGCTACTTACTCCCCCTCCCCACGTGGCAAGCCCTGATGGGTGCGAATGTGATGGAAATGCAAAGACAAATTTATGTGAATGCTAAGCAAAAGTCAAATTAAATGAAGATTTACCCTGTGTTATGACAGGGAGGAAATTGTTCGGGGGATTTACCAGGAGGAAGTCCATGGCAAATGCTGGGGAATATCGGGGGAAATGTTCAGGAGTAAATATTCTATACTCAACTTTATCACTAGGGGGGGAACCTTTCCCCCCCTGGCCCAGATTGGAAGCAGTCTGCTTCCATCCCCCCATGGCGTAGTAGGCCCTGGTTCAAGTCTCTCGACAGGCCCCCGGACTTAATGCAATGGCGCAATGACCCTATTTGCAGTGCTTATACAGGATGGGCAAAAAAGACCACCCCCCTACGTTTTTTGCTCATATCTTGACCAAAAGTTAGAATTTCGAAATGAAATTTTTACATCCTTATAGGCAATTTATATTTACACATCATGGTCAGATTTCATCGAAATATTTTAAACAGAACAAAAGTTATATCACTTTTAGTGAGGCCATCAACCATTTTTTCTCGATTCAAAAACGCGACGCAACAAAAAGTAACATAAAACCGATCTAATTATTCTGGCCAATATCTTGGCCAGAAGTAGGAATATCGAAATGAAATTTTACAGACTTAAAGACAATTCATATCGGCATATGGTGGCCTGATTTCATCAAAATATTTCAAACAGAAAAACAGTTATGCCACTTTTAATGAGACCACCCACCATTTTTTGACAATTCAAAGGCGTAACGCAGCAAAAGCACGATTTTATTACGGCTCATCTCAAATAATTGCTATCAAATGGCCTTCGTATAGCCAGATGATCATTATTACTACTATTTAAAAAAGAAACAGGGTACCAGCGTAGCTGCGCGTCACTGAGAAGTCGCTTAGCACGATGACAAACAAATTGGTAAATAAGGAATCCATCATATTAATCAACAGGTCCATCAAGAACTTTGCAAAGAGACTCAAAAGAAGTTTTGGCACGGGTGGTGGGCACATTGAACACAAGTCGTGAAGCACTACCAAGTTCATTTGACAACAGTTATTTGAGATGAGACTTAATAAAATCGTGTTTTGTTACTTTTTGTTGCGTTTCGTTTTTGAATCATCAAAAAACGGGGGTGGCCTCACTAAAAGTGGTGTAACTTTTGTTGTGCTTGAAATATGTTGATGAAATTTGGCCATCATGTGTAAATATGAGTTGTCTTTAAGCTTGTAAAATTTCATTTCAAAATTCTTTCTTCTGGCCATGTTATTGGCAAAAAACCTAGGGGGTCTTTTTTGGCCCACCCTGTATAGTATAGGCAAGCATGTTGGACTTAGTTAGAGGTAATTGGATTTTAGAATGACATCCCAGAAAACTCTGGAGCTGTTAACAAAAACACGGTCAACTATTTTTTGGCGAAACGTCAGAATGTCGCACGGAAACCCGCGACATTCTGGCGTTTCACAAAAAATAGTTGACCATGTTTTTATTAATTTTTGCCGCGGTTGTTTTTTTACAGTTTGGTAGAGTGATAGATCTATGGCTAATTATGTGGCTGATCAGGTAGACAATCCCTATAAACCATTCGGCACAGTTGCTTTGAGACAATTGTTTAATTAATAGGCTAATTAAGCGAACAATACGCTGATGAACAGAACTCTGATCAACCATAATATAACTGCATGGGCTATAAAAGTCGATGAACTCGCATACGTATCGTAGGTCTAGGGCCTATGGTTCGTCATTGATTAGCAAATATCTCGAGACATTACATTTTTTGTGATTAGCATAAGCAATTCTACGATAGCATAATTATTTTATATAGGCCCCTATCCTACTAAGCTGCGTCTCGTACGAAAATTGCAGTGATTATTTAGTGCGTCTACACGTTTTCGTTTTGCTCGCGTTTCGCAAGAATGTTGACAATATTAGTCTCACACTTGACGATCCTTGCATCGTTATTGCTGCTGGCTTCTTGGATCTGCAACTCGAGAAAAGCTTCCTTACCGACGCACAGACCGTCAACAGGGAACCGAGAACAGTCGAGAACATCTGGCCACTCCTGTCCGCGTATAGCGAAGAAAGCGCTACAGCCGAGCTTAGACTGGAGGCACAGCGATCTACAGGGAGGCAGCGGAGCACGGAGTGCCGAAGTGCATGGCGGTACCATGGCGGCACAAAGGAAGTAGCGCAAGTAGGGGCTGCAGTTGATCTTGATAAACGGGTCGAAGCGAGCAATCGCTCGTTCAGCCTGCGCCTGGGTTTTGTGACCGAGAAGATTCGGTGTAATCGTTGCTCTGTACTGAAGATCTCGGCACTGTGGAACTGTTACCGCCTGGCATCGACCTTGTTGCGACGGCGTTGATGGGGGAACCGTCGCGGTTGGGAATGTCTCCTCGTAAACTGGTGATGATGGGCGGCGAGATGGTGATGGTGATGGTGATGGTGGTGTTTCTTGGTCAAGTGCTCCATTGATGCACGGATCCGATTGGGGAAATTTTGAGCAGTTTAGAGACTCTGGCCACTCGAAACCAAATTTATTCAACACCCCGACGCACCCGTTTCGGGCCGCAACGCAAAGGGAGCGACACGGTAGCAGTCGAGAATCGATGGAACTAGTGCACGGCGGAGTGTACACCGTGCAGAGGAAAGGCGCCAAGTGCGGGCTGCATTGCACCTTCACGAGCGGAAAAAACTGATGCAATTGTTGTTGGGCTTCGACCTGTATTTGGTGTCCTAGGATGTTCGGAAAGAGCGTGCTGTTGTAGAGGTTAAGAGCTTTGCACATCGGAATATCAAGTTCTTCGCATCGATCGTTGTGCGAATGTGACGTTCTCGCCTCGACTTCCAACTCGACCGCAGAAGGCAGACCGGTCACGATGTACAGCTGAATCGCCAGAGACACAACAAAGGCAAACGCCGAAACGAACGGAAAATGCCGTTCACCAGCGCGATTTCCTCTGTCCAGCCAAACATCAACTATAACTGTAGTTGATCGCATATGTTAGTCATGCAATGCTAACTACTCGGCTGTGTAGTTTGAAATCGAGAACCCTGACAAAATTTTCTCCAGCAAAGTAAACTATTTGCAGAAGTCTAGCACTGCGATCTCCTGCAGTTTACGAGACAAATGGTTAAATACACTTTATTTAGGGCGGTTCTTTAATATCCGGACGAGTCGGATGAGTTTGACTGGCTACATGCGATAGCCAAAGCCATAGGGGCCGAGTTGACCCGAAGAGTGTGGGTGCCCAAAGGAATGTGAAAGAAATCCGCGCGTGAGCGCGGCAAAATTTTTTGGAGCCTTTTTTGTAGGAGAGTGATTGAAATGACCTCTGTTCATAGGCGGAGACTTGTTCATGGTTTTAGGGCACGAACTCGCGGTCAAAGAACGATCGCCGAGCAGGGAAGGGCCGAAGGGGCTTGGGGAGGGGATGTGCTCCTAACCATTTTCGATTTTTTTTTCTTGCCACACTGCATCTTAGGCTGTCATTTTAACGAAATTGTCGTGGTTTAAGACTTGAAAAGCATCCTTTCCGTTGTCTAAAAAATTTCCGCACAACATGAAATAGTGACATTTTGAGCTGTTATCTCATCAAAATTTCCCATTATTTCATTTTTAAAGATATGATTTAATACTTCAATAAATTTCCGCACAATATGAAATAGTGACATTTTGAGCTGTTATCTCATCAAAATTTCCCATTATTTCATTTTTAAAGATATGATTTAATACCTCAATAATTGTTCTTCCCAATTGCTTAAAAAAATTGATAACTCTTGGGGTCAACATGTACTTCTCTTGGAAACCACACAGAAGAAAAGCACAATCTTCGTTAGCATGGGCATCTTGGAGCACTCTCCCCTAATTAGGTCAACACTCAACAGACTCAAATTTTGCACAAGAAATCAAAATTTTCTGTCTACATTAGCCACTATTAATTTTAGTGAGCCAATATTAACATTGTGGAAGACAGTTTTCAAATAGTTTTACAGACAATTTAGTCAAGGCTGATTTGTTAATTAACGCAGACAAACAGTATCCAGCTTTTGTGATGCTGTGAGGTGATTTTCGCGCAGTGATGATCATTATATAACCCACCATGTACAATAAAAAGAAACAGTCATTCAAGTCGTCGCCTTCGTCCGTAATAAAAAAAACGACTAAGGCGCATCGAATGAGCAGGATTTCGAGGTTTTCTTCGTAATCGTATGGAGTTCAGACTACCGGACGAGGTAGAACTGGAGTAATACTGAATAGTAAGGTAGTCTAACTGAGATAAAAGAAAATATGTAAACGACGCAATGATTTTTATAGATAAGCAACGCCAACAGAGAAATAATATTATAAAAAGCACATCTTGTTGGCTGATTTCTGGTGGTGCCCATGCATAGGGCGGGCCTCGCATGGCCAATTTCTGGTGGTGCTGAGCACCCACGGGCCTCGCAGAGTCGGCGCCCATGGGGCCCAAAGCTCATTATAGTGTCAACCTCCCATCGACGCTACTAGACTATTAGTCGCCAGAGCTGCTGCTGCCTGTCGAAGGTTAATTGATTACTGCAGCAAGACTCCAATCAGCCTGCCTCGATGGCCCATAATTATGCCAAACCAATCAATTACATATCTATAGACGCCTCAGAATCCTGTTCCGCGAGCACAGAACATGCTCGAAGTAGGCAATATTTTATGTTGTATAACTTAGGCGTTAATTCTGCCCGATGTGTAGACCTCAGATTTCAATTTTGCTAGAAAAGGTAGTAGCCGGAGTGAGAAATAAAAGAATAATTTCTTTCTATGATTATGGCATTTTTTGTGGAACGCTAGTTTTAAATACTGCAGCACTAGCCTATAGGCAGTGTTTAATTTAGTCCCCGTCCTCTGGGGGGGATTTGAGGTTTTTGGGGGAGACAATCGAGCGTCCGAAGGACGCTCGTTATGCGCGTAGCACTGAAACTGGGAGGGGAGGAGTACGGGGAGGGGATGCGGCCCTCTTCATCAGAAACTATTTGAATTTCCACATTGCAAGGGCAGCATTTTAAGGTGTCGTCTTAACAAAATAGCTGTACTTTTTCAGTGGCCCATTAGAATTTTTTTGAATTTCCACATTGCAGTGGTACGGTAGCATTTTAAGGTGTCGTCTTAACAGAATAGCTGTCCTTTTTCAGTGACCAATTAGAAACTTTTTGAATTTCCACATTGCAATGGCAGCATTTTAAGGTGTCGTCTTAACAAAATAGCTGTACTTTTTCAATGACCCATTAGAAAATTTTTGAATTTGCACATTGCAATGGCACCATTTTAAGAGGTCATCTTAACAAAATAGCTGTACTTTTTCAGTGACCCATTAGAAAATTTTTGAATTTCCACATTGCAATGGTAGCATTTTATGGTGTCGTGATGACAAAATAGCTGTACTTTTTCAGTGACCCATTAGAAAATTTTTGAATTTCCACATTGCAATGGCAGCATTTTAAGAGGTCATCTAGACAAAATAGCTGTACTTTTTCAGTGACCCATTAGAAACGTTTTGAATTTCCACATTGCAATGGCTGCATTTTAAGGTGTCATCTTAACATGATAGTATCATATATTATAGTAAATAATGTCATTATAATCATATAATAATAAATAATATCATGGTATATTATAACACTTCATGTAAAACAATGATGAAAACAATACCTGGTAACTAAAAACCAATATCATTTCGTCAAATTTTTCTGGGGGGAGAATGTCAATCCTGGGGGAACTTCCCCCAGAGACGTCTAGATTAAACACTGCCTATATATAGGGCTAGCCTAATGCACCGTCGTACCCGTGGGACATTTTTTCTATTAAACGAAACTGCAACTGAAATAGTAAAATAACTGAATAATAACTGAATAATCACAAAACATTAGTGTTTTTCCTTACTTTTTGAATTATAGAATCATCCTAAAAAAAATTTAAGCCAGTTATCTGTGCTCATTTAACTTCTGGTTCCTTTCCCTAGCCTATCGTTGTTCTACCGTTCATTAATGTTGGCGCTAACCCTTGAAAATTTACGAGTACAAGAAAAATGTTTAAACTAAGTAGCAGTCAACATGTGGAAAGTGTTGTGTATTAATATTCTGTTTATGAAGTGACAGTAGACAAGGGTCGATGTTGTGTTTACACTGTTGCTGATAATGACATTGAAAACACTAGTGTTGCAACGTTAACGGATGGGGAAAGGGCAACAGATCTTCAGCGGCGGCGCTACGCCAGGGCATGGCAGGGCAAATGCCCTGGTAAAAAAACATTTGCCTTGGTCGTTGCCCTGCCAGAAATTTTGCCTTGCCAGAATAATCCTGGCATAATTTGTTCGGGTATATTCATGGGCGGAGTTTAGTTTCCCTTCTTGGAGGGGCTAAAGCCTTCTTGGAGGGGGCTAAGCCCGGGAAGGATATAACATTTACACGGAGAATTTTTTTATCTGGGCCTTCTTGGGGGGGAGGGGGTGGGGCCTTAGCCCCCTAACCGCTGATAAACTCCGCCCATGGGTATATTGTTTCTTAATGTTCACGTTCGTCCGTCCGCTCTCTGCATGGCATGGCAAAAATTCTAGCAGGAGAAAATGGCAGGGCAAAATTCTGGCGGAGCAATAGGCTAGTTCTGGGAGTGGAAAATGCCAGGCAATCGCCGCCCATGCATACAGTACTGGAGCGAGTAATTGAGGCGACCCCCAGTGCATTTTTAATGGACACATTTTGTTCTGTGGATCCGTCTAAAAATTAGGCTCTTCAGTTGGGCTAATCGTCGCAATTACGACCGGGCGGCCGTTTGGCCTACTGTAGACCATGCTGATTGAGGTAGCGAATTGAAAAAGGAATTGAAGTGATTGTTCAGATATTATGGTCGACAACATTATTATGCCATCATTATTATTATTAATATTATTATTATTATCTCCGGCAATCGGATCTTCAGTTATCAGCTGTTCAAGTCTCTCGACAGGCCCCGGACTTAATGCAATGATGCAATCACCCTATTTGCAGTGCTATAATAAAGGCAAGCATGTTGGACTTAATTAGGGGTAATTTGGTTTTAGAATGACATCCCAGAAAACTGTGGAGCTGTTAATAAAACACGGTCAACTATTTTTTGCGAAACGTAAGAATGTCGCATGGAAACACGCGCAATTCTGGCGTTTCACAAAAAATAGTTGACCGTGTTCTTATTAATTTTTGCCGCGGTTGTTCTTTACAGTTTGGTAGAGCGATAGATTTATGGCTAATTATGTGGCTGATCAGGTAGACAATCGCTCTAAACCAGTCGGCACAGTTGCTTTGAGACAATTGTTTAATTAATAGGCTAATTAAGCGAACAATAGGCTGATGAACAGAACTCTGATCAAGCATAATATAACTGCATGGGCTATAAAAGTCGATGAACTCGCATACATGTACGTATCGTAGGTCTATGGTTAGTCATTGATTAGCAAATATCTCGAGACATTACAATTTTTTTTATAATCATAAGCAAGCAATTCTACGACAGCATAAAATTTTTATATCTGCCTCTATACTATTAAGCTACGTCCCGTACGAAAATTGCAGTGATTATTTAGTGCGTCTACACGTTTTCGTTTTGCTCGCGTTTCGCAAGAATGTTGACAATATTAGTCTCACACTTGAGGATCCTTGCATCGTTATTGCTGCTGGCTTCTTGGATCTGCAACTCGAGAAAAGCTTCCTTACCGACGCACAGACCGTCAACAGGGAACCGAGAACAGTCGAGAACATCTGGCCACTCCTGCCCGCGTATAGCGAAGAAAGCGCTACAGCCGAGCTTAGACTGGAGGCACAGCGATCTACAGGGAGGCAGCGGAGCACGGAGTGCCGAAGTGCATGGTGGTACCAGGGCGGCACAAAGGAAGTAGCGCAAGTAGGGGCTGCAGTTGATCTTGATAAACGGGTCGAAGCGAGCAATCGCTCGTTCAGCCTGCGCCTGAGTTTTGTGACCGAGAAGATTCGGTGTAATCGTTGCTCCGTATTGAAGATCTCGACATTGTGGAACTGTAACCGCCTGGCATCGACCTTGTTGCGACGGCGTTGATGGGGGAACCGTCGCGGTTGGGAATGTCTCCTCGTAAACTGGTGATGATGGGCGGCGAGATGGTGGAGGCGATGGTGATGGTGGTGTTTCTTGGTCGTCAAGTCCTCCACTGATGCACGGATCCGATTGGGGAAATTTTGAGCAGTCTAGAGACTCGGGCCACTCGAAACCAAATTTATTCATCAGCTTGACGCACCCGTTTCGGGCCGCAACGCAGAGGGAGCGACACGGTAGCAGACGAGAATCGATGGAACTGGTGCACGGCGGAGTGTACACCGTGCAGAGGAAAGGCGCCAAGTGCGGGCTGCATTGCACCTTCACGAGCGGAAAAAACTGATGCAATTGTTGTTGGGCTTCGACCTGTATTTGGTGTCCTAGGATGTTCGGAAAGAGCGTGCTGTTGTAGAGGTTAAGAGCTTTGCACATCGGAATAGTAAGTTCTTCGCATCGATCGTTGTGCGAATGTGACGTTCTCGCCTCGACTTCCAACTCAACCGCAGAAGGCAGACCGGTCACGATGCACAGCTGAATCGCCAAAGACACAACAAAGGTAAACACCGAAACGAACGGAACATACCGTTTACCAGCGCGATTTCCTCTGGCCAGCCAAACATCAACCATAACTGTAGTTGATCGCATGTTAGTCAAGCAATGCTAACCACTCGGTTGTGTAGCTTTGAATCGAGAACTCTGACAAAATTTCCTCCAGCAAAGTAAACTATTCGCAGAAGTCTAGCACTGCGATCTTCTGCTGCAGTTTACGAGACGATGATTAAGTAGGCCTACAGTTTATATAGAACGGTTCTTTAATATCCGGATGAGTCGCCTAATTATACGACAGCCAAAGCTCATTATAGTGTCAACTTCCTCTCGATGCTACTAGACTATTAGTCGCCAGTGCAGTGCTACTGCTGCCTCTCGAAGGCTAATTGGTTACCGTATTGCAGCAAGGCTCCAATTAGCCTGCCTCGTCCACATGCCAAATCCAATCAATTACATAGATGCCTCAGAATCCTGTTCCGCTAGCACAAAGCGTGCTCGAAGTAGGCAATATTTTATCTGATCTAATCTAGGCACCAATTCTGCCCGTTGTGCAGACCTGCACGGGAAGTAGGCCGCTAAGTACTAAATAAGTAGGCTAACCTAATTTAGGCTAGGCCTAATGGATCCTGCTGCGTGGTAATCGTTATGCGGACAGGGTGAATTATCGTTTTTCGCTTCGAGTAAACTGCGAGAATTGTGGAAAAATAACTGGAGGGAGGGGTTTGGGACTATGATCCACTTAGAATTGGGGTGTGAAAAAGACTTTACTATACATGGGGCTCTAAGAAAGACTGGGGGTTGAAACCCCGAAGTCCCCGGAAATTCTCACCCTAGACAATAAACTGTCATTGAGGCCTAATGACAAGCTTCATTATTATAATACTAGAAGGGGTACCCGGCGTTGCCCGGGAAATTTAGGATTCGACCCGCAACGGCAACAACCCCACCACCCAACACCCCACCACACTCCGACCTCTACCGGTACGCCACCCGAGAAGTTGAGGTTTGAGGAAAATTTCCACTCCCATCCCACCCCCACTCCCTCCACCCCACTCCACCCCCACCACCCCACTCCACCCCCACCTCCCACTCCACCCCAACCTCCCACCCCACCCGTCCCCCCACCCCCAACCTTCACCCTCCATTCCAACCCCCACCCTCCACTCCCATCCCACCACCCCACCCCACCACCCCTCACCCCATCCCACCACCCCTCACCCCATCCCACCCCTCCACCCACCGCCCCTCAATCTGCATTCCACCCCACCGCCACCCGTCCCCCCAGTATATATATTGTCAAAGCGTTCTCTGTGTATGCTTACATGCAGCTTGTTCAGAAGCGGAGTCGCTAATACGTAGGAGCAGACCCAGTCGACACCTCATAAATCTCTTACGACCGCAACCCAAATGAATCAATAGGGAATTGCAGAGGTAGCATGGGAGGAGTTTATCAGGGGCTAGGGGGCTAAGCGCATGAAGGCCCAGATTTATTTTTTTTACCGTATAAATGGTATCTTTTCCCGGGCTTAGCCCCTCCCATGAAGGCTTTAGCCCCTCCAAGAACGGAGTACAAACTCCGCCCATGAGAGGTAGAGTAGGCCCACCGGCCCTTGCCGAGGTGGGATCACAATTAAACCTCGGGTGTTAGAATTTAGAAACCATATTCCTAGTCTTGAACCATGCTTCAACAGTGTTTTCCATGCATAGTCATTTACATTGATCATTTGCTGTCTATATACTCAACTGTTAAAAAATTGTATTGTGTACGGTTGACTTGGGAGCAATAAAAAAATTTAAATACAGAATTATGCCGTGACATGAGGCGGTGGAAGGCATGAAAAATGATGATGGTCGCCCAGCTTTCAACATCTGCTCCAAGTTTTCCGTGAAGAGACCAGAATAAAAATGTCTTTCTTTTGGGTTCCACGACAGCTTCACATCCGTCTGCGGGCGTTTACTATCCGACCCGCAATCGCAACACTGGACCGTGACCCGTACGCGAATTCGTAGCGTACAGTCAATGCGCACTCAATATCATTAACAATAACTATTAGGCTATTACTGCTACTGCTAGTCTGCTGCTACTAGGTCTACTACTACTACTGTACTACAACCACCAAGACCACAACCACACCCATCGCACCACGACCACCACCGCCATCAAAATGGGCAATAATCAGTAACTGAAGACATTACTTTTCTAAATCTCGTACTATTCGCTGTGTGGCGCCGGTGTTTATGCATTCATTCCAAGTCGTTTTAAATGGACCTCAAATGGACCACAGGCGGGGCGGATCCAGGAGGGTCAACCCGGCCATGCCCCCCAATTAAAAAAAGTGCCTGGGACGTGGCCCCCATTTGGTTTCACCAGGCCATAAAAATCAATGCAGCGGGGGAGAAAAGTAGGACACTAGAGAGGCCGTAGCATAATTATTATTGCTTGCAGAGATTACTTCGACCAGGATGACTGACGACTAAAAAAAGGTTTTGGGCAGATAAATGGTATCTTTTTCTTGGAAATTGGATGAATGATTAAAAAAGGTCATCATATTTTTCTTCTGTCCCAAGACCAAAAACTTTTGCCCCCCCCCTTCGAAAATTTCTGTATTCACCCTTGACCACAGGGTCCTAAATTACCGGTACGCATCTAAAGCTATAATTGATATTATGAAGGCAAAAGTGTAAAGGCGGATATGCATATTGCCCCTCCGATATACCTACCCAGAGGCGCTACTAGTCCAACCTTGGCAAAAGATAATTTATTTCACATGGTTGTGAAAGACGTATATAATTATGCAGATCTGAAGCAAGGTTATTGGAATAAAAGTGATCGGTCCAGCCACTGAAAATAATTATCATAATAATTATGATAATAATTATGATAATAATAATTGTTATCATGGTAGGACGCTGCATCTTTGGAGTCTGCTCAGACAGAACAGCAACACGTTCACCTCGTGATGCAGACAAGTCAAAACAAGCCAAAACCGATATGGTGCAAGCAAGCTCCCCGCAAGTAGGCATTGAAATTGATTTAAAACAAATCAATCTCTAAATATAGGAAACGAATTAGATCGTTTAAAAAAACAACTAGAATGTAAAGTAGTGCATAATCCATAGATAGCTCCAGTGTATTGGGGCATGCTTAACAAAAACATTATTATTATTATATATGTTTATAAAAAACAATTCATAGGCTAGGTAAGGTTGGTTGTTCCCACATTAAAAAGACATTCTGCATTCAACATTTCTTTTGCCCATACAAATTCCAGAGTTTGACAACAATCTCAGAAAGCATGACAGACGAACCGCCAAACATTCGAACGAAATTCATTCACGTGGAAAGCTGGTTTTCCAAAATCTTGGTTAACGGCGCGAAAGACAATTATTTTACGAAATAATAAAATAATCTCCGACAACCTTGATTAACATTTTAACAATTCAGACAATGCCTGCACAGCCTAGACAAGGGCGGATCCAGAGGCTGTAATGACGGAGTTTTGATAGTTTGGGATCGTCATTCCAGTATGGAGTTTTACCACAACTGGAAACTACACAACTGAGAACGGAAACTGAAATTTTTGAAATCACAAAAAACCACAAAAGCTTTGGTCTTAGAAAATGCTATCAGAAATCTGGAGGCTGTAAAAGACTTGTGTAAACAATCTGGTATACATAATAAAAGTCTGAAACAACTGCAATTTTGTGAAGCCTCTAATATCATGGAAATGGCGAAGTTATTGCATTGAATTTTGGTCTGCAGATTATTTCTTTACCAGGGTTCTGGCTTCTTTCTGGATCCGCCACCAAGTATAGTCGATCCGTTGGTAAGGAAAACAACAATACAGACAATGATGTTTAGGTTACCAACTATTTCATCAGCACTGTACATAAAGCTATGTCATCTTATTCGCCAGCCATCGGCCAACTGAATCCGTACCTGCCAAGTTGTCTTCCTGATCTTTCTGTCAGATCAAAACGCAGCAAGATAAATCAGCCTAAGTAGCCTACTAGAGGGAAAACAGAATTGTACACAGAGGCAGCTTTGGAGTTGCAATGGAGGGTTTTGCCAGAGGTAGGTTATGTGGTGAAAGTGTACAAGCACAACAGGACATGAAATCAACAAACGGACAACCATTGAATAGCACGCTAAAATATATTAAATTAATAATTTACGACCGTACTTCTTCCAAATAAAATGTTTATCCGGCACAAATCAACAATCAACGACAGTGAAGAGAGCCGCATGCTGTGCATTAATATGTCAGCTCTGAACATGGGCGCCCACACATAGAAAAATTGCAGCCTATTTCTTTGGCTACTGCTTTTTGGTGTTTAACACATTTCTTAGAATTAAAGCATCAATGACACTAATAATAATTATAAAAAGTAAAACTTTGAAATTTACATAATTATAGAAGCCTTCCTGAAAAATGCCCATGTTCTCAATTTCCTGCCTTGTATTATTCAAGCTTTGCTTAAAAAATTAAACGACGACCATTTTGCTTTGCATTGTCTTGCTATAACATTTGAAGGCGATCATGGCTTTGGACACATTGGTATCTATGACGAATTTTCAGCAACTGATAGGTATCGCAAGCAGAGTGGAAGCACAAAACCTCTGGCAGTTGTCATCTAGGGAGCATTGAAAGCTCCACATTGCGATCTTAAGCATTTAATATGATATCTAACAAATAATTAATAATGTTTCATCGACACGCAATGCATCTCATCAGACTTGCCAGATCGACAAATATCTGAAGTGATGTCCAGACCGCAGGAAACTACACCCTTCCCTGTTTCGACAACGTGGCCCTCAGTCAAATACAAAGTCACTCTCACCATGGCAGATATTATTCATTAAATAGTTTGTAGCGATTAAATTACAATTCTCGATTTAAGTTTTCTTAAGAAAATATTAACAATATTTATAATAGTCCTTAGCGATATATCATATATATATATGCAGTGTTTTAAACTCATCACATAAAAATCATCAATGGAATAGCCCTCGATACACACAAACGATAAAAAATGGTGGATTTCCAAACGCAGGGAGTGAATTTTCTATATTCGCACGTTTTGCAAGATTTTCAAGCAGTCATTGTTTTTGGTTTCTTAGAAACACTCTCCGAATATTATACACACAAATCAGGCATCGGTCTAAAAATTATTTACAACAACACACACAGCCAGTGTCCGTATCACAATTGTAGTAACATCAATCTACAGATTTTCTCTGAAGAAATTCATATCGCAGTCAGTTGGGTTTGGGTCAAGCTGGTACCCTGCTTAGTCGGTTTCCTCTCCACGTGGTTCCCTGTCTCTACATCGTACTTTGACCTGCTACGCTCCTTCGATCGACACTCTCCACATCAACTTGCATAGAGCTCGACTGAACAGACGCAGACGGCAGGAAGCCAGCGCAGTTTTCACGTGAGCCTGTCGGGTCACTGGCACTGGCTGCCCCAGGTGGAGCAACCTCGCTCCCGCTGGAGCGGGTGGAAGATTCGTCGCCTGGTTCCCTGGCGTTTCCACATCCATCGTCCGATTCCTTTGTCGGCTGCATCTCGGCCATCATGCGCTGGCGCACCTCACGGATCTTCAGCTGGAGTTTGCTCTTGCTCGTGAAGACGGACTTGTAGCGCTGCTGGAAAAGCGACGTCGCCTGATCTGGAAAAGAAAACCAGATGCGCTCTGAGGTCGGTTGATAGGATTTCCTCAAAGACACGCTCAGACAATGAAAATGACAGAACAAAGGAAAGAATGGCCGACACCTCACCTCAAGTGATTGTGTGACGGACGTGTATATCTGAAGATTTGCGATCAACAATGAAATGTTAATTCAAATTCTTCTGTTCTTATCGACATAGAGACTTGATTGAAACTGACTGATTGTCTAGCAGTTCTAACTAGTTGAGATTGAATTGATTGACAGCCAAACTCAATTTAACGATGCAACTTAAAAACTGTCACGTATTGTAATGACAGACATTCTGCTAATTACAAAGTGATTGGCAAACCGATTGATTGATTTACCGATTCAATGACATATTGGTTCATAATTTGAAAATAATTTGACACATTGATTGCTTATTGGTTAATTGAAAGTTTGAAAACGTAATTAACCCATATAGAGTAATTAATTCAAATAAAGTAACTAACCATTATAAAGTAACTAACCAGTATAAAGTAATTAACCCATATAAAGCAATTAACCCATATAAATTAATCAACCCATATAAAGCAATCAACCCATATAAAGTAATTAACCCATATAAAGTAATCAACCCATATAAAGTAACTAACCAGTATAAAGCAATTAACCCAAATGAAGCAATCAACCCATATAAAAGCAATCAACCCATATAAAGTAATCAACCCATACAAAGTAATCAACCCATATAAAGCAATCAACCCATATAAAGTAATCAACCCATATAACGTAATCAACCCATATAAATTAATCAACCCATATAAAGCAATCAACCCATATAAAGTAATTAACCCATATAAAGTAATCAACCCATATAAAGTAACTAACCAGTATAAAGCAATTAACCCAAATGAAGCAATCAACCCATATAAAGCAATCAACCCATATAAAGTAATCAACCCATATAAAGCAATCAACCCATATAAAAGCAATCAACCCATATAAAGTAATCAACCCATACAAAGTAATCAACCCATATAAAGCAATCAACCCATATAAAGCAATCAACCCATATAAAGTAATCAACCCATATAACGTAATCAACCCATATACGGGTATCAAGTAGGATTTGAATCTCTAACCAGTGGGGAAAAGGTTCTGTTGCTCGTCGAACAGCTGCATCACGAGTTGACGCTGCTGATCAAGGACCCTGCGGTGTGACGACATTCCCGGAGAACTCGGAGTCCTCGGAGTTCGCGGAGAGCTGAACCCTTCGTCCAGGTCACCTGGAAACACAAACAATAACGACATTCACCCATATTGCCCAACCGAATTCCATCGGCCTGACCCTTACGCTGAGACACACCACCCTGCACCACCCTACCCTACCTTTGACAGTGATCTGTGCATGCATGCATGGATGTACCAACATATGCAATGTATGTATGTATAAATGTATATATATATATAAAGTTATATATATATAAATATAAAGTTATATATATAAAGTTATATATAAAAATATATATATGCAAAGTTTGTATGTATGAGACTATTTGACGATTTTTCATAAAATAGATCGCCAAAACTGGCTTCACTACAGTTCTCAGACACACGAAAAGCACCAACAACAGCATAAAAATAAATCACACCAACAAGAATAATTCCATAACTATAATCATTATTTGGCTTTGTAAAAGTATCTATCAGCCAGACAATTTACTGCTCGAAACAAAAGTTCAACCATGCAATGCAATCAGAAAATGCAAACTACACGTACTACGTTAATCTATATAAATAAAAATGTAAAAAGTTACTGTTTGTTACATCGGATTTCGGAGAGTTCTGAACCGATTGCTTTGAAAATTTTCGCAAACCGTTCCATTCGAACATCACCGGGTTTTTTTATGCCTTTTGGGAAAAAGCGCAATCTTTACGACCCAAAAAACACAACTATGCGATCTATTCGAGCGATGTCGATTTCAAATCTCACCCAATGTTGCTTTCGAATACGACCGTCTATTTATAGCGCACATGCGTGCTTCCTTTTATAGCCATTTTTATAGCGCATAGGCCTATATTTATCCAACTATTGGTTTGAACAAAATCAAGGATCTCTTCACCGATTGCTTTCAAATTTTCACACAACGTTCCTTTCGAATTCGATCGCCAGGGTTTTTAATATGCTTTTTTTCGAAAAAGCGCAATATATCAAGGATCTATAGGAAAGTTTTGCGGACGGACGGACGGACCGACAACGGACGGACGGACGGACGGGGAAGGACGGAGGACGGAGGGACAAAGAAAAGGAAGAGAGGGGTGAGTGAGGAAGGGAGGGGAGGGTGCGGGAGGAAGAGGGAGGGGAGGGAGGAAGGGGAGCGGAGGGGAGCGAGAGCAGGGATGGAGGAAACGGGAGGGAGGGAGGGACAGAGGGAGGCAGGGGAAGGAGGTAGGGAGGGAGGGAGGGTCTTTTCAGCCACAGCAACGCGTGGCCGGGTACAGCTAGACTCAACATTTACCGAACACACACACACATGTACGCACGCATACATGCGCACAAACATAGTACATACGCACATACATATGCACACACATACATACATACATACATACATACATACATAAATACAAACAAACAAACAAACAAACAAACAAACAAACATACATGCATGCATGCATGCATGCATGCATGCATACATACATACATACATACATACATACATACATACTCTTCTCAAAACCTGCTTTCACTTGCGGGGTCTTGCGCACTGGGAGCGCCTCTGAACGGTTCACCCTACTAGAGGCGCTTTATAAATGTTTAAATACAATACAATACATACATACATACATACATACACAATTACACATACAATCATACATAAACCATACATCCATAAAGTATAAACATAAATAAAGTAAGCATTGGTGCGTACCGAATGCGGATCTCTGAACGAAGCTAAGATCTGCAAAGTTCTCCATGCTGAAGTTGTTGCCGAAGAAATATCGATCGTCCTGTTTCGCGCTCTTTGGTGTCTTCGGAGTGTTGCATTCGGATCCAAGGATGAACTTTGGACGCGTGACCTTTGGCGATGGAGCGTCATCTCTGTCCATCTCAGACAAAGGGGTCTTGAGGTCTGCTGTTTAGACAATAGAAAAGCAGGTATTCAACCAACTGATGATGATGATGGACGAAGACAATGAAAAGTGATAATGATGATGATGATAATAATAATAATAATAATGATAATGATAACTATAATAATAATAATAATAATAATAATAATAATAATAATAATGAAAATGACAACAATAATAAAAAAATAATAATGATAACAATAATAAAAATAATAACAATGATAGACGAAAGGATGATGGATAACAATAGCAGATGACGATAATGATGACGATGATGATGATATCATGATTAAAAAAGAATGATGAGAGGATGATGAGATTCCAATTCTGCTCTGCTTTGCCAGAACCTGCCTGATGGATTTACAGACAACCACATAACGTCTGGAAACTGACCGAAGCTGCTGCCACTGTTGGATAAATAACATGACCTTTTGTAAATGTCACCTCCTCTCAAATGGAACCCTATGGCTGGGGCTCAGGATATATGCAAAGAGTCCTTCAAGTAGTTGGCTCATCCAGTCATCAGAGCATGCTGTGGCCTGGCTTAGCAAGCGCTAAATAATAATAATCAAAGCCCATTCTGCTTCCCGATGCTCACTTTCACTTATTAAACCATCGCAGGCAAGTGCAGAGAGCATCCCTAACTAAAATCTTTAACTGAAAGAGCACTGTGCATATTAATGGCTGCAATTTGTTGAAGAGCAGATACCTGATGCGCGATCAAAGCAAAATCCATTTTATTCACCTATTATATAGACTTGTGAATAACAGGCATACTGAGTCAGATGAAATACGCGACTAGAAATTTAACGATGATAGTTATAATCTCAAATACCTGTCGACTGTTTGCGTTTGTTGCGGAAGGTGCTGACGATATCGCGAGGGCTCATGGGAAGAGGAGTGCCCGACTCGGAAAGCGTGGATGGGATGAACTGCGGCAGCTCATCGAATCTTCTATGGAAATCCACTGCCTTCAGCACCCTGACAGAATCAGATGTAACATAATGTAATGTAATACTGCGATACACTGTACGGTAACAAGACCGAAACACACTACGCACTGTTTTGCTCTTTTGAAAAAATCCCAAAACCACTGAAACTAATGAGAAAACCAAATAGAAATATGAGAACAAAACGAGATGACTATAATTTATTTAAAGTTAAGATCGGGATATTGAATAACTAGTTAATAATAATAATAATAATAATAAAAACAATTCATACGGCACCGTAGCACGGCAATGCCGCTACAAGGGCGCCTTACGAAACAGCTAACAGGTGGGATGATAAGCCCAAGATAGCAAGTCTGTTAAAAGACTTTACAACATCCACAATTTGCAAATCCTTACATCTCGGTATTTTCGCTGATTGTCCGCTTCGGATGGGACTTCTTCGGACTCTGGCAGTTGAAAAGAGACGCCTCCACGGTGTTCCGGACATGGTTCGGAATTGGAAGTGGAGGTGGAAGAGTTTTCATTTTAGTCGAAGGCACGTCCTACCAATGGAACAATGGTAACTCAATCAATCATTCAACATTTATACGATGTTCCTTGAAAGATAAGAAATGCTCACATCACCCAAACCAAGCGGAAGAGAGCTGTAACTACCACTTTATAGCTCACGTTTTAATGTATCCTACATTCTGCTGCACATCAGTGGTAAGTGCTAAATAAATGTCTCCTTGAAATACAGTTTTAAAGATAAACGACTTATGTGTGTGTGTGTGTGTGATGCATTTCTCATTTATATAGAGCATCTTAAGAAACCTGGTCACACCCTACAATCATTAAAGGTTGAGTAATATAATTATGTATTGCTCTGCTTAATTATGTCTCAATTCTGCTGTACCATTCTACATACATAGGCCTACATACATACATACATACATGCATGCATACATATATACGCGGGGCGCGGTGGTGTAGTGGTGGCGTCGTTGCCTTGAAGCTGGAAGGTTCGAGGTTCGAATCCACCTCGCCGCGTAAGGACCTTGGGCAAGTCCTTCACTCACAATTGCTCAGCACTTCGGCGTGAAACTCCGATGCAGTGTCCGTTCTGCATTCGGGAGCGCCTCTGAGTAGCGTGAGCTTGAAGGGGCGCTATAACAAGTGCACATACATACATATGTATATGTGTATATATCTGGAGCATTCATACTGAAACCCAGTTGAGAGGTAAACCAGACCTACCACGCAAGCCCTGACACTCGGTTGACCACCGTCCTTGACCCCATCATCACAGTTCTTCGCATCCTGTCTCAGTCTGCTACTCGTCGTCTCTGGAGCAGCGTCCGGGACCTGATCGACAACCACAGATGGAATGGAAAACCTCATCTGCATGGCTTCATTGGGTTCGACACGGATCGGGGTCGAGTCCTTCAGGACCGGAAGTGACATGCGACTGGATAAGATGGAAGACGTAGCAGCGGAATCTGAAGGCAACATCATCCAGTAAAAAAATTTACACAAATAATTATAATTATCAAACAAATTTCTGATACGCGCAAGGTCACACCAGCATGTGAATTTGAGGCGTGGATAGTCAGCCGCCAGTGGAAGATGTAGTTAGAGATTCATGCACTTGAAAGAAAAAGGAGAAATGGTAAGTTACGAGCCGCCTTTTAAGCATGGAAGTGAATTTGAGCTAAAAAGCGAGAGAAGAAGCCAAATCCATTCTAACTTTGCCACTGGTTGCACTCTGCCAGTGCCAGTCCTAAGCCTGGATAAAGGAGGAGGGCGTCGCTAATGGTCTTTGTTACCACACAGTGACGTTAAACTGCAAATACACACACAAATCCATTCTCTGCGTGCAGAGGCATGGAATGCACGCGAGCCCTCGACTGTTTTACGTCGGGGTTAAGCTAATGTACAGATATGTTCTACTAATCATTCTAAATGCATACACATTTATGTGGAGCCTTTTGTGCATCACATCCTGGGCGTTACAATCATAACAGCAATAAAAGTAGAAATTATTCTCTACACATCGCGACGATTCAGTAGGAAATAAATTTTGAGGAAATTTCCAGAGCAGAGCGATTCAACAAAGGTGAATTAAATGAAGATAAAGAGTAGAATGATGACTATGCTACAGTAAAAACAATGATGGCGATGATGATGATGATGATGACGACGATGATGATGTCAATCAAACTGAGGATCCTAATTGACATTGCAAATGACGACAATTGATGATGATAATAATAATAATGAAAAGTTTATAATACCTGATGATACTCTTGTAACGGAAGAATGTGACCCGACTCGCTCAATAAAAGAGTGTGCAGTCGTTCTGAAAAAAAGCAAGAAGATTCTAATAATTACCGGCACCTGGCGTTACAATCATAACTTCAAAAATATGATTTATTAATATCATCACATAATCACTATCATTAATAATTAGCATTTCCTAATAAATTGGCTACCTCCTCCCAATACACGGCAAGTGAATGAAAATATTGCACACTTGAATAATGACATCACACATGAATGAGAACGTTACACCGTCGTGTGCAAACAATATTTGATGACAGTTTCCAGCAAATAACCAAATCGAAGGAAGCTCACATCTTCAGAAATGAATGCCACAGACATCCATAAGCGACTACCTTAAAATTCAATTCAAATGCGATCCACGATGAATATTCATCAGCACAATGAATATTCATGAGCACAATGAATATTCATCAGCACAATGAACATTCATGTTCATGAGCACAATGAATATTCATCAGCACAATGAATATTCATCAGCACAATGAATATTCATCCGCACAATGAATATTCATCAGCAAGTTAAATGCATATTTTCATGAGCTATTATTACCGCAAGGAGTCATTCAGATGCATCGATGAAGTCACAACCAGTGGAGAACGGGGTATAGCACTGGTTCCCTGGTTGCCCAGCCAAGTGGAAAGTCTCGGCTGCCCCTGAAGAACGAAGAACGGGGAGGTAGGCATGGTGTCCATAACGGCCATTCCCGAGTTCGGGGGCTGGATCGTTCGTGGAATCGGAGAGTAGGGCAGAAGCGGTGTGTTCGGTGCCGACTGTTTTGAGCCGGACGTTGGAAGCGACAGAAGGATCGACGGAACAAAGTACTGGACCGGACTACGGAGGAAGAATCCTGGCGAGTCCATGCCGAGGACGTGGTTGGAGTCGCTGCCGATGGACTGGACAGGAAATCGGACGCCTCCCGGCTGGAGCAGCTGGACCGAATGGACCGGTGCCTGCACTGAATGAACGGGCATCTGAACCGACGACTGAACCGACCTTTGCATCGAGTGAACGAGCGTTGGCACTGACTGAACCGTTGACGGTTGAACTCGCACGAACTGCGGTGACGATGCGAAACCGTTTGCCACTTTCACGATACTCGAATAAGCTCCGTCCTGACCTTCCGGAAAGTTCCTTTTCGCTTCGCCTGCGGCTTCTACGTTCTTGAACTGTCTGTCGTCGACCTCAACGCCCCTCCCACTTCCTCGGCTGAACATTCCCAGCGTGAGTCCACCGCACTGGCTGCCGCTAACGCCGTTTGGAATGATCTGAACCTTACTGCCGATAACCTTGAAGGCAGAGTCACCGCAGCTCGAAGCAATCAAGCTGCCCGCTCTCGAGAAGTTCAATGGCATGTCCTTCACAGAACGTTCGTTATCGTTTTTGTCTGAAGTGATGCTGGTTCCCTGTTGACCGTGCATGATGACGTCGCGATGTTGAGGCGATGAACCAGTGGATTGCAGTAGAGATGACTTCCCGGAGTTTGCCACAAAGGTCACGGCGGTCAGAAGTTGATTGTTCGGTTGGGTTGGCCAAAGACCCGAACCGTGGTGGAGGTGACTGGCTTTACCAGGAATCTCCGCATCCAGGTCGACGGAGGGCTTTGCCAGACGGATCGGCTGAGGTCGATGGGTGACTCCAGCTGGGACTTCAATGGGAGGGAAGCCAGTGTCCGAGGAAGAAGCGAGTCCTGCAGGATTGACCGGATCACAGGGAACAGCAACATGGCTCGCTTCCTGTTCAGCCACTTCGTCGCCTTTCTCCTCATCTGGAAACAAACGACCGCAGATGACGAACGATCAGAAAGACGTAATCACGTAAATAAACATTTTGAGTAGTGAACAAAGAAATTAATTAATCAACCAAATAGATAACTAACGACTGATTCCTTGATAACATTTTCAACGTTAAATTGTTAAACACAATTTGCTCAGACTATTGGACCCGAGATAACATTTCCACAAGTGACTCAGCTTGTCCCATAGTTTGACCCTGTAAAAAACAAGTTGCATTGATTTCAAAGTCACTTTTAGCACACATTGTCATCAAAGGGTTAAAACACCCAACTGCAATTGGGGCTTAATGGAATTTACGAAGCAAGGGGAATGAATTGAAATGTGACTCAGGAGCTTAAAACCCGTCACTTGTCGGATTCAGAAGAACGACCCTGACTAACCTTTCATCGGATCCTCTTTGTTCTCTGAAGAGCCTTGCGGAAGCTCTTGTCCCGCTTTTAGTGTCGCATTCTTTGCTGACTTTCGCTTCTCCTTCGAACACCACTTCCAGTCTGGATGGCGCCGGAAATGGGCTTCCTTCACCTGCACACAAAGTGTATAGTTTATACAGTAAAAACTAGCCTGCAATGGAAATAAGCGGAGAGGACTAGTAGCTTAGCAATAACAAATTTCTTCAAATGAAAGCACTGATGATACACAAAACTGATGATGCACAAAACTGATGATACACAAAACTGATGATACACAAAACTGATGATACACAAAACTGATGATACACAAAACTGATGATACACAAAGTGAAAGTGTGTAATATTATACATTTAGAAACCTCTATAAAAAACACCAATGTTCTTAATTTTTTTCTCAGCATCTTGCATTTTTCAAGCTCATGCTACAAAATCTAACCACAACCATCGTGTTTTGCCCTACCTTGCAAAAATATCTGCGCGCACCGATGACAGCAGCGATCTGTTCTGCGATCGGCTGATCAAGCTGAACTCTTAGTAACTCACTCGTGGACTACTATAATGAAGTGGTGCTCTTTCTTGGTGACTGGCCCTAGAGCCTGGAATGAACTCTGCCTGGTGCCTAGAGGTCACACCACTACGTTATTTTCACACTCAAAAATCGCCTTATTTAGCTGTGGTTGGACTGGAAGCACTTCTGAGTAGATCACCTTGAAGATTTTCTATATGAAAATTCAATAATAATAATAATAATAATAATAATAATAATAATAATAATAATAATAATAATAGTCCCTAAGTCCCTGGGGGAAATGAAGTACCTCAGGGCAAAAAATAATATTAATAACCAGTACCAAATTTTATTCCTAAAAACAACAAACCTGGTTTGCTAAATCGTAGTACTCCTTCTTCTTTTCCGGTGAAAGCGCGTACCACCATTCGCCGAGAATCTTACTGACGGATCGATTGTCCTGGTTCGGGTTGCTCTCGTGAACGCGGGCGCGGTGACGCTTGCTGAAGATCATGAACGCGTTCATCGGCCGTCGAATATTCGGTTTCTTTTTCGACTGTCAAGCAAAGGAACAAGCCAGGTAAAGAACGAGGAACGTAAATTGTTCAGAGTTACATGCAGTGAACATTGATAAGGCCATCAACAGAACAGCAAGTTTTGTACCTTTCCTATTAAATATGCGTATATACTGCCTCCTGGGGTTCATACCGAAGCATTTGTTTTAATAAACTCAAACGGTGCTTTCTGCCACTTTGCTTTCTGTCCGGAGCACTTCTGAGTAGCCTCGTTGAAAAAGTGCTATATAAATTCTGGAATGAATAAATTAAAGTGTCAATAATTGGATTCAAATTCACTGGTTCAAAGGTCGTTCATTCAAAGGTCATTGATTTAAAGGTCATTGGTTCAAGGACTAGATATAATACTTCAAATTCTGGTTAGTTGGCATCCTACAAACCTAACGAGCGTGTGTAGACTAGATATGTGTTTGTAAATACACAGGTCAAAGTTGCGGTGATATAGTAGCTGCAAGAATAATGTATATAGCAACAGTAATAATATAAAAAACAACAAGAATTAAAAGTAATAGTTAAAAAAACCTGATTGCAGTAATTAACATCTAATGTGTTCTTAAATAGTAAACCATGAACACAAACCGCTTTCTGCTTGTCATTAGCATCGAGTTGAACTGCATCATGGGACAGAGAATTCTGTTTCCCGCCCAAATCCGACAGCTGGCCAACCTCCGCATCACCTGATGCAAACACGTCATCGTCACCATCAGCAGCAGCAGCTTCAGCATCATCATCATCTTCATCACCTGCAACACCTGTGCCATTGTCTTTAGGTGCCAATGGCAGATCTGAAAATAGCCACAATAGAAAAATGTCAACATTGCATGTACAAACTGTGCAAATACATGCCTCTCACTCAAAATTATGTTGGTAAGGGTGCATGTGTGTGTTTGTTTGTGTGCAATGGTGTGCAAAACAGCATATAAATGAGAAAAGTTGAAACTTGGAAGCGCAAAAAAGGAACAATGCGGACAATATTTAGAGTTTCAATTCAATTCTTGAATGTTCAGCGCACTGTTGTACATGTAGACTGCGTTCTAGGTTGTCTTTTAACAGATACATTTCATTACCTCTGCATTATGAAGTTGGATTTTATATTAAAAAAAACTACAAACTAGTCTGTCAAAGTATTTCTGCTACAAGAATAAATTTGTCTCCAATAGTTTTTCTTAGTCATGTCAGTACTGCTGCAGAAATTCACAACATCAAAACACATCTTGTTTGAGACATCGTAAAATATTTCCTGAACATATATTTTCTAGTGCTGTGAATAGAACATCTGCACTAAACCCCTACCACGTCATACTATTAATTTTACCAACCGACTTCAAATGTCCAATTTCAAGGCAAGCATTAAATAGCATTGAACTGACATAGCAATCGATTAGTGTTATCTGTTGTCATTGAAGTAGAAATTGAATTGTATAAAAATTGTTCAGAGATATCTGTTGAAATACGATTCCGATTCGTATGACAAATTTTTAATCACGCGCCTAGAAACCGGCTTTAACGAAGAATGTTACGACCGATGGAAACTCAAGTGTAACAAACAGACTGTGCATTTGTAAATTTAGTGACTCTACCAGCAAGCTTGACCTAGATTGAGCTCATACCGGCAGTCTGCTTACTACTGACTCGACTAAAACAGTGGGACGGACCACTCTGGTCCCTTTGACATTGATATACAGCATTACACTAATTTTTGTTTGTTTGCACTACCATTAATAACTGGTAATCGATAATTCTTGTCAAGTTCAGATCAGTTCAGGAATTTTAACGACCCTCTCTGAACGACTGCGTAAATCACCAGTTGGTGGTGGTTAGAGCTAAAATGAAACTGATCGGCGAAAACAAGTCTGCGATTATAGTTCGGTTTAAAGTTCAATGGGAACGAGAAACCAGTCGGACAAAGAAAATACAGAACGTGCCAGAAAACATTGGAGTGCGATGACAACGATATTATTTTACGGTATTTGAATGTAACAGGACATCCGTAATAAATATCACAGTAAACTACAATTGCATCTGGTAATATTGACTCCCATGCAAACTGCTGTACACAGGATTATTATACGACAGAACCTCAATGGCGTTGAGCCAGTTGTTATTGATGAAGCTGCACACGGAACTTACGCGTTGACTGAATTTGAGAGACTAGATCTTTCGTGTAATGTAACGTAAGTATCATGAGACAAGGAAAGATAATTTACTCATATACATCACTGTTGACAATTATAGTTCTCATTGAAGGTAGTTTGATAAAAGGATTGAAGGGTTTCTTCAGGTGCAGGGTATACAGGGTGCGCCAAAAAAAGTGATCCCGGGCTACGGTGTTCAGCCCATATCTTGGCCAGACATAAGAATTTCTAAATGAAACTTTACAGTCTTAAAGGCAATTCATATTTACGTACAATGGTCAAATTAAAATAAAATATTTCAAACAGAACAAAAGTTATATCACTTGGGCTAAACACCGTAGGGGATTATTTTTTTGGCGCACCCTGTACATATATACATATGCACACTGCAGCCACTATATATTACAGCCACTATATATTACACCCCTTAGTTGCTCCATAGAAGCACTTAAGACAGGCAGAGAGAACCGTCAGTGAAATCTAGTCTTAAGACTTCTGTATGGCCTATTCTATACAAAACAGTTACTTCATCGAACAACACATAAATCACGAGTGATACACGTCTAGCTCAATCTAGTGGACCATTGTACGGCCAGGTTGCTGATAGCACAGTGATATCGTGCCGGGACTCATTGACATTAGGAACAAAAGAACGAATGATTGATTGAGTTAATCAATGTATGAATGAATGATGGAATAAACACACAAAAAACAGAATTAATTCAAAAACCAATAAAAGTAAATTATATGTTTTTCATCAAATAAATGCTCAACACCAGCACATCATACCAGGTGGCTCTGGCGGTTGTACCACAGGTTCCTTTGGTGCTGGTATTTCATCGGCTTTACCAGTTCGGTTGAGGAATGGTATGAGGCTGTGCCACTGTGAGACGACACCATTCGCAACAGTACCACCTACAGCACAGACGAGAAACGTATCAACAGTAAAATTTGCCCATCGGAATTTCTCCGTCTAAAACGTTTAAATGCATACATCAACAGATTAACTAACAGCTGTGACAGATATGTTTAGGCTACATTAGGTTGAATGCACTTCCCCATCTATGAACACTCTCCCATTCAGGGGTGGTCCTTCAGGCCTTCCTCAAACTGTCACTGTTCAAATATTTTGTCCGTACTGTCTGTCGAGGACCATTAGCTGATTACTCACGAGGTTTTGAACATCTGCCAGATAAACACCGAAAGTCCAGACGGATGTTAATTAGAACGATACTTATATAATTCACTTGAAAATCATATCCTACTGACGCATGTTTGGACTGTTTTTATTTTGATCGTGACCTCAACTTCAAGTTGGGATTCAACTAACTGGTTTGGGCAAATGTGTATTTTAGCATTGTAAATTATTCCCCATTGCATGGATTTCAGCATTCGTCCAATAAAAGTCTGATTGACAATTTGAATTTTTGTCAAATAGAAGTATGACTGATGAAAATAATTGGTAACTGGATTGAGGTGGGATTTGTGAAAACAATCTTGCTGAAATCGAAGCTGGATGGCTGAACAATAATTTTTAATGAAATAGAAGTTGAGCTGATGAAAAATAATTGCTGCCTACAAAGAAGTGGGATCGATGAAACGAATTCTTTCCTAAACAGAAGCTGGATCGATGAGAAAGAAAGATTCTTGACAAACTAGAAGTTGGATTAATTAAAAATAATAATGATGCAACGAGTGAATAATCCCATCGGCAGCATACCATCCTGCATTTAAGACGCTAAAATACGCTTTTACCATAGTTTGACTCGGTAGTTTAAAAGGGTCTCGAATCGACTGTACGCCTATCTGGTTCAAGTTGAGAAGAAGAAACGTGCCCAGACACAGCAGATATTAAAACTGCCCTCCTTCTGAAGTTATGTGGGTAGAATAAAGAAAATAAGGTTTCAGCTGAGTTTGGGTTAGAATTGAAAAGAAAAAATGGCCACTATGGCGGCAATATCTTTGTGATACATATATACATAGTGCTCGGGGTTAGAATATTGTCATCACTGTACTCTCGTCGTTGATTAATTAGCCCCTCAAGAAAACTCGGGTTTAAGCAGCAGCAGATCTAGTTAAAGCGAATTCGAGTTCTTTCACACAGCGGTGAGCTTTGGTTTGGGGGTTAGAATGGGTTCTCATTCACACGATGCTTCAGTCTTTGGTACGAATACAATTATCTCCACACAACACAGGACACTGATTGACATGTTGATAGCTGGTTTGTTTGCTACTGTTTAATAACACCGTGCCATAACAAAGATGATCGGCATCACCCTCCTCCTTTCTTCAGGCTTGGGACTGGCACTGCCAAAGAACGAACAGGGACCGATTGTTGATTGATGGGAACCATGCAACAAACACCGATTAAGAGTCCCTTCTGATTGAGGCGGTTTTCAATCAATCATACTCCTATTTATAGATGAAGAAAAGTGGTCCTATATCCTAATCAGCCATGGGCATGAAGCGGTTTTATTTTCTCACCATCGGCATATGAGAGCAGATTGCCAGCCTTCTCCCTTGCCCTTAGATCACCCCATTGGCACTCATTTTATACACAAGTTCCCTAGAGGACACTAGTGAATCAACATTTCTAAACATTCCTCTGTCGGCCAAGACGAGGACCAATGCCCAGGGGATCCATCAACTTTTATGGGCTAGCCGCTAGGTGGCTGGGTAGTTACAGCTCCTATGATTAATGCCTTTTAAAATTGTAACATTACTGTTTAAACTTAAAGCATCTGAATAAATATTACCCCATTTTTCATTTACTCACTATAGAACACACCCACATCTGTCTAAGAACCTTCTTCTGCTAAATTATGCATTGTACAATTAAATTTTCAAAATCAACAACTGAATAAAATTGTTGTTGCGTATACATACAAATACACCATACGATCATATATCTGGTAGCTGTTCTTTTAATGGTTATAGTCCATTATAGTGGTAATAGCAGATATTTTTCAGTAAAAAGCATATTGCTTTTTTAATTGAATTCCCCCATAAAGCCTATAGATAGTTTTGAAGCCTGCAACTGTTCCGTCTAGGGGCCGGAATTTCTGTCACTAATCCTGCTTTTAGGGAAGTGACTCTCCCACTAGGGCATAGCCGGGTGCTGACCCGGATATCCGGATATGCCGGGTATTTAACACCCGGCAGATAACCGGACCCGGTGATGAAAGGTCTTCCGGGCCGGGTGGTAATTATGAATAGCATACCACACATCAAAGGACTTAGCAGCTAACAGGCAAATTCTCTCAACTGCATTATAGTACAATGAACAAACAATCACAGAACAGACCACCTGCTGATGACTGCTTTATATTAGACTATCCTATTTCAAACAGCCTACCCAGCAAGAGGAAGAAGGAGGTGAAGGGTAGAGTTTGTATCACCCTCTTCCATGCTGTCTCTCCTCCTTCTCCTCTCTCTCTTCTACTACCCCTTCCTTAAAGGAACAGTGGTAGACAATGAAGGAGAAGAGGGAGAGTAAATAGTGTGTATATATATATATATATAATTATGTGTGTGACCTGGTGGCTGAATATATATATATATATATATTTAAGTATAAGAGTGGCAACCTCTTTGATGCTTTCTCTTTCTTCTTCATTCCTCCTCTTTCTCTTCTAGTATTACCCTTCCTCTTCCTCCTGCTGCTTGGCTGTTTGAAACATTTAACAGGGGAGAGAAAGGAGATGATGAAGGAGGAGGGGAGGAACAGAGGTAGAAGGTTAGGGAGTATAGGAAGGGGAAAGAGCGTATGTGTGTATATATATATATATATTATATGTATATACACATGCAAGTGCTGCTCACTGACCATAGCTATATAGGTCGGCCAGTGGTCATCTGTCATTAATCCCATATCTTTAAAGCCTGTTTGGTCTGTCACTCCCTCATTCAAGTCAGAGAGACTAGTACTTGTCAGAAGGGATACCTCCCACCTGTTACATGATTCTGCACAATCTGCAGCCAAGCTTAATAGGCCCCCTCTCTAAGACCACCATGTATACATCTCACAGATTAAGGGATGGTACACTTTGAATTATGTCTACATGCAGTTGGACTGCATACACCCCAGAACCTCCTCTTGGCTGACTGGACAGAACAGCATTTCTATATTATAGAATGATTTTATCAACACAGTTCATGAACAGATATTACTGGGTAATACTGGTACCTCTCAATCAATAACCCCTAGCAGAACTCAACCGTAATCAAACTGACACAGAAGAGATTTACTCAATTCCACCAAAGGTAGCTAACAAACAGTGATGTTTGTTTGACAGCATTCAAAGTGAGGACATACTATTCAGTTTAGAGATTAACAATTACTTTTAATACCCGGACCCGGCAGATTTTATTCAAACTACCCGGACCCGGTACCCGGTTGAAAAACGGCACCCGGCTATGCCCTATCTCCCACCCCCATCTCAGAGTTGGCAGTCTATCATGCTAACAATCTGACTATAGAACATCCCCTATAGGGCACAGCCGGGTGCTGACCCGGATACCCGGATATGCCGGGTATTTGACACCCGGCAGATAACCGGAATCGGTGACGAAAGGTCTTCCGGGCCGGGTGGTAATTATGAATAGAATACCACACATTAAAGGGCCTAGCAGCTAACTGGCAAAATCTCTCAACTGCATTATAGTACAATGAACAGACAATCACAGAACAGACAGACTGCTGATGGCTGCTTTATATTAGACTATCCTATTTCAAACAGCCTACCAGCAAGAGGAAGGAGGAGGTGGAGGGTAGAGTTTGTATCACCCTCTTCCTTGCTGTCTCTCCTCCTTCCTCCTTCTCCTCTCTCTTTTACTACCCCATCCTGAGAGGAACAGTGGTAGACAATGAAGGAGAAGAGGGGGAGTAAATAGTATATATATATATATATATATATATATATATATAATTATGTGTGTGACCTGGTGGCTCAATAAATATATATATATATATATATATATATATATATATTTAAAATAAGAGTGGCACCCTCTTTCATGCTTTCTCTTCTTCCTTCCTCCTCTTTCTCTTCTAGTATTCCCCTTCCTCTTCCTCCTGCTGCTAGGCTGTTTGAAATATCTAACAGGGAAGAGAAAGGAGATGATGAAGGAGGAGGGGAGGAACAGTGGTAGAAGGTTAGGGAGTATAGGAAGGGAGAAAGAGCGTATATATGTGTGTGAATATATATATACATTATAAACACACACACACACACTATATATATATATATATATATATATATATATATGCTGCTCACTGACCATAGCTATATAAGTTGCAAAGGGGTCATCTGTCATTAATCCCTTATCTTTAAAGCCTGTTTGGTCTGTCACACCCTCATTCAAGTCAGAGAGACTAGTACTTGTCAGAGGGGATACCTTCCACCTGTTATATGACTCTGCAGCCAAGCTTAATAGGCCCCTCTCTAATACGATCATGTATACATCTCACAGATTAAGGGATGGTACACTTTGAACTATGTCTACATGTACATGTAGTTGGGCTGCATACACCACAGAAGCAGGACTGTTTATCAAAGGCCTCTGACCTCCTCTTGGCTGACTGGACAGATCAGCATTTCTATGCTATAGAATGATTTTATCAACACAGTTCATGAACAGATATTACTGGGTAATACTGGCACCTCTCAATCAATAACCCCTGGCAGAACTCAACCGTAATGAAACTGACACAAAAGAGTTTTACTCAATTCCACCAAAGGTAGCTAGCAAACTGAGTGATGTTTGTTTGACAGCATTCAAAGTGGGGACATACTATTCAGTTTAGAGATTAACGATTACTTTTAATACCCGGACCCGGTACCCGGACCCGGCAGATTTTATTCAAACTACCCGGACCCGGTACCCGGTTGAAAAACGGCACCCGGCTATGCCCTAATCCCCTACTCATGGACCCCCAGCATAAATGTAGCAAATGTGGATTCACGCAGGGTCTATGCTCTACCATTATTCAAGTTAGACCTGGGCCTAACATCGAAGGGATATGAAGCCGATGAAAATTAGGTCATTGACCTAGATTATGATTGTGGCTGTATCCGGGACTTCTGCAGGGCAGGTTTCCATCGGCCATTCCAGGTTGCTTTTTTTGTTATTGATGACTGTCGTAGCGAAATACGAATTAATTTAATGATATTTAAAGAGAACTTGCGAACTAAACAAAATGTGTTCTAAGGAAGAGTTTTGAGATTGGAGTAATACAAATTTAGACGAAATTTTGGGCGATTATATGGATGACGACTAAAAAACCGTCGAAACGATGCGGCTCTATTCTCAATTACCATGCTGATTACCCGGATGCGGGCGTCACATACATCGCCTATGACGCATCAGAAAATACAATCTCTGATTGGCTGACAGGTCATATCCCTTCGATTTTATTCCCAGGTTAGACGCCTCCTGCGCCCCACGCGATGTTTCTGCCCAGCCAAAGGCATCCGTGGCACGTCAAGGGCTTACCGGCCGACCGAAACTCGACGGCGAACTATATAACCATGATGCAATAATTGACCCATCTACTACCACGGCGGCATGGCATTCATCGGGCCGTACTCTGAACGAACTCAAACAGAGAGAATGCGGGACTTTGATCGGATCACCGGTTTTTGCAACAACATGCCTTCGCCGGACGGACCGAGAAAACCGGCAATTGCTCACAACACGCGAATGGGTGCAACGAAACTTTATTTAGCGCCATAACAACTTTTCCCATTTCTCCTCCGATTTCCTATTGATGCCAATAGCCTATTTCGTCCAAATCAATTCATTGAAATACTATCAGGAAGGCGTACCAAATCAGTCTGTTTAATTAGACTAATCAAATCAAGGTGAATCCTATTGAAAGAGGGAACAAAAGCCAGGACAGACAAATTCAGTATCGTAAATCGTAGGCCTAATCTCCAAATTTCTAAACTGCAACTCGAAAGTCAAGCCGCAGCTTATTTACGAGCGCTGTGTCTAGTCAGAGGGGTTGTCCAAACAATAGTAGGCCTACAAATGAGGTCGTAGTCTGGTTACCAAAGGATCAGCGGGGCAGAGTAGCTGGTATAGGGAGGGTGGTGCTTAGGTCGAGAATGAAAGATGCGTGGATGATCAAGCGAGTCATGGTAACAGTTCATAAAGCAGTGAGACTTTAGTTTCGAATGGAAAGCCCGACGAGTGATGGATAGAGGAGCCTGATGAAGGTGATGGTGGGGTGACCAGCAAGGTCAACAGTGAAAACTCAGCACACTGCCATGAACAAATTTTTTATGTAGCCTACAGAGAAGTAGCCTATTGATTACACTGCTCAACGATTTCAAACCCCAAATGAACAAAAAAAGATTAGTAGCCTATTTAGACAAAATGTAATGCACCTACCACCACAACTTTTGCTATTAGGCCTAATTTATCACTGGTGAAATTATTGAAACAGGTTTTTATATAGGCTTAGGCCCATTTCTTACATAATTTAAAAAAAATAAATCACTATTTCCTATATAATTATTTTAAAATAAATAAATCAATCGCTTTCATTCATTCAAACATTCACCAAGTTATTTATATGTTGCTGTATTATTTTTACCCAAAGGATGCAGTCTACACTCTACAGGGCTTTGGCAAATCATTATTATTAGTGTTATAGTAGGCCTTGAGCCCTAATAGTATCAGTCATGGGTTCGTGGTTATAGTAGTAGGCCCAGTGGCCACTATTTGTTTATGCTAATTCACTCATAGCGCCTATTAAGGCATTTCATGAATATTCATAGTTGAGAAATGCGTGGGCAACGGACAGGCGTATTTCGTTTGCAAAAGGTACAAACAGGATTCTTAGCGTTCTGGGGTGGGAGCATTCCGGCGGATATTATGGTGGTAGGTGAGGGGGAGTGGGATGACGAGCATAAGATGGAGACAACTCATGCACTGAGGTTTATCTCGTCGTTACTCATCATCGTCATCGTCGTCGTGATCACGAGGGTCGCCCGAAAGTTAAAAACAAACGGACGATGGATGATGAACAAGAGGCAACACTGCGATGGCGTCACGTGTCTCACGCGACAACACACGCAGAGGGAGGGAGCGACGAGGGGCTGGGACAGCGATCAACACAGACGCAGAGAGGGCAGAGGGGGAGGGAGTGAGGATGGTGCAGAACAGAAGGGAATCAGAGAGCAAGAACGCAAGTGGGCCAAAACGCACGCAACCCGAGCCATGTTGCCATAGCGACAGGCACGCCCACGCCTATTACGTACACACGCATACAGATGAGCAGAGACACACACAGATGTATGCGACGATACCCACATGCAACATACTGGGACGCAGAAACATTTCGCTTATGTCGGCATAAAAAGTCGCTTTACGATGCACAAGGCGGACATCCAAAAAGGACGCCAAGTCCTGCAGTGAAAAACGAGTCAAGGACACGAGGCTTACAGCCGGTTAGTCACCAACCGGCCAGTCAGCGGCAGGCAAGCCATCAGGCCAGTCAGCAATCCCGTCAGTTATCCTGCCAATAAGCAGTCAGCCAACCAGCCCCCATCAACAGCAATACATCCAGGCACAGCCAGCCACCGTGTCCGGTTGGTCAATAGCTAATCTTGATGTCCACAATGAAGTCTCTCCTTAATTCATACGCACTCCATCATTCAGTCAACCACTCAGGTCGTGTATAACAATCATACAACACATTCTGAATCTTCTGACAATCGTGGTAATGTGGCCTGAATTAATTAATCGTTTAAAATCTGTGATGATTAATAGATTAATTAATCGTCTAAAATCTGTGATGATTAATAGATTAATTAATTGTTTAAAATTTGTGATGATTAATCGATTAATTAATCGTTTAAATTTGTGATGATTAATCGATTAATTAATGGTTTAAAATTTGTGATGATTAATCGGTTAAATAATCGTTTAAAATTTGTGATGATTAATCGATTAATTAATCGTTTAAAATTTGTGATGAATAATCGGTTAATTAATCGTTTAAAATTTGTGAAGATTAATCCATTAATTAATCGTTTAAAATTAGTGACGATTAATCGATTAATTAATCGCTAAAATCCACAGTTCTACTTTTAACGAATAAAACAATGAGGAGTGTCCGGTGTGCAATGTCTCACACGGTGGCCTTATTAGGAGCCCACATTAATAACCAACTACATTTTGGTTACATAAGATCATCTAAATGGAAACATGTTTGTGAATTTCTACCAGGCTCTTTCTAATATGCTAAGATAAATGTATTCATGTTAATGTAAACTTCAGACATGTTGACTGACATAACATATATATCAGAAATAGAAACTGGGAAGTAAAATCAGTGTGAATTACTGAGCAGGATTTTGTTTACTTCCTACACAAGCATGTATTTACATGAACACATATAGCATGCATGTGTGTATGAGGGTACACGTATCTAAGTGTTCAAGTATATGTAATACTTATGTATGTGTATGTGTGTATGTATGTATGTGTGTATGTATGTATGTATGTATGTATGCATGTATGTATGTTTGTATGTGTGTATTGTATGTATGTGTATGTATGAACAAGCATAAAAGTAAAGTACAGAATAGTTGGAATGGATTAAAAAAAATAATAAAGGAGAAGAAAAAAAGTAAAAAGAGAAAGTTAATAAAAGAAGAATGATGGCATGCTTATGAAAAAGCAAAGTTCTGATTAAATCGAGGATTGTAATGATGAATGAATGAAATAATGAATTAATCTGTGAATTAAAAAATTAAAATACAACGACTAATTATTATCAAAATAATCGTTGTCATCGTCGTCATCATCATCATCATATTGTTGAAGCATTAAATAGTGTATGGCCAAAAAACGGAATTGAATGATGCAACAACAAAAAACTAACTCAAACCTGATGAAGTTGCCATCGGGACTTCAGTTTTCCCAGAGTCTGTTGTCGTCTTTAAGGTCATCAGCGGTCGAAAGGCCAAACCCGGACCAAACCGAGCCACTTGCTGATACTCTGCACTGGTCTCCAAGCGACCGAAGTCGGGAACGCTTTTCGTGCCCGAAGTCGCAGTAAAGCCGAGACTGAAAGACGCACTTGACGAGTAGTTGAGGGGAGTCCTGGGGACCGCAGGTTCCACCTGCCTCTCTCCTCGGTCCACAGTCAGTGCCTCCAGGGCGCCCCGGCTGGGAGAACCGTGGTACCTGAGGAAAGTATCTGGACTGAAGCGGAACTGCATTGGGTTGGAAGGAGCGACGAGGAGTGGCGACCTATGTGGCGGCTCAAAAACACGCTCAAGGGACAAGGTGCTTGCTGCACCGCCGGACCTCTGGTGTTGGTGAAGGGAGGAGAGCGAAACGAAAGATGTGGAAGACGGGTGCGTGGGAAGAAAGGGAACCGGCGGAGTAGGCGATAGACTTTCGACGAACGGAGAGACCGGAGAGTAACGCTTATCGTTGGCAACGGGCGGCTTCGGGTTGCAGAGGGACACGAGGATGGTGGCCACCTCCTGTTGGTCGGACCCCACGAGATCGGTTTCCTGGTTCAAAGGCTGGCTGTTTCTGCTCGGGGTGTCCGACTCGAGTGGCGTCCGACCCTGCGACAGATGTCGCGAGCAGAAACCACGTCGCTGCGACTCCTTCGAGCACCCGGCTCGCGAGCAGAGCCGTCTCCACTGCTTCCCGTTGAACTTCTTTCGAACGCCGCTCGGCGTCGCCACCACCTGGCCCTTCTGGAACTTCTCCTGGGCGCCCCGTGAAAATCCCCCATCTCTCGGGTTGCCGTCGATGCTGCCACGCGAAGACGAACCCCCCGGACTGTAGTCCGTGTTTCCAAACCACGGCTTCGTCGAGTCAACCGGACTTCCTTTCGAGTCGACCGAACCCTGGTTGCCGACCGAGGACGACGTGCTCACCTGGCTCTCGGCCCCTGGACTCTTCTGGAGGAACGCATCCTTCGCCTCCACACCACCCTCACCCCCAACTCCACATTGGATAGTGCTATAATGTCGCCCCGACGTCAGCTGCACGATCTCCGCCTCCTCGGAATCCTCGAACCACGGAGACTGGAGGAGGCGGACATTAGCCCGGGACACCCAGGTCCTTGCCCCGCCATCCCCCACCAAGACCAGGTAGGTCCACGCGGACCCCTGCTGCTTCCGGTCTACGATCCGACCCGCGTAGAACTCGATCGCCTCCGAGCTCATCCGAGCGCAGACGTCGAGGCCGACGATGACGTCACTCGCCGCCGGCGAATGATCGCTGATGACGTCGACGGATCGATTCGATCCGTGGAAATTGTCGGTGTGTCCGTCGTTGTCGAAGAGAACCTCGACGACGTTGCAGTTGTGGATTGCCTTGATCAGACCGGGCAGGTAGATGTTGTCCTGACGAGCGAGGACCCGGTGGTTCTTCCACTCGTGCAGGTCCAAGGTCACCGTCACCATCGTCGACGGGTCAGCCTCGATCGAGGTCGTTGACTCGGGCGGAACTGCGGTCGGCTCCGGGGTCGCCGCTGTCGAGGTTTCGAAGTCCACGTCGTGGTGTCTCTTCTTCGGGGGTTTCATGATCGGCCGCCCGTCCGAGTGGCACGACGTGCTCAAGACCGTCGGAGTGGTGGCATTACCTTGAGTGGAGCAGTTACCGCCAGGCGTAGTATCACCTGGATTAGTCCGATCTGGAGCAGCCGCTGAATTGGTGCCACGCGAGACGATACAGCTTTCGAACTGGAAAGCTACGTGGTTGTCATGGGAACCGTTAGTAACGATCTGCTTTAAGATCTCGGCATCTTCGTCCGCCTTCCTCCGCTTGACCTCGGCGCTTCTCGGGTCCGTTTGAGGTGAAGGTCGCTTCTGGCGCTCGTTACCGGCGACTGCGTCCCGTTCGCCCATCTTCAGCGACTTGCCCTCGCAGTCCGACAGTTTTCCGCCTTTTCGCTTGCCACGCCTTACCATAACCAAACCTGAAAGAAACAGAAAACGGAACATTAATTTTGTCAAATGAGGCAAGTCAGAGTATACACACTATGTACACAGAGGGATCTAGGTTAGTTCATACAAACATATATAATATAATATATATATAATCTATATATGCATTGGCGTACAGGTATTTCAAGCATGTTAATTTCACGGTCCTTACAGCTTGGGATGTCACGTCATGAGCTCAGATTTATGCTAGTGGGCCAGCAAGGACATGTGAGTAGGCCTAAGCATTTAAGTATATGTGAGTTAATATATACTACTCAGTGTGTGTTTGTGGGGGTATTTATGTATGTGCATGCATGTGTGCATGTGCGCATGCGTGTGGAGAGAGAGTTGCATAGCAGCATTGTCCAGACCTCTCTTTACGATATCAATAAAATCGAAGTAGAAACTCATGTGACAACTGTTTAGTAACTGTTGTATATTATTGGCAAACAGCTATTTCGTATCTCTTCACTCACATCAAACTCTGCCTATCCTAAAACCTTGAACTGACAATTCTACACTTTTCAAAGACACCTGCAAGTATTATGTCAACGAATCGGTTCTTGAAAAGAGCAGTGATGCCCAGCTCTAGGCAACTAAGAAAATCCTTCATATTATATTGCACCACAATCAACAAACTACCCGGTAGCCTATACCAGAAGTGTCGGTATTCAGACACACACTTCTGATACGCATTGCAACATAATTTAATCAGAATAACAGATTGTAACTGAACACAAATCAATACTCGATTCATTCCGATATCAATCTAGGCTACCAATAAATTCGCAAACTACCGCAATCTTGTGATCACACACTTTGGCAAAACACTCCGATCCACACGCCGCGCGCACGCACACAAACACACACACACACACAAACGCTCACACACACACACACACACACACACACAAACAAACACACACAAACGCTCACACACACGCAACGCCTACTTTATCTGCCTACTGTTGACAAGGTCCGCTAATCCCTCCCGTCAGCATCCTCCTTCTGGACTTCCCCACCGACCCTCTCCTCAGCAGGGAATTCCACCACTACCTTCGGTTTTCAACCTCCCTCCCCGGCCATCCCTCCACGGTGGCTTGGTCCCGGCGCAGACCCGACCGCCCGTACCATTCGGCGCGCCTATACAAAAGCACTTTGGACGCCATGCACCAAACCCGACCGACAGACAGGACTGGATGGATGGATGGAAGACTCTTCGGCTCATCCACACACAACGCCCAGGGCAGATCCAGGGCCCGGACGCCGGGAGGGGGATGGTCGAGGGTAGGGAAAGCGATACAATCAGGCGCCGTTGGACTGTGGAACGAATGGGAAGACTTTCTGAGTATCAAGGACACGGGGGCGACGGGTGGCCTCGCGCGTGATCTCACGTGACGTTAATGATAATGTAAAGTAAACGCGGCGTAATAATGTGGCCGATAATCTGTTTATTTTACAGCATCGTATAGAATCGTATGGGATCAACGTCACGGCGTAATTGCAGTACCAGGGACCGAAGCATAGACAATATCTTAGTATAGTATAGTATACTATAGTATATAGGCTAGTATCTACTGACGACACTAAACCTAACCGACCCTCACGACGCTTAACCTGATCCTCACGACGCTTAACCTGATCCTAACCGACCCCCACGACGCATAACCTGACCCTAACCGACCCTTACGACGCCTGACCTCACCCTAAACGACACACACGGTCCCCGATACTGCAATTACGCCGAAGTCACAGTTATTTCAAAAGGCAAAATAGACACCAATAAATGTGAAAAGAAGGAAGAATGTCTGGCAAATTTAACTGGAAAGTGCCAAGATCTATAGGCCTACGAAAACTACGAATTAGCTGGTTCCTTGATTTGTCTTCTGTTCGATAGAAATCTTGCGTCTTACGATTTTTACGATAATCCAAGAGATTTTACAACGCTCGCTAGCACGGAAAACAGCTATCAAAATTCCATAAAAGTCAGTTAAATACCCACATTGTGCTATCCTCAATGGGACGATTAAGAGCCCTGAGAGTAAAGCGTAAGAGGACAAAGCGGGGGTTAAAAACAACCACCAACCCATACCGAAAGGGGGCTCAAACCGAAGGGTTGGCTAGTACACGTGGGATTAAGTGAACGCCCCTTAGAGCGACGCCATTCATTCATTAGAGGTAGGCAGATTTCGCCGGAATTTCACAGCCACAGACGACAAAGGCCGACATCGTCGGGACGCGTCACGACGCTCGACAAAAAACACGCCCAAAAAAGCCCAAAGGAATGCGGCATTCACACATTCCGTCTGTCGTCGTCTGCTCAGCGTATACTATACATACACAAGCGGCGCGAAAGTCCTGTCGACGTAGGCTATACGTACAAGACGTAGATGAGTACGGTTTTATCAAGCCCTCAACTTTAGACGACGAAAACACACATACATATACTTATACTTAAACATACAATCCGACAGACAATCAGACATACATTCATACCCATGATTACATTCATACATATAGGCCTACATACACACATTCATACATAGGCCTACATACACAGGATATACAGCATATAGCCTACACTTAGTTACATACAATGCAGACTGAAATACATTGAGGCAGACAATTGAGACAAGCAGATTGGGTGGCAGACACGAAGAATATTATTGATAGAAGCGAAAAACCGGTGAATGGACGACACAAATACAAACTGGCGAAATTACTAAAGGGGGAAAAAGGCAGGACCAGCCGACATGTCGAGGCTAAGACATATATAGGCTACGGGTAGACAGACAGTGGCAGAAAGGGACACAGTCATTATTAATCAGCCTTGAGGCTTGAACAATAGGCGAACTCGTAAACCCAACCAGAATAATCATACAGCTCAAGGAGACATTAATAATAAAAATTAGTCATCAGAACTCTGACAGGTCATCATCCTTCAACAAAAGGTCGATTTCACGTCAAAATCAGCAATTACACACACCTGAACGAACTCGCCTGTATGTTTCTATATTATAGGTACTAGACAATTACTATCCACTATTGTGCAACGCATAAAAGTGCTGACAGCAGCCACAGGCCTATACGCAATGCGGTATACTAAAAGTATACGTCATCATGAGCAAAAACTAATAAATCAAGAAGCAAATAAAAAGAGACCATGCAGATATAACTGGAAGAGTCACCGCTGGCGAACTCCCCACGACCCATAGAGCACGAACGACAAATTCCCAGTTAGGGCTGATGACACTAGACACTTCTGGGACTACGAACGCTGAAAACGAGGAGTGACGATCATCAAGGCTCAAAGCCATGGTGGTGTTTAGAGGTGGTTTTACGGCTGAGTCAACCCCACCCACATAAAATGCATCACCGTCATTAAAAAAATAAAATGATAGAAAAACTTGTGCAACGGAAAATCTCATAAAACTAGACCTCAAACCATGTCAAATTAGAATGCGTATACTATGTCACATTCTGATGCGCACTATGCCACATTAGAATGAGTACTATGTCACGTTCTGATGCGTACTATGTCACGTTCTGATGCGTACTATGTCACATTAGAATGCGTACTATGTCACGTTCTGATGCGTACTATGTCACGTTCTGATGCGTACTATGTCACATTAGAATGCGTACTATGTCACGTAATGATGCATACTATGTCACATTAGAATGCGTACTATGTCACGTAATGATGCGTACTATGTCACATTAGATTGTGTACTATGTCACATTCTGATGCGTACTATGTCACATTAGAAAGCGTATCACATTAGAATACATCATATGTCACAATAAACCACATAATATTATGTCACATAAGACATCTGAGCAAATGCATCGTTGAACAAAATTCGTTATTTTGCGATCAACTGATTAATCCTGAGCATTTCTTCCAACGCTTGGATCGGTGAAGATAATGCACTAATAAAATGTCCAGCCAATGTCCACACATGCAAAAATACCAAAGTCACATGAATACATGCATACACACATACTTACACACCATACTTACACACCATACTTACACACCATATTTACACACCATAGTTACACAACATACTTACACAACACACTTACACAACATACTTACACAACACACTTACACACATAATAGCCCATAATAAACAAACGAACAATAATAATAAATTAATAATAATAATAATAATAATAACAATGACGATTTCTAAGGCGCCGTAACACAGCCATGCCGTTACAAGGGCGCCTCACATACTAAACTAAACAGCAGGATAGGCTTTGAGGAATAAATGAGTCTTGAGTCCAGATTTGAAGGAGTCAACTGAGCCAGCCGCTCGCAGAGCAAGTGCAAGGTCAGTATACGTAGCACAAGTAAGTAAGTAGGCCTATAGCCTTTATTACTCCATTATAAAACGCACAAAAGAACAATGTAAGCTTATTCAACAATACAGATACAGTCAAATAAAATAAAAACGTAGCCTGCATGCCCGCATGCTGCGCTCATTGATACCTTACCTCATTGATTGCGATATATCACGAAAAACACCAATCTGGTTGTAAGCAGATCACCACATGTACCTCTCTGAACAAAGACTACGATTGAGCGAGATAGCCTACCTATAACATCTGATCGCAAAACGTTTACACTTACAACTGCTCTTTGTAAGATGGCCCGATTATGAGTAGGCTATACCATCAGTTCACACATACATACGACATGAAACGCTTTCGCAATCGCCAATGCTGATAGGCTATAGCCTGGATCGGGCATCCCTTCGTTAACCTCGATCGACTCTCTTTGTTGCTTGCCCAAGATTGCCAGTCGGTCTCGACCAGCCTCTCTCAGCCCACGGTACAGGATTTGCTGACATAAGCATTGCCAAGCATCGCCAGGTTCGTATAGACTTCTGAAACTTAGCATGCACGCGCAAACCACGCAGGCCAGCACGGTAACGTTCGGAAGCCGGACATTTTTGTTCTCGCTAGACGAGTTCGCGTTCAATTGACGCTGATAAAGAAGTTCGTGTGTATACGACGTACATGTGCCGTGTGACCTACCACACAATAGTATACACGCACAGGGTTATGAAGTCATCTTGAATATTACACATGTCGCTTCTACCCGAGGAGGGGTCTTCAGAGGGCCACGAGGACGTAAGCACTGGCTATAAGAGTCACAATCTCCAAGTTCAAAGTTGACGACTCGGCGTTCGCGTCTCACGCCCTTTTACTGAACAACGGTTCATAATGGTCCTTGTTGTTCAAGACATTTCTATAGCGCATCTTTTGTTATCTTTATTTATGTCGACGTAGGTATAAATGCATCGTCAGCATTTCTAATAATTATGGCGACCAATCACCTCAGAATGGGGTCAATATTAAAGTCCCTGCGCATGACCTCAGATCTGCAACAAGGCCCATATAATCATTAATCACCTTTCTCTATACCCCTCCTCTATCCACTCCTATGCTCTATCATCTCCTACAATCCTCTCCTAGGCCTATATCTTCTCCTCTTCTGTCTTATATCCTCTCCTTCCCCATCATCTTCTCCCTTTTCTCTCTTCCTCTCCTCCCTCTCATCTCGTCTCCTCCCTTCTCCCCCGTCTCCTCTCCTGTCCTCTCCTCTCCTCAACTCCCTTCTCGTCGCCTCCCTTCTCCTCTCCACTCTCCTCCCCTTTCTCCTCTCCTCTCCTCTCTCCACTCCACTCCTCAACTCCCTTCTCGTCGCCTTCCTTCTCCTCCCTTCTCCTCTCCACTCTCCTCCCCTTTCTCCTCTCCTCTCTCCTCTCCTCTCTCCTCTCCTCTCCTCTCCACTCTCCCCCTTTCTCATCTCCTCTCCTCCTTTCACCTCTCTTCTCCTCTCTCCTCTCCTCTCCTCTCCTCTCCTCTCCTCTCCTCTCCTCTCTCTTCTCTCCCTGGCTAGCCAGCTGAATGGCGCTCAGGATTTCTAAGAATAAAGGCGCTGTCGGTGAACTCACATGACAAAATACCATAAATAACCCGGCCAGGTACGCCTATAGATATATCGCTCGGTCGGTCGCTCTCTCTCTCGCTCTCTCGCGTCAGACGGGAGTCCAGGCTTTCGGCGCAAAGGATCTTCAGACATCAGCCACTGGGGCGGGGACACAGTGCCCCGAAATACACACACAAACACACACACACAAACACACACACGCACACACACACAGACAAACAGAAGCGCACAGAGACAGACACAAAGCTACACAGACAGACACAAAGCCAGGCACACAGACACACGCAGGCCAAGAGTGAGAGAGAGACACCCATGCAGAAGGAGAGATAAACACGTAGACACAAGCACGGATACAGCTATTAATTATGGCACATAATATATCAAATACAGACAGACAGCGAGACAAACAGGCTGGCATATCCAGACATAAGCGCTAAAGATGCATGCTCTATTGAGATACAGACGACAAAAAGTATGCACACAAATGACACGCACAGCGCAGAAAGGCAGTGAGACAGACAGACAGAGACTAACACACAGACGGGCACCGAAAGAGAGGCAGACAGGCAGAAGCACACAGACAAGCACAAAGAGACAGACAGGCGGACATATTGCTGAGACATAGAAGCACGCAGAGTTCCGTCATTGAATGAATTGAAACAGGAAACATCGACGGAAATGAAAACACCGAACACCTCTCATGTCTCTCTTAGATCCGTTCCATAAATATATTTTGCTTATCACAATCACAATGGCAACTCCTTAAGTCTTAAGACAATGACATTGTGACGAGATTATATTTCTCGGCAACCTTCTTAGATGGCAAGAGAATAATAGGTGTAATTGAAGACCCCGCCACTGGTTTTTCTCTGCCAGTGCCAGTCCCAAGCCTGGATAAAGGAGGAGGGCGACACTAATCATCTTTGATAATTATGGCGGTGTCGTTAAACATGTAACAAGCAAGGTGTAACTAGAAAGGTGTCGTTGGCCTACAGATGTCCAAACACGTACAAGCATGCACTATTGCACAGTATACATTTATAGGGCTATACAATGTCATATGCGTTATGTAAATACGTGCATGGCCCTGATCGTGGCAATTATGATAATGAATGTGTAAATAACAATTAGGAAAAGTTCCTAAATTAAATCATGATAACAACTACAGCTGATTTACTAATTTGCTGGTACTGGTAGGCTGATAATAAACGAAAGTAACATGTTGATCCTCACCTGATTATTAGAAAAAAGAATTAAGATTCACAAACCGGCAAACTAGTTTTCGTATGCGGCCTACACAATAACTATTTTAAAATACTACAGCGAGTAACAGAAAGAATGAGCAACGCCGTGTAGTTTCCACGTAGGTAAGAAGATCACATGTCACATACACACACACATACACACTACTACAACAACACGATTCGACTCCAACAACCAGGCATACAACAGGCTGTCCGCTGACATACAACCACGCCGCAGACCCACGACGTCATGAATATTCACGACAACGATTACGACATTTCGCCAAATTTCCGAAATTAGCCGACCAGTAACAATTATCCGTGTGTACGCTTGCGTACTATTGCTTGTATACATCCGTGAGGACGTGTGAGTGTGTCTGAATGCCTGTATGTCTTCGTCTGTATGCCTACGTGTGTTCGTCGCCCACGCTTCGATCAGCAGCGGACGATATGAATAGCGCCTGAGTAATCGGTGCATAACCATAATGAATGACATCAGCTGCGAGGCGCTCGAAATATTTCGCCAACCCACTTGATCCGCCAAGCCACGCCCACCGCATGCCTGGCGTCAGCAAGCGCAGATAATACGCGTCTGGCATTCTACGTTATAGTATGTGGACGCGAGTTATCGCAGCGAGACGACGCCACAGCTGAGTTGTAGCGTTAACGAAAGCTTGCGGTTCATTTCATGTTTTTCATAGACGTCCACGGCGAACCAGGGCAGCAGCCGCTCGCCAAGGAGACTCTTGAAAACATCGGATTGTTTAGTATTTACAGTCGAGACTACGGCGATCAAAGTCTCTCGACGGGCATTATTCTAAGGGGGTCATGATCAGGGAGGGGGAGGGAGATTGGGGGCAGTGAGGGCCTCGTACGGCTGACAACAGGTTGAGGGTCACTTCAATGCCGCCCTGTGTAATGTCACGTATTTTCATGTTCAACTGTTGTTATGTGACAGATTTTTGTGTGACAGATTTTTATGTGACACGCCGTGATGCCATTGAAAGTGACGTAGTAAGATTTATGTAGCACAGTTTCAAGAGTTCGCCTTACACCACGCAGACGGTCTTTGACTTGAAATGGAATGCTATTACAAAGACGAGAATGAATAGACAGACACGTTATAACACAAACGGACGAGATTTTATATGATGGAATGTGAAGTTGTGAACCGAACGAGTGATAAAACTTGTCTTTGTATTCATTCTCGTCCAATAACATTGTCAAAAAAATTTCTAGCAGATCTAAAGATCAAAAATTAGGGCTGACTTTGATAAATTTCTCCAAATCGTTGTTCAATTGCTCATAAAATCTCAAAAAGTAATTTGTAAAATAGTCTCATTTTTACAAAATGGCAATGTTACGTTATGTTACGTATGACAACCAAGACACTGTAAAATTTCATGAAAATCAATTGCTGTCCAGTGCAGAAAGAACAGTGGCAACGCATCTTTGTAGAGGCAATCTTTGAACATGGCAAGCAAATAGTACAAAGGAAGCCATGACAACCAATGAGGATTACCAATGGCAACACAATGGAACAAACGAAGCCATGGCAACCAACACAGCTGACCAATAGCAACAAACAGGAAGTAAAGAGTCCATAACAACCAACAAAGTGAACCATTGACAACAAACTCAATGGAATCCATGGCAACCAGTGGAGGTGACCCATGGCAACCAGTGGAGGTGACCAAATGAATCCATAGCAACCAGTGGAGGTGACCAAATGAATCCATGGCAATCAGTGGAGGTGACCAAATGAATCCATGGCAACCAGTGGAGGTGACCAAATGAATCCATGGCAACCAGTGGAGGTGACCAAATGAATCCATGGCAACCAGTGGAGGTGACCAAATGAATCCATGGCAACCAGTGGAGGTGACCAAATGAATCCATGGCAACCAGTGGAGGTGACCAAATGAATCCATGGCAACCAGTGGAGGTGACCAAATGAATCCATGGCAACCAGTGGAGGTGACCAAATGAATCCATGGCAACCAGTGGAGGTGACCAAATGAATCCATAGCAACCAATACAGGCAACTAATGGAAACAAGCTGGTGCAAATGAATCCATGACAGGCACTGGTGGTTACCAATGGCAACGAACCTTCAGGCAGGACTTCTTATCAAAAGATCAGTAAACATTGAGGAAGCCATTGGCAACCAATGCATGCTTCATCATCTAGGAAACCATGACAACCAATACAAACAAAAGAAAGCTAGATGAAACAAATCATCAGCAACCAACTATACCATAGACCAATTTAAAATCATGGCAACCTACAAGACAAAGGAATAATGGCAACAACAGAGAACAAAGAAAACAGACGTAGATGGACAGTTTTTACAATGTGCAGATGAAAAGAACACAAATCAAAGGTAACCAATGGTAGCCAATGGTGACCAATAGTGAATAATTTCAACAAAATTATATGAGAACCATGGAAAATATCACCAAAGCTTCAAACAAATAAATGCATTGGAAAACTAAATTCGAAGAAACCAAAGCCGACGTTACATATACCATGACAGCTTATATGATTATCAGAAGCATAATGACATAAATGTCCCACAACTCAATAAGAACTATTTATTATCTAGTGTTATCTAATTTCAACAGTATCCATGGCAACTGAATCTTAATTTGCACTGAAACCACTGACAACCAATGACCAGATCAACAAAAAACCCATAAAAACACTAGAATTTGACGCGTAATTGTTGTGCAACTGTATTGTGGTGCCACATATATTGTTGTTGTTGGTGTTGTTGGTGTTGTTATCGTCATCATCGTCGTCATCATCATCATCATCATCGTCGTCGTCGTCATCATCATCATTATGATACAATAGTCATTATCATTATTATTATTACTGCTATTACTATGATCGCCAAACAAGCAAAACAAATTGCCACAAGATTAATGGTACTATAGCTATTATCATAAACCGGGCGACGCCCAACTGGTCAAAACAGCTGGCTGTACGTAAGAGCAGAAAGGTCCAAGAGCCGACTGACTGCTCGCTGCACGAGCCAGAGACTGGGTCCAGTTCAATAGCAATATTGATCTAGCAGCCGACCGATAGACCGACCGACCGACCAGGGGCGTACGTCGGTCCCGCCGCCGTGAGCCAGGCTACGTTTGAAGAGCGACGACCCTGGTGTACTATACCCTGGCGCTCTGAATTCGGTTAATGTTGTTTAATGGCCGTTCAGCTAATAGACGTTAAATAAAAAGGATTTCTGCACCACCTTCGAGAGTCTAGTTTATCTCATCCGGCTTTATTTATAAATGCCGACTACGTAGCATTATACGTGTAATTACATTATGTACATACAATTAACAATGTCATACATGTAGGCTATGTATGCATACATTACGTACATACACAATAATACTATGGCTGTGACTAGGGGACCGCCAGGCGGCTGTCGTATTTCAATTACTAGCGGACCGCCAGTCACGTGTAACCTGTCACATGACCCGAGTCACGAGTCCAGGCGGCCGTCTCATGCTGAATCTGCGAATGGCGGCCATGCCATAACGAATATTATTATCTAATTTGAAGTTCGATTTTTGAAGAAAAAGTTCTTGTAACTAACCCTACCCTATCCCTAACCCTAACCCTATCATGTATATGAAGATTGGTTACTTACTCTGTCCTTAAAACAAGAAAAAACAAGAAAACTTTTGTCCGACATAAAACAAGCAATCGATAACTGCCGCCATTATTCAAGAATGAAGACTCGTGACTCGGGTCATGTGACAGGTTACATGTGACTGGCGGTCCGCTAGTAATTGAAATACGACAGCCGCCTGGCGGTCCCCTAGTCACTTCGTAATACTGAAATGTATGGGTTTAACGACTCTTTTCCATTACGAAGATGATATCAGCGTCGACTCCACGTTTATATTGCGACCGAGCAACCCGCAGTATGTAAAGATCCGACCGGGGAATCGAACCCGCGTCGCCGGCGCGGCGAGCGGGCTACAACCCACTCGGCCACCCAGGACCCTCGCTTCGTAATACTATAGTACGCACATATTATATAGGCCTACGTGTCTCTTCATCTGCTCTAACTGACTCGCTTAGTTACATCGGTAAGAGCGCTGGCCGCGCGTCTGTACGCGACTCTGTGAAAGAGAGCGTGCGGGCCGCGGTTAGCTTCCCGAAGGTGGTTATTTCAGAGATTCAAAAAATCTCGGGCTAGCGCGGTCTGTCCACGGGGGTCTAAATGTCGTAGCGGCACTAATCGTCTTTGAAATGGCAGTGTCGTTAAACATGTAACTTCATCTGTTCTAATGCAATGTCTTTGTGTCTGTTTGTCTGTCTGTTCGTCCTTCCGTCCGTCCGTCTGTTTGTTTGTCTGTCTATGCGGGCCTACTGTTATACTCCGTGTGGTCTTGGTACGCGGTAAACAAAGCCATATGACTAGAGCGTTGATATGATTAAATGCAAATTTCTGGTGAATGAAAATCTGGACCACAGTTCTTTCCAACGCAAAAACAAGAAATCAAATCTAGCGAAATACCACGAATTGTATGAATGGATTCTTGGAAGCAACCGAGAATATCGGTGAATTATTGAAGGTGTGAGTGGATGAATGAATGGATGGATGTAATAATGGATGAATGGATGAAGAATAGATGGATGAATGCATGGATTCATTGGGGGATGCAGAGATGGAAGGATGGATGCATGAATGGATGAATAGATGAATGGGTAGATGGGCAGATGTAAAAAATGGATGGATGGATGGTCGAAGAGTGGAAAGATAGATGGATGGATTTATGAATGCATGGATGGATGGATGGGTGAATGGATTGATGGATGGCTGGATGGATGTATGTATGAATAAAAAATAGATGTCTTGTCTGCATCAATGGTTGAATTGATTGGCGTATTATGTTGTTGACTGAATTGAAAAATCAATCCAATGAGTTGTTGCACAAAGAAACAGAGACAAAATAGACAATGGAAATTTGTTAGGGAATTATTATTGAAGAAATTATGAATGAATAAATTGGTGAATGTTTTAATCAGTCCATAAATCAATTGACCAATGGAATAAATGAGAAATGCTCAATGAATGAAAGTATAAACAGGTACCGGTATGTGAGTCAGCCAGCCGGTTGGTCGGCCAGCCAGCCAGCCAGCCAGTCAGTCAGCCAGTCAGCCAGTCAGCCAGTCCAATAACCATCTGGCAAACGTAATGGGCAATCTAAACGAGTCAACTGAACTACCCTGGTACTCACATAAACAAGACTATGAGCTGAGAGTGAACAAATTTAGTTCATCCAATAATAATATTTAGAACTATCAGTGATACTCAAGCATCACATTCAGTGGCAGTTGTGATAGCAAAGATATTATAGTCTTTGGTGATAGGATCATCCGCCTTATCATAAACTTCATTAATCATTATTCTCATTAATCATATTGTCATCATACTGGAATGATCACATAGAATGATCACATGGACTTACAAATGATCATACTTAATGATCATGTATTCTCAATAGTTGATCATAATTTGGAATGATCATGACTTGTAATCATTTCGTTAGGATCATAATGAATGATGATCATCTGCTGAACAATGATACAAAATAATCACCACACCATTCATTCAGGTATGAGTTGACCCTATTGTTTAAACACTAGAGTCCTATTGTTTAAACACTAGAGTCCTATTGTTTAAACACTAGAGTCCTATTGTTTAAACACCAGGGTCCTATTGTTTAATCACCATCAATTCTCATCTGACAAGATACTGAACTATGCAAATGAATAGGTCTATAATACCGTCTATTTTATATCAACGGACACAGCACTCAACTTACCATTGCATTCTATGGATTTAAATGGCAAAAGGTTTAACCCCACCCACATTAAATAAATCCCTTACCAGAAAAGACAAGTGCTTTGCACATACAGTTGAGGAGAACCTAGCCACACACACTGACACACACACAAACATCTAGGTCCTAATCCTGCGTTCGGCCTATAATATTGTTTATCAAATTTCTCTCAAGCCTAATTGACGTCGGCTAGCGCTGATGGGCTTGACTTTCTGCGCACTTGTTGAATATGTTAGCGTGGGTATGCCTAGGCCTACGAGGGCCGCTTGTAATAATCGCTATGCTCAAGGAAGGAAATCTTCTCGCCTACGGAAGGTTTTTACACGGACTATCAATAACTTTTTGCTGCGCTGTTCAATTTTCATCACGACGCAATGCATTAGGTGAAACCAGTTTAAACTTTTTTGGATCATATTTTTGGCGTTTATTACGCTACGTGTGTATTCAATCACATATTTGACGTTAAAATGCGTCTAGGTCGCCACCGCCCCCTCACCTCGATCCCAACCCATCACGACCCAAGTCAAAACAATTTCTCTGGGCATCCAGGCGTGACGCATTCCCACGTGGTCCAGGGTTGGAATTCCATTGTCACTCACTTAGGGCCACACTAACCTGGATATGATGACCTTATGATAAACAAAGGAATTCGCCCGTCTAGCGTCTCTTTCGCTTGATCGCTGGCTCGGAAGTTCCGAACGAAGACAAAAAGTTCAAAATCAAAGTCCGTTCTTCGTTCGAACTTCTCAAGTATACGATGAATTTCTCAGATTTCGTAAAGAATTCTGATAATTCTCGCTCGTTCCGATCGTCAATACTGAATGAGATAATGACGAGGATTCATTGACCGTGATTGGAGCGGCTGGTGTCACGTGCCTGCAACGAACGCTTCTGATTAGCGGCTATTTTTAGTAACTTCTTTTGGGGTGTTGAATATTCATAAGGTTAGTAGTATGTGCCGTCCACGCACGTGCACGAAACGTGAATCGGGTAACCGGCAGGGTCACGAAGGACATTAAGTGCTGCCACATAGCGAGTAGTGCAGTCAGCTATTGGCCGTCTGGCGAATGAAAGTGTCTATGCAAGCGACGCAAAGAGTCTTTAGAATTCAAGGTGGATGTTAATGCAGCACAGAGGAAACTTGAAAGTCATACAAACCAACTAAACTTATAAGCGTCAACACTTTCAAACCACACTCTTGATCATCTGTTGAAACATCATTGACGTTTTCTACAGAGTGCAAAGTAGCCCACAAATCGTAGCCTAATCTAGAGAATTATACGACTCCCTAAAAATTCGAAGACACAGGAATAAGTTAAGAGCTTAGTCAAAACATGATCGATGGACGGTGCTTGGTGAAGTCGGTTTCCAGGCCCCTATGAAGGTCCCCTTCAGAGGTTCAGGCAGATAGCATCTGGAATAATTTTGCAATCACCTAGAAACTTTTAAATTTACATTGCCAAAAGGCAATAGTTTTAATGTGAAACTGTAATTAGGCATAACCTCGTTCAAAATTCAACCTTCCTAGTCTAATAATTGTTCAAACAGTTGAGGTACCGGAACGGTTTAGGCGATAATCCCATCCAGCAAATTCGAGCGTTAAGCGTGCAAACTCGACTTTAGAAATTTGATTTTCAATAGATCTTATTCTTTCAAAATAGTATGCATACATTATAATATTGCCCGATAACGATTAGGTGCGTCGTAATAACTGATAAGACCATAGGCGCAACCACCCTATGGGACCCACGGGACGCGTCCCCCCAACTTTTGAGTGGTCCCCTAACTTTATTATTATGGTCCCCTCCAACTTTTAGGACGTGATTGCAGTGGCGGAGACCTAGGGGGGGACAGGGGGGACGGTCCCCCCCAATAAAAGTGTTGGGGGGGACGGCCCATGCATTTGTCCCCCCCAATGTTTGAGCGTCAAGACTTGTTTGGGCGGCGAAAATAGAAAATTTCTTCGGGATTTGGGCGAGATTTGGCCGGATGACTAAAAAAAAAAAAAAAAAAAAAAAAAAAAAAAAAGGTCATCAACTTTTTTGGCGGCGAAAATAGAAAATTTTCCGAGATTTCGCCGGTCGTCAGAAATTTTCGGAAAATCTCGCGTCTTTCCGTCCCCCCCAATTCTCGGCGCAGGTCTCCGCCTATGCGTGATTGCACCTATGGATAAGACTGAATAGCAGGCTACCACCAACTGCATGCTTCGGACACGACAGGTAATGTAATGTAATGTAAGCTTACATCTTCGAGAGTTTCTCAGCGCCTACAAAAGTCACGTGAGGGAGACAGTTTAAACACTGGCGCAACGCCGCAACATCAATCAAATCCGCCATAGCCAAATTGCTCCATTTGTTCTGGTGCCAGGCCAAAATCTGGGGAGGTCAAGCCGTGAAGACAGCAAGATGCTACGGTGTGGTTGTCGTGACGTATGGTGAAGCAGGCCTAATCCTTTTCCTCTTAATCCTCCTAATCCTCTTAATTCTCTTCCTCTTAATTCTCTTCCTCTTAACTCTCTTACTCTTAATCCTCTTCCTCTTAATCCTTTTCCTCTTAATTCTCTTCCTCTTAATCCTCTTCCTCTTAATCTTCTTCCTCTTAATCCTCTTCCTCTTAATTCTCTTCCTCTTAATCTTCAACCTCTAAATCCGTTTCCTCTCAATCCTTTTCCTCTTAATCCTCTTAATCCTCTTCCTCTTAATTCTCTTACTCTTAATCCTTTTCCTCTTAATTCTATTCCTCTTAATCCTCTTCATTTAATCGTCTTCTTCTTATTCCTCTTCCTCTTAATTCTGTTACTCTTAGTCCTTTTCCTCTTAATCCTTTCCTCTTAATTCCCTTCCTCTGAATTCTCTTCCTCTTAATCCTTTCCTCCTAATCCTCTTCCTCTTAATCCACTTCCTGTTCTTCTCTGAAAGCTGGAGAAGTTCTGCGAGTGCGATTTCGATTGCACTTTTGTTGCTCATGCGCAATGTCATAAATTATACGCAAGTTCAATCACGAAAGTAAGGACATTTACAAGTATAGGCTATTGAAAGTCTCTTCACAGAAGCTATATACTAACATGTAGAAGAAGAAAGAGTGGTCATCAGATAAGTTGAAGAGTCTTTTGCATACGCAATTACCTGTGAGACATCCTATAAGAGATTCAACTCCTTAAATCGTCATCGGAATGTCATCTCTCTTGTCACGTAATCATTCGCCAAAACAAACCGGATATTGGCGTGCGTGCGTGCCCATGAGTCGAACCTGGAACTGGAAGGCTCTTTAGTGCACAGTTCTACACAACAATGGATGCTCTAAAATCTAAATGAATGCTGGGAATACTTTGCCATGGATGATGGGAACGAAGTGAAGGGGTTGCACGCTCAGTAAATAGCTCTACGTGTGTGTGTGTGTGTGTGTGTGAATTTGTGTGTGCATGTGTGTGTGTGAGTGTGTGTGTGTGTCCACTCCGTCGGTTGTGCGTGTGTGTTTTCAGTGTGGGCGTTCGTTTTCATGCCAACCTAAAATTCCTTATAAGAATTAAGCCTCATTTTTTCAAGTGACTTTACAGTTAGACAGAGAGACACGAGAAGACAGACAGACAGACAGACAGACAGACAGACAGACAGACGGACGGACAGACAAACGGACAGACGAACGGACGGAGGACGGACGGACGGTTGCGTGTCTGGATATCGAAAGAGACAGAGAGAGAGACACGCAGGCAAACAGAAAGTGAAAGTAAGTATGCGTAGACTGTATTATTCTTTATTTAGCCAACTGCATAATTAACCGCACTCGTGTGTACATCCGTCTTAACAGAAATCAGCTGATAATAACGATTATAGAACATTCTAATTATAGACATCTCGCGCCGTTGATTAAACATCTCTGCAGGAGGTCGACAACATTCGGGCGACCGTGGCATGCACGATTTTGCACGGCTGGATTTTTCGAAGTAAGTAAGAATGAGATTGGGAAAAGCAGACAGAAACAGAAACTAAAACAGAAACAGAACGACAGAGACATAATTATTTTTAAATATATATATATATATATATATATATATATATATATATATATATATATATATATAGAGAGAGAGAGAGAGAGAGAGAGAGAGAGAGAGAGAGAGAGAGAGAGAGAGAGAGAGAGAGAGAGAGAGAGGAGAGAGAGAGAGGATACATCATGACTGTCGCCAGAGCTCCAAGAGCTGACGGCACCAGGTGACCAGATGATATATATATATATATATATATATATATATATACTATAATTAGCCTATGTTTATGCATTGTGTATATACACATAGACTATAGGCTATGTTTAATAATATAATTATATATAGCCTACATAGAAAGGCAGACAGACGGACAGGCAGATAGACAGACAAGCAGACAGACAAAGACAGGCAGAGATATAGACTAAGACAGAGACAGTGACTGAGGCAGAGACATAGACAAAGAGACAGAGACAGAGGCAAGAGGCATACAGACAGACTGACAAACAGACAGACAGAAAACCAGACATATTGAAAGAGTTCGTCTTTTAAATTTGTGATTAAATTTAATCAGCAGACTAACTATCAAGTCTTAAACTTAAAACCTCTCCTGGTTGGTCAATTATTATTTATTAGTCCAGTTTTCCGGAAATGTCGCCGTAGTTTAATCGGTCCTGTTAAAAAAAGCCGTGCAGTGACTCTAGGCCTACACGCTTAGTGGATAGGTCTACGTGTGCACGTGTGTGTGTGTCTACGAGTGTATGTGTGTGTGTGTGTGTGTGTGTGTGTGTGTCCACTCTGTCAGTTGTGTGTGTGTTTTCAGTGTGGGCGTTCGTCTTCATGCCAACCTTAAGTCATCATTGCACAAAGATGCGTGCAAAGCAAAGAGCTCTTCTTCAACAAGGGCCGCCAAACAGTCGAAGTGCCTCTCAAGTACAGAAACTAATGTGGCTCAACAGAAATCTGATATCGATCGTCACCCGCTATCAGGAAGCAAAGCATGCGCCATATTGTGTGGCCTACAGTCGTGGGTCGCAGTGGCATAGTGGTGTGGTTCGGTGCCTTGGAGCCGGAGGTTTGCAGGTTCGAATCCGCCTTAAGTCGCCGTGTAGGGACCCTGGGCAAGTCCTTCACTCGCAATTGCTCAGCGCTTCCGCGTGAAACTCCGATGCAGTGTCCGCGCTGCAGTCGGGAGCCCATCTGAGAAGAGATCTTGAAGTGGCGCTATAACAAGTGCACATGATACAAACAAAGAAACACAATTTACAGTTCGCATGGACAGCCACTTGGTTAATTTGTTCCATGTTGTAATAATGGCTGTGAAATGTAAATGCTATTATATCTAAAATATTGTGTCATGCAGCCATAGTTGTATTGTATGACATCTTTAAACTAACGTTGAGGTTTTTTGTACGTATATATATAGACTGATTGATGTAAGCCCATCACTCCCGTGGAAAAGGTGTTTGGTGAGAGCTAGATATAATCTTAAATAGTTTCACGAATGGACTGAGAACTGACGATGTTGAGACGTGTGTGTGTGTGTGTGTGTGTGTGTGTGTGTGTGTGTGTGTTGACAGACAGACAGACAGACAGACAGGTAGACAGACAGACAGACAGACAGACAGGCAGGCAGACAGACAGACAGATTCAGAGAGTCTTGCTCTACAGACAGACAGAAAGACGGATAGACAAACAGATAAACACAAAGACAAAGATCGAAAGATTCAGACACAAACACAGAGACAGAGACGGAGACAGACAGAAATAGACAATCGTCTTGCCACGTTAGTGTTTGATACGGTGAGACATTGCTAAGGTGAAAAGGCATGCACGAACACAGAGATTACACACATTGGCATGTCAACAGCTCAGCTTACGTCGGCAGTTTATTAGCATATATAGACCTATATATATATAGGTTAAAAGCCACGTAGGACTAAATGCAGTAACAAAGTATAGTTGAAGACAGGATAGGTCTACTTTAGAAGACATAGGATGTCGCGGAAGCATGCTAGACAAATGAATGACAAATGAAGTCATAAATTGCATTTAGTTTCATAATAGAAAAATAAATGTCTAAAACAAATAGGGCTATTAGACTATTATTGAAGGGTATAGGATTAAAGTTTCGGTAATACTAGCTTTGCTGTTAGTTGTTATAATAGGTGAAAACTAGTGGTGCAATGTGCATTGGACACCTAAGGGCTTTCAGCCCATGCATGGGTCGTGCTGATGATGATAATATGGCTGCAACAAAGGTTCGTAATGCACCGAATAGTCGTGTGATGAATTGGAGTGCCCATGCACCACAGCGCCTCTGGCGAGCAGGAAGTATCACGTCTTGTTTACATGAGAAATGCATCGCAGCTGCAAAGAATATTATCAATATACCTCTTGGACGAAAAATCGACGAATGACTACGTCTCCATGGAGAACTATTATACAGGACAGGTACGGTAAGGAATTAAACGTTGCGTTAGAGTTAGGCCTATAGGACAATTCTGTCCGTTCGTCCCCACCTCCTTATTCCTCCCTTTCTCCTCCCTCCCTTCTCCCTATCTCTCTATCCTAGCGACGACTTTGTTATTCTTCCTTTCACCAGGCGGCGTAACAAACAGGAAGTCAACATGGCAGCTTATTCAAGTTATTCGACGCACATTAAACAGAGGGATTGGCTGTTCGAAGAAGTTAACACGCTTTATGCTCTCTACGATAGCAGCAACTGGCTACATAACAGGACACGTGATCTTTAGTTCACAGGTCAAGTGACGTAGGCTTTAATCGCATGCTTATTTTGGATATCAGTCAGTTAGTCGTAATCGTAAACTCAATTGACTTTGTCACCAAAACACATTTATGGGTGTACTTCCCTATAATACAAAGGCTTTAGCATGTCCTAGGTTTAAACCTAGATTGAGTAAGAAAAGCAAAATGATTGATTGACCTACCTCAGTTGACCTACTTTAAGCAACCTATTACAGTTAACCTACCTCGGTGGAAAGGATGGGTTAGATCTTTCACTCTCGTGATCGTAATCGTAAACTCGAAATTTCTAAAGCGCGGGGCACCAGCTTATTCACGAGCGCTGCATCGAGTCAGAAGGGTTCCGTGAGAGTAGTCCGTGGTGGTCCGGGTCTAGTATTTCTATATAGTTGCTTGGTGGACTTAATAAATCTGAAATTTTTTAATGCACCATGGAGTCAGCACTTTATTTTGTAACACGTTAAATTATTATTTTTCCAAAATGTCACTGAGTTGCACTGAAATAATTTGCATTAGGGGCAGGTAACGAGGGTGGATCGATATGACCCCTTTCCCGTCGGAGGTAGCGACACAACTGATTTTCCTAATTGAAACAACCTGTTTATTGTGATCTTATTATCAGCATATTTCAGCCTATTACCAATTTATTACCAGTCTCTTTAAATACTAATAAGCCTATTTATTATCAGCCATGCCCCTGTGATTTGTGACAGCAATAATGTGTTGAGAGACACAATTAACATAGCGCATTAACTAGCTATAATAAAAGCAGTGGGGTGATGACGAGAGGCGCATTAGGGTCTTAACCAGCAGAAGGGGGATCTTTACCTTCCCTGAAATTAGCCTACTAAGGAGTCTTCGGATGGTGGGAGGAGTCTTCGGTTGGTGGGAGGAGTCTTCGGTCGGTGGGAGGAGTCTTCGGTTGGTGGGAGGAGTCTTCGGTTGGTGGGAGGAGTCTTCAGTCGGTGGGAGGAGTCTTCGGTTGGTGGGAGGAGTCTTCGGTCGGTGGGAGGAGTCTTCGGTCGGTGGGAGGGGTCTTCGGTCGGTGGGAGGAGTCTTCGGTCGGTGGGAGGAGTCTTCGGTTGGTGGGAGGAGTCTTCGGTCGGTGGGAGGAGTCTTCGGTTGGTGGGAGGAGTCTTCAGTCGGTGGGAGGAGTCTTCGGTCGGTGGGAGGAGTCTTCGGTCGGTGGGAGGAGTCTTCGGTTGGTGGGAGAAGTCTTCGGTCGGTATACATCGCAGCAGCGATTCGCAGGTGGATTCGCATTTTAAACTTCTACGTGAACACACCTCGCGAATTTCTGCTGAGCTATACCTTTATCGACGGACTTCAAATGCCTGTCGGCGACATCAAAATACGTATGGAATCCATCGACCATGAGAAACGAATCGGAATTTGCAGCTGCAAGCTATACATTTCGTGGTATAGGCTTAATTACCTATCATAATATTGAGGGTTAACTATCGATTCTAGCCTAAGCTGATCGGACCTCCCCTTGCATTGCAAATAATTATTGTGAACTTACCTTATTTTTGGTGCAGTTTGTGCGGAGGAGTTCTTGGCAGTGCGCTCAGAGGATGGCTTAATAACAACTGTCAGTCATCACTGATAACACTTCCAGTGACACCCTCTTGTTGACCTATTTACGGTGCTCTACTTTCGTTGACCTACCTTCGTTGACCTACTTTGGTGACTTGCTTTTGGTGACCTATTTTCATTGACCTCATTTTTTTATCCATATCCGGCGACCTATTTCCGGTGACCTACTTTTGTTTAGCTATTTCATTTGACCTTGTTTTGCTTGCTTTTCGGCGACCATCCGATTTCGATTAACACGCCTCGAGCATCGGCCATCTGGTGAATCGAAGTGTAGAATAATCGTCGGATATCTATATTGTTTGTGTTGCCCTCCTCTGTAAAATCGAGATCCATTTTTTTATTCATACTTGTTGGCTTTAAGCAAATTTTATTCGCACTAAAGCACAAATGATAGCCTACTAATGATACATGGATGATTGTATGGACGAATATATGAATAGATGGATGATGATGGATGGATGACGATTTATGGATGGATGATGGGTGGATGGATGACTCGATTATGGATGGACGGATGAATGAATGGATGGGTGGATGCAAGTATGGATGGATGAATGGATGGATGGATGAATGAATGATGAATTACTGGTGGAAAGATGGATGGATGGCTTATGGATGGGTGGATGGACGGACGGATGCAGAGTCCGAAGTCCGGAGATAACTAAGTTTCCTGCAAAGTGGTTGATTTTGTTAGAGAATAAAACAGGGGTTCTATCCTTGCCCAAGACGATCGCAGTCACAGCCTATAAGCAAAATCTTTAAGCATGATAGCTTAAATGCACCGTTCTGCGTTCGGTAGTCCCGAATTAAATTATGGCGCTACTGCATAGTTTATAAAAAAAAATGACGTGTGAGTGTCTTTGCCTTATAGTTTACTTCCGGGAATTCATTTCCGGTTGCTCTCATCGTCACGTGTTTAATAACGTGTGCCAAAACCGTGAATCGTAAATTCTATGATTGAAACCCTGGTCGATACTCTTTGCCCAGAAGTGAAACTTCTCTGCAGGGAGAATTTACTGTTCAGATAAGAAACTGAGCGGCAAGTCCCGGCAATCTCATCTCGGCAATCATCTTGCCCAGATGCGAAATTGCGCATTCATCCGGGTGATGCTACCAGCCTCATGTGTATCAACTAGATGCTTTATAGGTCAATAGCGTCACATAAATCCTACCACGATGACATTCGCATAAAGCGACAAACGTTTGGGGAGATTTACGATTAGATATTCCTTGCAGAGAGTACACAGCATAGATTGTACAACTTGCTGGCATGATAGGCTACTCTTACAGTCTTACTGTGGCCAGAGCTCTAGCCTACACTGTTGCTGTCCACATCGTGGTAGCATACTCGCCAAGCACGACCTGAGGGGGGGAAGGGAAGGGAAAGGGGAGGGGGATGGGAGGGGGAGGAGAGGGGAGGGGAAGGGAGAGGGAGTGGGAGGGGAGGTTATCCTAAAATTCTCGGGCAGCGCCGGGTACCCCAGCTAGTAGAATATAAACACAAGATATTCTTCTACTTTAGTGTTATGTCCTTAGGCAAGTCCAAGATTCCAGCGACTCCATTTTTGTCTTTTCTGTGCTTTTTCCTTGATTTCTTTATAATATTATATCCCATCCCCTTCTCTTTTCTTTGTCCATCAGCCAGTCCATCATCATCTTTCGCGGTCGTCCTGGTGGTTTATTTTCCTCCATTCTTCCATCGAGTATTATCTTCAAGAGTGACCAAGTCAACACCTACCCAGTGTTTATCAATTCAAACGGAATATCAAAGATTACCTTTTGACTTCACTTGTTTGAATTATTTTATTGTTGCCTGCATGATGCACTTGTACATGCACTACTATGTTCATATATACACTGCATGAATTGTCTATGATTGTTTCTGTTTAGTGTGCTTTTACCCATCCTACGAGGAGCCTTAAGCTCCCAATAAAAATCAACTGTTGACACTTTATAATATGACTATGAAGATATAATGGTGACCATCAATGTATAATAATTGATAAATTACTGATGTAAATAGGGAACCCTGTCTTGCGGAACCATAAATTATGTTCCTTTGGGTTTACCTATAATTGACAACCTGCATACGAATTTGTAAACTGTACGCTTGTATTACTTTGTGGTGCCATGGTGGTCAATAAAAGATTGATTGATTAATTTATTGATTGACCAAGTTAATTCAACGGTCTCTTCCGTATTGTATCAATCAGGATTATCACGACAAGATATTGAGGAACGTTAATCTTAAAAGTCAGTGATGCAGTTCCTCTGGTTTCCCGATAAAACGTGTCAGAGGGCAGGACTGTTTTAAAGGAATTTTTAGAACTGCACAACTCCTTCTTTTCTTTCCCATCATCCATGGTAAATTACTTAAAATCGGAGTATAACGACCTTTTTGCTAGTTTTAACTGTACAGAAGTGCTTCTACAACTGCACATTTTGTGTACAACTGCACGAAAAGAAGCCCTGTCAGAGGGTACTGTTGGTAGGAGGCAGGGCTTAAAGTGTGCCTGGACGGTCATGGACGGCGTCCATGCACTTGTTTTAAAATTTGAACACCGTTCAGCCACTTATTGGCGACAGTGGCGTAGCCAGGAATTTTTCATGGGGGGGGTTTTATGGCCGGAAACCCTGTTTTTTGCTATTTTTTCTTACTTAAATGGAAAAATGACCTTAAAAAATCTTTTTTTCGGAGCCAATGGGGGGGTTTTAACCCCCGAAACCCCCCCTTGCCTACGCCACTGATTGGCGAGCACAGACTAGAATGGTAAGGGGCGTCCAGGCACTTATTTTAGAGAGGTAAGGGGCATCCAGGCACTTATTTTTCCACACTTTGGGCACTGGTAGGAGGGGTAAATATGCAGGTAGCCCATTCCAGGCCGCAGGACTGCAACATAGAAAGCGAGTCGCCAGCTGATGGAAGTGCGCGCACAGATACATGGGACAAGAAGTTCTCCTTGCGCAGAGCAGCGAGCAGCGTTGCCACTCCTTGGGTTTTTTCACAAGATCTTGGGTTTTTCAATCCGAACTTCGGAAATGGTTTTTTCGGGAAGAACTTTGATTTTTGCTTGTTTTTTTTCGACGGAAAAAAGGAAAATGTTTGACATTTTCGGAGAATTTAGGACATTTTCGGAAAATTTAGGACATTTTCCGACAGATTTTCGGACGGGAAATTTTGGACATTTTCCGACAGATTTGTGCCGGATGACTAAAAAAAGGTCATCGGAATTTTCGGACGGGAAATTCTGGACATTTTCGAAAGATTTGCTGAACTTGGACTTTCTTACTTTCTTGGGGTTTCTCGCACCTGCAACTTTCCCCTCCCCATTTTTTAGAGTGGCAACGCTGGCAGCGAGGGAATGGTAGGTCTGGATATATCATGTGTGGAGTGGCAAAACTCTCTGAGATAAGCAGAGACCAAACCAGGGAGGCAGCGCCACACCTGTGCCGGAGACCCGGGACACTGTAAGCAATTCGTTACGGGAGAGGTACCCGTGCAGAACATCTCGCGCATATAAACAAAGATCAGGGCGATCCCAGGAGTTGGTAGAACTTAAAAAATGCACCATCATTTGTACGCAATCGCAACCATTTGTATTGTTCATCGTAATTTTTCGTATTATCGCAAACTATGATCATAACCATAACCATCAATTGTTTATTGAGCCAAGTAAACAAAATAACATCACGTCAAATTATACAAACAAAATTAATCACTTGGTTACAAAAGGAAACCCAGAAGGGACTGCAGGTTAGGGCCACCCATGCACGCTTTCTGGTGTTAGATGGTTGACAGGTGCATGTAGGTGTTATGTAGCTATTAACACTCTCTAATTACACATCAAAATAATCTTAACTAAGAAAACGTACATCCATAGTCTAAACATCACGATGCTAAGCTACATGATATACAAGTCTAAACGTTATAAAGTAAAGTATCAAACCTTAACTATAAAACATAAAACATAAACTATGTAAGAAACTTAAACTGTGAAGCATAAAACTGGAACTATAGGTAAGAAAATAAAAGGAAGTGCTAGGTAAGGAGAATAAAGGTATACGAACCCGACTAACAATTCTGGTCAATCAGCCATAAACGTAATTGATGTTTCTTAATAACTTAAGATTTGGGGTACTGCGAAGGTTTTGAGGTATTCTATTCCACTCCTCTGGACCTGCACATCCAATCGAGAATTTTCTAGAGTTTGTACGGTGGTGGTATTTGCAGTTTAACGTCACTGTGTGGTAAAAAAGACCATTAGTGACGCCCTCCTCTTTTATCCAGCCTTGGGACTGGCACTGGCAGAGTGCAACCAGTGGCTGAGTTAGTTTGTACGGGCACGCTCACGTCTATATAAGGTTACGTTTCTCGTGTTGTAAGAGTGGATGTCCGAGGATAGGTTAAAGAGGTCGGCATGGGAAATGGTCAATGTGTTGTAAGCATATCAGTGCATGAATTCACACATCTGTGGTTGTTTGATTTGTAAAACTTTTAGGATCCCGAGCTGCGTGAATAACTGCTTTGAGTGCGAGTTGTAAGGAGGATCCAGCGATTAATCTGACGGCTCTTTTCTGCAAAACGATAATTCTATGAAGCCGAGAGTTATAGTGTGATGCCCATATCATGCTGCAGTAGGATAAATACGGATAAATCATAGCAAGGGCGGATACAGAACTTTTCGAAGGGGGGAGCCAAATTTTCGGTCTTGGGTCTCGGGAGAGGGAAAATTTTCGTCTTGGTCGCCGAAAAATCTGATGATTTTTTGTCATTTGTCTCCAATTACCAAGAAAAAGATACCATTTTATCCGCTAAAATAGTTGATGACCATTTTTTAATCGTACGGACCTCGTATATGGGCCTCGTGTACGGGTCTCGTGGACGCGGGGAGGGACGTGCGGAACTACTCATGAGGGGGAGGGCACGTCAACTTTCTGAGCCAAAATAGCTGGTGAAAAATAAAGAAATTTCTAAATGGGAGGCATGACCGGATTGGCCCCCCCTTGATCCACCCCTGAATCATAGAGTACCGGTAGTACAGGGCGAGCAGAATGTTTCTAGGCAGTTTAAGATATTCCTGCTATAGTATTCCTATATTTTTAGCTATATATTGTTGTATTATTTTATGTTTTATGATAATAAAGAAGCGGCAATTGCATCGAATATCGGTAGTGAGTAACTAAACTGTGATTTCATGCTCTGAATTTGCCGTCATTTTCGTACATTGCTGCTTTTTTATACAAAAGCCCGCAGTAGCATATTATATCTACTAACGTTTTAACCTCAAGTGTTTATGTGATATTTCTACTGGCCATACTAATCCCCAGCAGCTGCAGTATCCGGTTAATGTGTATCCGGAGTTCGTATCCGATCGCCATTCCACAACGGATGTATAATGTCCGCCATAAAAGCAGACGACCGGCCGTTCCCGCCGTTTTAATGACCACGATGACTGGCCACACATTGCAGTAACTTCACAGCTTAATGCACCCGATAATAGTGTCTGCGACAACGAGACAGGCACGGCATGCACACGAGTGTATTATTAATACACGCGTCGAATTCTGTCGATTGTTATGCTGTGTGCATGCGCGTGTGATCATTGTGTTCCAGTGGGATGGATGCTATAGACAGCGGGATGTGAATGGAGAAGCTTCCGAAAGAGATTGGTTGTTCCAGTTCTTCCGTCGCCCTCCTCGTTTATCCAGGCTTGGGACTGGCACTGCTAAAGTGCGAGCGGTGGCGGAGTTCTCTGCAGCGTGTTCTGATTTGGGATTTGAATAGTATGAATCAGATAATTTTATAGATTAGTTGACTTTGTATATCCATTGAAGAGAAGCATTTGCAGAGGAAGACAGGTATGTACCATATAATAATAATAATAATAATAATAATAATAATAATAATAATAATAATAATAATAATAATAATAATAATAATAATAATAATATCGTCCTATTTTTTAGCATTCGCTCAATAAAGAATCTAAAAGTACGAATATCTACATCTGTTTAGTCGGCAACATCTTTATCGTCATCATTATCATCTACGCCATCGTCGTCGTCATCTTCGTCATCGTCCTCGTCATAATCATCATCATCATCGTCGTCGTCGTCGTCATCATCATCATCATCATCATCATCATCATCATCATCATCATCATCATCATCATCATCATCATCATCATCGTCGTCGTCGTCGTCGTCGTCATCGTCATCGTCATCGTCATCGTTATCATCATCGTCGTTGTCATCATCAGCATCGTCGTTGTCATCATCATTATCATCATTCTCAGTAGCAGCTGTTCAATTCAGAATAAGATTCAGCTGATTTGACTTGCCAATATCAAATCATTACCACGCAAACGTCTACATCCGCTACAAACAAATGGCTTTCCCTTGCCTACCTCACCACGGCTTGCCATCTTCCGCTGCGCACTCTTGGCGATTCTTTCTTGCTGCCCCGACCCAGGCATGGACCAACCAACCAACCAACCACTAACGCCGAATTCTTTTTATAACGTAAACAAAAACCGCTTCAAAGACCCGAATTCCGTCTTGAAATCGTCCTATAACTCTTTCACAACTTCTGCATTTAAATAAGCGACATCCATAAATAGCATCATCCTCTTTTCGATTATCATTCTCTGGGTCACATGCCAACATGCCTAGTTTTTGCATTGTATTCTATGATAAAATATTTTATTTCATTCTGTTGAATTGCATTGTATCTCACTGTACCATTGTTCTCCTATCCTCACTGCGGATCTCACCTCCTCCTCCTCGTCGTCGTTGTCTTCCTGCTCCTCCTCCTCCTCCTCCTCCTCCTTCTCTTCCTCGTCGTCCTCCTGATCTCCATCGGATTGCCATTTCTAGTGGCAATGGCCGCTTGCCATCCGATCCGCGACTACTCGAGAACCTCGTACGTCGACCTACTTCAAGGACCCGACCCGACAACTGAACCGAACCTCAAGACACCACCACATCCGCCAACGGATACTGAAGACACGACCACGAACGACGCCACCTCATATCCGGTCACGTGGCACCACAACTCAATCGAAGACGCCCTCTACCATGGCGTCATAGCCGTCTGCGCATGCGGGCTGGTGGGCAACATCTTCAACCTGGTCGTGCTCAGTCGGAGGGGCCTCTGGGGGGCCACGATGGAGCGCCTCGAGCGGTCGGCCCACTACGGGCTGATGGCCCTCGCCCTGTCCGACGCCCTCTTCTGCCTGTCCGTTCTGCCCAAGTCGTTCGTCGGCCACCGAGCGTTCGCCTTCGTCGGCTACGACTTCCGCATGTGGTACGCCGTCCACGCCGACGGACTCGTCAACACGTTCATCCTGTCGAGCACGTGGCTCATCGTCGCCATGGCGACCAGTCGCTACATCGCCATCTGCCATCCAATGCGCGCCCGGCGCGTCATCGGCCGACGCTTCCTATTGGTCACGCTCGCCGTCGTCCCGTGCGCATGCGTAGTGCTCAACCTGCCGCGCTACTACCGCGAGGGCGTCGACGAGATCCCGTGCGCGGCAGACGACGCCGGACGCCACGTCGACTTCTACTACTACTACGTCACGTCCGGTCCGCTCCGGAAGTCGCCGCGGTTGGACGCCGTCTACGGCTGCGTCTACTTCGTCGTCGGGGTCGTACTTCCGTTCCTCCTTCTCGCCTTCTGCAACGTCAAGCTGATCGCGGCGCTGCGACGCTCAGTGCGCATGCGCACGATGAGCTACACCGGAAGTAGGTCGCCGGGGTCGTCGGCAAACCGGATATCGCTCACGCTGATCATCATCGTCGCGGTTTACATGCCGCTCGTCGTTCCAACGGAAGTGCTAGTCTTCTTTAAAGCGGAAGTGGTTGAAAACATCGAATTTGTGCCCGCCTATAACCTGCTTCTTGCGTCGTTCAACCTCCTGCAGGCCATCAACTTCTCCTTCAACTTCCTGTTGTACTGCGTTGTTAACAAGCACTTCCGGCGAACCTTCTTCCGGTTGATCTGCTTCCGGTGTCGTCATCGTCGACGTCATCACTGGAGACGCGCCGATGCCGTTTCCGGTCAGCGGTTTCTCACCGGAATTCGTCCTACGTGGATATCAGTCTTGCTTCGACAGAGCTTAAGGACGAATTCGTCGTCTTCCGGTTCCACCCGCTGAACAGCCGTTTCCGTCTGATGGACCCTTAGATGATGAATGCAGCATTCGGAGAATTCATCCCCTGCGCTGGTTTCGTCTTTTGGGAATGCTGTGTATAATTATAGACCTATAACGTGATCGATAAGATGAGTATCACATGCAGGAGAGTCTTTGTGGATTGAGCAGCTGTGGTCAAATCTTTATATGGAGATAATTAGGGAGATATCTGAATAAGCAAGCATAAGTATAATAATAATAATAATAATAATAATAATAATAATAATAATAATAATAATAATAATAATAATAATAATAATAGTAATAGTAATAGTTATAGTAATAGTAATAATAATAATAATAATAATAATAATAATAATAATAATAATAATAATAATAATAATAATAATAATAATAATAATGTTTAATGTTTAACGCAGTTGCTTTCAGAGGCACTTTCGCAGACCTGGAAGCAGACGAAGCATTCCGGACTGGTTTTATAGCAGTAGTTAGGAGATAAGTACCCGAGGGATCCTAAATACCTCGGGGCAAAAAAATTAATAATAATAATAATAATAATGATAATAATAATAATAGTAATAATAATAATAATAATAATAATAATAATAATAATAATAAGAAGAAGAAGAAGAAGAAGAAGAAGAAGAAGAAGAAGAAGAAGAATAAGACGAAGAAGAAGAAGTAAGCAAGAAATTAAGTAAGAAAGCAAGCAAGCAAGTAAGTAAATATGTAAGCATATAGCTTTATTGTTCCCTTTGCGACATAGAAACGCACGATGGGACATCGAAATAGATTTGCAGAATAAAACACAGAAATAATAGCAAAGTAGAGTAGTAATTAATGCAATAAAGTTTGTCGGTGATTACAAGTTTGTGCACTATAATTATGTGCAGTCGATCCATCATGGCCAATTGAACTAGACCTATAGCGCCGGTGAATAAGCTGGTCTCCCTGACGTGGCTCTTGTGGACGCCGAGAAATTCTCGAAGATTTGCATTACATTGGTCTCCATGCGGCGAGTCAGAACCTTAGCGGACCGGATTTGGATCAGTTTGACGCCGCTCTGTTAACATGGTTTCGCGTGATGATGATGATGGTGGTGGCGGTGATGATGAACATGATGATGATGATGATGATGATGATGATGATGATGATGATGATGATGATGATGATGATGATGATGATGACGATGGCGATGATGATGATGATGATGATGATGATGATGATGATGATGATGATGATGATGATGACGATGACGATGGTGATGATGGTGATGATGGTGATGATGATGATGATGATGATGACGACGACGACGATGATGATGACGATGATAATGATGTTCTGGTTTCACAGCTTGGATATCTTGTCGCAGCTTGGGGCGCCATTGAAGTATTACGGAGTTCACTGAATTCGTCGTGAAATCGCAAAGCATAATAATTTTGGAATGGATAATTATGCATTAATTTTTTCAATATGATTTCACTTTAAATGTGCTCGGCTCTGAATTCTGGATAATGGTGGATATGGAACCAGTTTCAGTTTAGACTTCGGAAGAAGACGAATTGCTTTAAGGGCCTGCGAATCACAAATCTTCAGTCGAAACGATCTCGAATGGAGTCAATGGTTATAAAACTCAAATAAATTTAATTGAATCAGCGGGTGCCAATTAACCAGCTTTTCATGTATAGTTTGCAGTCGATAACACGGGCAAAAGTCGGGCATAGTGCTACAGTAACACAGTTATCAATTTAACCTAATAATTAATATAGTCAGTATCCGATATTATCATTGCAGGCCTATAAGAGACGGCAGGCCTACTAAATATCGCAAGCGCCAGCAAACCAACCAAAAGCACGGCAGATTCCAGTACCGGTACTAAAGTAAACAAACGTGTGTGCACAACATGCTTAAGATAATAGGCCTACAATCGTTTGTCAATTATAAAAAATTGAAACTTTTAGAGTAACTTGCAGAATACAGACCACAGATGTTCGATTTGAATATCGAAGTCTCGCTGTTCCCTACATTGATCGTGATAGGCCAGGCCTCGCATCTATGTCTCTGTCTCTGTCTCTGTATATCTGTGTCTCTCTTTTACTTGCTGACTAGCTCTGTGCGCGCCCGTGTGTTTAATCTACATGTGGCGATGTTTTTACTCAGCAATGACCTACAAGTTGAGAGGATTATGAGACGAATCTGAATTACGACGTAACAATGGCGAGATTATTATTACGAGATGAGCATCGTTGAGCAATAGCCGCGCTTATTAGAACGAGAATCGCAGTTGTACTCGCTATAATAAAATAAGAGATTTACCTCATACCTGATTAACCTGAATAACTATAGATAAAATATGGCTGCGTTCTTTCATGCGTTGTCCGCAGGTTTTCCGTTTTCCGTAGACGCTCGAGAACCATTCTGTTCGATAGCGATTTCATTGAGTTGGGTCAGGAGAGCATCTCATAAGTCTCTCTCTGTGCTGATGGCACCATACAAACACGCAGCTGTGATTACAAGACTGGACAAAATTATTATGGCATCGGAAGTTGTACTGCATAATATTATTGTTTTGATCTAAATCCTGCCAAATTCCGCTATTGGATCCAGAGTCTCAAAGGACAAAGGCACGAAGCAATACTATGGCAAAATGGCATCAAGTGTATTTTATATGTTTTCCTAATTCATATCTGCTGCAATCTCGGCAGCAGTGCCCTCGGACTCAGCTGATCTGGTGCGGTAAGATATTTGTCACCCTCCCATGGAATGAGCGTTATTATTATTATTATTATTATTATTATTATTATTATTATTATTATTATTGTTGTTGTTGTTATTATTATTATTATTATTATTATTATTATTATTATTATTATTATTATTAATATTATCACTATCATTATCATTATCATTATCATTGTCATTATTAGTATGATTATTATCATCATTACCATAGGCGTACGGGACATTTCGGCAGTGGGGGGCAAAAAAAAATTTTTTGCCCGAAAAAAATCTGACGACTTTTTTTTAGTCATCCGCCCAAAATTCTTAAGATTTCCCGTCCGAAAAATCTGACGACCTTTTTTTTTTTTTTTTTTTTTTTTTTTTAGTCATCCGCCCTAAATTCGTAAGATTTTCCCGTCCGAAAAATCTTTACGACTTTTTTACCCCTGCGTGCCCGAAAAATCCCTCCCGTACTTGTTTTGCCCGAAAAAATTCTCCAAATTTTTTTTGCCCGTCCAAGCCTCTTTTGCCCGAAAAACACATTTGCCCGAAATTTGGGGGGGCATTTGCCCCCCTGGACCCCCGCCTCGTACGCCTATGATCATTACCATCAACATATTCGTCGTCATCGTCATCATCATCATCATCATCATCATCATCATCATCATCATCATCATCATCATCATCATCATCATCATCATCATCATCAACAACATCATCTAATCGTTCTAATGCATCAACCGATGTTGAACTAAAGTCAAGTCGTTATCAGGCCGATAATCTAGACGGACATAAGATAGATAAACAGTCAGACAAACAGACAGACAGACAGACAGACAGATGGATAGATATTTACACAAACAAAAGCGTTGCAAGCAAGAAACCGTCCGAAAGCAATGGTTGTAGGCATAGGCGTAGGGGACATTTCAGCAGTGGGGGGGCAAAAATTTTACTTTTGCCCGAAAAATTAAACCCGGAATAATTGACGTCGCGCACACATAGATATATACCAGTGTTTAATCTAGTCCCCCTCCGCTGGGGGGGGGAATTGAGGTTTCTGGGGGGGGGAGACAATTGAGCGTCCGCAGGACGCTCGTGAGGCGCGTAGCGCACTGAGGGGGGGGGGGGGTAACGGGGAGGGGGCAAATCCCCCTCCCCATTAGAAATTTTTTGAATGTCCACATTGCAATAGCAGTATTTTAAAGTGTCATCTTAACAAAAATAGCTGTACTTTTTTCAGTGATCCATTAGAAACTTTTTGAATTTCCAAATTACAATGGCAGCATTTTAAGGTGTCATCTTAACAAAATAGCTGTACTTTTTCAGTGACCCATTAGAAATTTTTTGAATTTCCACACTGCAATGGCAGCATTTTAAGGTGTCGTCTTAACAAACTAGCTGTACTTCTTCAGTGGCCCATTAGAAATATTTTGAATTTCCACATTGCAATGGCAGTATTTTAAGGTGTCATCTTAACAAAATAGCTGTACTTTTTCAGTGACCCATTAGAAACTTTTTGAATTTCCAAATTACAATGGCAGCATTTTAAGGTGTCATCTTAACAAAATAGCTGTACTTTTTCAGTGACCCATTAGAAATTTTTTGAATTTCCACACTGCAATGGCAGCATTTTAAGGTGTCGTCTTAACAAACTAGCTGTACTTCTTCAGTGGCCCATTAGAAATATTTTGAATTTCCACATTGCAATGGCAGTATTTTAAGGTGTCATCTTAACAAAATAGCTGTACTTTTTCAGTGACCCATTAGAAACTTTTTGAATTTCCACACTGCAATGGCAGCATTTTAAGGTGTCGTCTTAACAAAATAGCTGTACTTCTTCAGTGGCCCATTAGAAATTTTTTGAATTTCCACATTGCAATGGCAGTATTTTAAGGTGTCATCTTAACAAAATAGCTGTACTTTTTCAGTGACCCATTAGAAACTTTTTGAATTTCCACATTGCAATGGCAGTATTTTAAGATGTCATCTTAACAAAATAGCTGTACTTTTTCAGTGACCCATTAGAAACTTTTTGAATTTCCACATTGCAATGGCAGCATTTTAAGATGTCATCTTAAAAAAATAGCTGTACTTTTTCAGTGACCCATTAGAAACTTTTTGAATTTCCACATTGCAATGGCAGTATTTTAAGGTGTCATCTTAACAAAATAGCTGTACTTTTTCAGTGACCCATTACAAATTTTTTGAATTTCCACATTGCAATGGCAGTATTTTAAGGTGTTATCTTAACACAATAGCTGTACTTTTTCAGTGACTCATTAGAAACTTCTTGAATTTCCACATTGCAATGGTACCCTTTGAAGATGCCATTTTAACAAAAATAACTCCATTATTTCAGTACTGATAAAAAAGTGTTTTAGGATTTCAATATATATATATTATATAATTACAATAAAAAAATCTTTATGTATCGTGTTCAGCAGCTCATTTCTGCTCTTGCTGGGTTATTCTAATGAATTACTGTTTACATGAGTAAATAAGCTGACTTTTCAGCACTGTAATCAGAAACTGTCTGCTTATCCCAGTTTCTCCATATGGCCCTGAGTTGCTGACCAGGACATACTTTCCGAAATCATATTTAATTTAATGGTACACAAATCTACCAAGAGCTAATAAACTACCGGTACCAAAATCAAGAAGCCACTAGTCTTGTAGTAATGATGTTTTACCAGGTGTTCAGATAATAGGACCAAAACATTTTGAAATTTGACAGTTTAAACTGTGAAGAATAGCACTTGATAGCCATTCAGTTGTACTAAAATAGTATTTGTACAAATATTAATAGTAAATTATACTCATTTTTGCTGGATTTTGTCATACAATATAACAGTAAATAATTACTACAACCATGTAGCAGTAAATAATATTACGGTTATATTATTATAACAGTTCATGTAATGCAATGATGTAAACACTAAACACTTTACCAGGTGTTCAGATAATAGGACCAAAACATTTTGAAATTTGACAGTTTAAACTGTGAAGAATAGCACTTGATAGCCATTCAGTTGTACTAAAATAGTATTTGTACAAATATTAATAGTAAATTATACTCATTTTTGCTGGATTTTGTCATACAATATAACAGTAAATAATTACTACAACCATGTAGCAGTAAATAATATTACGGTTATATTATTATAACAGTTCATGTAATGCAATGATGTAAACACTAAACAGCAACTAAATACTATTACCATTTTGACAAATTTTTCTGGAGGAGATGTTATCTTTGCTTTTAGTTAGAAAAAAATAGTGTTTATCTAAATATATACAGTAAGTTATATTCATTGCAACATGATAGTATCGCATATAATAGTAGTAAATAATGTCATTATAATCATATAATAGTAAATAATATCACGGTATATTACATGTATAACACTTCAAGTAAAACAACGATGAAAAAGTTACTAAAAACCAATAACATTTTGTGAAATTTTTCTGGGGGGGGAAATGTCAATCCTGGGGGGGGAAGTTCCCCCCCCAGAGACGTCTAGATTAAACACTGGATATATACCTCTGTAAAAATAGCCATCTCTGTTCTTGCATCCACACCCGGGGACAAGGGGCAAATACCCCGGGGCCCGGCCAAATTATAGGGACCAGGCTGGGTAATTTTAGGCATAATTATAGGCCTATGCAAATTTATTATGTAGCCTATGTATATATTCCTGACGCTTAACCAGTTCAAAATTCATACGAGCAACTGATTAAATTCATAATTGTAGATTGTTTTTCATTGTAACTAATCATCTACAAAGCGCCTCAGAAGGGTGAACCGTTCAGAGGCGCTAATAGTGCGCAAAACCACGCGCGAAGAGGCAGGTTTTAAGATGAGAGAATGAAGAAGAGAGACTGCCAGAGAAAGTGTAGAGCGAACGCAAGGTGAAAGGCACTGAAAGCTCATTACAAAGAGAAGGATCATTTGTGGCAAATGATCGAGACTGGGCAATGGCAGTTCTACGAGGAGGAAGCAAGGGTCAAGTCTGTTGGATGAACGAAGTGGACGGTTGGAGGAAGTTGAGTGAGGCCTTATCTCATAACGTCGGTCAGATATTTGGGGCAAAATCCTCTGAGCCTTGAAGATCAGAGTGAGGATTGTATGTGAGCACGGAGAGAAAGCCAATGGGTGGAGACAGAACGGCGAAAGACCCTGAGACACCCTAAATGAAAATAAGAGAAACGTACGTGTGCTTTTGGAAATGTGCTCAGTTCAGGTATTATCCTACCCGTAATGTAAGTGAGCTATCAAGTGCAACATCCTGATCTCGCACACTTGGGGCCGTCCATAAAGTACGTCACGCTATTTCTGACCATTTTTGACCCCCCTCACCCCCTGTCACAAACTGTCACAAATCTCGGACCCCCCCCCCTAAAGTACGTCACACTTTCGAACAAAAACTTTAAAACATAACCATTTAACTAACCCTCTAAACCCTAGGATACTATCCATAATCACTCTGATAGTGACGTGTGTCCCTAAACGCTTTGATAGTGACGGGAAATCAACTTTTATCCCATCAGGCCGGGTTTTAGACACGCCTGGCCGGGCCGGGTCGGATTTTAGGTACTAAGAACAAAAAATATAATAAAGAATTAAAAAAAGTGTGTGACGTCACACATGGCCTGACCCCTCCCCCCTGTCACAAACTATCACACTTTCTTACACCCCTCCCCCCTGGAGCGTGAAGTACTTTATGGACGGCCCCCTTGACAACAAGAAAAAAATTGTAAATTTTTCAGAGGGGCAGACCAAGATCTGCACGTAACACGTTCAATGTTGATGATCGCAAGATTATCGTGTCTATTTTGCCTCATGACCAGTAGGCCTAGACTTTTCGATGTGATTCAGGCAGTGTTCTGTTGCACCAGTCTGTGAATTTCCCCAAATGCCACGAATAGTCGCAATTTTCAGTCAAATTTCCGCTCTTGAATTTGCTGCAGCTCTAGCCATTATTTACCGTGAATTCGGAACTTTTTCGGGAATTTCTGCCATCCATAGTTGTTGTTTCGAATTTTATTAGCATCTATATCCACTCAATTAAAAATCTGTCCACGGTTCACCTCTAAGTCTCAAAGTTATAGAAATTTTCGCCTCTGCAAATGATCCTGAGCAGATAGATGCTAATATCTAACTCGATTCGGGCAAGATTTTCGGGTAAATTTCGGCTCTTGAATTTGTTTCGATTCTGGCTATTATTTACAAAATGCTGCCGTGAATTCAGAATTTTTCGGGAATTTCTGCTATCAATGGTTGTTATCATTTAATTAATATCTAACTCGATTCGGGCAAGATTTTCGGGCAAAATTCGGCTCTTGAATTTGCTGCGATTCTCGCCATTATTTTCAAAATGCTACCGTGAATTCAGAACTTTTTCGGGAATTTCTGCTAACTATGGTTGTTGTGAGCTAATATCTAACTCGATTCGGGCAAGATGAAACTGGGAGATAATGTGGTGAACTAATGAACGTTGAACTTCAAGAAGTTTGGTTAATATTTTTTCGGGTCTACTTGCCCGAAAAAACAGACTTGCCTGAAATTTGGGGGGGCATTTGCCCCCCTGGACCCCCGTCTCCTACGCCTATGGTTGTAGGGTATAGTTGGTTAGCCGATGTAGATGGATGGATGGATGGATGGATGGATGGATGAATGGATGGATGGATGGATGGATGGATGGATGGATGGATGGATGGATGGATGGATGGGATAGAGTGGGATTGTAGAGATGCAGTTTGGCGTGGAGTTGACGGGAGTTGCCGAGAGTCGGAAACGAGAGACTTGTGTCTTATACGAGTGGATCGTAGGAGCTTCAGCAAAGCCAGATCTGCAAGCGAAGATTTATGGTTGCATTTGGCCAACTGGTCGAGTGTTGACTCTCATCCTTATTCATGATGTCCGCGATATGGACATAAACGCATATAGCTGCTTCTGCCTGCAAAAGACTAGGCGGGCAAACTGGGCGACTGACCTAGTGAGCGAGCGGGTGAATGAGTGAGCGAATGAGTGAGTGAATGAGCGGGTGAATGATTGAGTGAGCGAGTGAATGAATGAGTGAGTGAATGAATGAGTGAGTGAGTGAGTGAGTGAGTAGGTGAATGAGTAAGTGAATGAATGAGTGAGTGAATGAGTGAGTGAGTAAATGAATGAGGCGACGACTGAGCAAGTAAGTGAGTGAGAATTCGCCAGCGAATGAGCAGAGGAGGAAGGTTGAAAGCTTATCTGTTTCTACAACCATTAAATCTTAGTCAACAGATAGACAGACCGACAGACAGAGAGACAGACAGACAGACACACACACAGACAGACAGACAGATACACAGACAGACACACAGACACACAGACACACTTCAGATCCACGCAGGGCTATTTTAAAGGAATTTTTAGAACTGCACAACCCCTTCTTTCCCTTCCCATCCTCCATGGTAAATTACTTCCAATCGGATGAGAATTACCTTTTTTGCTAGTTTTTAACTGCACAGAACTTGCGACAGAAGTGTTTCTACAGCTGCACAATTCCATTTAGAACTGCACATTTTGTGTACAACTGCACGTTAAAAAAGCTCTGGATCCACGCCAATAACCAGGTACTTAACGGATAAATAGGCGCTAAATAATTGCGCAACATCACTCCAAGGCGAGAACATCCAAATTTTATTTCGTCAGTCGGCAAGACAGAAGAGGCGTCCTCCTGCAGCCAGCCAGCCATTCACTCGGTGCATTCCTCGTCCGAACGGAGTGTGCCCCGGTTTAACGACCGTGCCTCATTCGACGACGAAACATTCGACGACGAGTGTTACAGTAATAAAAAAAAACACTCATTGTGTGGTGTACACCCGGTGCGAACATGTAATTAACGCTTTTTAATTGTCATTGTAGGCCTAGATGAAAATGGATATTTGTATAGCGCTTCTCAAGAGCGTTGGTCAATACGAGACGACAATCAAACAATAATTATTTCTTCAGCCGCTGCGAAATGGAGGCATAGAAAGTAGGTCATGCCATAGAAAGTAGGTCATGTCATAGAAAGTAGGTCATACCATAGAAAGTAGGTCATGTAGAGTAGGCCTAGGCTGCAATCACGCCTGCTGTGCGAGAATGACGGACCGAGCTTCAATGTTAGATTAAGATCAATGTTAGATATTCTGGCAGCAGGCCTGGGCGACAGGCAGACAGCCAGATAATTTCCTGGGTGAGAACTGCGTGGGATTGAGGGCAGAGGCGTAGCGACCGCCCTCCATACCCTCCGACCGAAGGGGGCCCCCGCAAGAAAGGGGCCCCCGAAAGTGGCAAAAAATGTAAGGTGTAACTTTAGGTTAGTAACATTTACGCTGTTGCACAATCCATGGTGGAAAGCACTGTTAGAAAGATTTCAACAGAAGTAAATACGGAATACATGTACACCGTATCCCTATGTAGGCCATAATAAGATGAATACCCATTATAATTTTATTGTATAAAATATAAATACTGCATTCCAATTTCTGCATTGTAGGGGCCCTAAGAGCCAAATTTTGAACGCTGAAAATGCAACGGATTTTCAGATGTACAGTACTGGATCAAGGCACTTTGATGTCAATTCTTGCTTCCTAATAATCATGAAACGAAATTACTTAGAATGAGCACGTTACAGAATTACGTAGGCCTCAGGGTGGATAAAAATCGTGATTTTTTAAATAAAAATCAAAAAATCGGATTTTTTTGATTTAAATCGGATTTTTTTGATTTAAATCGGATTTTTTTGATTTAAATCGGATTTTTTGGATTTATATCGGATTTCTTTCTTATAGTTCGTATTTTGTATGTAGTGCCTTTTTGGGTATCAAGTCACATGCTTCATTAGGTAACAGTTATTACCTTTAATTCTACAGCTATACAATACAGGGTGGATAAAAATTATGATTTTTAACTAAAAATAAAAAATCCGATTTTTAAAATTTAAATCCGATTTCTTTCTACTAGTTCTAAGTTTGGATTTACTGCCTCCATGTGTGTATCAAGCCACTATGCATTATTGTAACTGATATTTGGTATTAGGTAACAATTATTACCTTCTTTAGTTTTGCAGTTATACAATACAAATTAACACCTTTGAAGTGGTATATATACTTAATACTATTTAGTGCGATCGATGAACAATCAGTTAAATCCAATGAAGAAGTCAATGTTCTGTGAAACTGTGAAATCAGATCGCTATGTAAGTGGTTAAGTTACTGAGTCAGTGAGTCAGTCACACCTTGCAAACTAGAACACTATATATATATGTATACGGTACTAATATTATTAGGTCACTGCTAGTGCTAGTCACCAGTAACTGTTGTCATTCAGATGTAAAATATTTTAGTCACAATACAAGTGTTCATCTTCTCCCGCTAATGACTTCTTGTTCATAAGTTTGAAAAGAAACACCAGTTTCCAGTAGTGACATCAGCAGGTGACACGTGTTTTAGGCTTTAGCACTACACTGTGCAGCCAGATGAGTCAGCCTGCTGGGCATGCTGAATGCACTAACTGGCAGCTGCACTGCTGCAGCTAAGTGAAAGGAAACAAACCTGCAAGTTGTGTGGCACAAAAGCATTGATTGAAATTTATTTTCACTATTCGATTTAAATCGTGATTTTTATTACCGATTTAAATCGTGATTTAAATCAATGATTTAAATCAACCGATTTAAATCATCTCCACCCTGGTAGGCCTATACCGTGTAGGCCTACACCACTTTCTGCATTGCAAGGGGCCCCGGACATATGTTTGGAGGGGGCCACGTTCATTGTTGCTACGGCCCTGATTGAGGGGTTCAGGCCCAAGTATTTCTTAGGGCCCCACAGTAAAGTCTACTTTCATACCCGAACTCCACGTGGATCATAAACTTCGGCCAACGAACGGCAACAATGGCTGATTAAATCTGAGTAGGCGCTTCTAATGCAAAATACGCGTAAAATTAAAATGTTGATTTCTCGGGTTTTAAGGTGAGCTGAGAGCTGAAAATAGTCATCCTGACCCACAAATTCGCATGAGAAGCTAAAAAATTGTTTCATGTTGCGAAATGAATCGGTTTCTGAGCCATTCTTGGGACGGACATACATACATACATACAGATCCAAGATTTATAGTAAAGATTATTATTAATATTATTATTATTATTATCATTATCATTATCATTATCATTATCATTATCATTATCATTATCATTATCGTTATCGTTGTTGTTGTTGTTGTTGTTGTTGTTGTTAGCCATGTGTTGCAGAAGGAAGACACCTGCCATCATTTAATGGTTGGTTTGCCTCTAGTAGACTATTGATCGCCCGACTAGACCGTATTCTTCGCTCTGCAGCCCGGCTAATTGGGTGAATCCCTAAAATTTGCTTCTGTTTAATTATACACGAATGGCAGCCTACTACAGTCCTACGCTAACTCCTTGTCTCACAGCGCATCGAATAGATAATTGAGACGCTGGTTTGACGTTACCTCCTTGGTTGTGTTCAGGCCTATGTATAATGTGAGCTCTGCTGTCCAGTATCTGCTGTCCTAGCTCGCAGAGCCATTCATTCATTCATTCATTCATTCATTCATTCATTCATTCATTCATTCATTCATTCATTCATTCATTCATCCATCCATCCATTCATTCATTCGGACATTCACATAGCATTCCTTCAAGAAAAAACTACTCTGAGGTGCTCCCGACTCCAGCGCACCCAAAAAGAACAGTTTTAAGTTTAGTAAGGAAGGATCCTGGTAAAGTCCCAGGATGTAGGCGTAGCTCTAAAGGAAGGCCATTCCAGACCACTGGGCCAACCACAGAAAAAGCTCGATTCTTCATGGTAGTAGTACGAGCAAACGGAACTAAGAGGACTCCCTTATCAGCTATTCCCTTATTCGCTATGTCTCCAGCGCATGGAAGCTGTTGGTCCCTCCGACTCCCTCGTGTTGGAACTCAACCTGTCAGCATCGTGTTCTCTCAGTTGTAGGTCCATCTGTCTCATACAGTTTCCCGTTGGAGATACGTGTAGGCCTAGTCGTGTATGATCGTACGCCTGTTACCAGAGGTTGACTCGTCAGTGTTTTACTGGCTACTTACAACTTTTTGCATCGCCGTGGCTGGACTGGGAGCGCCTGTGAGTGGACTTCTCGAAGGGGCGCTATATAAATTTCTGAAATGAATTAACGATGGATGCTTGTTCCATGGTGCATACATAGCCATAGGAAGGAGCACAGCCGGCCTATTTGCTACGAATCGGTCTAAGCATCTTAATAGGCCTATCTCCGTTCATCTTCGCGTGCTCAAACAATGCAACTCATCCCGCATATAGACCTAGTATACACGACATTGTTTTTGAATCGACCAATTGTTATCACAAAGGATCTGAGTGGCTGACCCTGAGCTTGCATGACTCTCAGCTTACATGGTCCTGGGGCCCTGGCGTCTCGGTAGCGCATTGGATAGCACGCTGGCGTATAGAGAGCAAGAGGTAACGAGTTCGCGCCCCGTACAGGCGGATATGCTTTTTAGGCTGCTATCAGCGCCGTATATTGCATGAGGTCTGTTCTGTTTATAGTTAAGAGTTGTGTCTTCTTTAGGCTAATTTGTGTCTTTGTGAATTGTTTAATCTGCATAAATGTTCACCGTAACCGGTTGCGGTCTGTCAACCGGATGATTGTTTCAAAAAAGAAAACATTATTATTATTATTAGGCCTATTACCTCACCCCATCTATCTTAGTCTGTCTAAATGTTAAGGTCAAGAAGAAACGACATATTAACGTTCGAGGTAATATCATCTGTCTAATAGTAGGCTATGCATTACGTCGGAACTCTGAAGGAAATCTTTTAACGGTTTCAAAGTCAAAAGGCATCGTCCAGTGATAAACCCAATCCTCTAGAAGTTGAGAGGTTTTGACCTACAATTCGCAACATCTTTCGCTAGGTGTCGTATTCGGTAACGGGTAATTCCTTTCGCTAGGTGACGCTAGAGCGAATAGTCAACAGCAGGAGTTCAGCAGCTACCAGCGAACTTGCGTTCATAGAAGATTCTCGTTTAAGGCTTACGTTCACCAGTTCATGTCAGAAATAACGAGGCTTATAACTTCGATTCCAATTTCTATAAAACCAGAGACTGCCTATGACTGAACAACAGCGGTTAACAAAACAACCTTTAATATTCACATTTTTATTTCTTCTCTTACAAATCTTCACCACTATTATTTTAAGCCCAAAACATCGTTCCTCCTATAATTATTCCGGCACGCTGGTGCAGTGGTGTTATTAGACCTATTCTACCCTAACCCCTCCGCAGTTTTCGTGTCCTACTATTTGCTGCCATCATCTCTCTTGTATTTTCACCCACATAGATGATCTCAATACAAAATCGTAGGCTACAGATAAATTTATCTGATCCCCGATCTCAAGAGAAGTCCAGCAATCCAAAAAGTAGCCCAACAGAATAAATACTGAATGATAAAACATATCTAGAACAAAGTACGGCAAGTAGTCTGGATCAGTTGAGGACAAATAATATTGCTTGCAAATAGGCTCACTGCCTGGTTTGAGGTCACTACCTGTGAGGCTGTGACCTCTCTTTGGTCACCACGTTAGCTCACTCAATGAGTCAACGCACATCACAAAAGCAACACTGCTATGTCTGGAATTGGTATACATCAGTATCGTTAGGCCCCTATACCGAAAGCACGCAACTGAAGTAAATCATAAAACTAGATACCCAAAAGCAAAGTAGGCCTAACCGTAGGACAAAAAGTGAATATAAAACAGATTAAATACACAAGAAACTAAGTACTTTGAGCATAAATGTACACCCACTGAACGAACTATCATCTATTTAGCAAAAAAGACTTGGATCAACGTATCAATACAAACGCCAAAAAGGACTACACGCCAAAATGAACTGAATGTCTATCAGACTGAAGTAAAAAAAAGTATACAGCCCAGAGCATGTGCGTGGAAATGAAGATCCAACAGAACTATCTTCCAACGCACGTGAGTGTTCTAAATGCAAAATAAAGGTTAAAATACTCAAAAAGAGGCTAACTATATCCATAAATTTGCCTTTAAAGTCTCAACAATCACACACAAGAGTAAATAAAGCTGCTGCTATAAGATAGGGTAAGACGAGTGAAGTTGCACCTCTGCCTCGATGGGGTAGAGTGGACTGAAGTAGTATGCTGAGCTCCCTCAGTCGATTCTGGCACAGAACGGCCAGAGTTGGAAGATCAACGCAATGGACACGAGATACTTAAAATAAACAAAATCTTGATTACAAAAACATGGAACAGAAATCAAACACAAAGTGACGGTGACTAAATTATTACGTCCACCACAGAAGGACCTTTGAACTTTTCTCGGAAGCAATCTTCTTCGCCACTTCAGGGGGGCATTGCAAAAATGTTCAGAATCTTCCTCCTCCCCCAGCTGCTGATATTTCTTTGATGAAATGAAAGCTTTGTTGACACTCTACAAGAAGCAACACTTGCAAATTTGATACCAATGCCTTTGTACGGCAATAGTTAATTATCTGTCTCAGTCTTCCGCCACTGTTCCATATTGTGCTATTATTGTCTGTCTGTCTAAGCAAGTAATAAATCCTTTTTCGTGCAAGACGAATGATATCAGCAATGGGTGTGAACAGTAAAAGGAACAATTTCCGAACAAACACATTTATGCATATTAAATTTCTATTTAAGTGCATAATTGACCATAGTTTCCCCTTCTTAATTAATCTTGCCTTCTTTCACCTGTTATCAGTTTCTTCCTTTGTCTGTCTCTTGTCTCTGTGTCTGTCTGTCTCTCTTCCTCTTTCCATCCTCTGTTTTGCTGTACTCCTTTACAAGGGTTCAGATTTGTAGCCACATAACTGTACACTGGCCTTCTGTTGTTCAATGTTACAAGGCATTATCTTTTCTAGTCTGACACAATCTTGCCTACTCTTATCTTGTCTTACCTTAATCTTAGGCCTACTAACATTGTTTGACATTATGGTAACTGAGAAATCCGCAAATGCAAGAGCCACAACACTAACCTAATTTCCTCCTTATATCCACAATGCTGCAGCTAGAAGACTGACTAATAAACCGGTTGTTGTGAACATCAAAAGGTTTCCTGAAACAATTGAAAGACAACAAGATTTATTCAGGGACCAAGAGAGTGTGGATTCTGCCACAAAGTAGAGAGCTGATAGTGTCAAGTGCGTAGTTTACTTGTCTGGAGTGTGAAATGTAGGGCCACAGTGCGAAATTTTGAAAGACGACTGAAAAAATCAGATAATACTCAAGTTTCCATTTAAAGTGAAATAGTTGACATTAATTTCATTTACCAGTTCAAGTTCAGCTTGAAAGTTCGAGGAAGGATGAACAGCTGACTTTAGTAAGTAATTTAGGCAAGAGTTTATGGGCTTAACTGATAACATTTTAAATACCCTTACTAATTATCTGGAAAGATTGCTACGGCGTTTGGCCTTTCATTCTATGTCAGGAGATCATCTATAGGAAAACGTGTCCATTTTTTCTGAATATTTGTTATTGTCACTTCATGTGCTTCAGTCAGAATATCATCGAAAGTCAGAATGAATATGCTTCAGAGGAATAATAATTGTTCTAATGGACTGAAAATTAATAGGTGACTGATTAGTTTTACAACCTTAACTTACCTTACCTTATAACATGGTGGTGTGGTGGTGGTGGTGGTGGTGGTGGTGATGATGATGATGATGATGATGATGATGATGATGATGATGATGATGATGATGATGATGATGATGATGATGACGATGATGATGATGATGTTTTCTGCCCAAAGGAAGTCCATTGACTTTTCTATGCCACACGGGGAATGATAGATACAGTGGTATGAAAATTATAAGAATCAAGCACGAAAATGTGATTATTTTAGGGCTAGGGTTAGGGTTAGAGTTACCCTTACCCTTACCCTAACCCTAAAATAATCCCATTTTTGTGCTTGATTCTAATAATTTTCACACCACTGTAGCTTCTCATTGCCTTCCTCACAGATAATAGGCCTGCATGTAATTGGTGCCAGGCAACATGCCCACAGTCATCACGCAGTGGCTCGAGGTAGATTCAAACCTGCTACCTTCCGGCTACATGGCACACAACATACCAACATACCAGCTACACCAACGTGGTCCTTTTAATTTGTAGATGCAAAATTTGTGGCTAACGTGCTAGGATGAATGTGTAAAGATATTTACCAGCGGAGTTGGTAGACTTGACCGCCTTTACGTCTGTAAACACAACAAAAAGAGACATTGCTTACAGGCCATTCGGACACTAACTATTTCCATTCCATTAAAATCCCATTGCATCACATTATGCATTATTCACATTATGCACATTTCCTTGCATTATTCCATTGCATTCCACTATCTTATTATACATTCATCTTTTACACTATTTTCACTCCATTCAACCCAATGATGCATTCCTAACATTTCCCCCCAATGAATCGTATATTGGTTAAGCACAGTGTTTTTTACATGTGCAATGTATTGGGGATGTCAGCAGCCTCTACTTGCATATGAGAACCGCACATGCCTATAAAGTATGCATACTTAATATATTCTACATTTAATAGGATAACCTTGATTTCAACATAATTTTTCTTTAGCTTAATAATAACACAGGGAAACAGCATAAAAGTAAGTCTTTGCAGAAGTTATGAAGGCAAAATTAGAGGGATTGGTATAAACTTGACACAGACACACAGAGGCATCAATCAATGCACGAATGATTCGCCACAAATGTTTCCATCTGAAGTGGCTAAAGAAGCTGGTACCGGGTAATTATCTGCCGATTGAAAGACTAAATGGCAGACTATAGGGTCTGTCCAAGGCTCCGATATATCCAGAGGTTCTTGGGTTGTCCCATCCCCCATCCACTCCTTTTGGCCTGGCTTCGCTCGTTGGCTCTGAACCATAGTAACAATTACGATAGCTGTTTGTACTGGTTTCAGCACAATCAGGTCATTGGTTGCTTTGTTCGTCTCCTGGTCCTTCGCTTCCGTACATCAACTTGTCTTTGTTCATCCTTTCATCATTTTAGAATAATCGCGTCCCGTTGATATCTGAGCCGACACTTCTGCTTAAGCAATTTGTTCTGGCTAAGTTACGAGACAGCTGAAAAAATCCCTTAGACAACTTGGTTCATAAAGAGCCTTCAAGTGTTTATTAAAATTTAAAAGTCCTTTAAACAAATCCAGACGCAGACATACAAACTTGCATAAATAGTTACATACATATACATACATGCCAACAGATCCTACAAATGCGCATGCAGACAGTCATACACACATAGTTACAAACATACAAACAAACGTAGGCCTACTTATGTACGTATATACATACACACAAGCACACCCACAAACATACATAAACACACACAAACACACACCTACATACATACATAATATATACACATACATAAATGTGTGCACACAGTCACACGCATACATACATGTATACATATATAATACATGCATGCAAACATACATACATGTAAATGCACACAAAAATAGAAACACAAAGACAGTTAGACGTTCCCTTGTCGGATGTTATAGTACCTGGCTTTGGATGAGGTTTTGACTTTGGTTTTTCTACTGGTTTTGAAGTCTCTTTCGAAACCGGATCCGAATGCTGATTGGCTGGAAAGAAATTATAAAAATGTATGTAGCATAACCGAATGACTGACATGACCAAAATGATTGACAAGACAGAACGATTGACTGACTGACTGACTGACTGATTAAATGTGAATGCATCCCAATAACACCCGAATGAACATATATAATTAATTGTTATCGATGCCTTTGATGACATCATCATCATCGTCGTCGCCACCACCACCACCACCACCACCATTACTACTATTGTTCCTATTAATATAATCATGCCGCATCAGTGTTTGTTAACACAAAACGTCTGAGTAAATCACAATGGATGATGATGTCGTCTTTCGCTGTAAACATATTAAATTATTAATTAATAACTGAAAAACTGCGCAATTCAATCTGAAAACTTCTGCATAATTAATGACCACCAATCAAGAGTTGGAAGTCGCTTCCAGCTGAAATCAATGAGCTCATCGGCATGAAGTGTGGGCAAAAAACTACCAGCTGAAATGAATAGACATGCATGAGAGTGTAAAAATCCAGGAGAGAAGTTCAACTGCTGCAGAACGTCATTCCCATCGGTATGACACACGAAAAGCTGCCTGATTGTAGGTCACAGCCCCTGCTTCACCAGACATGTTATGTATCAGCCGGATGGGCAGAGTTTGGTTTCCGTTCTGGGAGGGGCTAAAAAAGAACTTGGGAAGAACTTGGGCTTTTTGTAGGGGCTGAGACTCGGTCCAGAGAGAGCGGCGCCGACAAATATCTTCCCGGACAAAAAAGTCGCTGACCTTTTTCTAGTCATTCGGAAGTTTCGCGTTTGTGAACAGAACCATTTCCCCGCAAAACAAATTTATGAGTCTGCGCCTTCTTGGGTGGGCTAAGCCCGGGAAAAGATACCATTTACACAGTAAAAAATGAATCTGGGTCTTCTTGGGGGGTGGCTTAGACCCAAGCCATGATAAACTCCCCCATGGATCCTACAGAATCTTAGGATTCGTGGATTGCCAACACCTTTGGATAAGCGATTTAAACAATGAAAATGCTTTCATCCCAAATGATGTCTCTTCTCTCAATCATGATTTCACCCCAACTGCCATTCCCTCACCCTATGTCCCCATCATAAATTAACCCCAACTTCAATTACATCACTCCATCAAAAATTGACCCCAACTTCTATTCCCCCCATCGGAAATTCGCCACACTTCCAACATCTCACCTCATCGTAAATTCACCCCAACTTCCATTCCATCACTCACTCATATTTCTATCCCGCTGTCGGAAAAAATGCCACGCAACTGTTTTCCGTTAAACTGTTTTCCAACGAGGTCAGACGGTCTGACAAGGTGATGCAAGCACCGCTGCATGGATGGCTTCTTCTCCACATGGCACAGCACCTGCCTGCCTTCCCTGCTCCCAACATAACTACACGTCCGTATACACGCCCGCCGGTGGAATGAATTCAACCTTTCACCTCACCACCCTCGTTTGCCAGCCGGAAATCATCCTCGAGGTTCTCACAAACCAGATTGGTGAAGCGAAAACGGAAATCATCCTCCAGGCTCTCATGAACCAGATTGGTGAAGGGAAAGCAGAAATAAAAACAAACTCACAAACGGACTGGGAAGGAGTGATCTCACTCGTGCGACCCATCCACGTGGAAATGATCAGGCAAGTGCGAACTATGGAAACGCTATTTTTGGCATGATGGTCTGCTTGGGGTATTATAGGGTCAGATGGTGGATTTTGGTGTTAAAACAGAATTCGAGTTTAGCATAGACCTATGTGCATGGAAGTCTAATTAACGCTATTGGGAAAGAATCATGACTATAAGTACCGTATGTCCAAAATAGCTCTGTCCTAATATCAGCCGTTCTTTTTTGTTTTACATAAAATTCATCATTAAAAAGACAACAGAATTATCTGCATGATGTATCATATGAAAGGAAAATTGTTCTACAAAGTTAATAATTTTTCACCGACTATAAAATATGTAAACAGCAATCAGAGGATTGAAAAATAATACAAGGCCCGTTTAAGACCAAATTCCAGCCGGGTTGAGCATTATATACTTGCTGCAAAATGTAATAGGCCTAATGTCTTAACTAATAATCTGTAACCTGACTAACAGGTATAAAAACTATGGGCCCATATTTGGTAAGGAAATTGCGTCGGCCTGAATTGTCCGGCTCCGAATTGTCCGGTCCGATTATTGTCCATTTCCAAATAGTACGGTCCGAATTGTCCGGGTTCGAATTGTCCGGTCCGAATTGTCCGTCTCCAAATTGTCCGGTCCGATTATTGTCCGTTTCCAAATTGTCCGGTCCGAATTGTCCGGCTCCGAATTGTCCGGTCCGAATTGTCCGGCTCTGAATTGTCCGGACACCTCTGAGACCCGATGCTATAGATAAACGTACCCGAGATCAATTTCTAAACAAGGGTGCACAACAACAATTCCCCATAAACAAGATAATTTAAATTTTTTAAATGACGTCATTCCTAGCAAGACATTCTTTCTTCTTTCTTCTTTGCTCTCCTCCGTCAGTCATGTGACGACGATGAGGCTCCCACGTGACTTTTCGCAGACTTGTCTATTTCTGATGAGATCCTTTGCTCTTGACATACTACTATCCATATTCTTCAGATCCTCTCTGACGTTATCCATCCACGTCTTTAGTTGTCTTCCTCTGCTTCTCTCTTCTTCTATATGCCCGTGCAAGACCGCAAGTGGTAGTCTTTTTCCCTCCATTCGCTCGACATGACCGAACCATCTGAGCCTTCTTTTCCTGATTTTGTCCACTGCCGTTTCTTCTGCGCCCAGCTCCTCTCTTGTCTTCTCGTTCCTGATTCTCTCCTTTTTCCAGTCTTGTCTAGCAAGAGCTGCAAGACATTACATAGGCCTAATTCTAAATAAGCTTACAGTACGAGTCCATACTCTGAAGAGGTTAGCCTACTACTCAATGTATAAGCTTACAAACATATTATTAATATACCGGTACCTCACATCTGACCTCACGCATCTCTATCACAGACTAAATAAAAGAGCGCACACAGTGTTTTTAGCGCACATGTTGTTGTTCCGTTACCTGGTTCGTGGTTCTGTTGTGTTTCCTCCTCGTTCTTCTTTTCATTCTTTTCAACTACTTCCTCCTCCTCTTCCTCCGCCACAGGGGGAGCTGGCACAGTGGAATGTTGATGGTGTTGATGGGGCTCAGGTTTTTTCGTGGGAGGAGCTGAAAGAAACAATGTACAGTAATAGGCTCAATGAAGTGAACCGGTACGTATCCACGGAATGACTTTTAATTGACTCATCACTGATTAAGTTTAAAATGCAGCAGCGTATACAAAATGTAACTAAATCAAATTATATTTTCGTTTTCCGTTTCTGTCGAGTTTCCGGTTTTTTATTTCTTGAGGAAAAAACGACGCTTTATTTCATCCTTAATTCGGTTTTGATCATTTTTCAATATCCATGCTTTGAAGTACTTTTAATTAACTCATGAGTGTCGTGACACGCTGAAACTAATTCCTGACTCGGCGCCTTTTCCTTGATCCATTCAATCAAATAATTATATCATAGTATCACCTCGTTGATCGTCCATATAAGTGGCTGTTGGCAAAAAGAAAGCAATATATAAATGGATGTATTCATGTATAAGCCAATGTATGTTGGTAAGCTATATAACTAGGGTAACTGTCGATATTCGGTATACGCCTAGATCAGAAAGCGCTGCATATTATGACGATTCAAGCGATCTAAACAAGGGTGGTTTCGAGACAATGATCGATATGACAGAATGCAGGGCTGAAAGTGGTTAATTTGGTTTGGCAAAGGAGCCGGGTCAAAGACAGACAGTTCTCGACGACCCGTTTATTTTCCTATAACTTTTTAGTCTTTGTCTTGAAACTCCGAATAAATTTTAGCAACAGATCTGTTAAAATCTGGTGATCTTTTAAAAAATTGTATTTGGCATCGAATTTATGATGAATGCATGGGCCTAAATGTTAAAAATGCGACCCGACTACGGCAGGTAAAAAAAATCAATGATGGATCGCAGACCCGGACAGACCTGGCTCGCTTTCAGTCCCTGACCGAGCCAGTCAATCAGTAAGTCAGTTAATCATTTTAGTTGTGTCAATCATCCACTGTGTTAATCATTCAGCTAGCTAACGCCGTGACTAGATTATCATGCATGTACAGAAACAAATGTAGGAGTTAATAAATGCAATGAGAGACTGTTCCAGGTGGAATATATATATATATATATAATATATATACATATATATATATAATATATATACATATATATATATTATACATGAATATATGGCATATCTTGACATAATATACATATATATATAATTATATATATACACATGGCTAGCAGCACAGGCCTACAACGATGTATATGAGCTCTAACACATTGATCCCTGAAGTACACCGGGTGAGAGTGTGGGGGTAGTTCCGGCTATTGAGTCGCATACCAGCAAGATGATCTTAAGAAAATTCAATGGACAACAGGAAGCCAATAAAAATTCTTTTTTGCATATCCTGACATTTATGCATGCAATGATGTATGCATGTGTATGTGTGCATGTATGTCTGCATGTAAATATGTATGTATGTATGTATGTATGTATGTCTGCATGTAAATATGTATGTATGTATGTATGTATGTATGTATGTATGTATGTATGTATGTATGTATGTATGTATGTATGTATGTATGCATATATGTACGTATATATGTATGTGTGTATGTATGTATGTATGTATGTATGTATGTATGTATGTATGTATGTATGCATGCATGCATGCATGTATGTATGTATGCATGTATGCATGCATGTACACCAGGATAGGATGGACCAGGATACTCTTGAGGATAGATCAGGATATGGCAGAGGGTAAATATAGTTCTACGCTTCGTCCTTGGTCCCTCTGGAGGCGTGTGCGTATAAATGCCACTGATCAGCATGTCTACTACAGTAGTTTTTTGCTCTCGTCCCAGTTGGGAGTCAGTCTCTCGAGTTCTTCTCACGACCAGTAGTAGTTGACACCAATAACACGGTTAGATCAGACGGGTGTTGACTATAGACCTCGGCGTTTATTAGAAACAACATCTCGCATGATTTGCATCAGTCGTTTTATATAGCGCAAGAGAAACGCGTTGCATTTCCCGAATGGTTGCGGCCATATCTCGAGGGTCTCATCTGTCGGATTGGCGACTCCAGACTCAATGGCCAATCGGTCACGCTTTGACATTTGTCACGATTTTTCTATTCATAGATATAGCATTGTGGCAGTTATCCGGCTGAAACTATAGGTGGCTGCTTTCTACTGAGCATTCAATTAATGAGATGATAATAGTATTACTAGTAGGTTAATGATAATGATGCTCTCCTCCTCTTCTTATTGTTCTTCATCCTATCATCTTCATCATCTTTTTCACCTTTTTCATCTTCACCTTATCATCCTTATCATCCTCCTCATCCTCTTCATCCCTCTCGTCATCGTCATCATCGTCATCATCGTGACATCATCATCGTCATCATCGTCATCATCGTCATCATCGTCATTGTCGTCGTCGTCGTCATCATCATCATCATCATCATCATCATCATCATCATCATCATCATCCTCTTCTTCTTCTTCGTCGTCGTCGTTGTAGTTGTGATTATTACTATCAGGCAAAGATAGTTTCGCAACATAGACCTAGTATATAGAGGTAAAAGAAATTGGCCACGTGCCTAAACACGAGTTCAAACGATTCTGAGATGGGTGAATGAATGTAGCAAATTCGTAAGACTCCACTGACAATCACCTCCAATTATTATGCCTTACAATTTGCTGTCACTGTTTAAAATAAACAGAAGCAAAAAACATTAAAAAATAATTATTATTAGATAGTCGTCATTAAATGCTCTCAAGAGTGTTCCACGGCAGATTGCTCATTTGCTGACGTTCACGGAGATCGGGCCAAGTTCGCTCTTGCTAAAGAGGCCAATAATAATTGGATCATGCAAAGCGATTAGAGCAGCGGTTCTCAACCTTTTAAGTGCGGCGACCCCTTGGTAACATTTCGAAAATTGTGACGACCCCCAACAACAAAATTTATCGAGTCACCTCTATCACTACATTTTTTCTATAATTGTCCATTGTAATGCATTTTCACTTCATAATTAGAAACTGCTGTTAGCAAGGCCGTAGCTAGGGAGTGTTTTGGATGTTTGACCACCACCGAAATGTAAAAAGTAACAAATAATAGAATGCATTTACTAGCATATGATGTAAAAACCAAGTTAAACAAAACCATGAAACACCCACCCCAAATGAAAAATACGAAAAATGTGAAAAAAATAGAATGAATTGATTTCGGTCGGAAGACTAAAAAAGTCATCAGTTTTTTCGGACGGGAAATTTGTGACATTTTCTGAAGATTTCGGTCGGATGACTAAAAAAAGTCATCAGGTTTTTTCAGACTGAAGAAACATCCCGCGAAATAAAATCCTGGCTGTTAGCAATTGTGTGAGGCTTCTTGTGATTCTGAGAGCTGCCTATTTGATAGTTCGAAGTTTAAGTTTCATAAGTCTATTCGGCTTGTGAAACTTCAACAGCTGCCCCACGTTTTGCTGCTGGAAATCCCCAGACTCTCCGTCTCAAATGTGCCTTCTTTTAAATCTCCACACTGCAATTGTAGCATATTGAAAGTAATAATGATATGTAGGCTACATGCATGAAATATAACCTATCTGAAATATTGGGGAATATAAGCAGCTCGGTCCCCACAACAAATTTCGGGAGACCGTTGGCTTTGGGATATAGGGAATCTCCTGTCTCCCAAAGTCTCCGTCCAAGTGTAGCCTACAGGTCTCACCACCAGTAGCTGACAGCGTAGATTCTTTGAGCAATCTGAATATTGTTTTCTTGATGATTAGTAAAAGTGGAATTTACATTTGAAAACTTGAATGGTAAAAATAAGATTAGCAATCTCACAAATAAAATCATAGTAAAAGTAGCCTATTTTCAAAAATTATTTAGTACAGTAGACAGTGTAGACAGTGGTAAAATTGCTATTGCATGCCTACATATTTAGCGAATTTTTGAAGGGTCCAGGCGACCCCTGGCAAATCGTCAGGCGACCCCCGTGGGGGTCGCGACCCACAGGTTGAGAACCGCTGGATTAGAGTAAAGTTTGTTGTAGGCTACACCTGTAATCCTGACCAAGCCCCGAAACTAACACCGAGCAACTGAAGTGGATGTTGAAGGCTTGATCAGCAAATATTTTAGAAATTTCTTCCTCACTATTGAAATGGGCTGCTATACTCGTATGACGTCACGGCAGCAAAAGATATCAAAAATCTTTCCCATGATAATAACGGCGTCTAAACAAGACTCTGCGTTTAGAAGATACGGGCGTTTCATATTCTGCTAAATAGTTTCACCTCTCCTCCGATAGGCGTTTCAGAATATCTTATTCCGCTGAGAAATTTCAAAGATTGCCATTTGCATTAGGCCGTACACAGTTGCTGTAGGCTGTTTGTTTATCCGTTCAAATATCTTTCAACCCCTGGAGTCCTGGACCAATTAAGCCTCCGATTAATCGGGCCGTTAAGGGGGTCGGTAATCGGTATATAAGATAGAATATAGCGATTAGTTTACCGGACTTTATCCAGAGATTAGCTACGATGTCAGAAGCTGTTTTCAAACAAGGCGACGTCATTCCGATCTCTAATGTCTGACAACCTGGGTTGTGTCAGAAATTACGGGCAGCCGATGATAATAAAGCGATTCTTTGAAGAAAGCGACCGATGATGACCTTTCTGTGACCCGGCTGGTACTAGGGTCAACTCACAGTGACCAAAAGGCCAGGAGGTCTGTTTATGTATGGACAGGGGCATCTGGATACATAAAATGGCTATTAGGAAACGGTTGTAACTTTCGATGGAATGCTTGCAAGGCCTGGAGGGAGGCGCGGCGTACCTGGAATTGACGGAGGAAAGAAGGCTGGATAAGATAGGAATGGAGAAGGCACAGAGGAAGGGCAGGGAGTGGGGAAGGGAGTGGGGAAGGGAGTGGGGTAGCTTGAAACAGGGTCAATGTATATCCGAGACTGGAAATAGCAGTTTCTGCTTCAAGTAGACATACAACATGTCATCATCATGACAAATATGATTAGCTTTCCCTCCTCTTTTATTTTTGCCTAGGGTCTGGCACTTCTACTGCAGCACGGGCAGTAGGCGGACTTCGATTGAAATTATTTCAGTGCTAAATACTTCCATGTATTTCACGTTTTCACCGAATGTCCGCCATATAAATGGCCATGGCGGTTATTATATAAATATATAACCTGTTGCGTAATACTTGCTATTAATTTCCTTATAAAGACGACAAGAATTATAAGGCGCCGTAACGCGGCCATACCGCAACAAGGGCGCCTATATCACCTCCATTTGGAGGGACCGTCCCACTGTCCCCCCCACCTAGGTCTCCGCCCATGGCCTATATAAGCCATCTCCCGAATTTCCTCGCTGTCGAGGATCCTGGGTGGCCGAGTGGGTTGTAGCCCGCTCGCCGCGCCGGCGACGCGGGTTCGATTCCCCGGTCGGATCTTTACATACTGCGGGTTGCTCGGTCGCAATATAAACGTGGAGTCGACGCTGATATCATCTTCGTAATGGAAAAGAGTCGTTAAACCCATACATTTCATTTTTTTCCTCGCTGAAATATACTACGCACTGGGACCAACCTGCGACGAAGAATGAGATGTTGTTTGACTTTGCATGGTCCACTCCATCCAACCGATTCAAAGCGGAACATCTCAAGTCCATCTGTTTGCCCTCCCAGCTCTGGTCAATGATGACCGTCACCGAACCGCGGCCAGCAACGGCGTTCGGAAGGTCGGGGTCAAAGGTGACGGTTGGCGTTGGGTTACCCCTAGCGCTGCACTTGAGTTCCTCACCGGCAAGGAAACTGGCCTTGTCTGGTTGAAACTTGGGTTGATGAACCGCATCTGTAACAGAAAATCGTCAATGTTTCATCATCATCGTTGGCAAACATATCGTATTCATGGTCGTCAACATTTTGGCAATAAAAAGTCATCAGCCAGCAAAGCATGCCCATTTGGAGCAGAGGTTATTTTAAGGAATTTTCTCAACTGCACATAAATGACGTATTTTGAGACTGGACATAAGAAAGTCCTTGACCAGGGATTTGTCCCCCAAAACGGAAGCAGCTTTTGGGGAGCGCTCGTTAATAAGCTGGTGCTTTGCGCTTGGCCTTCGACTGGAGCTTTAGATGTTTGAATATTAAGATTAAGAAGCTGCGAGTGCCGAAGGCACGAAGCCCATGCCGACTAGGGGGTCTGGGGGAGCGTCGTAAGTTCCCCCCAGCGGGGTCTCCCCAGCGACCAACGCACTTTTAGCTGTGTCGACCTCAACTGGAGCCATTTTTCGGTCCTTGTTTGCCAGCTATTTTATGAACAATAAAGTCATGAAAACTTCAAGAATAAGTCGTTTTTCAGAGTCGGAATCTACCAGGAAAACAATAAAAGTCAAAGTTTTATTGTAGAAGATAAAGGTTTTGTCTTTACCGTAATCACAACAGTTAAAAGTTTAGGCCAATAACAAGTTTGTAAGTAGCCTATGCCGTCGTATGGGTACCGCATAGGAAACTCAAGGGGCATGTCGTATTTAGGGGTTTTACGGGCTCAGCCCACCCAAAATGTGTGATTTCCTAATTTTTAGAACAAATTCTATGAAGGCTTAACTTATTCTTATTGTATTTTGCGACCATTGCTTAGTGTTGAGCCACTGAGCAGAGGGAGGGGTTTTGGTGGAGGGGATAGCACAGTGGTTCCCAACCTTTTTTGACTGACGGGCCACTTTTTCTAAGTTGGAGGACACGAGGGCCACTTTTTCTTAGTTGAAGGACATTAGGGGGCCACAAGGCTAAAATTTAATTAACTAAAGGCGTATAAAATTGTTATAATTGAATCAAAATAGAATGTTTGATGCGATTATTAACGTTCAAATAGACTAAGATAATTTGTAATAGAAAAGAATTATAGGCCTATATTCTATCATGTCCAAATTGTCAATTTTTACATATATTTTTCTTAATTCATTGAGATGCCGCGGGCCATTTTTTTAGGCCAGGCGGGCCACTTTTGGCCCGCGGGCCACGGGTTGGGAACCGCTGGGATAGCACATCCCAACATATCGAAATGTTTTTGAATTTCCACGCTGCAATGGTAGCATTTTAGACTGTCATTATGACGAAAATGCTCATCATTTCAGTGCTGATAGTCGTGGTTTTCGACTTCAAAAGTGTCTCCTGCAGAGTCCTGCTATTGTTTAAATCTGTCAAATTTCTTGACCGCAAAATCCCTCATAATTTCGTTGCTGAAAGATATGGTTTCAGAGTTCAAGAAATGTTTTCTCCCCAATTGTTCAAATTTGACGAATTTCTACATTGCAATAATAGCATTTTAGGTTGTCATTTTAACTAAACGGCTCATCACTTCAGTGCCGGTAGTCGTGGTTTATGGCTTCAAAAGTGTCTCTTCCGCTGTTTAAATTTTTGTTAAATCTTCAAACTGTAATGGTAAAAAATTTCTCATAATTTCATTGATGAAAGACACAGTTTACGAGTTCAATAAATGTCCTCTTCACGTTGTTTCCATGTTTGAATTTCCTCACTGCAATGGTGGCATTTTAACACGTCATCTTAATAAAATTGCTCATTACGGATATAGACAATGGATAACACTCTAGAAATCTAAAATGATACATCTGAAATATTTGTGAAATATTTGGGCATAAAACTCAACGTCCAATAGAAACCTGTTGCCATGCACTGCCGTCTATGGCTGTCTGGACGGTCGTCCATGCAGTCATGGACGGCCGTCCGTAACTGCATGGACGCCGTCCATGCAGTCATGGACGACCGTCCTGGCAGTGCTTTCCAAATAAGTGATAGACTGATAGGCGTACGACGTCCCGCCTCGAAAATAAGTGCCAGGACGCCGTCCATGACCGTCCTGGCACACTTTAAGCCCTGCTTGTCTTCGATTACATCACCCATTTTCCGCGCTCTTACTTCATGCACACGGGTGACCTACGCCGTATCGGTCTATTGCTTGACTTGAAAACTGCATGTAATCACCATATCTATTGTATGGTTCACGCCAAATTTCAACAGGCCTGCTCTTTTCCTGAACATAAATATCACCCAAATAAACCGCCGCAAAGATGTTCACTTTGGGCTGTTACTATCATGTTTGGGTCCAACTTTTTACCACTAACTTATCGTCGGTTCACGCAACAAGGCAAAAAGTAACTGCACAAGATCTGATTTTCAACTGCACAAATCTCTTTCCCAACTGCACACTTTGTGTCCAGCTGCACGTTAAAATAACCCCTGATTTGGAGCTCATATTAATGCTATATAAGAAATGTATAAAGCCCATATGGGGTTCATTTAAGGCCCATATGGGTTCAATCTAAAGCTTATGTGGGTCCTATCCAAAGCCCATATTATGTGGTTCAATCTAAAGCCCATAAAAATTATGGGTCCTGTCTGTACAGGCCATTGTGGTCTCAACTATTGCCCAGGAATACTATATCATTCATTCATTCATTCATTCATTCAATCAATCAACCAATCAATCAATCAATCAATCAACATTCATTCATTCGTTCTGTGGACTTATGAAGAACACCCTCCAGAAACCAATTCAGGAGCGCTTTCAGTCCAACCATTGCAACAGAAAAAAATACAAAAAACACACAAATGATCCGGATCACAGAATTTCAAATCTGTCTGAAGAATGTAACTAAGAAATTATGAAAACTGCCATAACATCCTAAGACTCATTGGATAACATGTGCAACCCTGACGCGTAAATTAGTGTATTTTCAATTTTTTTTAGGTAATCCAAAACGAAAATTTGTCGATTAAAAAGATAATATTTTGTTCTATTCTGTGATCATCGTCGCCATTGTCTTCGTCGTCGCCATTGTCTTCGTTGTCGTCATTGTCTTTGTCAATAACAATAGGCCTAACAGGAGATGTGGAGAGAAGGGCGACCAAAAACTGTTATGCATAAGCTTACGAAGCAAGATATGGCTGAGGGCATTGGATAAGCATTAGGGGAATAGAGGTGACGCAATAAAAAACAATTTATGGAAAGGAGGCGTCGCTCCAGAATGGTCGAGCGTCAATGTGAATATATTCCAGAGATACAAATTTATTCAAGAAATCAAAAGCAATAACATTTGGACAAAATCATTTTCTCTTCAAGATCTGTAGACTCCCATCCACTCTGCGCGGAACTCTACTTCTCTGTCTGTCTGTCTGTATGTCTGGTTCTGTCTGTCTGTCTGTCTGTCTGTCTCTGTCTGTCTGTCTCTCTTTTTAAGACTCACATTTTCTCCAGGGGTTATCGCACTGGGAGCGCTACCGAATGGCTACGGCTGTGAACGGCGCCATAGAAATTATTAATTACATTACAATTAAATTACTTGTTGAGTTGATTGGAAAAGGACGGTTTTTGAGGGAATTGAGGCCGAGACAAAACACATCTAAGTAACCTCTTTAGCCTTAGGCGCAAAGAGCTGACCATTATATATCATGGGGCCAACAATAGAGAAAGCACGGTTCTGTCTAAGAGCAGTTCGTGCCCGGGAATCGAGGAGTTCACTGTGGGTGGAGGAGCGGGGAGTACAACATACCTGCACACCCAAAGAAGAGGAGAAACAGATCTCTTGGCAATATGCAGGAGCGGCATCTAGAAGGCACCGCCACACCAAAGCAGAGGCCCGTATATAGGAGGAAGCTAATGCAGGACACACTGTACTGTTTCACTTGGCTACATTGGTAAGAGCGCTGACCGCGCGTCTGTACGCGACTCTGTGAAAGAGAGCGTGCGGGCCGCGGTTCGCTTCCCGAAGGTGGCTATTTCAGAGATTCAAAATCTCAGGCCAGCACGGTCCGTCCACGGGGACCTAAATGGCGTGGTGACACTAATCATCTTTGAAATGGCAGTGTCGTTAAACATGCAACAACGTACAAAGGACATCCTGCATGTTAGTGAACTCTATCACAGCTTTTATACGAAAAGGTTTGTTAAAAAAGACAACTAGGCCTATTATTAGGCATGCCACGTTAGTTTGCAACTTTCATAACACATAGGCATACTGCACGTTTCTGAATCACTTAAACTCTCCTCGTTCAATGTTATTGTTATTTATGCTATAACGTCATCGTCACGACCACCATTAATAACTCCACCGAGTGTTTAATCAACGTGTCTGATGTCTCTCAGATCACAAGTAGCCTACACCTCGACAAATGAATGCTCGCCATCTCTTTGATGCCGACAGGTGAAATTTAGTGGCATAAAAACTGCGCTTATCGAATGCCATAGACCAAAGGCAAACACGACAGCGTCGATCAACGGCACTTCTTCCAAAAAATGAAAGCGAGTTCAAATTACGGCATTTATCACAACATTGCGAAACCGCCGGACGCCCGACGCTTGTGAGATTTGCGCAGTAAACGAATGAAACCAATCGGCAATTGTTTACTTTATGAGCCCGCGGTATAGGGTTTTCGCACGGCGCGGTGTCAGTTTGATTTTAGCGTATGATCAGTAAGCCATTTGAGAATAACTACTACTCTATTTACCTTCAAAACACCATAGGTTTATCACCTGTCATGATGAATAACATCACCGAGTCGATAGAGAACAAATTCCACACAGAACGGTAACGAAACTGTTACGCTATATAACTGTGTTTGAATTATTGTAGCGGTGATGGATTGGTCATTCCTTTTCAGCGCGAAATGTGCTGATTCTCATTTCTATACAGAGACTGTCAATAAAAATCAGATAACTTTCCAACTCGTCTTTATGCCGGTGTGATAGAGAAACAGTAACGCACTGCTTAATTTCAACGCCAGAGGTGTATAAAAATTTTGTTCGAAGGGGTGGCCAAAATCTTCGGTCTTGGGTCTGAAAAAATTTCCGTTGATCTTTGGCCGTAAAATCTGATGATTGTTTTAGTCGTTTGGTCGAAATGACGGGGAAAATACCAGTTTGTCCGCTAAGATAGCTGATGACTTTTTTTAGTCATATGCTACTTTTCTTTTTTCTCGCTGTCTTCTCTGTCATCCGTTCCCGCTGCATTGTTGAAACCTGTTGGGAGCCCGCCAGTATTATAATAGCTGGTGAAAATGTGCAAATTTCTACATGGGCCATGGTCGGATTTGCTCCCTCCTGGATCGGTCCTTGTGTAACGTTACCTGCAAAGAGGTTCGTGCATATGCCTATATCAGTATTTAGTAGGACTGCGTCTACTTGAGCCAATGTACTGACATGTGGTCTTGCACTGAGTAATCGAAAGCTGTTTCAGTGATGGATCTTATAATTATAAACATGCTGTTATGCGATCACAATTAGGCTACCAAGTGTTCTATAGCCTTAAACCGCAGTTTAGGCAGCTAAATTATTTTTTATGTCCTCAATGCCTACTTGATGATCAGTGGCGGCGCTACGGCAGGTCGCGGCAGGTCATTTGACCTGCCTATTTTGCTCACGACCTGCCTAATGACCTGCCTACAAAATGTTTGAATTTTTAATATTTTTTACATTATAGTTATTTAAGAGTTTTAAATAACAAATCAACATTTTCCCTCGCCTACAAGATCACTTGTGTTGTCGTGCAATTATTAGATTCAACTTATTGACTTTCTCGTCTGATCCTACCTATAGTATACGTAAATGTAGAGATCTAGGCCTATCATGGGGCAGAAGGTTTATAAGAAACCTATATATTAATCAAACAGTACGGATAAGAATAGGAAGGGAGTGCTCTCAAGGGAGGGAGTTATTGGTAGGCGGTGACGCCGGTGAGGCAAGGGTGCCGCCTCGTTAACATATACATAGAAGAACTAATACAAGAGGCAATTGAACAGACAGGAGACGGTATGAAAGTGTGTTGAATACTCATACACTGTAAGAGAACAGAAGCCATAAGATTTGCCGACGACCAAGTAATGCTGGCGACTACAGCAGCACCTCAGAAGGCTGAGGTGCTGCTGAAATTGATGGATCAACAAAACAGGACCTGATCACTTAGGCTCACTAAAATCACAGAATAGATACGCTTTATCCATTCTGTGCTAAAATACAACATGAAGTTAAATATCTGAAACACAAAGATTATGAAGATAAGTGGAGAGATTTGGAGATAAAAGCAGTGAAAATAACAATAAAGGGAGAGGAAGTGAAACAGATCAAGAGCTTCTGCTACTTGGGAAGTATGATAACAACGGATGCAAGATGCCATGGTGATATAAAACGAAGAATAGTAGACCTATTGGGAAAAGATGCGTTCACGAAAAGAGAAGAGTCGATGAGAGGAGGGTCGAACAAAGATTTAAAGAAGAGACTAATCTTGTCAAAGTACCCGTATGGAGTGTGGCCCTGCATGGGTCGGAGACGTGGACAATCAGGAAAGAGGATATCGAGACATTGGAAGCTTTTGAGGATATGGAGAAGGATGTGAAAAGGTGAGCTGAACCGAGCGAGTGACGAGTGAAGAGGTGCAGCTCCAAAGAGCAGAAGAAAAAAAAGATCACTGATGACAACTTTAAGAAAAAGACAAAAAAACTGGATTGGAACAATTAAGAGGAGATTCTCTCCTGAGAAATATCATAGGAGAAAGATTGTAGGAAGAGAAAGAGAGGAAGACCGAGACAGAAGATGCTGGGATGGATGATGACCGACGGATACACCAAGATGAAGAGAAAAGAAGAATGACGTCATTGGAAGTTGAAACCTGCCGAGGGGCAGAGAACTTAAAGAAGATGGCCTATATTATGTGCTTCAAATTCAATCATCAATTTCGCCACTGGTTGTTCTCTGCCAGTACCAGTCCTAGGACTAGATAAAAGAGGAGGGCGACACTAATCATCTTTGATATGGCAATGTCGTTAAACATGTAACAAGAATCATCAATTTCTTCGACCTGCCAAATAGTTCCCATGACCCCGAAGCGACCTGCCGAAATTTTAGACCTGGCGCCGCCACTGTTGATGATGGCAGTCTACCGATAGCCCTGCTAATTGTCATAAGCCAGCTTACATTTAGGAAAAAACTATTTTCATCAATCTAGCTTCCATTTTAAATGACAATAGACTTTAATACTTATTTAGTACCGTCATCCGCTTCATGATAGTACTTAGTACTTCCGTGCAGGTCATGCACATCGGGCAACGCACTTCATCCACTCCTCGCTGCCACTAAGTCTTGTTGAGTGAATTTGTTACGTTGTTTCTGCTGCGTTCATTGGTTAATTGAAAATAGCCATGAAATTATTCAACATCGTAAACAACGGTTTAACCTACTCCAGTATTATAATATGTAACAACAATTGCAACGCAAGGCACTTACAGGTGACATTCATCAGTATGCTGCACTCGTGACCAGCGTTAGCAAGCGACATTTTGCACCGGTACTTGACGCCATCTTGTTTATGTGATGCATGGATTTCGACGACCTTCTTTGCAATACGAATGTCGTTTTCGTCGGCGCTTTTCACCATCTTTTCGCCCTCGAACCAATCGATGCCTGGCTGCTTTCCGGAGTAGGACATCTCGCATGTCAGCGTCGTCCGCTCTCCAGATCTCAGATTTCCGTTGCCCGAACATTTAGGAAGCTCTGCGTTTAAAACAGACGAAAACACAGATGCACAACTGATAACTGCATGCGAGTCTCCGACCCTGCAAGCACGTATACTCTGACAGTGCCAGTCCCATGTCTGCAGAAAGGAGGAGGGCGACTCTGATCAATGTAATCATCCTCGACACAGTGGCGTCGACAGGATTTCACTTTGGGGGGAGGCTGAATTCTCGTGCAGGAAATGTCCCATTTATTAAAAGTCATTCGGTCGAAATCTCGTGGAAATTTCTATTTTCATCCGCCAAAAAATTCTGACGACCTTATTTTAATCATTCGGTCGAAATCTTATGGATGTATTTCATTTTTAGGGGGCTTAGGCCCCTAGCCCCACCCTAGCGCCGCCACTGCCTCGAAATGACACAGTGGCATTAAACACTGGCAAGAAGATGGGTTTGGGTCCACTATTCCGAGGGTCCACTATTCCGAAGGTCCACTGTTCCGAACCCTAAACCTAACCCTAAACCTAACTATAACCCTAACCCTAACTCACCCCAACCCTAACCATAATCCTAAACCTAACCCTAACCTACCCCAACCCTAACCATAACCATAACCCTAACCCTCCCCAACCCTAACCATAACCCTAAACCTAATCCTAACCCACATAACCCTAACCCACCCTAACCCCGATCCTAACCCGCTGTAACCCTAACTACCAAGGATAACGAACAAAATATAGCGGATATTCGGAATAGTGGACCTTCGGAATAGTGGACCCTCGGAATAGCGGGCCGTTACCAGAAGATGCACAACAAGGTGTTGACGCCCGCCATCGTCGTTATGAAGGCGTCGTTAAACAAGTGTTGCAGACCCGGATGTACAACGATGGCCTATGTTTCGTTAAAGATGGCTATTCTTTGACTGCATATAATATCATGAGGAGATCAGCCTTGATTTTCTCATATTGATATGCTCTTATGGACATTTAAGGGAGGGTTAAATACCAGGTTAAAACCAACAGATAAATTATTTTGCTACAATGGCAGAGGTTTGACAGGCTGACTCAAGTGAGTCTTGTTTGCAGAAGGTCATGCTGAAGGTCACTCTTCAGCATTTCCTATACCACCGGATGTTCTTTTTGGACTGCTCGTTACTGGGTCAATTAGCAGCAATTTTAACCCAGGATACTTTATCGGTCATTGGCCCAAATATCTTCATTTGTCTGTGCTGCTCTTTGGAGCTGGTGAAACTGTTGGAGGACATGTGTAGCAAATATGTGAGTGCAGTGCGAGTAGATGGGGAATTAACAGAATGGTTTAAAATTAAGGTTAGACAAGGGTGTGTCTAGACTCCTTAAGCGGTTAGACCAGATCGCTGAAGGACATAAACCGCCGAAAAGACGACGCACGAGAGAACAAAATAGACAATGCTGCCTGACAATGATTGCGCACTGTATAGTTATGCATGGTGCCAACATTGTATTCCGTATACCCATGCATCACCGCCAAATGGCTAGTGTCAGCAAATGATGATGACGATGATGATGACGACGACGACGACTACGATGATGATGATGATGATGAATCCAGTTCATCAGTCTGATCACAAAACTATCGTACACAACACCTCATCAGAAGAGAAGGTTCAAATCAAGTCAAATCAAATCAATTTATTTGGCAACCAACCAAAATCAAAGCAACAAAATAGATTAAATGAAACATCATAGAAACAGAGTTAACAAAATAAAATAAAACAGTGCTTAAATAATGATGCTGATAGTTTACAATTGGTTGCACAGGGGACTCGGAAGGGGTCTTGCAACCCCGCTAGGTGGGCCCCCTGGGCGGAAATACCATGATGAAGATGGCCATTAGGTTGCCATAAAGTGGTCTCGATATATGATATAACGAGACAAAAACAACAAGGTTAGATTCGGATAGAGAGAATCGCTTAGAACACACACCTCCGATGGTGAGGTAGTAGTGCTTCCTGTGGTGATCTTTCCCCACTCGACTCTTGCACGTGTACTGTCCCACATCCGTGTCCATATCGAGGTTCTTGATCGTCAGGGTGTACGTCTGGCTGACTCGGTAGTTCAGGTGGTTCTCGTGCTCCGCTCGCACCTCCAGATCGGGATTGTTCCGGCTGGAGAAGATCTTCTCCGGCTTCTCGTCCGATCCCCAGACCCTATCCACCCATTCCACCTCGGGATCGGTCAGTGAAATCAGAATGTTGCATTCCAGGTGGACTGTGCCTCCAACGACTCCGAAGACTTGAACTTCACTGGCACCAACCAGAATTGCAGTTAGTCCTATATGAAAAATGACAATAATACATTATTGTTAATAAACGACCCGTTTTTATGATTGTTTTCAATTAAATTTCATCCTATTAATTAATTATTGGTTGGCGTCTTAGCATAATCTGAACCTATCGACAACTCATCTGAAGTGCAGTCTATTGCTGTTAAAGGCTAATTACGGTATTATTATTATTATTATTAATTATTATTATTATTACTATTACTATTATTATTACTATTACTATTACTATTATTATTATTATTATTATTATCATCAATATTAATGTCAATATCATCATCATCATCATCATCATCATCATCATCATCATCATCATCATCATCATCATCATCATCATCATCGTCATCAACTATCAATCATCAACCATCATCACTATTATTATCAGCATCATCATTGGTGGTGGTTGTGGTCGTATTAGTAGTAGTATAGTAGTAGTGGTGATGGTGGTGGTGGTGGTGGTGGCGGTGGTAGTAGTAGTGGGTGTTGTGGCAAGAATTTCGCAGTTGCTGCTATATAAGAAAGGGGATTATCATCAGCAGCATCGTAATTGTTGCCAGCAGTGCCACAAATCGACCAATAAAAAAAATAGGATATACTCATATATTTCATCCTGTCTCCCAACATTCGTCCTTCACCTCTTTCCTCTCCTCTCTCTCTCTTTCTTCCCCTCTTTAAAAATAATTTGAAATTTATCTTTTCCCTTTGAAGCCGGAGTCAATTATCACCTCTTCTCCATCCTTCATACTCCTCTTTCTCATCTGACTCATCTTCTTAGTCTTCCTGCTCTGTTTTCTCAATTTCCATTTGCTCTTTATTCTTCTCATCCTCCTCCTCCTCGTTGTCCCAACAAGGCTATCGTTCAAGCAAAAGAACGACTTAGTCTTGCTTGCAACCTTGGCATAAATTATGCCGAGGTTGTAAGAAAGACTAGGGCGTTCTTTTGCTTGAAGGATAGCCCATAATATGAGTGGCCAACCCTCTCCTTTACCTCTGATCACCCAACCCATGCAGTAGTAGTAGTAGTAGTAGTAGTAGTAGTAGTAGTAGTAGTAGTAGCAGTAGTAGTAGTAGTAGTAGTAGTAGTAGTAGTAGTAGTAGTAGTAGTAGTAGTAGTAGTAGTAGTAGTAGTAGTAGTAGTAGTAGTGGTAGTAGTGGTAGTATAGTAGTAGCAGCAGTAGTATATGAGGAGAAGGAAGAGGAGGAGCAGCAGCAGCTGCACTTTTATTTAGCAAATACGCGAAATAAAAATAAATAAATAAAATAAGCTTCGGTCTAACGGTACTGTGTGATGAAAAGGATGCTTAGCGTCGCCCCCTCCTTTATCCGGCCTTGGGACTGGCACTGGCAGATTGCAAGCAGTGGCGTATACAGTGTAGGCCTATACCCTCTTTATAGGTGAGTGTGTGTGATGGGAACTGACAGGAGTGGGTGGGGAACCAATTATTACCCAGTTCGCTTAGCTGTCCATCATAAACGTACAAATGAATTAGTTATCATCGATTTCTCTGCATAATAATTATTATTTCCGATCCATCGTCTTTCTTAAGTGCTGTCGCTCATTCATTTAACACAGTTATTGTCGTTGCCTCTCCACCATTGACCAGTAATTGAACAGCCTACATAACACACGGGTCGTGCATGGACTTCTGCACTAAAGCAATGGACACGACGTTTTCCCACAAAAGTTTTTCCCCATAAAAGTTTTCCCCCACATCTATACATTATGACAGTCACCCCTCATAAATTTTCTGAATTTTTTGAAGTTTTTTGAAGTTTTTAAAAAGCTTTTGAAGTTTTTTTAAAGTTTTTTTCCACATCTATAGGCTACATATGACAGTCACCGCTTATAAATTTCCAACCAATTAAATGTAGTGAAAAGTGGCGATTGGATTAAATTTATTCGATTCATTAGATTGTTCTATAGATGTCAGTAGTACTAGAACAGAATATAACATGTCAAGCAAAGATCCTTCAGCAGCAGCAGATCAGTTAAGACCTGGAACGAGCTGGGTGATGAGACGTTTTCGGGAGCTCCACTCAGCAATCTCAAGGACAAGGCGAAGGTCGGGCAGATGGTATATTAAGACATTGCATTAATGGTGGTCTTTATACACAGATCTTTAGTCTTCTCAATTCCCCACTGGTAAATCATTTTATGTCATGTAATATCAGACTAGAGATTAGAGTTATCGAAGTACATCAGACTAGTCAAGGTTTCAATTATTAAAGGAGGATTAAAGCATATTAGATCACTTATATCTGAATGTGTGTGTTTGTCTTTGTCAAGGCGCCCTTGTAGCAGAATGGCTGTGTTATGGCGCCATAGAAATTGTCGTCATTACATTACAATCAAGATTTGGTGAGCAGCAGGTCCTGTACAAATTAGTTCTGATCGTCCACGATTTCTTCCATAGGCGGAAAATTGAACTGAGGGTCGCGACCGTATGCCGTTATCTGGCTATCCATGGCCAAGTCTTGCGACGTGTCACGTGAGATGGCTGAGAAAGGCTTTCAATCGTGTCTGCCTTGATTTGTTTATCGTCGCCCCCGCCGTTAGCCTTCACAATTTACCCACAGGAGGGGGGAGGGTAAGCAGTAAAGGGAATTAACCTGTCTGACATTTACTGCCAATTTTCAGTAAAAAAATAACACAACTACAACTGGCTGTCTTCTGTCGCTGGGGTTAACTTATAGCAATGGCGTAATGGTTTGGTAACATATGGGTTGCCAATGCTATCAGGGTTCAAATCAGTGTCAGGAGAGTTGTCAAGTCACGTATTCTTTTATCATCATCAATGTAGACGTCATCATCATCGTCACTACTGTTGTCGTCGTCATCATCATCATCATCATCATCATCATCATCATCATCGTCGTCATCATCATCGTCATCATCATCATCATCCTCATCATCATCATCATCATCATCATCATCATCATCATCATCATCATCATCATCATCATCATCATCATCATCGTCGTCGTCATCATCATCGCAGTCACTGGTTAATCCTGAATGGTTTTTCTAATTACCAAACGTTCTTCTGCCTTAGGGTGATCGGTGCCATATGTTGGTCGAGATAAATGCTCCAATTGGCCAATAATTATCTGATAACAAAACGAGGAAACGGACTCTGCAGGTGAATTGCTGCATTCTGTCCAACTGCATCGGCCGTTGAAAGCAGTCAAAAGCCTTTAGAAGCAGTTAAAAGCAGCTTTCAACGTGAGCTCTCTTCGATGAATCATGCTCTCAATTACAACGTCTAAGTACTTGACAGTCGACTGCTTTAGAGCTTAAATAAAGTCTGCCAGAGTGTCACAGACCTACTATAATTTTTATCTGCCATTTTAAATCATGATAACGATCATCATCAGTTTTTGATAACAGCCATTTGAAGGCGATGGTACGAATAAATGCTCTCTATAAATTGTCCTCTCGGTCATTGTCCTCTTAGACAAAGTGTTAGTTCAACTGATGTTGTACATTGTCCTCATTTACATTGTCTATATTATTATCAGTCATGGTCTGACTTTTATCTTCTTTCCTTTGAACCTTGCGTGTTGTGCATTGTATTGAATATGGTCAGCTTGTATCTTAAGCTAAAGTGATACACCAAGGTAAGTGCTGCACCTAGGTAATGCATCAAAGCGAACCCTAGTGGTGTAACCAGTGAAGGGTTGCTGCCGCTAATATACAGATACAAGGATACACAGTGTGTTTAATTCAAGATCTGTCACCATGACTAAGAACCATAATTATACTTGTAGCCCAGTGCCATTCTAAAAGGTTTTATTGACACCATAAAGTAGGCCGAATGATAATAGCAATAATAATAATGATAATTTTAAAAATAATAATAATGATAATTTTAAAAATAATAATGATGATGATGATGATGATGATAATAATAATAGTAATAATAATAATAATAATAATAAAATTAATAATAATAATAATAATAATAATAATAATAATTATACTAATGATGATGATAATAATAATATTAATAATAATAATAATGCAAATAATGATAAAAATAAAACTAGAGCATAAAACTCAAGCGCATGCCCCCCATAGGTTATAGGCTACCTCTGCCACTGCTGTGTGACAAGACAGGACTTCAGCTTATCGCAAACAATACTGTAAAATACTTGCAGAAGTTGCAGTTGACTGCCTATTATAGATTCCAGCAACTCTTCAGTCAAAGAGAAAGCTGCAGTGATCGAACAATTATCAGTGAGGGTGGGGAGAGGCATTCAGCGGAGAGCGACATTGATTTTTCAGCAAGATCGCTAGGTTGCGCTTCGGCGTGTTAACACCGGCTTAGCACGCGACTATTAGTGCCTTGATTTAAAAATGTATTAAGTGATTAGTTTCATATCTCGTGATTAAGACAAACGATTAGGATTTTTCGTGTCACCGTCTCTCCATCTTCCTACTCATCTGCGTATACTCCCTCCTCCTCCTCCTCCTCCTCCTCCTATTCTTCTCTTCCTCTCTTCGTCCTCCGCTTTCTCCTCGGACTACTCCTCTTGCCACTCCTCTTCTTTCTACCACTCGTCTTCCTCCTCCTCCTCTGCCCTCCTGCCTCCTCCTCTTCTACCTCTTCCTACTCCTTTTCCTCCGCCTCCTTCTTCTCTTCCTCCTTCTTTTCCCTTTCACCTCTTTCTCTTCCTTATCTTCGTCTTTAACCTCTTCCGTCTCTTCCTCCTCTCCGCTTCCTTCTCTTTCACCTCTTCCTCTTCCTTCTCCTGCTTCTCCTTCTCCTTCTCTTCATCCGTCTCCTCCTTCTCTTCCTTCTTCCCCGCTCATCCTCTCAGTCTTCTAATTATTCAGAGCTGTTTTTAAGGAATTTTTAGAACTGCACAACCCCTTCTTTTCCTTCACATCCTCCATGTCAAATTACTTCCAATCGGAGGACAATGACCTTATTTGCTAGTTTTAACTGTACAGAAGTGTTTCTACAACTGCACAAATCCATTTAGAACTGCACATTTTGTGTACAACTGCACGTTAAAAAAGCCCTGTAATTATTGAAATCTGACAAAGTTCCTTACAGTCCAGTTTATAATTATTATTATCTTGGTAGGTTACTGCTTTGTCATCGCTGTAAATAGCCCGACAAAAATTAGTCTTAGTCATCGTCTCAGGCTCTCACGATACAAACAACAGAACCAGTAGACAGATAAAACGAGGAACTAATTGTAAGGGATGCGTTTGGCCGCAAGGCGACGCCAGTAGACGTGGTGAGTCCCAAGTGCAGACAGTACTTTTTAGGTGTGGGGTATGAACTGGGTTAGGATGCCGGGTAAATTTAGCCGGTAATTTCAGCTACCCTAGTCGGGTGTGCTGGAGCATGACTAGGTCGTAAGTGCGTCGGTATACAGAGGACGGAAATAGACTTAAAAGGAGTGATGATTGACAAATATGGACCAAGTGTAGGAGGAGGTGGGGGAGAGAGGGAAAAGATAAAACAGCCGTCAACGTCACTGCAGTTAAGATCCTGATGCCAGGCATTTTTGGCAGCGATGGGTGTAAATAATGACCTCCATTTTTCAATTTGTCAAGCGTCCCAGAGTTCCTTTCATGTTAAGTCCAGGCACTGCAGTCTTGTCTTCATTTTTATTTGTACATAGGCATGAAGGACTGAATTGGCGGACAAAGGACTGAACTTGAAAGAATAAGTGACCGAATGTGAGGGCATGGGACAGCGTATAATGATAAATGACTGAATATATTATGATAAATGACTGAATATATAATTATAAATGACTGAATGTATGATGATACATGACTAAATGTACGATGGTAAATGACCGAATATAATGATGACAAATGCCTGAATATAAAGTTGACAAATGACTGAATATACGACGATAATTGACTGAATATACGATAACAAATGACTGAATATACGATAGTAAACGACTGATGACAATAGATGACTAAATGAGAACAAAAGAACGGAAGATGATGATAAATGACTGAATATGAGAAAAATGAGTGAAGATGATAATAGATGACTGAATGAGGACAAATAACGGATGATGATGATAAATGACTGAATACGAAATGACAGAAGGTGAGGATAAATGACTGAACATAAAAACAAATGACTGAAACAGAGAACGAGCATAATTATAGAAAACTATACTGCAACCTGGACCATAGTTATCCTGCATTCTTTCACTCAAACCAGTATGGGAATTGTAGAAAAATATAGCTGGAAGGTCAGATTCACGAGGAGTTGGAGCGTGCAAAGGAGACTTCTTAAGAAATACTGGGAATTGAACCCCTCAACCCAACCCCCAACCCTCAACCCCCGCAATTTTCTCAAAACCCAGTACATAGGATCAATACCGGTCCAGTATCCGGCAGAGAGGCGTCTGCCTCTAATAAACTCATAGTCTAGTAGTCTAGACCCTTTCAAGGAGGTCTGGATAAATGAATATAGGAGTTCATGACCCTTTATACTCAGTGGCACAGCCAGCTCATGGTACAGTGTCTATATAATATGGCTATTCTGGGATCTACTCGTTCAGACTGATCCTATATATATATGTGTGTGTGTCAGGGCCGGATTTAGGGTGGTGGGGGCCCATGGGCGCCCGTTATGGTGGGGCCCTTTGTGCAACTGATATGTTGTTTTCGATGCACAGTATCGGACAGGAACAAACCCCCCACACACGTATACGGTGTGATACGTATCACGCTATTTTTGACCATTTTTGACCCCCTCCCCCTGTCACAGACTGTCACAAATCTCGGACCCCCCCCTAAAGTACGTCACACTTTCGAACAAAAAATTTAAAAACATAACCATTTGCCTAACCCTCTAAAGTCTAAACCCTAGGATACTATCCCTAATCCCTCTGATAGTGTAGTGTGTCCCTAAACGCTTTGATAGTGACGGGAAATCAACTTTTATCCCGCCAGGCCGGGTTTTAGACACGCCTGGCCGGGCCGGGTCGGATTTTAGGTGCTAAGAACTAAAAAAATAAACAAGAATTTTAAAAATAAATGTGTGACGTCACACATGGCCTGATTCCCCTCCCCCTGTCACAAACTGTCACACTTTCTTACACCCCTTCCCCCCCTCTGGAGCGTGACGTACTTTATGGACGGCCCCTAACATGTTACAGACAAACCGTGCTAAAAGCAATGTTTAAATTGTTGACTTATGGTCAATAATTTTTTAAATACATAAATGAAGATCGACAAATTGAAAATATCATTTGATGAAAGATAAAGTTTCTAAATCATTTCTCAAATGAAAAGTTAAAGGATAAACGCTAAGCAGCTTCTTGTCCAAGTTTTAATAAGCATGCACTGAAACAAAGGAAGAATGCAAAAATTGTGACATAGACCTATGTGCGACCTCAAAACTAAAGCAGATAGGCCTGGTTTTATGCAGTTAAATAACTCGGTTAGGCCTATAGTTGAGTCTAAATTTCAGTAGGGTCATTAAGGTATTTGCACCTTTTTCTATTGGCAAAAGTCATCAATTAACTAATTAAAATAGAGCTGGCATGGAATATGGCTCTATGCTCAACACTGCAAGGTCGGTATATGTCTCACATGTGTCTCATTATCTTCATCTTGGAAAACGAGCATTCAGCACTGCAGTTTGTCATCATGAACACCAAATACATTCTTAGCATAATTTGCACATTTGAAAATGAATTTTCAACTCATTTGTCGAGTAGCCTACTTGGTAGGGCCTATATGAACTGCTACTAACTTATGCCAAGGCCGGTTCTTCCAATCTCGTCTTGAAGCATTTTTACAAAATAATGGAACTGCTCGTTGCAATGCTTTCACGAGGTCGTCACCATAACTTCTACAAGCTTTTTCGCCGAGTTGAGGAGTTCTCCATCACTATAGGGGCCTACATGATTCAAGATTAGATAACAAAAATAACCAAACCTTGAGCAGAGCAACAGTACAGCTTCTCGTCGGCTAGGTCTAATATGCCTATTATATAGTGCCCTTATGCCAATTTACAATGCGGTTCATGACTGTCGGTTGAAATCCTTTAGACTTCAAATTATATTAAACAATAGTCTACTGATTTGCAAACTCCATCTGTGTCCTTATAACCCATGCATATTATGAAGGTAGAGTCTACATGACTGGGGCCTAAAAGACATTTGACAGCGCAGTAATGACAGTAAACATGTCGATGTCCACTGCCAGAGATGTGGGCATTGGGTCACTCGGGGGTCAAAATACCAGCCGAGCACTGGAGTGCTACAGTGTAAGACAGGATCTTCCACTAGGAAACCTGATACACGTGGGGAGGTGGTGGAGGTCAGGACGCTGACTGTCTCGATCTGTTCGTTGTCTGCTGCGTACACCGACTAGTCCAATGAACACCTCTGGCATGCACTGACAGTGTTAGTATTTGTCTACACTAACGGGCTATCATAGCTTGAGTTAATCTTAAACGAAATATAATCTGACAACAGCAGGTGTTGAGGATGTCATGCTTAAAGCCCTGTTGGTGAGCAATATCAACGAGTACAGATAGACTGTGGTCAGTTCAAAACCACTCACTGATTACGGTATGCCTAAAATCCCGTTGCAATACACTTAATTTATGATTCATTCCTTAATAAAAAATAAAATAAAACTTCAACTGGTGGGGGCCCCTAAGTGGTGGGGGCCCATGGGCTGGAGCCCGTGTAGCCCATGCCTAAATCCGGCCCTGGTGTGTGTGTGTGTGTGTGTGTGTGTGTGTGTGTGTGTGTGTGTGTGTGTGTGTGTGTGTGTGTGTGTGTGTGTGTGTGTGTGTGTGTGTGTGCGTGCCACACGCTGTTCCACTTTGCGCGGCCAGCCTCCATCAAGAGATAGTATAACGATGGGAATAATAAGAGAGTTTCATTGGCTGAAAACTTCACAGGGTATTTCTGCAGATCCCCTAAGGATGTGAGTGCACGATGCACGAAAGTATCTGCATTGCTTAAGAGAAACCACATTTTTAGTAATCGTATATGCATCTATAGGCCTATTGATACACACGCATTACAATATATAGATCTATTCATATGTATACTTATATGTTACGCTCTCTGCATGGGCAGAGTTTGGTTTCCGTTCTTGGAGGGCTAAAGCCTTCTTGGAGGGGGGGGGGGCTAAGCCCTGAAAAAGATATCATTTGCACAGTAAAAAAATGAATTTGGGTCTTCTTGGGGGGCTTAGCCCCCCAGCCCCTGATAAACTCCGCCCATGGCTCTCTGAACGGCTTTGTATGGCACGGTTTCGATAGTCAATACTTGCCAAATGTCTTCGTGTCTTATTTATAAGCCTAAAGTCTTCAGCTGCAGCAGATTCGTGCGATTTCCGTATAGCCAGATCATTCGTGCTGTAATAATACGTTTCTCGCTTGCTCTCCCATTTTCTAACAGAATGGGGAGAATGCTCACAATAACGAATTGTCCCAATTGTCCTGTGTACCGGTATATTTTTTCCCCGCTCCTGTCTGTAATCGGTTGTATCATTGTCTAATAAGGTTCTGTATTGGTTTTCATTGTTAATCATCTTTTCCTCCATATCCCGTTCATTATTAACAATGCTCATAATACTGAATAATCACAATTGTCCTGCATGCGTATACTGTGTAGCCTATTATGTCTTTTCCGCTCCTCTGTGTAAGCTGAGGTCATTAGCGAACCTATATATATATACACTTTGTCTCAAAAAAAACTGTGCAGAATTGTTTTTGTCAGTACTTCGTCAAATTTCCACCAATCTTAATAATTTTTGGTAGGTAGATGGCAAAGTGGCTGAAATTTCAAGTTATATATAAATTTTCCACATCACCTGACTCATTTCACCGCACTACCTTGTTAAACACAGATGTGCCAATTTTTCATATAACGCTTAAATTATTACCTGCAACAAACTATCTGACGACTGCATTAGCACGCAGTAAAGTAAAATATGGTTTACTCAGCAGAGTGTTTTAATAGCTATGACAGATCTGCTTAAAAGTGTTAGAATTGGTGCTCGAAATATGGCCCGAATACACGGACACAAGCTCTTAGACGGCGACGCAACTGGCCGATAGCAGCATCAATGATCGACTGGTCAAAGCGCGCCCACTCGTCAAGCAGGAACGTTTTGAGTTCGTCGACGTTGGCTATTCTGGACCGGTAAACCTCCTGCTGCACACTCCATATGCCATAGTCGACTGGGTTAAGATCCAGTGAATTCTTTTGTCACAGTGTTAGAGGGATGACATCGGGCGTCTCTCGCTCCAGGAAAGAGACGGTGTCGCGCGCTTGATGCGCCTGGGCGTCATCCTGTTGAAAGACAGTAAATTCGCCCTGGGATATCCGGCGTATGTCTGACGGTATCTTCTGGGCAAGAAGGTTGTCGCGATAGTAGGCCTATGCCCCATTCACTTTGACATCCGGCTCGATGCAATGGATTTCAGTGCAGCCAAGCTTCGAGACGCCGTTTTATGAAAAATTGGTACATCTGTGTTTAACAAGGTAGTGCGGTGATATGAATCAGGTGAGGTGGAAAATTTATATATAGCATAAAATTTCAACCATTTTTCCGTCTACCTACCAAAAGTTATTAAGATTGGTGGAAATTTGTCGAAGTTCTGGCAAAAACAATTCTGCACAGTTTTTTTTTAGACACGGTGTATATAGACGAACGGCTATACTTCCTCATGCAATAGCTTCTCCTTAGATTGCTCTATAAGTCATTTCTTTCTCTTTGATAATCTCGTTATGTGTTTTCTGATTTTCGAAAGTTGTTGTAGAAAATTAGATAGACCATTATGCATGATTCTGTTTATATGGTCATCCGCAGTATGATGAAAGGCATGATGATGATAAATAATTGCAAGTTTACACGCAATTACCATGCACATAATTATGGTATTTGCAGTTTAACGTCACTGTGTGGTAACAAAGACCATTAGTGACGCCCTCCTCCTTTATACAGGCTTGGGATTGGCACTGGCAGAGTGCAACCAGTGGCGGAGTTCCCATGCACAGACTACATGGAACGACTTTAAATAGGAGCTCATGGCTAATGGTATACGGGAGAGCACAATGAAATTATGTCCAGGAACTAAAGTGGTATGCTACAAAGTATGAGTCAGGACGTTGGAATGCAACCATCAGTGGTTTCTACTGTTCACCGTACGAGGTCCCTTCAGGGCAATACTAGAACTAATCGCCATTGACAGCCTTATCTAATCTAATCTACTCTTAAAGACTTCTACGACCCTGTCTAGCTGAAACCTGATGAAAAGAAGTCCATTGAGAGGCCGCCATTGACATGAAGTGTTGGCGCCCTCGTGTTTCTTGACCTTGGCATATCGGGGGGCATGTGGTGCCCACTTCCCTCCCTCCTCCTCCTCCTCCTCCTCCTCCTCATTAGATCTGTCTATGGTGTGCCGTCAATGTACTCGTTATTAATAGCTGGGTTGACTATAATAGAGGGGACGTAGATGGAGATGAAATTTTGAAACAGATTTTCTCCAAAGGGTGAGTTTGGAACTCCAAACCTGTCGGTTGGGACAGTATATTCTATTCAATTCTATTCTATTCCATGCTATTATATCCTATTCCATGCTATTCTATTCTATTTTATTCTATTCTATCCCATACTAGTCCATTCTATTCCATGTTATTCTATTATATTCCATGTTGTTCCATTCTATTCCAAGTTATTCTATTCTATTTTATTCTATTCTATTCCATGCTATTCTATTCTACTCTATGCTCTTCTATTCTATTCTATTCCATGCTATTCTATTCTATTCTATGCTCTTCTATTCTATTCCATGTTCTTCTATTCTATTCTATTCCATGCTATTCTATTCTATTTTATTCTATTCTATTCCTTGCTATTCTATTCTATTCTATGCTCTTCTATTCTATTCCATGTTCTTCTATTCTATTCCATGCTATTCTATTCTATTCTATTCCATGCTATTCTATTCTATTTTATTCTATTCTATTCCATGCTATTCTATTCTATTCTATGCTCTTCTATTCTATTCCATGTTCTTCTATTCTATTCCATGTTCTTCTATTCTATTCTATTCCATGCTATTCTATTCTATTCTATTTCATGCTATTCTATTTTATTCTAGTATGCTCTATTCTATTCTCTTCTATTCTCTTTTATTCCATGCTATTATATCTTCAGATTCATGAAAGGCCTATCACAGTACAACATAATCGAAGCGCCTAATCAGAGTCTAGCGCGCTAAGCCCTAAACTAAACAATCAACAAACTCTTATAGTAGCCTACTGATAATAAAGTTTTCAGAAGTGTCTGGATATACAATTATACATCAAAGTGGGATCCTATCAATGAATTCAACATGATAAAGGCTAGAGTGATAAACGCATGGCAGCTTTTACAAAGCACACGTAGACTTTGCTTCCTTGCTGATGACTCACCGACACATGGTCTGTACATTGTATACAGTGCGTCTCACTATACATAAATGTCTGCTAAAAATACATGCGAGGCATGAATGAATGATAAACCTTCACTTCGTGACTTACGTATATATAATATAGCGCCTCTGAGTAGAGATCTTGAAGGTGCGCTATATAAATTTATGTGATTGATTGATTGATATATGTATATACGATTGCTCCGGAAGCCACGAGGAAAGATTTGATTAAGTTTTTTAATGTTTGTCATTAACTCTTATTGGTCTGCGACTGTCTCTGAAATAAATTATTATTTTTAACGATGGATCGAATTTCATGCAAGCATCCCTTGAATGTCTTGCTCTGCTATGATATATTAAGTCGTCTGCGTAGATTAAATATTGTGCTTACGCTGTCTGGTTAGAGAAAGAAACGAATGTCTGGTTTTGCGGTCTTATAATTATCTAGTGAAGTTACCGTAAAAGATGAAAAGATTTTTATTGTCGAATATAGGCAAAGGCTTATCAGGTGGCATGTGATTTGAAGCAGGGCTACAACTGGTTGAATTGGGAGGTCAATGAGGTGCATTTGCATGTTGACATGGGATCAATTGGGTGATTAGAACGAGTTGAATTAGATGGTTAAAACATGTCGACAAAATAATCGTTTCATCATCGTCATCATCATCATCGTCATAATTATAATCATCAACGTCATCAACGTCGTCATCATCGTCATCATCGTCATCATCATCGTCATCATCGTCATCATCGTCATCATCATCATCATCATCATCATCATCATCGTCGTCGTCGTCGTCGTCGTCGTCACCACCACCACCACTGTCATCGTTACTGTTACAATTAACTATCATCAGCATCAATTTTTTCATTATTATTGTTATTATTATTATTATTATTATCATTATTATTATTTTACTATCACTATTGCTATCATTGTTATTAGGCGAGGCATCAGATCGTGGTGAGTTTCTCTTGAAGCAGCGCTATATAAATATATGATAACAATTGCCTATTACATCAGCAACCCTTCCTGGCCTCAATCAGGACACAGAACAGTCAAACAAAACTAGCATGACTAACCCTTTTGACCTTTCCCACTGCCAATAACTGCTCACGTTGGATGTTGATGCATTGTCCACTGATATAGTCTGGTCGTGGCACTTGTGATGCCAACACAACAGTCTGAGACAGTTCAGATTAGTCAAACCGGGGTTGGCGTGACGCACGTCCAAACCGGACACGTTTAAAAGTTTAAAAGTTTTAATACCTGTTGTGAAGGTGAGACGCTGCTCAATGTGGCTCAGTGTGGCTCAATATGGCTAAGTGTGGCTCAATGTGGCCAAGTGTGGCTCAATGTGGCTCAGTGTGGCTCAATGTGGCTAAGTGTGGCTCAATGTGGTTCAGTCTGGCTAAGTGTGGCTCAATGTGGCACAGTGTTCAACGTATTATAAATGCCGGTTGGTAAATTGCGGCTCAACGACGCGGTATCATGAAAAAGATGACCAGTGTCACCCTCCGACTCTCTCCAGACATGGGTTTGGTTGCTTCAGACCATCAACGTCACCCTCCTCATTTAACGAGGCTTGGGACTGGCACTGGGCTGCCAAAGTGCGAGCAGTGGGATTGACCTCGATCGGTTTTCTAGCAGGACGGACTGTTTCGTGTGTGCATCTTAAAGGTGGGCATCACGCTATAATGTGCTATAAACTTATACTTTCCCTTGGAAGAATTATTGACAGTGAATTTGTGACGGTGTTGAACTATTACGTTTACGATTTCCTATAGGCATGTAGGGCTGTAGGCGCCCGCACGTAAAGGCAAGAGCGGCCACGTGCCCCTCCCTTGGAAACTGACACTTACTTTTTATCTACTAGGTCCTACTTTTGGTTTAACAAGTTTCTTAGCGCTATAACACAAATGATACACAAGTGAACTGTGAATCTGAGAAATTTGCACCAAGTGAAATCACTGCGTAAGATACGCATGTTGTTAATTTCCTGCATTGCATTTTTCAAGCTCTTGCTAGAAGATTTAACCGCGATCGCCTGATCGGTGTCTTTTTCTCCTTCTGCAAAAGTATCCGCCCATGTCCTTAAATAGAGAGATAAAGTTAATAATAAACTGTGATCATTATCACACAGAACAGAGCAGTGAAAGGAAGTGTAACTGTACACTAAACTTCCCTAAATTTCAGACAATGACTTCTGTTTGAAAGAACCATCGTTTAATCGTAAATTTTAAATAAAAAATTAATGTCTTATGCAATGCCTGCAATCAGATCGCAGGGCACCGGCTTATTCCCGAGCGCTGCTTTGAACGATATAGAAGAACTAAATGAGTTTATACGATCAGAATGCGCGATATTATAGAACATACAATCTACCAGGCAAAGCTTAAAAGATTATAGATTCGCTAAGCTGTTAACAAACAGTGACCATAACACTGAAAAACTTATTCAATATTCTTGGAAAGTGGCGGCAGTTATGTCATTTTCATCCCAAGAGAGAGATAGCGGGGAAAACGTTCGGACAGCATCGTAAATCATCCCTTTGGGGTTCACGCGGGGCTGTGCGCCCAATAAAAGAAAGCCTACTGAAGAGTGGGACTGACGCTGCAATAAATCCTAGAATTATCATCCAAGCGATCGGAGATTGTGCGAGAGAAACAAAGAAGAAGTACAGGGCGGAGAGAGAGAGAGAGAGAGAGAGAGAGAGAGAGAGAGAGAGAGAGAGAGAGAGAGAGAGAGAGAGAGAGAGAGAGAGAGAGAGAGAGAGAGAGAGGTGGCGGAAGCGTTTACACTGAAGTGACTGAACCCTGGGCTTTTATTCGCCAAACTCCCTGTCCAGTCATCCAGAACGATAATCCAACTCTTCCAAGCCACTGGAGTATGACAGAAGACTTAACTCAACCATAGCACTCAACTGGTCATCACTCTCTTTCTGCTCGTGTGTTGGCGCAATCAGGCGTGGAGGAAATCAAGAATCGGAAAGATTTATTCACGTTCACCTGTTGTGTCACCACCTTTTGCATTGAAGGTTCTTTCTTTGTCACTGCCAAAAACCTTGCGTAAATTCAGACAGATGGTTTTCCGTGGCAGTGAAAATCAGCCATGGAAGAAATTTTGTCTTTCAATTTGCTTACAATTAACTTTCAGTGCATGAAGTCAATTGTGCACTTTGTTAATAGATAAATGGATTATTAAAGATTTGCATAAAGATGATACTTCACAAATAACTATAATCAAAATAACAAAATACTGCCATACACACACACGCAAGCATGCACACACACACACACACATATATATACAAATACATATATACAATTATTTATATATAATACATATAAATACACATAAAGATATAAATACATGATAAATAAACAGTCCCATACTTAAGTATCTAAAATCCATATAACTATTCATATCTTCACCGGTAAGTAATTCCTAAACAACGTCTGTTGCTACAACTTACAGGCCTTGGGAAAAACTGAGAAGAAGAAAAACAGAAATATGGAAACCTAACCCGAGAAAGAACTCATAAAATTGAGAAAGAAAGCAAAACTCAGAAAGGACTTGGCAGAGCATAAAAATAAACGAAGGAGTGCTGGGAAGAATTGGAGAGAAAGAACACTGAAAAAAAGATAAAAGAAAGGTAAAGAAAATCGACTGGACACGCACAAAGAGGAGATTCTTTGCCAAGAATAGTGATCGAGGAAAAAACGAGGGAAAAGGAACAAGAGGAAGACCGAGACAGATGATGCTAGACTGGATGATGGAGGACGGATACCAAAAACTCAAGGAGAAGGCACAACGGAGGATAGAGTGGCAACATTCTACATTCGAACCTGAATAGGGCTGAGAACCAAAGAAGAAATTCTACTTAAAACCGAGAAAGAAAACAAAACTGAGAAAGAAAGCAAAAACAGAAAGCAACCTCCTATTGAGACGACATCTCTCCGTTTGATTTACGCGACCACAGGCGACCTCTGTCCGACTCCCCTATAAACACGGAGAGTTGGTCATCACGTTTTCTGGTCGATTCATGAGATAGAGACGAGTCAATTGGTTGGGGTCAACACAGAGGAGCAGATAGATTCTCAAGAAGATGGAACGACGTCTATTCTCCCCCCCACACACACGTTAATAGCACATAAACACATAATATAATATTAATATAAAAAATATATACATAGTCTATACGTATATATATATATGTATGTATGTATGAAGAACATTTCTTATATTCTCATGCTATATATTCTGATTATTCTTGTCTTTGAACCATGTACATGTATATAGGCTATACATGCTTATGTAGACTATGGCCGAATGTTGTCTGCAGCGCAGAATACGGTCTGCAAATGAGAATTAAATTGACTACCTATAGACTTACTTACTTACTCACTTACTTAGTGCTGCATATATATACATATGTGTGTATATACACATCGCTTCCTTGCTCAGTTTTATATTTTATATATAAAGATCAATATGTAGCCTACATAACAAATAACATACACATATCTACATAGAGACAGAGAGACAGAGAGGCAGACATACATACAGACAGACAGACAGACATACAGATAGACAGACATACAGACAAACAGAGGCGAAGAGATCAAGAGACAGAGAGCTAGCGAACGAGGGAGAGAGTCGGTCTGGTGCATGCATGGTTGAAATTGAAAACTGGCGCAATGTTGATTGAAGACTGGTAATGCTGAGTGTGAGGGTTCACACCAAGGACTCTTTAGGATGATCCGGTCCCTGTCTGGCTTTGAGGAACACCACCCCCTCCCAACCATGCAGCCACGTTATATATATATATATATATATATATATATATATATATATATATATATAAGCATTTCATTCTATTTCCAAAAAGGATCCGGTGATATAATTTTTATACAAATTTCAGAATAACGATAATAATAAAATATGACTAGGCCTACTAAGAATTAAAATTCCATAGGCTACCATTATAATTGATAGCCCTATTCATTATTTTATTCTGATAATATTATCTGTACCACGCGAGTTTGCCTATAGGCCTATACACCTTGAAATCATAGCAGCTGCTGGGTATAGGCTACAATCATATATAAAATTATGCTGGCGTCTAATTGTTCGCCAGGCGAAATCTATCTATCTATCTATCTATCTGTCTGTCTGTCTGTCTGTCTGTCTACCTTCCTATCAACCTATATACCTATTATTACCTATACCTACCTACCTTCCTATCTGTCTGTCTGTCTGTCTGCCTGACTGCTTGCCTGTCCATCTATCTGTCTATCTATCGGTCTGTCTGTCTGTCTGCTTATTTGTCTGTCTGTCGGTCCGTCCGCCCGTCCGTCCGTCCGTCCGTCCGTCCGTCCGTCCGTCCGTCCGTCCGTCCATCCATCCATCCATCCATCCATCTATATATATCTACCTATCTGTCTATCTATATTAAACCAATTGTAAAGCGCTTCTCACAGCAGAGCTATTCAGAAGCGCTCTCAGCGTGACAGGCCCATGAAAAGAGAAATGTCTTCAAGCAGAAAAGATGAGTACAAGGCCATATTATGAAGATGTTAGTATACTTCTCTCTTTCTCTCTCTCTCTCTCTCTCTCATATATATATATATATAATTTTATGTACATATCACATCTTTGTTTTTGAATTCGAACAGCTAACCTGGATATACATAGAAGCAGAATGGCAAACATATCTAGAGACCACATAATATAGACCATATATTTAGACCATTAGATAAGTCTGATAAGACACGCCCTAACATGGCCTATATAGTTACATGGCCACGCATTATAATGTATGTAAATAACGTGTATGCGCTTAAATTAGCCTACTTTTTTATATTCTGAAGATTTCTCCTATCTTTAGTATGGCATACCTGTCCCATTTCCCATCGTTTTAACCTTCGCTCTCCTTTCCTAGTCTTAACTTCGGTTGTCTATCTATCTGTCTGTCTATCTGTCTGTCTGTCTGTATGTATGTCTGTCTGTCTGTACGTCTACCTGCCTGCCTGTTTGTCTCTGTTCTCTTCCTCTTCTTCGAGATTTTACTTGCTTCCCTGCTCCCTGCTCCACATCTGGCATCGAGGATCCAAAAAGCCGGACGATAGGTCTCGCCTTCCAGGTTCTGGTATTACCGGAAATAACCAAAGGTTAAAAGACGATCAGATCTCCCGCCCATTCCAGGTATATACGCAGACGATCCCAGGTTCATTGTTTCCCAATCAAAACCAAAGATGTGAATAATTATGACTGACAGCTGAGGAGAATAGGATTGGGTCCTTCTCTTCTCCGTCTCTCTCTCTCTCTCTCTCTCTCTCTCTCTCTCTCTCTCTCTCTCTCTCTCTCTCTCTCTCTATATATATATATATATATATATCTCTGTTTGTCTCTGTCTGTCTCTCACTCTCTCACACACTATCTCACTCTCTCACACACTCTCTCTCTTTCACTATCTTTCACTCTTTCACTACCTCTCTCTCTCTCTCTCTCTCTCTCTCTCTCTCTCTCTCTCTCTCTCTCTCTCTCTCTCTCTCTCTCTCTCTCTCTCTCTCTCTCTCTCTCTCTCTCTCTCTCTCTCTCTCTCTCTCTCTCTTCCTCAGCCTCTTCATTGTTTAACTGTCTTACTCCAGTCTCAATTTCTCTCCTTTTTTCTGTGTCTTTCCATCTGCCATTCTGCTTGTATGCTTGTCTCTGCCTCTCTCCTTCAGTCTACCTGTATATAATAATTACATAGGCTGTATTTCTATTTTATAGCTCACTCTGCTTGTCTCTCCTCCTGCACAATGTATAAATCGTCGTCATGTTGGTTGAATGCATGCATGGTTGTGTACGATCGAGAGTGTGGATATATTTTATTATATAATAAATTATATAATATTATTATAAACAATGGTCCTTAACTCGGTCGCCGTTAAGGCTCCAGATTTTTTGGGTTGATCTACTTCTCTTGCGAAAGGTGCTTTGCAAACATTCAATTTACTATTTTACGATATCTACAGTGCCTGGCAAAGGAATTATAGTTTCTCTCAACAATCATTGATTTGTCCTTTCTGTCTGTCTGTCTATCTGTGCGTCTCTGTTTTTCCTGCAAGCCTATTAATTTTGTCCTGTGTCTGTGTTTGGCCTTCTGTATGTTATAGTCAGTGCATACGCATCACTATACACAATGTTTTTACACATGTTTTCGTATCTCTCTTTCTCTCTACGTCTAGAAATATATGTCTACCTCTCAATTCATGTGTGCATTTGTTTGTCTGCCTGGGAACACAGAAGTGGACTTAACGGTTATTAGCATAGGCTTGAGAGTCTGTTGTATGCGCGATCCTCTAATGCTCATTGACATACCGTTCTGCTTGTACAATGTACAGGTCTACATGTATGTGTGTGTGGTATAATAGACACAGGGTCCCTCTTTCGTTACGCTCGCTACCATCACAGCCGAGTTGATAAACTGACGATATATGCTACGGCTGTAGGACCTGTAGTTTGGTCTTCGGTCCCTAACTTCTCCGTAGTAATTTTCATTTGTTAACCGTGTTGAAGACGACCTGCTTCCGTTAACAGTCACGTTAAGTAAACGGTAGTCCTTGGAGTGTTAACCTGTAGCCTGAAATACTCGTTTATAAAGAGCCTTTATTTAGGGCGAGAAAGCTTTTAGTCGGTGCAGCCTGTGCAGGGTATACAGTTTGTAAAATACTTGCACTTGAGAAGTACTAGCTTGCACTTGGTACTTAAGAGCTGACTCTCCTCCCCCCATCATTACGACCCTAGCTGTATATGTATAGGGGAGATGCCAACCAACAAAGACCTGGGCACTAGAACAGACCCCCCTAAATACCAGCCGCTGACTCATTGCCCTTCGAGTCGAGACCACCACCTGAAACACGTCCAAGTTTTTCCTTTCACCGGGAGCCGACCCTGCACTCCGCGTTGCCCCTCCCCGTCTTCATAAACCTCGAGCAGACATAGACATCCTAATTATCTACTTGATTGCCTTCCACATCCTGTAATTGCCCCCCCCCCAGCTGCAGGTATGCCGACCGACCACCCCGATAGCAGCCACGCACCCTGTGGAGTGGGTCACTTGGGAGGCGATTTAGACGGCGGATCGGTGGGGAAAGCAACTGAGATCCAGCAGATGGGGACCATCGAATTTATTTCGTACACTTGGAATTTCCTACATTTCCGAGATCTGAGTTCCTCTCAAAATAAAATAGGCAGCTCTGTCTCTGTCGAAATGTCTCTCCGTGTGTATCTGTCTGTCTGTCTGTCTCTTTTTTAGCTGTCTCTATATCTGTCTGTCTGTCTGTCTGTCTGTCTGTCTGTCTGTCTGTCTGTCTGTCTCTCTTTTTCTCGTATCCTCTGTTTCAAGTTTCCGCTTTCTGCCTGTGCCTGCCTTTCCGTTCTCTTTGTCTTCTTTGCAGGACTTTTAAAGGAATTTTTATAACTGCACAGCCAGCAATGTTTAATCCGACGACCTTTTTTAGTCATTTTTCGTCAGAAATTTTTCCAGCTTCCCAGTTCCATTATTTAAAATCTGATGACCTTTCTTAATCCTTTTTAGTTCTTCTTCATGAACTTACCCAAAAAGACACAATGTAGCTTTTTAGCGCATTTTTTAGCGCCACAACCTCTTCCATTCTGGTCATCAATGGTAAATAATCACCCCAAATCGGAGATGACGGTGACCCTTTATTTTTTTTTACTGTTTTTCACTGCACAAGATTGCTTCTACAGCTTCACCAATTCATTTTCAACTGCACATTTCGTGTACAACTACACACTTAAAAAGCCCTGCTTTTTTGTATTTGCATCCGACCATTTGCATATCTGTCCGTTTATGTGTCTGCCTGCCAGCCTGCCTATATAGGTCTATGCCTGCCTGCCTACCTATTTGCCTGCCTGTCTGTCTGTCAACCTGTTTGTCTATTTTCATGTGGTAAACGAACAGGCTGGCGAGCGACACGCCTGAACCACGAAAACAATGTCCTATTATTCGTTATCACTGTGTTCTGGCATAATGTCTCATTTGCATGTATCTTTCTCTGCCCGCCTCTTCCTGTCTCTGCCTCCTTGTCTCTGTCACTCTGTACGTCCTTCTTCCTCTCCCTTTCTGCGTGCATAAAATCCATGCATTATCATAAACACACAGCATTATATTACAAATTTTCGTCAGCTGCCTGCAGCCTGCAGGTAAATAGCTCACCTGATTGACTGACTGACATATTGACAGTCCAGCAGCAGCACAACTAGTTTGGTATGATATTATAGTTGCAATATAACGTATGCATTTTTACCAATGTTGCAAACTACATGTATACGATTATACACCACCGATACCTTGCCAGAGCTTGTGGCACAATACCAGCATACCACATCTCATAACATGGAAGACGATATCATACCAGGTTGCGGTTTGCCAACCTGTTTTTGCTCATTAAACGAATATACATACATACCACAACGCACACAATAAAATAGCATATAATTTTTTGAGAGACGCAATATACACAAACTCATATATATATATATATATATATATATATATACTGCATATAGACTTCACATAATATATATATATATATTATGTGAAGTCTATATGCATATATATATATACACACATATAGATACATATATATAGATACATATATATATATATATATATATATATATATATATATATATATATATATATATAGGCCTAATATACATAGACAGAGGCATTTTAATCGGGATGCTATCCTCATCCTCTCGGTGTCTGAAGACTTTCTTTTTTCCTCGGGGCTATGAGTCTATGGCTATCACAACGAGAGCGCCGCTGAATAGCTATATAATAGCACTATAAGAGGCGCTATATAAATTCTCATACTCGACACGATAATTATGATATATGGCTTATAGCATAGCATTCATAGAATAGCACATACCCGTCAACTGGGGTAACTTTGATATGCGGGGTAACTTTGACCCCCCGGGGTAACTTTGATAATGGATATGTAAACTTTGGAAACGGGCCCAGAACAGCTCCGCAGTAACTGTTTTAGAATACGTGATCGATTGAAAATGTTTACAGCGGACATACATACATACGTACATACATATACATACACATATACACATATATACATACATGCATGCATACTTACATACATGCATACTTATATACGTACATACATACATACATACATACATACATACATACATACATACATGCAAACATACATACACACATACTTACATGTACATACATAATACATACATATATACATACATACATGCATATATACATACATACATTCATACATACATACATACATACATACATACATACATACATACATACATACATACATACATACATACATACATACATACATACATACATACATACATACATACGTACATACATACATGTACATACATGTACATACATGTACATACATAATACATGCATATATACATGCATACATTATTAGCATACATACATACATACATGCATACATACTGATCTCAGTAACAGCGATAAAACTTTACCTGCAACAAGAAAGGTACTGCCGGTACCGGTACCAGTACCAACAAAACGACATAAAGTTCAGGAGGCAGAACCATCCACTGATTCTGAAAGTGATTGATCAGTGTCATACCAGTCTGATAATAGTACAGGTACTACCCCTACTACGTATGACTTGGCAGGGGGTGACAGTGAATCACCAGTGGCCTCCATAAAGTCCCAGTATGGACCTGACCATTGTGTTGTTGTGAAGTACGGTATGAAGGAAAGAAAGGTTATCTCAACTATAGCATAACATTGGCAAAATTCTTGATCTTAAACCACGAAGAAGACTTCTGAAAGTGCAATTTGTTAAGAAACAACCGGGAGGCAGTTACTTCAAATTTACTGACAAAGAAGCTGATGTTGGCCCTGCAGATCCATATAAAAAATGCATTGTTGAAGAACTACAGAAGCCTACAGAAAACAACAGACAGCAATTTCAGTTCAAAAATGTCACCAGTAAAGTTTTAAATAAAAAGAAACTGGTGGAAACTTTTGAAATACGTTGTCCCTTTGACAATGGAAAAGAAACTTTTTGGATATCCTCGCAATGGTCAGTTATCCAGTCATGGACTTTTTTGGATCCCCAGATGGTTGGGGATACGTGTTTCTTTTTTAAAACTGAAGAAAATGATCAAAGTAACCCCTTTTAGGTCCTTAAAAAAATATCAAAGTAACCCCACCTTTTGGAGTTACAATGATAACTCTTTGGGCTTTAAAAAAATATAGCAGGTATACTTAAAAAAATTAAATTGATTTTCATCGTAATCACAAGACATCATTTGGTACAATAAAGCAAAAAAACAGAAATATTTTTAAAAAGTTCAATTTATGGAACCAAATATGCGAAAAACTATCAAAGTTGCCCCAGTTGACGGTACCACGGCTCAAGAGTGCAAACCGTACCTCACAGCGCCCAAATGTGGTAACAGCATAATATACCCGGAGACAGCTGAGCTAACGCAAGAGAATTGCGTGCACATGGCCTAGTCTCTATATATACTTCCTTCAGCAATCTCTTGAAGCATTGCCGACAGATTGCCAATCTATTCAACTTCAGGGCAAGTTACGCTGACTTCGGCTTATGCCTTTATAGCCAAAATTTCCGAACTAGTGAAAAGTCTATACACAAAAGGCGTGAGCTAACAACTCGGTTATCTCTCAGCAGCGTATAAGACGAGAAAGGAGGCTATCAATGGACAGAACGCAGTACCATGGGAGATGCCTGTTGACCTGGTACTATATAATTATAGCCTAATGCAAGAAGACCGACCTGGAGGCCAAAGATAAGGAACTGTTTGAGAAGCGAAAGGAGCTCTTTAGGACAGACGTTCTTAAGTGCAGCAGTTGTTGTCTCAACTTGTAGATTTGTGAGATCGTTTGGATGACAGTATATAGTATATACTGTGTGGATGCAGCCAGAACTTGAAGACGAACAAACTGGTCATTGATAGGAAGATAAACGCGTAGACAAAATGTCGCGTGAACCACTTAGAATCCTTATCACGTTATAAGTTGTTGTTTACAACATTACATGATCATCGTGGTTCTATAAATGTGCGTTTTCTCAATGGTATAACATAGCGTTATTGTGTTAATGACAGCATATAACGCTATCACTTATAATTTGGTATTGTTAATATGTAGCACTACAGGTTTTTTTAGTGTGCAGTTGTACACAAAATGTGCAGTTCTAAATGGATTTGTGCAGTTGTAGAAGCACTTCTGTACAGCTAAACTAGCAAAAAAGGGCATTGTCCTCCGATTGGAAGTAATATACCATGGAAGATGGGAAAGGAAAGAAGGAGTTGTGCAGTTCTAAAATTTCCTTAAAAACAGCCATGTAACACTACATGATATAACAGTTTTCATCTAATTAGAAGATTCGATCGGCTTCTCGTTTTCAAAAACCCTCAACATTTTTTTGTTTTCATTTTCAAACGGCATATATAAATGTCGTTGACAAAGTTGAAATGAAATCTAAAACTCTACAGATAGGCCTACATGATCATGGCCGTTTCCAACCTAAATGTTTGGTGGACCTTGTCTGCGGTTGTGGTATAGGTCTAAGTATATTATATGCACGTCATTGTTCAAATTTTGCACTACTCAAGTTCAAGCTGAATTTTGCAACCGTTGTGTGTATGCGCAGCTAACCAGTGTATTATAGGTGTTGAGCAATGGTGTAGAAATGACTACGCATTCCATACGCTGTTTTATTACAATGCACCAGAAAACTTGTTGAAGTTACTAGAAATTCCTATGGTATAGTCTATAGCATGACCGTCAAAAGGTTCTCCATCATTTACTGTAAAAACTTTCCCTCTGTCTTTTTCTATGGATGCTCAGGCAAGCGTTGCAAAATAGAAAAATATGACGAATATACAAAGCAAACTAAAAATATATATAATACACAAAAAACACACGGATGTCCAATGTGTAATATATATGGCTGTGTCGGTGCATATGTGCGCCAGTGCTATAGCAGACCCAAGTACATAAATAAAAATATTGAACTGCATATGAAGCCTGTTATAGGTTAATACTACATAGGGCTGCATTCTATTGTACATGTGTGAGCGTGCATATATAATTATATATGTATATAATTATATATATATATACGAATTTGTGTGTGTCTATACATAGATACAGATGAGTTCGTGGCCTTTCTTGCGTAATTATAGATCTTTTTCTCTGGTGATGAACAACAGTAGCGGCGGCGGCATATAAGGTCACATGTATCGCTGGGGCAAGTATATCATCAGGTACAAATCCATCAGAATGCAATGCACAGGTGTGCGGCTGTTTTGTATACAGTGCACGGTTGCACTTGATATGGCACGAGTTGATATCTGCAACTGTTATGTCATGACGCTATGTACGTAATAGAACAAACGCTATACTCATGCTCACGAGGCTTTCATCATTATAGCAACTCATGATTATCTGTCCTTTTGTAAAGTCAAGAATCGGCATGAGAAAGATAGTATGAGCACTGGTGTGCAAATATAAACAGCAAATCACCAACATGGCAACCGTTGCTACTCTTATTACAATGCAAAACTATCATCATTACATTACTTGACAACAAAGTGGAAAGCTGTTTGAATGGCATAGATTCGAATCTATGCCAGAGTTGAAATGACAGCAGCAGTATACATGTATAATTGTATATACCACATTGCTAACCATGGCATATGTGAATAGGGAGAATTTAGTAAATTACAGGTTGATAAACGGGTAGAGTAATAAACAAATGTGTGCATGTATTTATATATATATATATAGGCCTATAGACATTATATTGATATATATTTCAGTATAATTTATAAATATATATATATATATAGATAATATATATATCTTTGTTTGAGTTCAACCATCACTCTGAGGGTGATTTATAGACAGATATGTACGTGCGGTGTTTGAAGTGACCCCAAGGTTTGTATATACTTGCTGTTTGCATAGGAGACAGTGGCTTCAGCCTTCAGGGATACTTCAGGCCAGGGTAACTAGGTGCAGAGGTATAGGACCTGCATGGCAAGACCAGCTGGCGCCAAATTGTGGGGAGAAAATTGGATAGTGACAGATGCCATCTTCCAAGGCACTGCATGGTGGAAGTATAATATTGTCAGGTAAATTTCCACATATATGTAATTATATATCCGTATATATTATATATACTAGTCTATATATAAAGCTTTAACATTATTTACCTTAATATATATATATATATATATAATTATATTATTTACTTCAATTAGGCCTATACATAAAGTTTTAAGCTATAACATTTAAAGGTATGCCCATACTCGCTTGCGAGCGTTGGGCCCGGTGCTGATCCCCGGTGTTAAGCCATCAGCCCTTAGGTGGCAATTGCCATACATCGGCGGTAGGTGGCCAGGTCTTGCCGCCGAACCCAAGGTTACCTGCGCAGTGACACTGCTACTCATTTTCACACTCCCATCTGGCGAGTGGCGGCTGAGTCAACCTTAAGGGGCCACCGGGATTAGATCCCGGTTCCTTCTGTTCTTCGTGCCAGCGTGTTACCAATCAGCCACCGCACCGCCCCCCCATTTATAAACGGGTAGAGTATTTATATTTACTTTAATATATATATATTATATATCAGATAATATCGTAGCAGCTACATTAATTGTACGTTAATTGACTCGTGAATCGCTCACTATTTAAGCATGAAGTATACTATGTTTGTCAACTCTACCCTCCCTCTAATCCAACTTAGGCACCCTTTGGTCTGGGTCAGCCACCCGTCATAAACCGTGGGTAAATAATTAAGAGGTCCTGCTTGAAAGGGGGAAATAGTATCGGCCGCCTCGAACACGGTTTGACCCCTACGGAGGCTGTACAAAGCAAACAGCAGATCTGGCAATAATTAACCCTTGACCAAATAGCGATAGTCCCGATAGGCGAACAAATGGGGGAAGTGAAGAGCCATCGGTAAATAAGATAAAGTTGACCGAAGGACGTTGAGATGGCGGTTAGAGACAGCGAGTGCGTCTTGTTGCTCGGTGTTTTCTAGCGCCTTTTGTGGCCGAAGAGCCTCTCGAGGGCATTGGTGCTTTTGGCAGATGCATGGTTCTAACGTGCGGCGTTCATTCGCACACTCAGTTATAAGGGGTTCGAATCCTGGTGCAGTTTGAGTCATCGGGATGCGTTTATATATATATATATATATATATATATATATATATATTATATATATGTGGTTTTCTGCTTTTGGGTTTACAGGTCAACCGACAGGACGATGGATGTCGTAGTGGCGGAGAGGAGTAGGCCTACTGTAGTATCGCCAACATTTAGCTAATTGTCCTACACTGCAGTTCAATGTTCTTACTTACTTACGGTTAATAGTCTTTCTAATTTGCATACGAATGCCGTTTCTCTGCCTATCTGTCTATACAGTGGCGTATAGACAAGGGGAGGTTCGGAGGTTAAACCTCCCATTGGCCTAGAAAACAGTTTTTTAATGATATTTATCCACTTAAATAAGAAAAACAAGACAATTGCTTGTACTAACAATTGTTTTTCTTACTTTTTCTATTCCCTTTTTAATTTATTGTAATACTGTTGGATTGGTGCTAGAAAGGATATCCGGTCAGGCCATAAAACCCCCAACCCCCATCATAAATTCCTGGCTACGCCACTGCGTCTATACAATTATCTGTCTGTCTGTCTGTCTGTCTATCTGTCTGTCTCTATGTATGCATGTCTCCGTACTTCCTGCAGGTATCACTCCCTATGCCCTTTGCCCAATCTGTCCGAGGCTAAAAATCTACTCAGTTAGATGCACTATGTTTAAATTTAATTAATCTTAAGTCGTGACTTGTATAACGTTATTTTCATATCACACATCTCGTCAATGGTTGGTCATTGGATTTGTTTTAAGTCTTAGTCAGTGAAGATCGGTCCCCAAAAACCCAGAAGATCAGAGAAATCGGAAGACTCGTGGTTGCAGTGGTCAATACAGTGGTTGATCAAATCTTAGGTGCACGTCTGATAATAATTTTCTGAACGAAGACCGTGTTCCTGTTGTTTTAAACGAGTGACCGAACACAGATCTAGGAAGTGAATTGAAACAAAAAGAATAATGAGAATTGACGAAAAATGTCCAATGAACAGAGATTGATCCGATCGATGATTCTGGCTTCAACTGCAGGTCTAGCTATTTGCATTTGCTATTTTGCTGTATACTTCTATCTGGAGAGTTATTTGGCGCCTTTCACCGACTTTCAAATTTACTTCTTGTGCTTCACTGCATGACAGTATACATACAGATAAAAAAACACAACTCGTTCGGCCAAAACCACAGCCCAGCCTATAGACTATGCAGTATGCAAATGTAAACAGATTTGCATCCGAAGGCTTCATCATTGCGCACAGTGTGTTATTCCGCGTACAGTAGGCCTACGACTACTGTAACAGTCGGAACCAGTTAGGTTGACACACAGAATCGAAAAAAGCAATGCCGAATAGCAACAAAGTTGTAATGTGGTCCTGAAAAGCTGCGGAAAAGCACAATATGGCCTTCGTCCCGCGTAGAACATCTATAGCTATAGCTAGAAATTTTCGAAACTATAATACTGCGAATGTAGGCGTCCTCTACAGAGCGCTTTGAAGGAAAGGTTATGTATAGGCCTACGTGAAATGTACAGGGTGGGCCATAAAAAAGTATCCCCTAAGGTTTTTGCCAATATTTCAAAATTCTTACTTTTGGCCAAGATATTGGCAGAAAACTTTAGGGGGATACGTTTTATGGCCCACCCTGTAGATACATGAATGTAGACCTACATGGGTATGAACACTTCTTAGAGGGCCCCTTCAAGCATTTTACTCAGAGGCGCTTCCGACTGCAGCGCGGACACAGTATCGGAGTTTCACGCCGAAGTGCACACGAGCAATTGCGTGTGAAGGACTTTCTCAGGGTCCCTACGCGGCGGCTTGAGGTGGATTCGAACCCGCAACCTTCCGGCTCCAAGGCACCGAACATACCCCTACACCACCACGCCTCACAATATATATATATATATATATAATTTATGCAACTGTAAAGAAACGCACACACGTTCACATGATTCTTTCAGCCACGATTGTCAGCAGTTGATCGGTTCGATTTAAAATGCCTCAGTCACTCGCTTTACTTGGGTTTGACTGTATTAAATCGGAAATGCAAATCAGAGATCTGCAGGCGTATCCCACGCGATGCTATAGATGAACCCGAACGATGCACAGTCTAATGTAGTCATCGGCGGCGGCATTCTCCATGCGTGTCTCCGACTAATGAGGGTGAGGGGGTGGGGGAGTCAGAGGGTCATGGACTGTCTCCAGGTGTTGGCCGTGATCGAAAGTTTACCTGTAGAAAGGTCGGTGGACGCTGTGACTACCGCCCCCGCCCTTGCCGACGATGCCTGTAACTAACTAGCCCGCAGGATATAAAAAACAGTTCATTTGAAAAACAATGTGAAATTGATGACTTGACTGAACAGTAATGGCGTGACGTACAGCATTATAAGTAGCAGCGCTCCTTTGAGTCATGAGCTGTTCATCGGCGTTGATTGAAATGTAGGCAAGTAAGCAGGGGGCAGATTTGGTGATGGAGTTGATAGGGGGGGGTCCGGTCATCCAGTGCTTAAAGTTAAGGTCGAAGTCATTGTGAGGTGTCGGGTGCAATAGGAAACAGGCTTTCTTACACCCGTTCACTTCATAGGAAGTTATAGGACTTTTCCTAACGTCCTTTTCGACGGGGGTTCTTTGCACTGGGAGCGCCCCCGGGATGGAGTGTATGCAGTGACAGTAGTTTCGGTTTAACGATATTGTGATTACAAAGATCATTAGCGTTGCCCTCCTCCTTATCCAGGCGCGGGACTGGCAACACGCTGCTATAGAGTGCGAGTAGTGGTGGAGTTATTTATGCGGTCAGAGGCGCTTTTTAAGTCCTTAAATAGATAATAGATTGGAATAGAATAGAATAGTGGGGGAACAAAGTGAGAGTGACAGAGATGGAATTAGCTCTGTGGTTCGTTTGTATCTCCTTAATGATAGCGACACTTGTTGTTATGGTAATCACAAACACACACACAGGCACACATACAGGCACACACACATGCATACACACGCACACACACACATACAAACACACACACACACACACACGTTACTTGGTGCCTAATGGTTTGGGCATTCATCCACCACCATTAACGTACTAGGTTGCAAGATGACTCATTGAACATTTGCAAACACTAACACACGCTGTCGTCCCCAAACAAAGACGCCAAAACGTACAGACTCTTAAACACTTCCATATCCCCATTCGGAAAAATGTCAGTTTGCAAGGTGTACGTCTTTTGCCACCCCTACCCCACAATCCTCTACTGTTTGCACAACAGGATGCAGGCTTACTTGATTGTATCTCACAAGAAATACATGCAGACTGCCACTGTGGAATAGTTGAAGCTCACGAGTCTTCTGTTTTCAAAGCACACCGGGCGCACATTTTAATGGCAGGCTGGTAGCGCAATTTACCTATTAGTTAGCTATCGAAATGCCTATATACTGCGACACCTCCAGGCGTTTGCTAAAGCTTACAAATCACCGTGAAGATCACAGTCATCTATGATTATGGCTAAATAACAGAAACCGTTCCTTTGTCGCATCACAAACAGGCCATGCAATTGCCATTGCCTCAGGTTTAAGTTGTGTGTTCGCTATAATAAGAGCCGTTTGTCTGAAACGAGTATAATTAGTCAGTATCGGTAATGGGACGCAAATTCTGTCGAGCATTATCCAGGGCTTAAAGCGTGCCTGGACGGTCATGGACGGCGTCCATGCACTTGTTTTAAAATCTGAACGCCGTCCAGCCACTTATTGGCGAGCACCGACTGGAGAGGTAAGGTGCGTCCATGCACTTACATTTACTTTTCCACACTTTAGGCACTGGCATTATCCTGACAAACTCATCTGTGATAGCTGCCCCTCGAAGCAGTGATGCTGTACTTATAGACAGTGCTTAAGGTGTGGGAAAAAACTCCGGGGCCTTCCTATAGGCTGCGCTGGAGTAATAAGTTGCGGAACAGTGTTCAGATTTGGACAAAGTCCGTGGATGCCGTACATGACCGTCCAGTCACACTTTTAGCCATTATGTATGTTTTAACTGCATTATAATAGTTTCGAACATCTCAAAAGCGTTGAAACACCTTCCAAAACCCCACAGTTGGAAGACCCAACGAAATTTATGTTTACTAAGGACTTGGCTATGGCTACACCACTACTGTGTCATGACAAAGATGGCCTATACGTCGCCCTCGACATTTATGCAGATGTGAGTCTGGCACTACCAATAGTATTCGGGGCAGCACATTAATGTGTCCTATCGACTTCATAGAACCTACACCGGGATGCGCTAACTATTCCATTGTTTACTACAATTATCTTCTCTTCTGAATGAATTGCTTTAAACTCCAAGTCTGGGGTTACTACGGAAATAACTCAGAGCAACGTCTGACCTCACTTCCGACAACGTATACGCTCCCTTTGAACAGCCCGACAAAAACTCCAATAAATCTCTTGTGATATACTTTCTAACACGCTACCGGTCATAAATCAGCCGCGACGGTTGGGGCCACGTAACCTCTGCAACGCAGGTCCAACATTCCATAGAATCTCGGCCGGAAGACCGAACTAAAGGCATCTACATTCAACAAAAACTGCAGGTAGGCTTAAGCTCGATACAGCATTTCAGTTCGAAAAACCGACAAATGTAAATGGCCTGATTGAGCAATGTCGTTGACACATGGACGATGATCCGCGTAGGCCTATTTATATAAGCGTATACGATGCAGTGTTTTATCTAGACGTCTTGGGAGGGAGAGTCTCCCTCCCCTGGTATGAGAATTCCCCCCAGAAAAAGTCGAGAGGTGTTGTACACAAGGTGTATACGAACGATTCCCCCCAGAAAAGTATATAATCATTGGCGTAGCCCGATATTTATGATGGGGGGAGGGGTGGTTTATGGCCTGGCCGGATGCTCTTTATGACACCAACCCAACAGTATTACCGTAAACAACAAAGGGAATAAATTAACAAAGGGAATAAAGTAAGAAAAACAATTGCTACTAGAAGCAATTGTTTTCTTATTTCTTATTTAAGTGGATAAATAACCTTTAAAAAGTTTTTCCTAGGCCAATGGGGGGCTTTAACCCCCGAGACCCCCTTGTCTACGCCACTGTATATAATTATGCAATAACCTCCCAGACAAATAAATCAGAATATTTCAGTTCAAACAGTGTCACCGGTGTTTGGCCGAGCGGTTGTTGTCCGCGCAAAATGGAAATTTTTCCGCCCTTACCCTCCCCCCCTAGAATCCCAACCCCAACCCCAAGGCAGAGGGACTAGATTAAACACTTTCTACGATGGGACAGATACTGTGGCCATATGCAGTCTTCAAAGTTCAGTAATTAAATTCTTACCGATCGTTGCTAGAATAAGAAGCATGAGCTGAGCAGAGTAATCCATTCTGAGTGATTGGGTTCGAGAAGAAACAGTTAGGCCAACACGAAGATAAGATTCGCCTTATCGCACTCACACACTTAACCCAAAATGCACTCACACGTGACACGCACACTGTTGCGCTCGCAGCGCTCGTTCCAAATACTGAACGGATAATGATCGCGCGAGAGGTGAGGAAATCCGACTACTTGATGATGTTCACATTCGGAAGGTGGCGCCACGCAGTCCATTTTGGGTGGCCACCTTGTGAGAGCCGACAAGACTAGCAGAATAGTTGTAGTGGCCTACAGTAGTAGTACCAGAATAAAGGATTAACGGTAGTTACCATTGGCGGAGTTTGGTTTCCGATCTTAGAGGGGCTAAATTGGTGGTGGTGGGGGGGCGAGACTCGGTCCGGAACGAGCGACGCCGACAAATATTTTCTCGGCCCCCCAAAAAGTTGATAACCTTTTTGGTTATTAGGAAGTTTCGCTTCGTGAATGAACAGACAGAAAGCCATTTTCCCAGACGAAATTTCTGAGTCGGGGACTTCTGGAGGGGGGGGCTAAGCCCGAGAAAAGATACCATTTACATGGTCAATAAAATTAATCTGGGTCTTCTTGTGAGCTTAGCCCCCTAGCCCCTAATAAACTCCGCCCATGGTAGTTACAATAATTATATTGTCGACTGTTCAGTTTAAAACTTCTTGGTGCGATTTAACTTGATTTCTAAGACTTCGGAAATAAATCATCAGGTTCAGTCATGCCTACAGTACTGACAGGCTACTGTGGTAAAAAAAGTTAGTCACCTACTGTTAGTCACGACTTTTGCGAGGTCATGATTAATGATCTATCGGTCGGTGGTACAATTCATTTTGTTTATACACATCCTCTCTAAACCTAAAGTAAACACTTTAGAGAGGATGTGTATAAGCAAAAGTGGATTATACCACCAAACTCGTGTTATATAAACCACCAAGCAACAGTATATAGAGACTGTCTCTATTGTATAAGCTGAAAACAAAAACCTGCCGTATACCAGCATAAAAATTATAGAAAAATAATTCGAGTCATACGTTGATATACGTAGAGTTACGGTACGCAATGAAGACTATACTATTCAGTTCTACGAAAGACTATGGGTTTGAACCTCGCGCAACCCCCTGCAATTCTAACCTATCCTAGGCCTACTTACTTTCAGTGCGTGCGTATATCACTGTCATAGAATGCTACAGTAATGTTTTTTTCTGATACATTAATTAATCTTCAGTCCACGTTCGAGAGTCCCCGTATAAGCAGCTCGTGTTTCAGTGCACATTATAAACAGACTAACAGCAAATGTAAAGTTCACCATTCACTCGCTCAGAGCATTAATGTGGCGCCTCATTTAGCTTATAAGTATACCCATAGGAAGTACTTCAGCGCTAGGAAGTACTTCAGCGCATCTCCGGTGAGAGAGGATAGTTGATAAGTGAGGTACTTAAAAGGTAACATTTATACTTAAAGTTAATGTCTCCATACGCATACATACATGCATACTACATACCTACCTGCCCACCTACCTACCTACCTACCTACCTACCTACCTACCTACCTACCTACCTACCTACCTACCTACCTACCTACCTACCTACCTACCTACCTACATACATACATACATACATACATACATACATACATACATACATACATACATGCATGCATACTTAGAGAATCACAGTTTTGCATAATGTGTAGCATGCATAGACTATTTGCGTAGCTATCATGTGTGCAATGTGTGCAAAGCACACGGGCCCACGACCTCCAGGGGCCCACAGAGATTGTTGAATTATTAGCCTTTAATAACCCAGTTAGTAATTCACATTATGTATACAAAGTATACATAATGTGAATTACATGACAGATGTAGTTTTTGTGAACATACTTTCATGAATTACATGACAGATGTAGTTTTTGTGAACATACTTTCATGAATTACATGACAGATGTAGTTTTTGTGAACATACTTTCATGAATTACATGACAGATGTAGTTTTTGTGAACATACTTTCATGAATTACATGACAGATGTAGTTTTTGTGAACATACTTTCATGAATTACATGACAGATGTAGTTTTTGTGAACATACTTTCATGAATTACATGACAGATGTAGTTTTTGTGAACATACTTTCATGAATTACATGACAGATGTAGTTTTTGTGAACATACTTTCATGAATTACATGACAGATGTAGTTTTTGTGAACATACTTTCATGAATTACATGACAGATGTAGTTTTTGTGAACATACTTTCATGAATTACATGACAGATGTAGTTTTTGTGAACATACTTTCATGAATTACATGACAGATGTAGTTTTTGTGAACATACTTTCATGAATTACATGACAGATGTAGTTTTTGTGAACATACTTTCATGAATTACATGACAGATGTAGTTTTTGTGAACATACTTTCATGAATTACATGACAGATGTAGTTTTTGTGAACATACTTTCATGAATTACATGACAGATGTAGTTTTTGTGAACATACTTTCATGAATTACATGACAGATGTAGTTTTTGTGAACATACTTTCATGAATTACATGACAGATGTAGTTTTTGTGAACATACTTGCATTAGGCTACTTCGCTACTTTACTAACGTCTGTCAACTGCCGTGCAGGCAGGCAGGCAGACAGGCATGCAGGCAGGCAGGCAGGCAGGCAGGCAGGCAGGCAGGCAGGCAGGCAGGCCTATACTGAATTCCCCTGAACTGGGAATGTTTTTCGTCTCGAGTCATGACGGTCAAAATTTGATTGCGCAATTACGCTAATGTGTGTGAACGACAATAAACAATAGGTCTAAGGCGTCTAAGCTAATTCAGTTTTATGTTGAGAACAGTAAACGAATCATATCCGCATCTGATTTTCGTTCACAAACTTTCCTATGCAAAGGTCAAAGGCGAACCTATGCTATCGTTTAGGATAGGTGTGATCGTATCCACCTATCTGTCACGTTCTTGTAGGATAATGCAATTAAATGGTGCGCCGCAGAAACTTCTTATTTGTCACAGGCATGCTCGTGTATTCCGGTCATATGCTGGATATAGTAACGGTAGTAAACTGACATCTCCCTCAAACAGAGTGAGAATTTTCCAGAAGTTTGAGGCCGTTCAACCCTCTCGTTAGTCTTTCTTAGGGTCACACAGCTAAGTCTTTTCACCCTTTAACAACCCAACTCCACTTGGATCATAGCATAATCCCCCCAGTTATTTTTCAACAATTCTCACACTGCTCTAAAATCTTTTCGAGAACCGATCGCAGGGCTCCAGATTATTCACAAGCGCTGCATCGAGTCAGAATGCTGTTCAAAGGGAATAGGTACGAATCCGGTACCCAGAGGACCAGAGTAGCTGTTAATGCGGGTGTCGTTAAGGAAGGTAGAGGGCACGAGAATCAGATTAGTGGGGGGGAACATCAATTCTTTTGAGCAGTTTTGGGTGGAACTTCCGAGGGGTTACAAGTACCAGAATCCTTTATTCAGAGTTCTCTACAGTTTGACATCCCTATAGATTATGTACTGGCAGCATGCGAAATGGACAAACTGCAGCCTTGCTTGTATACTATAGCAGACTTGATTTATATAATACTGGCGAATAAGCAGATCTCCATGGCGTATGCTCAGATGATATAAATTTGAAAGTTAGACAATCAATTTTCTAACTATCAAAATAATTGTTTATCCAGTCGGTTGTCTGGACAAGCTTGCAGTTTACAAGTTTACGTTTGTCGGCTAATTGATGCTATTTTTCATTAACATGTTTCTAATCAACAACAATTATAATTAGGCCTATATATGCCGTATCAAGACACAGAAGCAAATGTTCATAAGGGACTGTATAGTGGCCGTGCATGGATGCTAAGTTTGCTAACCGTTTTCTATCTAACTTAGTCAATTATTCAACCTATATGTAGCCTAGGCCTATTATCCCTATATACTGTATTTTCCACCACTGCAATGGACAATTGGACATAGATGGACATAAATCTTTTACAATATGCCTATATAAGTTCAACCAATGCAGTCTGACTGCATGGGGTGTTGAAACAACTTTAGCGGAATAGCCTAGGCCACTTAAATTCTTTCTTGGACTAGGATTTGCAAAGAGAAGTATATAGCCGGTTTTAAGGTTAGGCTTTTCGTTTGAAACGGGGTTCTCAGCCTATGATTTCATTATAATCGGATCTATATAATTAACGCGCACGATTAATGCGTTAAAATTTCAATGGAAGATTATTTAACGCTTTAATCGCACGCGTTAATCGCGATTAAACAACAGCCATAGAAAAAAGCAGAAAAAATTATACAGTTGGATCAGCACTGTTGTATACAGGAAGGAAGTTGTCGTGAGTATTGAGTAACGTTTCACGCTGGCTACCTGAGTCAGGTTAGCGGACCACTGTAAGTGGCCCTCGTACCACGCTTTGAGAACCATTAATCTATAAGGAAACCATGCATTCTGCATAGATGGCCCAACCACTGAGAGGCACGACGCAACCTTCCGTTGTACATGTATAAATGCAAATTTAGCCATACACGTTTTTCTACAGTCACCAGGGTTTAAAGAGTGGCTGGACGGTCATGGACGGCGCCATTGCACTTATTATCACATCTGCACGCCGTCTTACCACTTACTTGGTCAGCACAGCCTGGAAAAGGAGGGTGTCCATCACTTCTTTTTTACACTTTGGGCACTGACAGTCACTGTATTCTCCATCTAATTATACAAGCTACAATTTCATGTTTATAGCCCAATTTCTCAAAATACTGGACGGGTGAAACGCGCTGGGTTCCGCGGGCAAATGTGGGCTTTGAGAAAGGTTCCGTCACTAGAAAAAGGTCGAAAACCACTGCTGTAGCCTATGGCTATGGCTGTAGGGGCGGAGACCTAGGGGAGGCAGGGGGGACGGTCCCCCCAATGGAGGTGTTGGGGGGACGGCCCATGCATTTCCCCCCAATCGTTGAGCGTCAAGACTATAAAAAAGGTCATCAACTTTTTTGGCGGCGAAAACAGAAATTTTTTCGAGATTTCGGCGGATGACCAGAATTTTTTCCCGTCAAAAGATGGAAATTTTTCGGCCCGTCCCCCCAACTCTCCGCCCAGGTCTCCGCCACTGGCTATGGCACAACCTTTTTGAGCCAAGGGCCAGATTGCAGTTTAGTAAAGAAGTCGAGGGTTGCAAATACGATGCAAAGAATTTAATTATGTTTAGTATAATATTATATTGTAGGCCAATCTGGACATTTCAAAATGTTTAAGGATAGACCATTAGACTTCAAACTCGAGGCAGATTAAACACTCCGATTTGGTGTTAACGGTTTCCATAAAGCATCGAAAATGTCAATTCTTGTTGATATTACTTTGACCCTTCTTAGCAGGAGTTTTGTGCATTTAGCTCTATAAGTAACTTTGTGGTAAAAAGCAAATTCACACTTAAGTTACGGCAGCAAAGAAAAATAGCACTCACCTCCCGTCGGTGTATGGAGTAGACCTGTAGGTATTGCTTGCGTCTGTAGTTCTAAATATTCTGTAGAGTGTAGACCATAGACTATACTCTTTTCTTAATGAATTGATCGGTTAGTATTCTTCACTACCGTTGCCTTGTTTTCGTAATCGTAATCGTAAACTCGAAATTTCTAAAGCGCTACTCGAAAGCCAAGCATGGGGCACCAGCTTATTCACGAGCGCTGCGTTGAGTCAGAAGGGTTGTCCATGAGAGTAGTCCGTGATGGTTAGGGTCGAGTTACCATATGGTGCCATTTGACCCTTTACCGACCGAGGGCATTTAATTCCAATACCATGTATAATTCAATTTTGGGCGGGTAAAGAGTTAATGAAAGCCATTGAAAGTCCTAAAGTGCAGTTCGTGCTATAAGCTATATGTCATAATGATCAGACGTTGATTAATGATTATAAAACTGTGATCGATTGCTTAGTGCTTACCGTGCTTGCAGTGAGAAGACTCACTTTCCTAACAGCTTCGCTAGAACGAGTTTATTGCGACGCGCAAAATTTGTGTCTTTTAGCATTCAGGTCACTGTTTTTAAAAATATTTTCTGTTATTGCTGCTGTCATGGGCCTAATAATAATGTTGTTGTTGTCATAAATATAATAACAATCATATATTATAATAATATATAATATAATATGTGAGACTTTCGATCTGCACACAACGTTTTAATGCTGTTGCTTTTAGAGGTACCTTTGCACCACTCCCCGGGGACGAGAATCGCGAACTCTAATCTCGAACGCACATCTGTTTTTAGTTTTGTTTTTAGTCTGAAGAAAATAACAATGATAATAATAATAACAATAATAATAACAATAATAATAATAATAGTAATAATAATAATAATAATAATAATAATAATAATAATAATAATAACAAGAATAATAATAATAATCATAATGATAACAATGATAATAATAAATTAATAATAATAATAAATCCAGAGGAAAATATATCGCTTGGGACTTCACAGTCATCCACACTTGTGCGGTCTCCTATATTTATCTTTCATCAACGATACCTGGAGGAGCTGCGGAACATGCGGCGGATCGGAAATGCAACAAATACTCCACTCTTCCTGTCTCCCATGAGTTTGTGCCCATTGCTGTTGAAACGTTGGGGCCCATCAATCGCGCTGGTCGAGAGTTTTTGTTAGAGTTAGGCCGCCGTTGTGCCACTGTTTTCGGCAATCCAAGGGAGATTATCTACCTCTTCCAGAGGATTTCAATATGCACGCAACGTTTTAATGCTGTTGCTTTTAGAGGAACATTTGCACCACACCCCGGGGACGAGAACAATGCACTCTACGCTTGAACACATTATTTTCTGTTTTTGATTTTTGTTTTAAGCTTGAGTGGTGTTTTAATAAAGGTTGAAATAATAATAATAATAATAATTATAATGATAGCAATAAGTTAGTGTAGTTAAGATTTGTGTATTCTGTGATCTCCGTTCTTGTGAATTGTTTAAATTGCATGATTGCACACTTGTAACCGGTTGCGGTGTGTCAACCGGATTGTTAATAAAGAGAATATTATTATTATTTTATAATAATAATAATAATAATAATTATTATTATTATTATTATTATCGAATATTATGTAACGCTAGCAAGGTCACGCCAAAATGCATTTTGATTGTAATCACATTAGTAGTACATGTAGGCTATCAAGATTTTAAGTGTTTTCCAACTTGTCTGTCGTTAATTAGGGATTTAGTAGACCGCACAGGCGTGACTAAATAGTTACACAGCTTTTAAGAGTCAAGCAATTTCAACACAAACAACTTTTCCTTTCAGCTGAAAATTATGAATAAGTAATTAATTGGAATACGTGTGGACGATGTTGATGGTGCATCAGTCGCTAGGTGTCTTGTCTAATGCCTAGTAAGAAGCGACCGGGGTTGATTGGAAGTGGAAAGAGTGAACGGAATGACATTGGACACTCCAATGACCTTTCCTAGCTTCCACGTAAATGAATTGAGTTATGGCGAGGAAGGAAAATGTCGGAAAGTCCACAGGTCGAGCGTTAAATTGATGGAATGCCTTCCATCCATCGGGTCATCCATCCAGCTGTCAGCCCGTCCGTCCAGACAACGGGCCGGTGGTTGTGTCACCCAACCAGTTAGCCAGTCAAGTAATCGGTCAGTCATGTAGCCAGACAATCAGTTAGAAATTAGCTATAAAGCTAGCAAGCAGCTCAGTCAGTCTGCAACTCAGCGGATCAGTCAGTCAGTCAGTCAGTCAGTCAGTCAGTCAGTCAGTCAGT
>OX457041.1:44677213-44747213 GCA_949752735.1 Lumbricus terrestris
TATTACAATGTTAAACTAATGTGCAATGTATAGATATTCTCTTAACTGGGCCTATTGTTACATTTTGTGCATCATTTTTAGGTAATGATACCATAGACTGGGGGGCTAATGTCCTACCTCGGGGGGCTTTTGTCCGGAGGGGCTAATGTCCGGGGGGGCTTATGTCCGGGGGGGCTTTTGTCCGGGGGGCTAATGTCCGTTCCCCACAATTAATACGGGGTATACTCTATTTCGTGACACCGGTCGTGTGCGTGCAGCAGGGCAGCGACTATCCACCAAGGTAAGCCATTCATCGGCAAAGCAGTTTTCCCGGGAAGCCAGCAATAAGAATCCGCCGATTTATTGCACATGATTATATCGTGTGGTCGTGTGGATACTCGCGTTGAAGCAGACTTAAACTGTTTACTGTTCCGCCTTCAGCTTCTTATACTTGGACGGCGCCCAATCCGGTTGGCAAGGGGCCCAGAATAGGTGATTTAGAACCGGTCGCTGCAGACGCATGACTCCGGATCTCCGTTAAAACGTCCTCTCGAAAGCAAGTCTTTTAACGAGGGTGTCAGTCAACCTATTAGCCGGCAAATTACGTCAATCAATTGTCAGGGAAGCCTCGCCCCCCTCCCAGGTCCTTTTCTTCCCGGGAGAGCGCAATTATTGACAAAGACGCAACCTTCGGTTCGAATCAGGAGTGAAACTGGCGCGAACTGGCCGAGCGGTGATAAAGAGGTGACAACCGGGGGGCGCGTTGGGAACGGCCGCCGTTCATTCGCACTCACACACCCCCCGGCGCGGGAAAGGTTTGCTGCCCAGAAATGCAATATGCATCAGATACGGTAAGAAGGCAGTTGATAGGTTTCAGTAATGTGATGGGACAGATAACAGAGAAGAATGGAGACGTCAAACATTCGATCCGGCATAAGGGCAGAGGACGAAAAGAAGAAGAAGAAGAATGTGATGGGCTGATGGCAGATGACGGTTGGAGAACTCACACCGTCAGTTGTTATTTTGCGCATGACGAAATGAACATGCCAAGACTAGATCATAATCATCGACAAGGATTATTAGTCCAGGAAATCTAGCGCAAATGTATGGTCAACGTGGGCAAAATTGCTTCAGAGGGTTTTTAAACGGTTTCCTGCTCAGAATCGTTTGCTGAATAACGTATCCAAAATCGGACAAAATCGGTTCATAGGATCACCCCTAAAAATGGGGGGAATATAATGCTATACATTTAAAGTACCCGAAAAATCAACATAGTTCCCCCATTTTGGGGGGTGATCCCATGGAACGATTTTGTCCGATTTTGGATATGTTATTCAGCTAATGATGCTGAGCAGGAAACCGTTTAAAAACCTTCTGAAGCAATTTTGCCCAGGTCAAACTGTAAATGGCCTGGACTATATGGAGCGAGATGAGCGTATAGTAGTGCTAGTTGTAGAAGCGACGTCACCAAAATATGTGGATATGTAGGGTTATGTTCGGTGCCTTGGAGCCGGAATGTTGCGGGTTCAAATCCGCCTCAAGCCGCCGCAGAGTGCACGCTGACCGAAAACTTCTTAGCTGATCTTCGTGGAGTCTGCTGTTAGGTATCCTGCATAATCCCTCTCTTGTTTTTTGGCGACACCCCAAAATCAACCGTAAACTGTCCAGCGTTTGGCCTACGTTGCATTGGAATCAGACAGCTTTGCAGTACCCTCGATAAACGTTTCCGCAATTGCAGGGCCGGATTAACAAACATGGTGACCCTGTTCAGCAAACCGGTCGAGACCCAGACCAGAATCACAAGTCGCAACCAAAGGGCACAAAATGCATACTATTCAACAAATCAGCTTTCGATTAGGTCAAATTCGTGCATTATAACAGCTCTTATTTGCTATTTTCTGGCTGATGTTGAAATGATTCTCCTGATAACGAAACTCCATACATGTGCAAAAGTTGTGTATATTAAATCAATACTTCCGAATAATCTCATCATGGATTTTTGCTAATTTTTACTAGGCCTATATATTAGTCTTAACTTCTTAAGAAATGGTAATGATATAGCCTAAATGTTCCTCTTGCATGCTTGGGTCCCCGTACCTAAAGTGCGGGTCCCTGCTCGGCCGAGCATGCTGATCATGCTTTAATCGAGCCATGATCCCGAAACAGAACTTCATGCCGCTGTCACTCTTGAGGAGGTTGTTCATCATGCTGAAGGGGTAGTGACGTCGATAAATCCAGACCACGGGCGTGGTTAGTGGTCTACGGGTTTAAACATCCGAATATGGGTTTCCGAATTTTAAAATAAACTCTGTGCATATCCTGTGTATTTCGCGGCCATGTCCATTGAATCCCCAAATGGAAACCTATCAAATGGAACCCCAAATGGAAACCTATCAAATGGAAACCACAATTGGAAACCTATCAAATGGAAACCACAGAAGGAAACCCAAAATGTAGGCCCAACCCTCAAATGGAACCCCAAAAGGAAACCGTCAAATGGAAACATCTAAATGGAACCCCAAATGAAAACCCACAGGGAACCCAAAATGGAACCCCAAATGGAAACCCCAAATGGAACCCTCAAATGGAAACTCTCAATATTTACTATAGCGCAGAACTGCATGGCGTGGAGTCAACTCGCCCATCAGCTAATCCATCCATGCACGGATCTCTATCTCCACATCATCGAGACGTTGAAAACCTTATACGGAACTCATCAGGTTTGTCATCACTCACGCATTCAGTCAATCCATGGAGCAACGCATAAGCGCATGTGGTTTCACAAATTCACATTCACGGCAGCAACTGATGCCGGATAAAAGACGCTAAGACGCGGCTCAGCCAAATAGGATGCCTATATTATATAGTAATTATATACAATTAATTCATATACATATATATAGTTTATATATATAAAAGCTATATATATAATTTATATATTATATATATAATTTATATATATAATTTATATATATATATAATTTTTATATATAATTTATATATATAATTTATATATATATAATTTAAATATATAATTTATATATATATAATTTATATATAAAATTTATATATATATAATTTATATATATAATTTATATATATTTGATTTTTAAATATATGCTTATAGTAGGCTGTACTGATGATGCGAAGACTGCATGCCTAAACAGCTGAGCCTAAGCTATTAGACCGATCAACTTATACGTAGATTGCGGATGAGCTGTAAGCAGCTGAGACGGTGAAGAGTGTCGTTTTATGGGCCGCATCGTCCACGGAGATGTCGTCATCTCGATAGAGTTGACCATAAATTGTCTGTTTCCGCTCATAAATGCCGTCGCGGACTGGCACCCTGACTACCCTCCCATTTAGCTGCAGATACGGCGTGTACTCCCGCGCATAGCGACAGTTTTCCCCGTCGGTCTTGTTTTTTCGCTCTACCACTAATGGATCTCTTATCGTCCAACAATTTCCGCTATAAGGTTTTTATCCCTATAGTGCATATCATTATTATTATTATTACTATTATTATTATTAGCACGTATAATACTCGGTAGGTGCCACTAACTCACGACCAAACAATCGATTGCAATGAGCAAAGTGGGTGACGGACTTGCTCATAGTATCTATATATTCATATATGTTACTGTATACATACATACATACATACATAGAGTAGTAGTAGTATAGTAGTAGTAGTAGTAGTAGTAGTAGTAGTAGTAGTAGTAGTAGTAGTAGTAGTAGTAGTAGTAGTAGTAGTAGTAGTAGTAGTAGTAGTAGTAGTAGTGGTAGTAGTGTTGGGTTCCACGACTCTCTACGACTGGTTCTTGGGATGGGCTTTTGCCACGGACGGTTGACTTTGGTAGCCTGGAGGGTGACACCTGGTGACAGACTGGTTCTATATAAGGTCTGACTTCAGGGGGCGTCTCTCTAGTATCGCTCTCTTACTCTCTTCATGGTTAGTTAAGCTAAGAGAGGAGGCTCTGATGTTTTCGGCTGCAGGGTGACTGCATGGCAGTCTTCTTGTCAGATGTCGTGTTAGATTAAGTTTAGTTAAGCTTTCGTTAGTTACACCTCGCCTTGGTGTCTTTAGTTAAGTTCGTTCTTCGCCAGCCTGTTGCTGTTTCAAGATGTTTGTTCGTACGTTCGTCGCTGAATGACAATGCCGTCGACGACTTTCCACTGGACTGCAGTGTGGTAACTGTATCAGTTCGCTTTCTATGTTGAATTATACCTTTAAACTAGACACGAGTGTTATTAAATCGAGCTGAACTTAGTAGGGACCTTAACATAGGAGGCGCGGCTCGTAACAAATGAGGCCTCGTCCGGAATTTTTTTTTCGTTGAAAGGTGGGCTCGCGGGATTTTTTTCTGCAGGAATGCGGGCTCGCCGGGATTTTTTTTGCATGTCGTTGAAATGTAGGCGTCCGAATTGTTTTTCTGCAGGAATGGGGGCTCGCGAGAATTTTTCTTCACGATATTCGAAATTTTGCGTCGTAAGTGGGCGTTTTCGTGAAATTTAGAGAATGCTTAAGGGGCGTGTCAGCTCTAGGATACGGTAGACATTCCGTTTGAAATGGTTCAATTGTGGGTTGGCCGTGAAGATAGGTCAATGGCTCTTTATTTCGGAGGAAGTTTCGAGAGTTTTGAGAATTTTGAGGGGCGTGGGTGCTCTCGTATACGGTATTAATTCCGTTTTGCAATTTTGAATTTCGAGTTTTGAGAGGCGTGTTTGCTCTCGTATACGGTATTAATTCCGTTTTGCAATTTTGAATTTCGAGTTTTGAGAGGCGTGTTTGCTCTCGTATACGGTATTAATTCCGTTTTGCAATTTTGAATTTCGAGTTTTGAGAGGCGTGTTTGCTCTCGTATACGGTATTAATTCCGTTTTGCAATTTTGAATTTAGAGTTTTGAGGGGCGTGTTTGCTCGACTATATACGGTATTAATTCCGGTTGACATTTTGCGGTCGAAGTTTTGACGTCGCACTCCGAGGAGTTTTTTCGGAAGTTTTTCTGGAATGTTGAGAGTATAGAGTTTTTTCGAGGGTTTGTTCGAGGAGTTTTTCGTGAAATTTGGGAGAGTTTCGAGAATTTAGAATTTTGGGGGCGTGGCAACCAATTTTTTTTCTCTTTCGTACGTTGCGAAATTGAGAATGTCTCCGTGGAAGACTTCAAAGGAGAAACAGGCTAGGGCTTTCTGTTGTAAGGAGAAGAAGAAAGAGGAGGCTCGCTTACTGGAAGACGGGATAAGATTTTCTGAATTTCTGGCTAATTCGGTTAAAGATGTAAGATATGCCAAGTACAAGGTGTATCAAATGAGAGAAATTTTTGATGAAATTGAGCGTGCTAAGGAGAAATTGACCTCTGAGACTAAGCAAGTTTCTTTTGGGTTCAGAGACATTTCGTCGGAAAATGTTAAGGAAGGCGTGTCAGTTTATCGGAATGATTCTGCTTGCATGGTCGATGATAATTTAAGTAGGCCTATTCAGTCCGAAGGTGTGTTTCGAGCTGACCTACATCATGTCAGTGGCGATACGCAGCCAAAGGAACAGATGCACGTGTACGACGATGCTTTTGACTATGTGTCCGAGTGTAATTTATTTGAAGACAACGACGTGCAGTATGATTCTGTATTAGGTTCGTTGAATGACACTGTGAATGATGTTGATTTTGTGCATGATGTGATTTGTGATTCGGATGTTTCGGACGCGTCTGTTGACTTAGGCATTTCGTTGGAAGGTGTGTCTGTACTGGACTTAGATATGAGTACACGGTTGGATGAGCATGGTAGTTTAAGTGCTTTGCATGATTCCTTTGTTGAAGTTGGATGCCCGACAGAGGATAACGTGCCGTTGAATGTATGTGATGAGTGTACGCTTGAAGTAAACTTATTGTTTGAGGATGTATTGAATTTTGTGCGTACGTCTATGAGTGATGAGGTTGAAAGTACATGTAGGCCTATTTGTTCTGTCTTTGAATTTGTGTCTCATGGTTTAAAGTTCAAGTGGACTAGGAGCTTGGCTTTTCGATACTTGCATAAGACTTGTTTGAATGTCTTGTATGAGCGGGAAGACTACCGCAGTTGGCTTACAAGTGATATGTGTGACAGATTGTTGGAGGATATAGGCCTATTGAGGATGAATGACTTCGTTCGCAACGTGATTGAATGTTGGCATAATGACTTGGATTGTGAAGTTGCTGCGAAATTGTTTGTGCGCAGTAAATTTGAGTCGATGAACTGTTCTCGAGCGAAAGAGAATTCGGTTTCAATGGATGATTTTGATGAGACTGTTGAGTTTGATTCAGGAATGAATTTTGTTGTGCATTCGCCAGTTTATGTTGTTGAGTCGTCGCTTGATAGCGTGAATGATTCCTTGGTGCTGCAGTTGAGTGGGACAACTGTTGTGTGTGACACGTCATTGTTGTCTGTTGTCTCGTTGCATGATTGGGCAAGTGAGAATATGGTTGTGCAGTCTTTGATAACGACTGTTGTCTATGAGAAAAGATGGATGATGAGTTGGTGTTGTACGGTGTCTACGGTTGCACTGTTGTCAATGAAGGTTGAGTTGTGTGGACGCATGACTAAGGTGAACAAGTGTGTCTTGGCTACGCATTGTTTCGTTTGTGAACATGGGTCGAATGAACTTGTGTTGACTGATGTTATTGTTCATGTTGATAAGGATGTGAATTCTGCAGGAACGGGGAAATTGTTTTTGGATGGCATTGTCCGTTTTCACATGTTTCTCGTTAGTGCAGTGAGAACTACTGTGTCTAATTCTTTCGAGGATTATCTGACTCGTGATGTTTCGTCAGAGTTATCTGAATGTCAGTTGTGTTGCGTGTACTCGACTGCTTCAAGAGTTATTTTTCTGCCTATCGATGTGATGGACTCTTCAGTCGATGAGGTCAGATGTTGTGTTTCGGGTGATTTTTTCCAGACTCTTGACTCTGTGAGTTTGTCTGTGGGTGTGAGTGTATCTTCTGTGCATGAAGATTTTGCAGATGTGTTCTGGTCTGTTGTGCCTGAGAGCAATGAGTTGTTTGCTGGTATTTCGTTGCCAGAAGTTGAGTTGAATTGCCATGACGCTAATTCTTTTGTTTTGTCTTGTGAGAGCGGTTCTTTGCAGATGGATGGCATGGAATCGTTGGTCTTCAATGGCGGGAGTATGCGTTACGACTGCGTGAGGCTTCGAAGAAGGAACGTGAGCGCCTTCGTGGGTCAATGGATGGTGACTACCATCTTGGCTTTGACGGTTTCTGGGACGACTTCGCGTGTGTCCTTCGCGAGTGACGAGTACGATGGCTTGTCGCTTGCGTCCATGCTGTCGAGCGAGACAGTGTCTTCGCTCTTGTCTCTTTGCGAGTCGGCGACTTCGATGTTCGCCGTGGTGTGTCGTCTCACACTATGGTTTGGCTGTGTGCCTTGGTTCTTCAGTGTCTGTCAGTCACTGAAAAGAAAGTTTGCGAAAGATGGCTTGGAACGTTCGCATTGGATGGTTTCGAGAATGTGTTCTTGGCACATGCGGCTTCAATCGTTTCGTTCGATTTCGTTAATTGATCTTGTGTGCAGATTTTCGTTTGGCGATTGATGTGAAAAATTGTAATGACTTTTCGAGTTCCTTAAACCATGTAAAATATTTATGGAAACTTCATTTTTTTTGGTTCGAAATGTTTTTTCTCGAAATCTTGAGTAGAATGTTTTAGGGGGAACGTACATGTACTTGAACGTTTCGCTTGTATAGTTTAACTGATTGTTTTCTTGTCATGTATTTTTACTTGTCATAATTTCTGATTAGTTATGCGATTCTTTTCCTTGAGTCGTGTAACCTTCTTTCGTGTGCATGCTAGTTAAGTCAGAAACCCTTCTGGTTTCTGCCTTTCGTGGTCGTTCGGGGGTATGTTGGGTTCCACGACTCTCTACGACTGGTTCTTGGGATGGGCTTTTGCCACGGACGGTTGACTTTGGTAGCCTGGAGGGTGACACCTGGTGACAGACTGGTTCTATATAAGGTCTGACTTCAGGGGGCGTCTCTCTAGTATCGCTCTCTTACTCTCTTCATGGTTAGTTAAGCTAAGAGAGGAGGCTCTGATGTTTTCGGCTGCAGGGTGACTGCATGGCAGTCTTCTTGTCAGATGTCGTGTTAGATTAAGTTTAGTTAAGCTTTCGTTAGTTACACCTCGCCTTGGTGTCTTTAGTTAAGTTCGTTCTTCGCCAGCCTGTTGCTGTTTCAAGATGTTTGTTCGTACGTTCGTCGCTGAATGACAATGCCGTCGACGACTTTCCACTGGACTGCAGTGTGGTAACTGTATCAGTTCGCTTTCTATGTTGAATTATACCTTTAAACTAGACACGAGTGTTATTAAATCGAGCTGAACTTAGTAGGGACCTTAACATAGGAGGCGCGGCTCGTAACAGTAGTAGTAATAATAATAATAATAATAATTATAATAATTATTATTTATTTAGCGTATGCAGTTCGCGCTGAGCCAGCATACAGCAGCCTCATCAGCAACATGGAGTGCGGTTAATCCGCCCGGGAAGCAAGTTGTTGTACAGTCATTATTATAATAATAATAATCGCCTTTAGGGGTACCTTTTCCAACTGGGACCCTGACGAATAGGGTCCATTTTAGACAAATCTGCTTTTATCGAGAGTGTTGAAGTCCCCGAGGGATCATGTTTACCTTGGGGCAAAAAATAAATAAAAGCAATTATAGTATTGCAGATCAAGCTAGACAGTAGCTGAGTTTCGAGGCAGATGTTGTACAATTGAGAGAGAGAGAGGAGATGCCATGGTTGCTGAAACTACAGGTTATGCAACCCGCCGCGTGTAAACGCCTTTTGACCACTGCATCAGGAAAAGTTCCACTTTAACCAATTGTCCAATTCATTGCTAATTGCTAATTAATGTCGTTTAAAGGAGACAAGCCAAAAACCGATATGAATGTTAAAGTGGAATTGAGGCCTACAGCGAGACACTTCTGCTTGCTTTCAAAACAGACCATGTTTTCGGTATGTAGTATGTACATACACGACTGTGTAATGTGTATCTCCTGTAGGCACATGCATGATTGCTCTGGCCGTAAAAAGAAGCGGGCGTTTACTTATATGGCCGCCATGTTGGCGTTTTTATTACAGCAACAAATTCCCGCTCGTCGTCGAAACACCGTCTTCGTCTTCTGCCGACCGACATTGCTGCCTCCTCCTCCATCGCTTTTTTACAACGGACAAAACTAAACAACCTTCGCAGACTCCATTTGCATGCATTGGCCGCAACACATTAGCTCGGTGGCAAGCGCGCGTGCACCTACACAGATGTCTACACTCTCGCACATGCATCCACATACACGCCCCCACAGACACACGCACACCCACCCACACACGCACACGCACACACATACACACCCGCACACACCCACAAGCTCACACAGTGACGCACAGGTGACCTCACACAAACAAGAGCTCACACAAACAAGACCTCACGTAAACTATCAAACACACGCGCATTGCTATATTATATCTTAATTATTAATGATTCATATAATTTTATCGGATTCGTATATAAAAAATGTTATGTACATAATCCTAACGTGTGTGTGCGTATGCGTGTGCATGCTTTTATACGAATATTGGAATGAATGTGTTTAACTGTTTAGTATATGAGCCGTTTCTATTCGGCCTGTTTGAGGTTACTATAAATTATGAGGTAGAATTTATTGGATTGATATGCAATTATACATTATACACGGATGGCCACATTTGCATTCATATCTACAGGGTGGTCCAGCATAAATGCACCGACTTTGCAGGCATAAAACTCCGCCAATGTTTGGAATTTATTTATACTTTATGCGTCAAATTAAAGATGCTTAACTCTAGTATTAGCCTTGAAAAAGTCGAATTGGTAATAGTTTAGGTTTTAATCAAATGCTCTGAACATAATTATATGCGATATGTTGCTGTCATTGACGACTCAAAATGGCGCGTTTCCCTGTGAAATTCACAACTCATCTTTTGCTAACACGGATGCTAGTAAGAGTCTGCACTATGAATATCTTCTCATCGCTAAACCATGTCCTTCCAATTTCATCAACAGTCATGTATGAGCTGCTTCCGACGCTTGCATTCCGCCAGCCGTTTCTTTGCGACAGAGTCGGAGAGCTGTTGGACTTCATGCATGCACGACTTGCACGTGGACGAAATATCTTCAAGTTTAGATAATTAATCTTTTGCGATAAATTTTACGGTAATTCGAAAAAAGCCGGTTTCGCGCTGAATTTCCCGGCAGGTCTGCTTGTGCCCGGGTCATCAGACACCTCTTGAGCAAGATCCTGGATATATTATAAGGCAACCTTTACTCTGAAAAACAGTGAGAACGTAAAAATTAAGAGTTACACTGAGAGTTAAGAGATTTGCCGTGAATGAAAGGAGATCGGCTCAATGTTAATTGTTCTGGTTTCATTGAGAAAACACATACATACATACATACATACATACATACATATGTAGGCCCCTATGTATGTATGTATGTATGTATGTATGTATGTATGTATGTATGTATGTATGTATGTATGTATGTATGTATGTATGTATGTATGTATGTATGTATGTATGTATGTATGTATGTATGTATGTATGTATGTATGTATGTATGTATGTATGTATGTATGTATGTATGTATGTATGTATGTATGTATGTATGTATGTATGTATGTATGTATGTATGTATGTATGTATGTATGTATGTATGTATGTATGTATGTATGTATGTATGTATGTATGTATGTATGTATGTATGTATGTATGTATGTATGTATGCATGCGAACATAGTTGGCCAGATGTTGTCCATTCGCACTACTAAATCTCCGGATTTGCACCCGATGGATAGATAATCAATTGCAGAGCGTTATAGGCTACTGGGCCTACATGTACATGCGACCCGGTGGCTGATTGGTAACGCGCTTGCTCACGGAGCGGGCGGTTGCGGTTCAACTCCGGGTAACGACCTTGGGCAAGTTGTTTACGCACACGTACCTCTGTCACCAAGCAGTATAATTTGGTACCGGCGTAAGCTGGGAAGTAAACGGCAAGTCCTGGAAAACACTAGCCCCGTGTCCAGGACCTTGGGATTCGTCCATTGCCGGCTCAGGGCTAAGAAAAGGGAATGAGCGCCTTCTCCTACGGGCCTTCGGCCCATGGTGGACTTTACTTACTATAGGCTACTGGAGAAATATCACAATCTGCAACCAAAACTAAGAGCGGTAGGAGATTTGATAGACGCATTGGAGTTAACATGAGAAGATTTTTCTTTGGAACGCATCAACAGGGCCGTCAAGAACTTTGCAGAGAGACTCAGAAGAAGTTTTGGCACTGGTGGTGGACACATTGAACACAAGTTGTGAAGCATGCATTATCAAGTTCATTTGACAACATTTATTTGAGATGTGACCTATTGAAATCGAGTTTTACTACTTTTTGTTGCGTTACGTTTTTGAATCGTCAAAACGGTGGGTGGACTCACTGAAAGCGATGTAACTTTTGTTCTGTTTAACATATTTTGATGAAATCTGGCCATGATGTGTAAAAATGAATTGTCTTTAAGTCTGTCAAAATTGATTTTTATATTCTTGCTTCTGGCCAAGATATTGGCAAAAAACAGTCAGGGGTCTTTTTTTGGCCCACCCTGCATCAATGTATGTATGTATGTATGTATGTATGTATGTATGTATGTATGTATGTATGTATGTATGTATGTATGTATGTATGTATGTATGTATGTATGTATGTATGTATGTATGTATGTATGTATGTATGTATTTATGTATGTATGTATGTATGTATGTATGTATGTATGTATGTATGAATGTATGTATGTATGTATTTATGGATGTATGTATGTATATATGTATGTATGTATGTATGTATGTATGTATGTATGTATGTATGTATGTATTTATGTATGTATGTATGTGTGTATGTATGTATGTATGTATGAATGTATGTATGTATGTATTTATGGATAGTAGATAGATTAAGACTATTCTGGAACATTTGACCTTAACCATGGTTCAACTTTTCCAAACCACCCATAACCATGGTTCAAAAATGTGTCGACCCATAACCATGGTTCAAAAATGTGTCGACCCATAACCATGGTTCAAAAAATATGCCGACTCATCAAAAAATATATCGACCCATAACCATGGTTCAAAAATATATCGACCCATAACCATGGTTCAAAAATATGTCGACCCATAACCATGGTTCAAAAATTCGCCACCCCATAACCATGGTTCAACTTTTTCCAACACACAAATTTATTTTTTTTCCTGGTGTATATAAAATGACTAAAAAAATATTTTCTTGAGAAGTCATACACAAACCCAAACCATGGTTAAACTTTTACCAACCACCCAGCACGCGCCTATGACTCATCACGCCAAGAGTTCACGGTAGTTTCGATGATGAGTCATAGGGTGAGTGGGAAATACCAATCATCACATGGCCACTAAGTCTTCATTATTTACCCACGAATTAAAAGACTCTGGATATCCAAGCCATTTCACGAGCGATTTCTTTCCACGTTTCCTGATAATCTTTTCTATTCTAAATATTTCTTGAGTCGTTTTCTGTAGCTCCTGTTCATAAAAACTACCTTGTATTTCCTCACCATTTGAATCAGTAATCTTATAAGTTGGCGGAACCGTGTATTGAACTCCAGACACGGTAAAAACTTCTTCCGTCCACCTAGGTGTATAACCCTTGTCAAAAATATTCTTCTTCTTAGTTATTCTGACTTTATCACCAATCGAGAATCTAGGCATAGTAGGCTCTGAAATCTCTTTACCGTATAAATTCATAAATACAGTTTTTTCATTCACTTTCATACTAGCCTTGGCGGGCGTCATCTTAATGGAAGAATGTCTTGTATTATTATAATTGATAACCATTTCATCTAATATATCGATGTATCTTCTAGTTGAATTAGCGGTAAAGTATTTGAACATTTTGTCTTTCATCGTTCGGTTCCATCTCTCAACAACGCAAGATTTTTCCTCATTCTCAGTAGAGTACAACTCAACCAAATTCTTGACGTCTTTGTTATAAAATTCTTTTCCTTTGTCAACCCATAATTTCACAGGCTTCCTCCCGCCCTCGAGTATCTTCATGAAGCCGTCAGCTGTAGATTTCCCACTCTTATCTTTCAATGACACAATCCACCCGTATTTAGAAAACACATCTATAACGGTTAATAGGTATTTCACCCCATTATTATCTTTAGCGAAGCTCTGCATGTCCACCAAATCGGCAGCCCAAATCTCATCTATCCCATTAACGAACACCTTTCTCTTCCTAAAATGTCTGACAACTGGTTTGTGTAATTCATCGGCTAATTGATCAGTCCATTTCAGTTCAGAGCTTTTTTTAAACCCAACCCCAGGCTCGCTTTAGTAGATAATATAGGCTTAACTATAGCCCTCTCCACTCGTTCTCGCAAGCTAGGATTAGAAATATTATTCAAATTATTAATCATAGCTAAATCCGCAATATTTCTAGAAGCTGTATCGGTGTGTTGATCGTAAGCTAGATCGTGGATATATGCTGCGTTATCTACTCGATTAATGGGTTTACTCCAATCTTTAGGAGTCCCGTCAGGATTCAGTCTCTTGTCTAGCCTTGTACCTGGGCCTGTAAAATGGTGGCCTGGCAAATGCATCTCACCGGGAAACTTAGCCCAAGGTAACTTTATGGCACTAGTGGCTGCATTCAATGAACTAACCAGATCTCCTCCTTTAGTGGCGGAAGCTTTTACGAATTGAGTTTTAGTTTTCCCGCATACAACGCAAACGCCTCGAAGCATAGATCTCCCGCTATTCGTCATGACGTTTTGTACATCTCTCGTTTCAGTCTGTTTTTTACACTTTACGCAATACATCTCGCTTTTTTAATACATAAATAAAATGGAAATCAAAGATTTGAGTTGGGGATCTGCGCTATCGAAAAGATTTAATAATCCTTTGCTACCCAAAAGTATACGGGGGCTGATAATCGGAAAGTCAGGCTGTGGCAAAACGACGCTTCTTCTGAATCTATTACTCAGGCCAGGCTGGTTGGACTATAATAACCTCCAGGTATTCGGCAAATCTCTGTTTCAACCTGAATATCGCATTATTAAAAAGGCCTTCGAAGAAAAATTACCGAAAGAAGCGATCGTTTGGTTATTCGAACACCGAGGCGAAATCGAGGAACTAAAAGATTCGCCAGCCCTTATTATGGAATATATGGCAAAAACATTAAAATCGGAAGCCAAATCCGACATCAATGCCAAGTTCTTTGAAAAAGCCGATGATGTACCGGACCCGGGAGCCATGAGTAGCGGAAAGAAGAATCTGATGATTTTCGATGATTTACAATTGGAAAAACAAAACAAGTGCGAAGATTATTATATTCGGGGAAGGCATAGTAATGTGGACTGTTTTTACCTCGCTCAGAATTATTTCAAACTACCGCGGCAAACGATCAGAGAGAATGCAAACTTTATTTGTCTGTTCAAGCAGGACTTGAAAAACCTCGATCATATCTATAACGACCATGTTAGTACAGACATGTCGAAAGATGAATTTAGAAAACTATGCAAAACGGTTTGGAAACAACCGCACGGATTCCTAGTCATCGATCTCAGTAGTGAAAAGGATAATGGCAAATACCGATGCGGATTCGATCAATTTTATATAATCGAAGATCCACTGTAGAAATTTTTTTATTGTATAATCAAAATGGAATCATCGCTTCTCAAACAGATAGCTGATAATACGGGAAAGACGGCTCGTAACACGGAACCAAAAACGTCATTTTACATTCTGCTAAGCGAAAAGAGCACAAAAATCAGAACAAAGTTTAATCCACCTATTGAACTAGACAAAAATAAAAAATACGAAATGGCCTTCGTAGATCTCGCAACATACTAGGCTATTCTTTTCCAAATATCGACGCTACAAACAATAACTTTAGGTATTCACCGAATGGTGTGAGTCCTTGGTTTAACATAGAAGTACCGGAGGGAAGCTATGAAATAACAGATATCAACGACCACATACAGAGAATCATGAAGGAGAATGTGCATTACGACAGGGTAAATTCAGAGTACTGTATCTCAATAGAACCAAACACCAATACGTTGAAGACTGTGTTAAATATAGCAGCGGACTATGCGGTTGACTTTACGCCTATGAATTCGATTGGAAAGGTTCTAGGTTTTATAAAATATGTCTATCTTGGAGGATATAACGAATCGAAGAACATAGTAGATATAATGAGTATCAGCAATTTACTACTGACCAACGACATTATCGGGTCTTCGTACATTAACGGAACGACGGTAAACGTAATACATTCTTTTTTCCCGAACGTAGCCCCGGGGTACAAAATTATCGAAGTGCCGCATAATTTAATTTATCTCCCCATTACGCTATCTACCATTTCAACGATGACAACGATGCTCACAGACCAAAATGGGAAAGAGGTAAATCTTAGAGGAGAAGAATTGACGATTCGTTTTCATATCAGAGAAGTTTGAAAGTTTTTTTTGTAAACTAAAATGAGTCGCTACATAGGATATAAAGTCAATATTTCAGAAGGACAACGAGACAAAATTCAAAAATCTCTTCAAGCGGGAACTGGTGTGAGTATCAAACTAGCGCACGATGATTTTAAAGGCGACGATATGTTCGCTTTCACGCAGGGGCAAATCAATAAAATGACAAAGGCGTGCCAAAAAGGAACAGGCGTAGTCATCAAAATGAGTAAAACGCAATTGGAGTACAATAAGAACGTCAAAGGAGGATTTATAGGCGCCATTCTTCCGTTTCTAGCAACGATAGCGAAAACCCTTATACCTAGTTTAGCGATGGGGGCTATGAGTGGCTTAGGTTCCGCGGCTACGTCGAAGATTGTGGACAAAATGAGCGGATCAGGCGTAATGTACGTGGCGAAAGACGATATGAGGTGTAAGATAAGATCAGCCGGGTCTGGTTTGTACATGTCCCCTTGGCCAAAAGGCGCCTCGATAACAGCATCCGGGCTGTACATGAAAACAGGGTCGGGGTACGTGAGGGGTGAAGGATTTTTGCTAGGCCCTAATTCCCCGTTTCAAAATATTCCGATACTAGGCATGATATTATAATTTAGTCTTTATAAAATGTCGAGACCATTACACAAATTTGGAACTAAACCAACTAGGCAGGCCGAGGTTAGAACGCAACCCCTGCAAGTCCATTGGAAGATTACGAGGGGCGTTACCCACAATCCAATTAGGCTACTAGAGGGCGTAAGATGGGAGATTTTTGCGCAAAATGTTATAACGATACAACCAAAGACGACAACTACGCTAACTCTTGGACTCGGTGTAGAAATGTCTGCAGGACTTTGTCTCATTTCCCTCAAACAGAGTATCAAAGAACTAAGATGCAGTTTACAAAACGAAGTGGTTTCAGATAATATGGTTGATGATATCATAGTCACTATTCAAAACAACTCCGATTCAGTGGTAACTATCAACGCGGGAGATTCGCTATGTCGTGTAAATTATCTAATCTAAAAAATATATCGCGTAAATAAAACGAATGGAATACGAAGACAAAACACAATCACTCTATCCGAAGCTACCATCAGCACCGGAAAGAGAAATACATATCGTTACAGGGTCAGCGCAAAGGTATCGACTTCAAAAGATTGGTGAAATTAAGAAGGAAATCGAACAAGAACGCGACAAAAGAGCAGCGTTGAGTAAAAAGTACCATAGAAGTGTAAGCGTAATCGGCGCAGTAGACATCGTCCTCGGGGCGATCACGGCGGTACTAGGCGCTGCAGGAATCGCAGTATTATCCACTATTGTCGCAGCACCCATTGCTATGGCTTTGGAAGGAGCGGCATTAGGTGTGGGGTTGCTAAGTGTAATCGGTATCTACAACAGTAAAAAGCTTGCGTTGAAGGCAGAGAAGCATGAAAAGATCAAAACGCTAGCCGATGCGAAACTCAACACGATCAGCGACCATATTTCAAAAGCTCTCATGGATGATAACATTTCGAATGAGGAATATTCCCTGATCCTGAGCGAGATTGAAAAATTCAACGGCATGAAAGAAGAAATTAGGAGTAATATTAAAGTTGCGATAGACTCGATGGACGCGGTGACGAAACAATCACTCATCGATCGTGGAAAAGATGAAGCCCGGCAGTACTTTCAATCTATGTTTGAGAAAAATAACGAATCTATAAAAAAAAAACGACTAATGCGAACATACGTGAAAACATGTAGACGTATGTCGTTACGTCTGGAAATACGCCTAACATACGCAAACATATGTGAAAACATGTAGACGTATGTCGTTACGTCGGAAAAATACGTCCAACTTATGTTTTTTTTCACACGTCTAAAAATACGTCTGAAAACATTAAATTTTTTTTTCTTTTACTTAAAATGTCGCATATAAAAATAACCGATCCCACGAAAAGAGACGTTTTCGTTGCAGAAAATCTGAAAACAAAGCAGAATATTCAACAAAAGTTTTTATCGGAAAGGAGATTGGGATATCCGGAGATGTATGATATAATCGACAGCTATATGATTAATAAGCATATGATAAAAGCTGGGATGAATGAAGAGATCAAAGCGCTAGTTATGGCGAAACTCAACACGAACAGCAACCATATTTCAAAAGCTCTCATGGATGAAATGATTTCAGTTGAGGTATATTCTATGATGCTGAATGAGATTGAAGAATTCAATAACAGGATAGAAGAAATTAGGAAACGCGGGAAGAAATCCGAGACAGGCGAGATGATGACGAAACAATCATACAGCGATCTAGGAAGAGAATAACAAATATATCAAGAAAACGACTAACTCAAACATACGTGAAATCATGTAGACCTATGTCTGAAAATACGTCCAACTTATGTTTTTTCACACGTCCAAAAACACGTCTGAAAACATTATGTTTCTAATTTTAAAATGTCGTTTGTAAAAATAACCGACCCCGCGAAAAGAGACGATTTAGTTGCAGAATATCTGAAAACAAAGAAGAATATCCAACAAAACTTTTTATCGGAGAAATTAGGAGATTCGGGGCTTCAGCAAGATTTAACCAAGTTCTTCAAACCTATCGTCGATTCCCAATCCGCAATTTCCAAAGAGCAAAATGTCTTATTGTCCGCTATCAATCAAAATTCGGTAGCTACTTCAAATGCGTTACAAGCACTTCCTTCGTTACAAGGCCTTCAGCATCCGGCGATAGAAGCGTATAACCCCAATCCGACTGAGGATATCAAAACCCTGTATTTTGGAGATATGGCGACAAAGTACCTTCGTCAATACACCTCCGATAAAAAAATCACCGACACAACGTTCGGAATAAAAGACAAAAATGGGCAATTCTATATCGGCGACACTCCGATTTCGATTCAAGGAGATGACGTGACGATTGTAAATAAGACTTACACAGGAACACCGGGACTTTGGGAGTTGTTGACGATGAAACAACCGAACGCCACGATATACGATGATAATGACAAGGCCGATTACGCTGAGATTCTCACCACAACGAATGCTATAAGACAGGAAAAAAATCCTAACAAACCTAAATCATCTTCAAGCGACAAATACAAACAAATTGTCAAACCGATATGGGAAAAGATAACCCTAGGCACAGTAGGTAAAGGCGTTGGTGTAATAGTCATCTCCGAAGACCCAAATGTATTAGCGAAACAGCTAGAGCTTAGAATTCAGAGCTACAGGGCGGGTGGCACCGGAGTAAGAAACGAGATCGTGGCGATATGCGACGAGTTACTACGGCAAGAAGCGCTGAGTAAAGATGGTTACAAAAATATAATGTCGATATTATAAAATGTTGATCATTAAAAGAAGGAGTTACAGGAAGCAATACGTTATCGGCGGATCCGGCATATTCGACACTATTTCCGGATTTTTCAAAAGACTAGTCACATCGAGCGCCGCCAAACAGTTAGCGACGAGAGCTCTTAGTGCGGGTAAAGACGTGGCAACAGAAATTGGGAAAAAGGCTATCGATGTTGGAAAAACCACCGCAATCGATGCAGGTAAAAGATTAGTGGGAAAAATGGCGTCAAAACTGTCAGCCGCTCCTAAGAAACAGATTACGCAAGAAAGTAGAGATATTATTGATCGACTTAGTAGCGTCGGGGTGAATCCGGAGAATATTAATAATCAGATGATGGGGAATGGTCTGAAAAATGTCCCGTCGATTCAAGATTTAGTACGAAAACTAAACGGCGCGGGAATGAAGGTTGTGTAAAAAAAAAATAATATTATTACATAATAAAATGAAATCAGATATTCTAAGATTTGCCGAACAACCTCTGATTGACGAGGGTATCGAGCGCTACCAATACCACCAGTATAAACCGATTCAGGGATCGAATCTAAACACCGCGGGGGGAGAGATAGTAATCAACATTTATTCTCAAGATGTTTTCAACCATCCGGCGGAATCTTACCTATTATTCGAGGGCAGATTGACGAAGGCGGACGGCACCTTCTACGTTAATGCCGATGCTGTTGCCCTTACGAATAATGGACTCATGCATCTTTTCAACAATATTAAATACACATTAGGAGATCAAGACGTTGAATCATTACGTAACCCAGGTCAAGCGACTACGATGCTTGGTTTACTCAAATACCCAAATGATTTTCAACTAGCTCAAGGTTTGAATCAGCTGTGGTATAAGGACAGTGGTGCGACTGCTGTTATCGCGGATAATCTTGGTTTCACCGTTAGACAGTCGTATCTAATTAGAAAACCGGGAGACAAAGGCACGTTTAGTTTTATCGTTCCATTAAGCCATATTTTCGGATTTTGTGATGATTACAACAAGGTTATTTTTGGAATGAATCACAAGCTAACTCTTGTTCGTAAAGCCGATGATGACGCAATTTTTAGACTCGCCGCTGCGGGTGCCGGGAAAGTCAGATTAGACAAAATCGCGTGGTTCATGCCGCACGTCGTTCCATCCTTTGAGGAGAAGCATGAATTACTCAAAACGATCGCATCGAAAGTATCGCTACCAGTTGCATACAGGGCTCGCCAATGCGATAATACAAGCGTCCCACAGGCGACTACTTTTGAATGGTCACTTGGCGTCAAGTCATCGGCTGAGAAACCAAGGTACATCATCGTTGGATTTCAAACCGATCGTGGCGGTGATCAAGAAAAAAACCCATCGATTTTCGATCATTGCAATCTAAAGGACATCTACGTCATGATGAACCAGGAACAATACCCAGCTGTCGGCTACAACCTATCATTCCCGAATCAGCAATTCTCACGAGCTTACAGAGAAGCAGCCTTGTTTGGTGAAAAATTCTACGGAACGGACGAACTGGTATCGCAAAGCAATATCACACCGTCAGACTTTAAAGACCTGTTCCCGATTATGGTGATTGATGTAAGCAATCAAGTTGAGCGTCTAAAGTCATCGGTAGTCGATCTCAAGATCAAAGCTACTTTTAATGCTGCTCCACCGGCTGGTACAGATGCGTACGCGGTGCTGATTTACGACAAGTTACTCAATTTTCAATCGGATGGTATGAAATTGAGCGTGGTGTATTAAAAAAATATCTTGTACTATAAAAATGAAACTGATAGAATTGAAAACGCTGGTGAAAGAGCACGGTATCAAAAGATGGACTCATCTCAACAAGCCTGAACTTATCGATCTATTGTTCGAGAAGGGTGTACTCTCTCGCGATATCGCCGAAAAAGAGAAACAGCGGCGAGAACCGAAGGCGCCAAGCACGGATAAAAAATATGACAGATTGAAAAAAATCAGAAACCAACCCAGACGAGTAGATATATTAGACCGAGAAACGGGTGAAGTAAGCTCGTATACATCGATTTACAAAGCGGGTAAAGCACACGGGGAAAGCGCGCGAACAATCTTATTTTTCAATGGCCGAGTATGGAGAAATAGATACGAAATTAAAGTTCATGAGAGAAAGGAGGGTGGTGACGATTTTGTAACAAATTAAATTCAAAACTAAATGTGGTTTCGAATTTTAAGGTCGTATGAAGGCTGCTGAAAACTCGTGGGCTTTAATGTTTGAGTCAACGTCTGATAAAACAGCTATCTCGAGGTAGTCGGTATTATCTAATCGAACTAAGCAAGTACCCGATACATTATTATTAGCTGCGGGCGTACCTCCACCACCAAAGTCACCTCCACCACCGGGCATCTTCATGTACGTTGTTCCATTTTTGGTCAAGGAAACATTACCGTAAGTTCTAGCACTATTAGCGTGAAATTCCACAAACACCGTAACTATATAACATCCGGCTTTCTGAGGAAAGAAACGTTTCGTATCCATGAAACAATTATCCTGATCGAATCTTTTTCTCGGAAAATTTACTTGCGTCGCAGTGCTAGCGGGGATAGCCTGAACAGCTTGGGAGTAGCCACAAAACGCCGGGCCAAAGAATCGGTTGGTCGAAGCAATTTGTTCGTCAACATATTTTTTATTAGTCAAATGATTTTCGTTAGACGGAATGTAAGGGTGATTCGTTACCAAATCTACGCCTTGTCCATAACTTAGAGCCTCATCCATTCCTGCATCCGGATTATTCGTTATAGGTAGACCTTTAATGCATTTACCATTCATATTTAGATCTCCTGTAGCCGCATTCGCTCCATCTCGTCTTAGAAAAGTATTGTTGACTTGGGATAATGTGATACCACCTGCTATTACTCGTGGTGTTGATCCACCATCCATTTGGCCAAATATGTTTACAGGCATTTTATTACGCTATAATATTTTTAGTACAAAAAGAGGCCTGCCAGCATTATCGCAGTAGTTATGGGCGTAAGAATGCGAGGGAAAAGTCCCTAGCTACTACGCCTACAGCGGTGTTTGACAAAACGCCTATCTCGAGGTAGTCGTTTTCGGTTAGATAAATTATGGTACTACCTGTTGCATTGATAGCAATGGCATTTAACTCACCCTCTCCACCCGTAATTAGCATATGCACCCCGGAATTTTTATACAGGTAAACGTAACACGAAGTAACAGCACCGTATGTACGAAATTCTATGTGCGTTGAAACGAGATAGCAACCGGCTTTACCGGGCTCGATTATAGTAGTCCCTATTCTACCGTTGAACTCTCTATCGAATCTGTCTGTGCTGAAAGAAACTTTTGTGTGAGTTTCGGCGCGTATAGCTTGCGTAGCTGAAGTGTACATGCTAATCACGGGTCCGATTGCTTTCGTGTCGACATATTTTTCAGCCGTTGCATCGACGTATTTCTTGTTAGTCAAATGATTATTGTTCATCGGTACATTATCGTGATTCGTTATTAAATCTATAGCCTGTCCTCGACTTAGTGCCTCGTCTTTTCCCGCTTCCGAAGTATTCGTTGTAGGCAGACCTTTTATCACGCGGCCATTCATATCTAGATCTCCAGTAACAGGGTTTGCTCCATCTCGTCTTAGAAAAGTACTGTTTGCTTGAGTTAATGTGACGCCGCCTGCTATTACTCGTGGCGCTGATTCGCTAGCCATTTGACCAAATATGTTTACAGGCATTTTATTACGCTATAATATTTTTAGTACAATTCATTTATGACTTCTTGAAATTTACAACCATCAGTCATCGTCTTTTTCAAAACATACAAACATAGATGGCCACAAAAGACTTCGCCATCGGGTTGGATTCGCTCGCTGTTGTAGTAGACGGGGCTGTGTAAATACTTTAGCAGTTCGGTAGGAGGAGGTAGACCGTAGCTGTCGAAATATATTTTATCCTTGCCGTTCTTTAAAAAAGTGCACCAGTGGGTCCCGGATCCCTTCGAGTCATCTAGGTTCAATATCCCGCATTCGTTTCGTCTAGGTTTCTTCGGTAGTTCGTCTCGTAAGAAGACGCCTCTGAAGTTTGGGATATTTAGTTTTTTTGCCGCATCTAATAATTCAAAATTCGATAACGGACGATTTAGAAGTATGACACCTTCGACATCGATGTTTTTTACAGTTGCAGAACTCATTTTAATATTTCATCTAAATGATTTAAAAAGTAACGAGCTTTCACTTCCTGCAATATATATAGCCACCAATCTATTTTGTTCGATTTTTGGATATTTTTTACCGGTAGCAGCGGGCGAATATTCTTCCAATTCATAGCCTTGAAAAGTTCTTCTTCGTCGAGTAAGTTAAATGATGATATTGGCAGCACATGATCGATATGCCAGACTGAGCCGTAATTTTGCATTGTCATACCGTCTTCGAATTGGAATTCGATCCATTTAGAGAATGTTTCAAAGTCAATACCGATAATTTGGCTCGTCGTTTGTGATCTAGACTTGCCTTTTAATACATCATAAAGCCTACTCCTCATATTTGGAGCTAATTTAAACTCGGGATCATGTAGCTTTCGAGCTTTGGAATACGCGTTATTATGTTTATTCTTGCAGTCTTTGCACTCACTAGAAAACCCGTCTTTACGAGATCTATCTTTTTGAAACTCCGAGATGATTTTTTCTTTCTTGCAGTGGTAGCAGACTTTTTTATCTTTTGTTTCCCGAGTCTCTAATGCCGAGTATTTTTGACTAAATTCCTTCGCTTTGGCAATTCTGCATGTTTTGCAACTAGCGCAATACCCGTTCTTTTTTGATTTATCTTTATGAAATTCATCCAAGATTTTTTCGATTTCGCATTTAGTGCATACTTTAGAGAGTTCTTCCATTTTATAGAGACAACATATCTTTAAGCTGTTTGTCTAATCCATTTTTTAATATTTCGTCTAAATATTTTAAAAACTACTAAGCTTTTGAGCTTCTATACACGCTAGATAATATTTATGTTTACAATTTTTACACTCATTAGCTTTCCCGTCTTTTTGGAATCGATTTTTAACGTATTCTGATATGTTCTTCTCTATTTTGCATCGGCTGCAAACTTTCTTATCCTTCGTTTCCTTATTTTCCTGTATCGCGTACTTATGCGCTAGCTCCTTTACTTTAGCATTTTTACAGAGTTTACAGCTCGGGGAACTTCCATTCTTTCGTCTTTTATCTTTATGAAATTCATCCAAACTTTTTTCAATCTTACAGCAGCAGCAAACTTTTTTGTTTTTTGTTTCCCTCACTTCAAGCTCCGAGTATTTTTTTTTCCTTCGTTTTGATAATGACACACTTTTTACAAGAAGCAAAATAGCCGCTCTTATTACGTTCGTTTTTGTAAAATTCAGTTAAGCTTTTTTCCATTTTGCAATTGACACATACAATTGAGTCTGTCATTTTATATTAGGATATTTTTTCTTAAGTAGATTTCAATAAATAGTGTCCATATGCTAACGTGCTTATCCCATCATCCATTATCACTCGCTTGTCGTCGTCGGCTGAAAGAGCGATCTTATTAATCTCTTCAGTGTAGATATCATGAAAATGGGAACGAATGACATTCATCTTTCTCGACTGTTCACGTTTGGTGAATAAGCAATCTTTGTAGTCTTCATGAGTAATTGATTTCTTAACAACGTATTTTTTAACACCTTTGCATTTCTTATGGTCTACGCCGGCCATCTTGTACGAATACAATTTAGACCTCAAACCTACGAATTCTTCTATTTGTTTACCCGCGGCTTCGTCCTTAAACATGCCAATGACCTTTTTATTAACTCCAGGTTCTATACCGGAGGGGTGGTCCTTTGGATAATCGCTTGTGTCAAACATGCTTCGAACATCTGGAGCTATATCAGTGAAAAAATCGCAGGTCTTTATTTCATAGGCTAACGAATCCGTATCGGTGAATAACAGTTTAGCTCTATCTCCATACTTGGTCTTGATGTAATTATAATGAAAATCATACATGAGCGTTTTACTCAAGTCTAGGATGCACATACCGAGATATATCGGTTTGTTATAGAGCAACGAAGTCTTTTTCATGTGAATGGCAATTAAATTTTCGTCAAAAATAGTCCGACTGCCGTAACTCGTTTTAGCCGCTAGTTTTATGGCTTGCTTCTCGCTTGAAACTAATTTTATATCTACGCGAGACTCTATATTTTCACAAGTTTTGCCAAACACACTATTGTTCATAAGTTTAAAAAAGTCTTTCTCAAAATCGTTTGTGGCTTTGGTCCTCAGGTTAGTATTTAGGTCGATATATTTTTTCAACCAGGTGCTTTCTTCAAATTTAATTCCTCGATGAATTTTGGTAATCTTCAAACCTAGGCTTTCATACTGCTTCAAATTTTCATAATGGGTTATGTACTTTACTTTGTCATTCAGGTTTGGGATGAGTTTAGGAACCGTTGAAGATTCAGGCGTGATATTCTCAGGGGCAAGAGGGTAGTCGTTGTGAAGATCGTGTAAATCTTTAGGGTATTCCAAGTCCACCTCCAATATACACGGTATCGATCTCCATGCGTTTAGCTCATCATCAGTCATCCACTGAAACCCGTGAGTTGGTAGTTTCTTACACATTGCCCACCCGTACAAGTTGTTAGCGTCCAAATAGGTTATAAATGTTGAAGGTTTGCTATCGTTAAACGTTTGCAAGTACTTATTGTTTGCTTGCCCATAACGATGTGAAATTGTGCTAACACCACCTCTTATCCCATGCTTGACCATTAGTATCATATCGTAATCGCTCAATAATTCTAACTTTACTCCAGTCAACTTTAATGCGGCATCCCATGCTAGACCGGGTGAAGTGTAATACCAGGCGGGATCTAGATTGTAGTTCTTCATGCAGACGTCTCTAAAATTCTCAAAGACATCGGTGAGTAGGAGAACATCGCTCACGTTATATAAATCATGATATTCTCTGAATGTTTTGAAACCGAATTCTTTCCATACCACCTGTGCGTGGTTGTAGTCTTCATCACTGATGTCTGAGTCGTTTAGTTTCGAATAGAATGCTGACTTTGGCGGTAGTTTTGTTTCATTCAGTTGATCGATGGAACTAACGTGGTCGTAAGGATATACCCCTTTTCTAAGCAAGAGATCGAGCTGTTTACCGGAGTAGTACTTGCTTATATTTTTACACTGGTCTTTACTTAGGTTCTTCGATAAGGCGTCGAGGCTCGCTGGCATGAATCTAAAACTATCGATGAAACGTAATTCACGCTTGACCGCTTTCTCTTTCCCTTCTTTGTTAATAAACTTATCGACTACGATCTCTCTGCTAAATGAGATATACTTTTCTTCGTTGCAGGGGATGCATTTAATCTGTTCATTATTACCACCCCGTAATTTTTTCACGAATAGATGGCTATCGTAGCCGGTTAGATTATGGAATACTACTGGGAAAAACTTGGGGACTCTATACTTTAGATTACAAATCTTATGAGCAGCGCCTCTGAATTTACCAGTACGATGACAGTGGTCTCTTACTCGTATGTCATTATCATTATCACCATCAGAGAACTCACCCCCGCAGATATGACAGTTAGTAGCTTCTTCGTAACATTTCTGCTCAGTTTTACCGAATATCATTTTCTCTGGAAATTTAAATCGATTATAAATATCTTTTACTTTCTCAACAAGACTGTCAATAAATATCTGCGCTACATCATCGTCTTCGCTCTTCGCTGTGAACGTTACAGGAGCTTGCGAATATAAGTCATCATCGAAACATTTTATGTGGTAACAAAACGAGCTAGGGGTATGTTTCTGGTATTTATTGGTGTAAGACGTGCTGGGATCGGGTTGGCATGTATCGATCGGTTTAATGAAGGATTCGAAATCCGCATAGATAATAAAAGGTACTCGCATTTTTCGATAATAATTTTTAAAACTCAACATAGTTCCTGGGCCTGGGAGTTCTATTCGTTGGGCGTCATGTTGCGAACAGTACTCGATGTGTTTTTTAAGCGAGTCTTTCGTTCTGTAACCGATTAAACATCTTCTACAATAGTGCATCGAATTTACAGATTTTTCTGTTCGTGCCGCCATCAATCTATTAAAGTTCTTGATCCAACAGTAATGCTTCTTTTCATCATCGGAAATAAGCAGTAGATCAACACAGGTATCACTTTCATGCTTCGATATATATAATGGGTATACGCTCTTTTCAAAGCCGAATACGCTAACGCTAATGTTATTACTACGCTCAAATTTATTTATAATAATATTAGCATCAGCAGCAACTGGGAACACGATACCGCACCAATCGAGTTTCTTAGATTGTTCTATCAGGTCTTTAGTGATTCTATGCGGGTTATCTTCAGTTGGATTCAACGCCCTTGTAATACACCATTTGAAACATTCTTCGTCGTTGTTTTTCATATTAATAATGGCCTTTTTATTTACCAAATACTCGGGAAGCTGAATATATGAACTACCTTTCAATGGCTTGTATACCACTGTATCGATATCCAACTTCAAAACGGCCTTGAATCGCCAATTGCTACCCCGCATCTGATAACTCGCCATGCTCTCTTTAATTTTATCCACTGCGTTGGTATATATTTCCTTCACATCGGTTGCTTCTAAAATAATATCAGTCTTTGATTTGAAATTAGGCTCAGCCGTTGTTATTTCACCGGATTTTATGTCTACTTTCTCCATTACACACATGAGATTGAGTTGAACTTTTACCCCTCGATTTTTCGCTAGCATCCTAACTACCTGCGATCTTACAGCCTTGAGAAAAGATTCAACATCGATCCTGTTGTTGCCCTCGATCGTGTATCTTTTTGTAAACCCTTTGATAGCCGTCGCAGTCTCTCGAAGTTTGAACCTATGAATGGGTGGTTTTATTTGAGGTGGTAACTGACTAATCTCACTAGTCAACCAATCCGAAAAAGTAGCTTTATTTTTCCCTACAAATTTCCAAGTAGTAGACAAGAATGCCGTAAGTTCCTCTTTTCCTAATCTTGAGTATCCTCTTTGACCTCTCTTTTTTGCAATTTCTCGCAATTCTCGTACCGTGCCGAGTGTGCTCGTTGGAGCTTTGATGCCTGGAGCCCGAGCGCCTAGTTGATCTCCATGCTTTATGAACGCGATAAGTTCCGCTTTTGATAGTTTTGAGTATCCTTTTTGTCCTCTTTGTTTTGGAATTTGTCGCAATTGTTTCAGATTATACGTTGTGTAGTCCATTTTATATTGGGATTTCTTGTCTTTAAGTCGAATCGTATATTCCATTTTTTTTGTTATTTTATATACACAAGAGAAAAAAATATTTTGATCGAGTGACTCATCGAAACCATAGGTATTTCCCACTCACCCTATGACTCATCATCGAAACTACCGTGAACTCTTGGCGTGATGAGTCATAGGCGCGTGCTGGGTGGTTGGTAAAAGTTTAACCATGGTTTGGGTTTGTGTATGACTTCTCAAGAAAATATTTTTTTAGTCATTTTATATACACCAGGGAAAAAAATAAATTTGTGTGTTGGAAAAAGTTGAACCATGGTTATGGGGTGGCGAATTTTTGAACCATGGTTATGGGTCGGCATATTTTTGAACCATGGTTATGGGTCGATATATTTTTGAACCATGGTTATGGGTCGATATATTTTTGAACCATGGTTATGGGTCGATATATTTTTGAACCATGGTTATGGGTCGACACATTTTTGAACCATGGTTATGGGTGGTTTGGAAAAGTTGAACCATGGTTAAGGTCAAATGTTCCAGAATAGTCTTAATCTATCTACTATGGATGTATGTATGTATATATGTATGTGTGAATGTATGTAAGTATGTATATAAGTATGTATGTATGTATGTATGTATGTATGTATGTATGTATGTATGTATGTATGTATGTATGTATGTATGTATGTATGTATGTATGTATGTATGTATGTATGTATGTATGTATGTATGTATGTATGTATGTATGTATGTATGTATGTATGTATGTATGTATGTATGTATGTATGTATGTATGTATGTATGTATGTATGTATGTATGTATGTATGTATGTATGTATGTATGTATGTATGCGAACATAGTTGGCCAGATGTTGTCCATTCGCATTACTAAACTGTTCGTTGTTATTCGATGCATATGAATCATCGGCATTCATTCATCAATCGAGATATCCTCCTGGCGCCCTTCAGGCTCCAGCTGATCCTCCTTACCTCCTCCCTGCTTTCCGCCTATGTTCTTCCTTTTCCTCGTTTGTTTGCCTTCTGGTACAGGCCTATATGTCATTTGATTCCTCCTGTTTTCTTTGTCAGCCTTTTCCCCTATATATTCCTCCTTTTCTTGCTCCTGGTAGTTCTACTTTACCCCACTCTTATATTCCTCCCATATTCTCTCACTATTCCCTACTCTGGTTTCTCCGTTGATTCGTCAATTTTATTTCTCCCCTCATTCCTCATCGGAATATCTACCTTGTTCTTCCTTTACTTTCCTCTATAATAAAAATTATCGCTCCTTTTGCTCCACCGTTTCCTATTATGATCATTCCTTCACTGACCATCAATACGCGTCATCGTTGCATTCTTTTTTCATTCCCTCTCTCAATTCTCTTATTGCTTTCGTTTCCCTATTTCTCCCGTCTTTCTCCTATTATTTTCTTATTATTCTCCTCTTATTCTCCTATTATTTTCTTCTTATTCTCCTCGTATTCTCCTATTATTTTCTTCTTATTCTCCTCTCATTCTCCTATTATTTCCTTCTTATAATTCTCCTTTCATTCACCTATTATTTTCTTCTTATTCTCCTCTCATTCTCCTCTTATTTTCTTCTTATTCTCCTCTTATTCTCCTCGTATTCTCCTCTTATTCTCCTTTTATTCTCCTCTTATTCTCCTGGGTTCCTTCCTCCATACATCTCTGTCTGCGGGTTTTCCCGTTTTCCACGTTTTCGTATGCCTCCAGTCTCATAGGAGGATGGACCCAGCAAGACATAATATACGGTCCGAGTCTGTGACTGTCGACATAGTACTGCAAGGCGCAATTGATTCGTCCGAGATGAACAGGTCACGACCGGCATACGCAATTGCCAAGCAAAGCATGCAGCAAGTTATAAGGTCTAGATTAGAACCTATGTGTAAACGCAATACAGCGCTGATTATTCAGGTAGACTAAAGAATGATATAGCTATACGTTAATTATTATACATGGAGTCAAGTGTTCACCCTGACAACCGTTTGCTTCATAGATTGACATAAATAAATAATTATTATCTGCAAGGACGAATCTATCAACGGCATCTTTGTCGTTCGTGCAACCGCGTAGGCTATACGTTAAATGGCGAGTTAGCAAAGTTAGGAAAAGTCATGCTTGTGTAATATCAGCGAGTTGAACAGCTTGACCAATTATTATTATTAACCCGTAAATTACGCTAACGTCAACTGCACCTAAAATGCTTCACTAAATCTGTTCTCCCAGGCTTGTCTGTAGAAATGTCTTCATATTTCTTCAATAAATTTTTTAAGTCCCACTTTGGACTTTCTGCCAAATTAGGATTTTTGTCCATATATTTGTAAGTTTTAGTCTGCTTTGGCATATACTTATGTACAAATCCAGTATATCTTCTTCTTCACCTAGTAATTATCATAGGTCTAAATATGTTGCATGCACTGTATAATACGTGAACCTAATTGTATGTTGGAAAAGAAAGAAATGGCGATGCTGTTATATGTTGCGACGTTAAAATCATTGCTAATCAAAGAAAGATGAACACAAAGTCCATAAACTCAAATAAGAGAATTTTTATTTCTGGAATTTTTCGCGTACCCCTTACCGGCGCATGGCCTACCCAAGGGGAGAATGGTTCTGTTCGCGAACCGAGATTTGAGCCCGAGGACTAAAAAAAGTCATCGACTTTTTTGGGCCGAGAAAATATTTGCCGGCGCCGCTCGTTCTGGACCGAGTCTCAGCCCCAACAAATTTAGCCCTACAAGAATGGAAACGAAACTCCGTCCATGCATATTGCATAGGATATTTACGTTTTCTTGTATGTTCCTGATGTCTTCTTCTATTACAGATCTATGTCATCTGCGAATACGAGGCTAATTGTTGGTCAGCGTTCCTTGAATAGAAATCCCGTTTTTTCGCTTCCCAGATCTTCTCCATCACTCTTTCTAGGTATGTGTTGAATTCGGTGGGTGGGGGTCGGATCTTCTTCTGTTTGGCGCCTACTGAGATTTTGAACCATTCGTGAAGCGAGCGTCAGTAGCTGCATGCTAATAACTGACGTTTTGGGCTTATCTTGGATCAACGACAGTAATTCAACATCAGCTGTCTATTTTAACATCAACAGCAACACTACTGATGGGTGTCAGCTCATGGCTGCTGCGATTTTATTACATTGTTAGACTATTAAGCCTACTAAACTTTATTATTACGCCTGTGTATTATTTTTACATCTCTGACCTGTAACCTGGTGCGGTATGTCACCTGGATTTGTCTTAGTTTGAATTAAACGAATATACACACATTCACCAATTTCCTTACTCTAATTGCCGATTCGCCTCTGTACATATACACGCGCAGTGGTGCATGATGAAGCAAGGTTAAAATTAATTATTTACAGTTAAAGGACTATAGAGGTGAAGCCGTGAGCAGAGAGTGGGTTCGGTGCGAAATGCTTGCAAGACATTGACGTCCTGGAGAAATGGAATGTAAATGAAATTATAGAATTATTGAGAAACAGTCAATGAAGTCGTTATTTTAACTTATTTCTTTTCGGTGTCTATTTTCATAGATGGTTTCACAGAAATAAGAAGAAGACAGACAGGCATACAGACATACATACAGACAGACAGACAGACAGTCTGAGACAGACAGAAGAGAAAGAAAGAAAGATAGACAAATATACAAACAGACAGACAGACAGAAGAGAAAGAAAGACAGACAGACAAATATAAAGACGGACAGACAAATAGACTGACAGGCAGGCAGACAGGCAGACATACATACATACAGACAGGCAGACATACAGACAAACAGACAGGCAGACAGACAGGCAGAGAAGCAGACAGATCAGCAGGACAGACAGACAGGCAGACAGACAGACAGGCAGACAGAGAAGCAGACAGACAGACAGGCAGACAGACAGATAGAAAGTTATACACAGGTATATATGGACACACAGGAGACAGATATAAAGACACATGAGTATTTACCATCAGACTGACAATCAAGTCAACAAACAGTAGGACAGCGAGACAAGCAGAACGACCAACAGTCAGCCAGACAGCAGCCAGTCAGTCAGACAGACAGACAGACCGACAGACAGCCAGACAGCCAGTCAGACAGACAGCCAGACAGACAGACAGACAGTCAGGCAGCCAGTCAGACAGACAGACAGACAGACAAACAGTCAGACAGACAGGTAAAGAGAGGTCGATGAGATTGCGATGAGATCTTGACGACCTTCTTATCTGTCTTCCTCCTCGCAAGAGTTTATTTGCGACGCTTGCATGGTTGCATCGGCTGAAAGACAATAGAAGGAAGAGAGTGAGAGAGAAATAGAGAGAGAGAAAGAGAGAGAGAGAGAAACATAGAGAGACAGAGAGACAGAGGGAGACAGACAGACGGATAGACGGACAGAGAAACAGAGATATAGATAGATAGAAAGAGACAGGCAGAAAGAAACAAGCAGACAGAGACAGAGAGAGAAAAAAAGAGAGACAGACAGACAGAGACAGAGAAACAGAGAGACAGAGCCAGAGACAGAGAGAGACAAAGAGCGAGGCAGAGAGAGACAGCGAAAGACGGAGAAAGGCAGAAAGACAGAGACAGACAGAGACAGACAGATACAGAGAGACATACAGAGACAGACAGATAGACAAACAAAGAGACAGACAGAAATACAGACAGAGGATTCTATGATCAGCTGCGTTGAAACCGCGTCCCATCGACCGATCTTAACACATACTCCAACGCTTATAATTATTGGACTCGCTCCAAACGCAGACAAGACCCGCAGATTTATAGTGATTATAATGTCAGGGTCATCATCAGAGGCGCTAAATAAAGACCCATAATCACGTGACAGTCGGTCTAAATTCAAGAGAGAAAGAGCAATTTAAGACATTAGCGAGTGAAGTTATCATAATCGCAATCTCGAGATTTCTAAAATAGCTATTTAAAGCTTTTAAAGAGTAGGAATAAGTGTAAAACACATTCGCGATTGCTGCAAAGCGATACTTGCCTATAATATATTGCAACTTATAATTGTGTGTGTTTGTGTGTGTGTGTGTGTGTGCATGCTGTGTGTGTATTTTATGTGTTGTGTATGCAATGTGCATGTGGGCAGATAATTATGTCGGTATGCGCTTGCAATATCATACATTGATTTTTTACAACCTGATTTGCCTTTTGTTTTCTTTCATTTTCACAAATGATCTTTTCGCTGCATATTCCAACTTGACTTGATATCAGAGCCAATGCAGGGTTGATTGTAGGCCTATGTAGTATGTACTCAATATTATTAGGACATTGATTCTTACATTGAGATAAAGTCAATTGTCTGCTGCGCGATTCACAATACGTACATTTGGGCGATGGGCCTAAGAATGTTTTCCATGTTTTATTCCTTTTCTGTACTCAGTTAATGTCTTCGTACCCTGAAACGTTCAAATCCTTAATTCGCTTCCACGAAAAATAAAATGCTAAATTGAACGGTTTTATATAAAAACAAGAGTCCGCTTTACTCATTAAATACCCCCGCATTTTATACAGGCATTTAAACTATAATGTGGGCGCGGTGGTGTAGTGGTGGGTACGGTGCCTTGGGGCCTGAGGGTTCCCGGTTCGAATCCACCTCAAGCAACCGCGTAGGGACCCTGAACAAGTCCTTCACTTGCAATTGCTCGCGCGTGAGACTCCGATGCAGTGTCCGCGATGTAGTCGGGAGCGACTCTGAGTAGCAAGCTTGAACGGGCTCTATGACAATGCGGTAAATAAACAAAATAAAATAAAATAAAAACAATGATCCAAATACCATGTACAATTGTACAACGTACACGCATACTTAAATAGAAAAGCACTAACATCAGAGACTTCCTTCAACCTGACACAGACTGATGAACGCAACAGATGTAGGCTTGAGCATTTGCATGTGGTACAATTGTCATAAATTTAAGTTTGACATACGTTAAAATTCGTATAACACGTTGATAATTTGTTATACTATGTAGTCTATTTGGGTCGCCGCGGGATCCCTCCCTGTTGCGCGGAGCCCTAGGCACGTTCCTCGCGTGCCTAGACCTTAAAACGACTCTGTGCTATGGTTGAGCTTTCACAGGGTGTAGAAGATATCTTGAAACATTATTATTTATGAACATTAGACTAGAGAGAGAGCATCGTTTAGCATAAACCTCGCTTATGACCAACTTCTGGACACATTTTAATTGGTTTGCCGTATTGTATCTGAGCGCTTATGTATCGCCTTTATGATCTGTCAGGCAGCTTAGGCTCTCAAAGGTGCTGTGGATAGTTTTGGTGCTTAATGTATTATGCATGAAACAATGCAAATGTAAATGTATATTGATGCGCCGCTTAAATTCCATCTCTAAATGCGCAGTGTTTGCGTGACCTTAGAGCGGTCCGGGGTGTGCGTGCGTGCGTGTGCGCGCGTGTGTGCGTGTGTGCGTGCGTGTGTGTATGTGTGTTGGTGCGTGTGTGTGTGTGTGTGTGTCCACGAGAGTGAACAGCTGGCATACCCGTTCGACGAATCTCATGAGTCCATTCTCGGCTTTCTTACACTTATGTAATTGCTGCGCTGATCCATGCATCCTCCTGTCTGTCTATCCGCCTGTCTGCCTGCCTGTCTGTCTGCATGCATGTAGGTCTGTCTGCATGCATGTATGTCTGTATGTATACATGTCTGACAGTCTGTATGTCTGCACATGTCTGTCTGCCTACGCTTCTGCCTGCCTGTCTGTCTGTCTGTCTATCTGTTCTTCAATACATCTATTGCACATTTGGCGTTGGCAGACTCACATTCACCCCATACAATTAGAATTACCAGGCATCGTGACAATTATGTTCTTCCCAGACAACGTACACGACTCTTCCCCCCTCCCCTCTGCCTCCAGAGTCATCCCAACTGCCTCTCCGCTTCAAAGGGTCTTTGGAACTGCGCTAAAAGACGTAATCCGTGATTCCTGGAAATTTACCTACACACTATATAAGTGACAAGTTATATATATATGATTGTATATATATATATATATATATATTCGCTTCTATTCTTCTTCTTTCTTCTCTTCCATTAGTTTCCTGACGATGAAGTTTCTCCAAAGTGTTCTGTCCCTGATAATTTTGCCCATGCACCATGGTCAAGTTCGTGTTTTGCATATTAAATCTGCCTTGAAATTGTCTACCCATTTCGTTCGTTGTCTCCCTCTACAGTCTACACCTTTCTCTTTCAACGTGTCCATGCAGGGTCGCGAGTGGTAATCTTTTGTCGTCCATCCTTTCGACGTGACCATAGCCACCATACCACTTGAGTCTTCTCTTTTGTATCTTTTATACTACGGTTTCCTCTGTTCCTATAGTTCCTTAATTTCTTGTTGTTGTGTTTCTGATCTTGTCTCTTCTGCTTATGCCCTTGATTCTTCTTAGCAACTCATTTCCACGACTTCTATAGAGACTAATAAGTATAAATATATGTACAATTATGTCATAACTTAAAATATTTATGTAACATATGTTTATGTACGAGTATATAATTATATATAAAACAGCTTCTATATGCATATGTAATATGTAGTAAGAGGGGGAAAAGCTACCCCTATATGATTGTAGTATACGAAACATTCATAAAGTCTATAAGAAATCAATGTTCATTTAATTTCACCAAACGTTTAATTATTTTAAAGATTCTTGACTGTCTTCAGTTCAAGCTGACGCGATTATGACATCTCCCGTGCATAAGACCGCTATTTTGCAGCACACATCTCCTACTAAAGGCTACTTTTCAAGTTTCAAGGGTAATCCGCGTTTACCCGGAAATTTTTTTCGATTTAAAAATGTCCATATCTCTGGATTTAAAGTGAATTGTGGGTTGAAAAATATCTGCGCTGACCTACAAATTTTGCATGTGAACGTTTTTCAAAATTTTTCGTAGCGCTATATATAGAGCGTGACGTTAGAGAGTCCTCATTCTGATATCATACCATAAAAGCATGCACACAGACAGAAAAAAAATTCAGATTTATATATATATATATAAACATATATAACATATACTATATTGGCATGGGAGCTTTAAAATCAGTTTTATCTTCGCTTTATCTTGAAGGACCCTTTCTAGCGATTGCAGCAAAATCCAATTCGTGGCCTGTACATTTGTGCAATACATAAATCCCCAATTTAAATAAAATTATGCGTATAAATATGTATATTGCATATGTACATAATACATATGCATACACGCATGTATACGCCTATGCATATGCCTACTATATATAATTGCCTATATGACATTTATGTATGTAGTGCTTAATGTGTATGTATGTGTAGGGCCTATTTAATTACGTATAGTCTATATTATATTGTATTTTAATAATTTATTATGTAATGCTTACTTGTACAGAGGCCTGTGTATAATAATTATCATACATTTGGCATTGCACATTTGAGTATACGAGTGTAGACATAATTGCCGGTATGTATGTATACTGTATGGGTATGTGTGCTGGCACATATATAATTATTATTTGTGCTTATGACTCTGGACGAGAAACCGGAAGCCCGTAGGCCAAACCGGAAGTAACGATCCCATCATATATAGTCATAAGCCAGTGAAACTGTTTAGCCTATATGGACGCGAACACCAGAGTTGACGTAATAGGTCATTTATCTAGCGCTGCTGCATGCAGTGGGAGGCTGAATCGTCAGTGAAACACTAGCGCCTCTAGCGGTGGGTGAGTATAGGAATATACTAATCCAGAACGCAACAGTATGCTAAATACTGTTGCGATAAAGGGAGGAATAAAGAGACTATGATATAATGAGGTTCATTATAATGAACCATCTGTCATGTAAGCTTGGCTCTTTACTATTTTGGCCTTCTATTGCTGCAAGCATGGCTATAGAAAGCAATAAGAGATGTATATGACGTTCATAAACGTTGAACGCATCACATAATATGGTGCAATGTTGGCCATGTCTATCTCATGCGCTGTCAGTTTCGTAGAATGTATTAGGCTATACTGCCCGTTCAACCAGTTGACCGCTGTCATATAAGATCATGCTTTCTGTTTGTTTGTTTGTACCTGTCTGTATTTCTGTCTTTCTGTCTTTCTGTCTGTCTGCCTGTCTGTCTCTCTGTACATATATTCTGTCTGCCTGTCTATCTGTCTGCCTTTCTATCTGTATGTTTGTCTATCTGCCTGTCTTTCTGTATGTCTGCCTGTCTGTCTGTATGTCTGTCTATTTGTTTGTTTGTCTGTATGTCTGCCTGTCTATCTGTCTATTTGTCTGTCTGTCTGTCTCTTCAAATGTTTGTATGTCTTTCTGTCCGTTCAGTCGTCCCAACTGCAATGGACTGCCTGTCTCTCTCTCTCTCTTTCTTTCTCTCTCTCTCTCTCTCTCTCTCTCTCTCTCTCTCTCTCTCTCTCTCTCTCTCTATCTGTCTCTCTGTCACTGTCTCTGTCTCTGTCTCTCTGTCTCTCTCTCTCTCTCTGTCTCTCTCTGTCTCTCTGTCTCTCTGTCTCTCTGTCTCTCTGTCTCTGTCTCTGTCTCTGTCTCTCTCTCTCTCTCTCTCTCTCTCTCTCTCTCTCTCTCTCTCTCTCTCTCTCTCTTATTCTTATTACATAATTTTTTGCCTGTCTGTGCCCATCTTTCTCCGGTTCACTGGTCTGTCTGTTCACCTGTCCGTCTGCCTGCTTGTCTGCCTTCTTATCTGTTTAGCTGTCTGTCTTGCTGTCTTTCGGTTAATTTGTGGTCTTCCTAAACGCACGTGTTAGGCCGTCAGTCTTGCTGGTTAGTAATGTGATTGTCTGTACGAGGGACAATTAAATATATAGTTCTGCTTAACTTCTGTCTTCAGCATTCATAATTATTACTGCTTGATTCAGTTGCCCTAATTACCTCTGTTCGAATTACTGCCATGCAAAATGCAGAAGTTCATGCGACACTCATGACAGTTGAGATACGGCGACGATAAACAATTTCGCCAGTTTTAATGCGCAAAATAAATTACGGGCTAGCGCTAAATAAAACCTCGCCGAGCCACTTCTGTGTCTTTCCGTGGTGACGCAAAACGCGCTCGCAACGACTGAAGATCCGAGCAAACGCAACAATCGCACCGGGTCCAGTAATCAGAAGATGCATCGCATTGTGTAACAGTTGTTGATAGGTAATGTTTTGGAAATTGGTCGCTCTTTATTGCTGCAATCGGAACCTGTAGCGTACTCTCTGATAGCACAGAATGCCCATTTGAAAATAATATTATGACAGCTTGTCACAGACTCTGATTTTCAGATGATGTGCTTCTCGTTTGTTTTATTTTAACACTAGCTTCCGTTGTTTTGCTTCGTAGGAAATGTATGTATGTGCACTTACTAGAGGGTGCCTTCAATCGTAGTTTCACGCCGAAGTGCTGAGCAATTGCGAGTAGGTTAAAGGACTTGCCCAAGGTTCCTACGCGGCTGGAGGTAGATTCGAAAATGCAGCACTCTGGCTGCATCGAGCATAGCTCACCAGGGCTTTTTTAACGTGCAGTTCTACACAAAATGTGCAGTTCTAAATGGATTCGTGCAGTTGTAGAAGCACTTCCGTCACGTTCCGTGCAGTTAAAACGAGTAAAATAGGCCATTTTCCTCAGATTGGGAGTAATTTAACATGGAGGACGAGAAAGGAGAGAAGAGGATGTGCAGTTCTAAAAATTCCTTAAAAACAGCCCTGTAGCTCACCCACTACACCATCGCACCCCGCGTTGAAATGTGTACTTAAGCTTATACCTTTCCTACTTGCAAAGACAAAATTAACCTTCCTCTACCTTACTTATATACTGAAACTATAATATTGTCATAGAAGAGAGAGAACGAACTGAGAAAAAGGAAACTGCAGAGCAAAATTAAAGTGGAAGCGAAAATATTTATTAAGAGAGTGAAATTGAAAAGTTGTTTGCACATCGGTACAAATTACTAAGTTCATTCTTCCTTCCCGTATTATACGCAAAACCTCAGCCAGCAGTAAATCTTATCGCACCACATGCGATGGTACTTCGCAGATTATCTGTGCGCCTGCGCAAAAACTGTTTGCTGCGGGTCGCCTGCCTCGGACCGCCTTGGACGCAGTTTTATGGTTCCCTGCTCTCCATCAGACGGCAGCTTTATGGTTCCATGCTCATCTGCGCTCGCTGACTGACGCACCGTAAAGCTGGTGACGCGATGTCGTGAGCAATCGCTCATCAACAGCACTGCTCCTTGAGCAGCATGCACGCTCAGCGGACGATTGTATCCGATGGGGTCAGAGGAAGTTCAACGGAAAACGAAGACGAACGACAAGTGGACTGTGACAGATTACATTTTTTCACGCTTCAGTGGATTATCAAACGAGTTAGTCGTCGAATTGTTAAGCTTAATTTCTTCGCGCTCAAGGATTTCTGTTTTCGACCGAGAATACAATGTGATGTAGGTAGAGGTACGCACCTCTAACGGACTGTCATTGCTACAGGATGTTCGCCGAATTTGTTACTCTGTGTCGGTTAAAGATCTGAATTTCAGAATTTCGTTCGTCATGTTTGGGATTTATTTGCGGATGAGCGACGATGATTAATTCGTAAAGATTTTATTAATATGCCATCTTCGCTGCGTGCGCAAGTATTTTGATTGGCTTATTATTATAGCCCATCTGAACTGAATGTCTGTTTTTGGTAGGTAATTTTTTGTTCTGTTTTCCACGCATTATTAGTTGATTGGCCAATTTAAATACTTTGTTTGATGCAAAAGTCTTTGAAATGTCGGAAAAATTTCGTATTAACACAAGTCAAGATTACTCTACGGAAAAGAAAACCAATTTTCCGATTCGCAGATTTTTCGACGTGCAATACGGCTGTGTAGGTCTATAAACATGTACATGTATGCATATGCATTGTCTGATGGGCTAATAATTATCTGTGTTGGACAGGCTGTCGTTTCCGTCAAAATGACGATGATCGACCGACCGGTTGTGGATCAACAGAAGAGCACAGTCATGTAGTAGCATATCTGAGCAGGAATCTTGAAGAGGCGCTATATAAATTCCGAGCGATTGATTGTTTCAATCAGTCGTATTGTCGTATTGTCGGGATCTATACAGCGCCAAAATGGAGAAGGCGTGGGAAGAGGTTTCACATGCGTTTAGTCAAAACTTATTAATAGATGGAAAGGATGGAAAAATCGGTTCCAGATCAATTATTTAACAGGAGGCACTGTAGTATAATTGGTTCTCAAAAAAATCTGTTTGAAGTCTTTGATTGGATGCTTTAATCAGAAATTATCTCTGATTAGCTTTCATCGTTTTGTATAGAAATGTTTGATAAATTAACCAACTTGTTTTTGTGTGTGTGTAGGACTTGTCGGATATATTTGGTTGTCCTCGATTTTGGCTCGTTACACGCACCGTATGTTTCTTTGTTTCCAATCATCGGTTGCTATATCAGAGCACAACTTCCTTATTGGGTGTCGACGATGCGACGGCATCTGTGATTGGCTGTCTTGATTTTCTTTGGATGTCGACGATGTAACGCGATCCGTGATTGGTCGTCGAGATCATCGTCGGAATCAACACAGCGTAGAAAAATCTGCTTGATCGAGTGTCGTCAGATACCCTTCTGGATATTCCAAGATAATTGAAGATACCTTCCTGGATATTCCAAGATACCTTCCTGGATATTCCAAGATACCTTCCTGGATATTCCAAGATACCTTCCTGGATATTCCAAGATACCTTCCTGGATATTCCAAGATACCTTCCTGGATATTCCACGATACATTCCTGCATATTCCAAGATACATTCCTGCATATTCCAAGATACCTCTCTGGATATTCCACATCTACGCCGCGTGAAGTCCTTCCCTGCAGCAGTCAAGGAAGCGTGGCGTGGTGTGGTGTGTGTGGAGTGGTCCAGTAACGAAGATGGTGTCGAGCGTATTATATCCGGCGACGCTGATGGGTAGAGCTGTACGTCTGGCCTGGATTAATTTCATCGTTCTAATGTCTGGTTATGAATCGCAAACTACGACGTCAATCGCCGACCCAGAATCGCTGCAGGGGGCCAACCGCGATCTATCCGCCGGCACTCGTCGTGACGCCCAGAAAACGCAGTTGACGGTCACACCCGGTGAGTAAATCGATTTCAATTACGAACAGTAATCAGGCGTATTACAGTCGCGTAAAGCAATGATATCAATTTTGTGTGGTTGTGATTTAATTAGTCGAAATATATAGGCATGCATTTATCGCGTATTAATCGAGAATAATGCAATGTGCATGTAATATGTATATGATCGAAAGTTGGATAATGCATGTGAATGTGCACTTGTCCTATAGCGCCCATTCAAGATTACTACTCAGAAGCGCTCCCGAATGTATACATGGCGGACACTGAATCGGAGTTTCACGCCGAACCGCTTGAGCAGTAAGGCGAGTGAAGGACTTGCCCAAGGTCCTATTTCTTGGCGGCTTGAGGTGAATTAGAAGCTGCAACCATACGGCTGCAAGGCAACGAACATAACCACCGCACCACCGCGCATCACGTTGCGATATGTCCCGCCCTCTCCAGTTCTCTTGCTGTCGTCTATAATCCCGTTCCTTCTTCTCCTACTCCTCTAGACATAGAGTCTGCATCGTCTATGCCTTTCGATCTTAATTCCTCAGAGTCCATGATTATATAGATTAATTTCTGTTTCTTCGCACCAGAGGTTTCTGGACATTTTCTCTTCGCGTGCTGTCCGAAAATACTCAGGACCAGGCACGATGAGTATATATAGAGGAATGCGCCATGGCAGCTCTTACCTCAATTCGTTGACATTTGCACAGAGGAGTCAGTAAACAACAGTGGGGAAGATTACTTCATTAGGTTGTTGTAAGGCTCTATGTAAATGTTCAGATATATACATATACACTACTGAAGAGGGTTAAATTTACAGCTGACACTGCAAGCAGAGCTGACCAGTATATATAGTCAGAAGGGGCTGCGGAAATAACGGTTCGGATGAATAAGATTTCGATATTGTACGAAATTAATATAAGATTAAGATAAGATCTCACCGCTAAGACAAGGATCAAAAGGATTAGGCAGCCAAATCGTTATCGTAATCGTAATCGTAATCTCCAAACTTCTAAAGCGCTACTCGAAAAACCAAGCGCATGACACCAGCTTATTCACGAGCGCTGCATTGAGTCACAAGGGCTGTCCGTAAGAGTCGTCCTATAGGTGGCCCGGCATTGTTCAATCTAAACGCCTGGGGGGAAGAAGAAGTTGCACCCCCAGGAAATAATTTCCCCACAGGAAAAATCGCGACGTGTTATATACGTGTAAAAACGTACCATTCTCCCTCAGAAAAAGTGATTGTGGAACAACAACAACCCCCGAAAGAACCCAGCGGCCTTGTGCACATGCATACATGGACATGTTGGTAAATTTTGGTAAAATATAAAGAAAGACTAAAGCAAAGGTCGTCAGAAAATTTTGATCGATGACTCAGACGTCCGCCAAAATGGACTTTCTCTGGTGCCCCCAAAAAACCCGATTTCCCCCGACCACCCCAAGCAGGGGGACTAGATTTAGCACTGGTGGTAGGGTCGAGAATGTAAACGAGAGGATGCAGCAGTGAATGTCGCTATAGACATATATACTTGAGAAGAGAAATAGAATAAGTCGGGAATTCTGCTATCTATGAATGATGTACGATCGTCTATAATGGCAAGTGTCATGTCGAAACGAAGTGAGGAATTATTTGCTATACTGGGAAACGACGTCTTTCTATAAAAGAAAGGAATAAATGTTGGGCAAGTTTAAAAAGAGTTTGAATGATGGAGTCTATGTGTCATGTCGACCCGTTTCATTGGTTCGGTTCGCAAAATGGTGCACGAGTTCATAAATGTCATAGATCTATTATTTTTAACTATTATTACATTGACAATAATATTACAGACCCTTCATGTTTCTTATTCCTCCATCTCCTCATCATGCCTAATGTCTTCGCCAATCTTCTTCGTGCCTTCAACAATCTTGAAATCCACCGCATCGCTCGCGCATTCCCGTGGCACACTGCATGAAGATAAATGTGTTGCCACGCAACGAAAGGGGGGAAAGGGGGAAAGGGTTTCCATGCATTCGGACCAATGTCCGCTGCATGGTCCATCTCAATGAAGACAGAAATGTTGGTCACGTCATGCCACGTTGTCAGTCCCACAGGATTGCCTTCTGTCGTATGCATATAGAGTCTATAGGCCGTTCCAAAGAATCACCTACCCCGTGTTTTAACGAGTTATGAAACGGAAATTGGGTGAGTGAAGAGTGGGCGAAGGGGAGCGTGGTCAGATCTGGTGTTTGCAAGCACGCAAACAGTTCAGCATAGCATTACATAACAAGGGCGTAGTGATGGTGAAGTGGTGGCGTCGGTGCCTTGGAGCCGGAGGGTTCATGGATCGAATCCACCTCAAGCCAACGCGTAAGGACCTTGAGCAAGTCCTTCACTCCAAAATTGCTCGTGCACTTCGGCGTGAAACTCCGATGCAGTGTCCGCGATGTAGTCGGGAGCGCCTCTGAGTAGATAGAGCGTGAAGGAGCGCTGTAGAAATGGAGAAATAAAATAAATAAAATGAGGCTAATAAATGGTTTAGAAGACGTGCATGTAGTCTATTTTAGAAACACTGCAAATAATTTGAAACGTTGCCCTGGGTTTTAACAACCCCATTATTTTAGCCTTATTGCTTCCTTTTAAAAGCCGCGACAGTTTCCACTGAGAGCCCGAGAGGGTGTAGGCTACTACATCCTAACCATTCAGCAAGTCTACAACTCTTGTAGAGGTCTAATTCTTGCCTTACACTGTGTTCTTTTCGGGTTCTTAAATAATTATTTATACCTGTACGCGAGTTGACTTATTTTGTGTTAATTAGATCTAAAGAAACCTCTCTCACTGCAGTACAGCACCTTTCCAGTGGCAGGGCGGATGCAGAAATTTTTGAAGAGGGGCCAACATGTTTGGTCTTGGGGAAAATTCTTTAGTCTTTCGCCGTTAAAAATCTGATGACCTTTTTTCTTCTTCTCTTCCTCCTCCTCTATATCACTCTTCTAGGCCTACTTTCCTCATCGACCTCCTCCTTCTCCTCCTCTTCTTCTTCTCCTCCTCCTCCTTCTTCTTCCTCTTCATCCTCTTCCTCCTCCTCCTCCTTCTCCTCCTCCATCTCCTTCTCCTTCTTCTCCTCCTTCTCCTTCTCCTTCTCCTTCTCCTCATTCTCCTTCTCCTCCTCCTCCTATGTCAATGATTCTTTTACCATTTACTCATAAACGCTTTAAGAAACTCCGACTATACATTTATACATGCATATAGTTTACTGTGCGTCCGTGCTCTGGTTCCATCCATCTGTGTTCGTTCGTCCGTTCGACGGAGGACGATTTCATAAAAAGCAAAAGCTCCTTCATAATTCAGTTTTCATATGTGCTTTCGCGTGGTTGTGGCGGCGTGGACAAATGTCTTTTATACCCTGGAGTGTCCTTCTACGTCAGCGTTCATCTTATCCGTGTGTTCGTCGTCGCCTTTTCGTTCTTCTTCGTTCTACTACTTCGTCCAATTTCTTTATTTTTTTCATTCTATCTGTTCTCTCTCTTCATTTTCTTCTTCATCCACTTTCGTTGCTTCCTCCTCCTCCTCCTCCTCCTCTTCCTCCTCCTTCTCATCTCCTCCTTCTCCTCCTCCTTCTCCAATTCCTGCTCCTTCTCTTCCTCCTCCTTCTCCCCTCCTCCTTATTCTCCCTTCCTTCTCCTCCTTCTCATCTCCCTCCTCCTTCTCCTTCTCCTCCTTCTCCTCCTTCTCCTCCTTCTCCTATTCCTGCTCCTCCTCTTCCTCTTCCTACTCCTTCTCCGATTCCTTCTCCTCCTATTTCTCTTCCTCCTCCTCCTCCTCCTCCTGCTTCTCCTACTTCTGCTCCTCCTCCTCTTCCTCCTCCTTCTCCTCTTCCTTATCCTTCTGCTCCTCCCCCAACGAACTTCCCCTCCTTATTATCTTCTTCCTTCTCCTCCTCCTCCTCCTCCTCCTTTCATCCACTTTCTCCTTCTTCCTTTTGCCTTAATTCCTCGTCTCTCTTTCCCTTATTCAATCGCTTCCATGTTTTCCATCTTCTCCTCAACTTCCTTCTTCTCCTCTTCCTTCTCCCCTTCCTCCTTCCTTTGCTCAACAGGTTATCATCCATCTTCGCTATACATCCATCCCCGTAATTTCCATCCATCCTGGCTTCACCCCACTCCAGATCTTCAACTCCCCCTTGATATGAAGGTGACCTTCTGCTCTCACCCCACTCCATTTCTTCCCCACACCCACCCACCCAGAAACCAACCCACCCAACCATCGCGCTTCAACGTCATTGCTCCTACGAACGTATTGCGTCAATCTCTCCACTCACGCCAAAGGGAAAACATCAATCTCGTGCGTGCATATAATATATATACATGTATATATATATTTATATATATATATATATATATATATTTGTACACGCAATTCATATATATGTGTATATATATAATCGCAATGGGAATAAATTCAGCAGATTTGTGTACTGTACATAATATATACATGTACTTGCATATATAATTTTATACATAGACGTAATACTTATATGTGCGAAGCTTTTAATGTGCATATTATACCGACATAAAAGACTGTGTATATTTGATATATCACGTCTATTATTATTGGGAATAGCCGGGAAGAAGATGGGGACCATGGGACAGAAGGACACACGGACAAACATAGGAAGATATGAGAAATGGACAAACATACGGGAGAGGCACACACAGACAGACACAGACAGAGACACAGAGACAGAGAGACAAAGAACCAAAGAGAAAGATAGATATAAAGAAAAAAATATACAGACTGAAAAGCAGTATAAGTGATAGAAAGGCAATTCGACAGAGTCGAAGTGAGAGGTATACACATTGGAAGACATACAAGCAGACATAGAAAATAGACAGACATATATAGACAGACAGACAGCCAGACAGTCAGACAGCCAGACAGTCAGACAGACAGACAGATAGACAGAGAGACAGACAGATAGACATAGACAGACAGACATAGACAGACAAACATAGACAGACATACAGACAGATACACAGACAGATACACAGACAAACAGAAAGACAGACACCCATACATACAGACAGACAGATATACAGACAGACACCCATACATACAGACAAACATGCAGACAGATAGATAGACAGACAGACGGACGGACGGATCGATGCCATGTGCCTTGAGGAAGCATTGAAGTGGATGAAGCAGTGTCTCTGGGTCGAGACTTTGAGTGGGGGTCACAGACCAGCGACGGATGTTTTATGATCTCGGTAGAATTGATGTGACTGCAGCAGAAGAGCGGATACAGCAGGAAGTCTCTCCATAGTCTTCCGTTCGACCTCTCACTTTGTCGTCAAAGCGAGCAGCCGTTGACCATGCGGATATCATATAATTATATCTTTTCATATTATCATAATCTTCATATCATCTCGGACATGCAAGTTATCAAAGTGCATTTTGCAACAGGGTTCAGTAATCAAAACGACGCCCTTTTGTGCCCTACATCAAACTTAGGAATGCGTGAGGTTAAAATACTAAGTGGTAGGTCTATTCAATAGCAAATGTAGGCACACCACATCATACCTTTTCCATACCACAAGCAAACATTGCAATCTGGGATCATATAATGATAGTTATGCCATGATCATAATATTATCATCAAATTTAATGTATGCGTGTACATGATTCATTGTGAAATCTGGATTCACTCTGATTCAATGTAGCCTCACAGCGGGAAAATGTTCGCCAATAATTTTGACCACTGCTTTTCAGTTTCAAAAGGGGCATTAAAGCAAGAATGATGCTTATGATAATTTATACAAAATGAAACGGCGAAATTTCACAAATTCGAAACCTCTATGAAAAATATTCATGCTCTTAATTTTATTTATACTAAGCATTTTCAAGCTCTTTTTTAAAATGCAAACAATGACCATTGTGTTTTGTTCCCTTCACAAAAATATCTGCGGGAGTCCAGTATTGTAACCTATATGTATTCATTTTTGGAGATTTATATTGCGCCCCTCCAGTGCTACTACTCAGCAGCGCTCCCGACTCAGCCACAGCTGAGAAGTAATGTTTTAGGGCTGCGATAAGACGCATCTGAGCAAACCCTATGCATGATTACTGCCATTAGTTGTACAATACCCTACCTGGCAAAACAACCACCCCACCCCCAAAGGGAAAAATTTTGGTTTTGGCGCTTCTGACGGTCTGATTTGACGGATTCAATTTAAGCGGGCTCTTTTGACTGGTCTCCACCCTCTATGGATGACTATGTAGCTGCGTGTGTATGTGCTTATGCTGGTGTAAGATATTTATTTAGCGCCTTTAGTAACAGACAAAGTCATCCGCCTGATACTCCTATTCAGTGCGGCTGCGCAGCGGAGATTGGCAAAGCGTCTTATTAGTGCTATGATATCATTTTAATCACAACAGGAGTCATATAACAGCTGAGCGTATATATATATATATATATATACATATTATACATATATATATATATATGCACATGAACATTGCTGTACAAGTAAGGCATAAATGTGCATAATGTGTGCTGCTTGCGTGCGTGTGCGCGTGTTTGAATACTTGTGTGTGTGCGTGTGTGTGTGTGTGTGTGTGTGTGTGTGTGGGTGTGTGTGTGTGGCTACGCGGGCCTGTCAGTATGTGCCAGTCTCATATGCAGCCAGTTCGGTTTCGAGGGAGCTGCGAGAGAGAGAGAGAGAGAGAGAGAGAGAGAGAGAGAGAGAGAGAGAGAGAGAGACAGAGACAGAGAGAGACAGAAAGAGAGTGGAGAGAGAGAGAGAGAGAGACAGACAGACAGACATAGACAGAGACAGAGACAGACAGACAGAGATAGAGAGACCTTAATTCTGTATGGCTCACAGACAATCAGACATCCTTATAGGAGCTTTGAGATATTGAATTCTACCCTCAGACTTTGACGGGTGTCGTCAACATCGTCCATCTAAATTGCACCGACGGATTTTTCCGAGGCTTTGTCTGCGAAAAAACTAGCTTGACAGTTGTTGTCTAGAATCTGCATGTTATAGTCTAGGCTTTTAAAAATTATCTTTATTAGATGTCTGTACACAAATGCGCCAAAAACAATTCATTAATGAAGAATGCAGACACTTACCAGTTGTTGAGTTGTTTTCGATTTTGTGCCTTTATAAAAACAACTTTGCTGTGAGAATCAATCAATCATTCGCAACCAAATGTATGGAGATTGCTGTCATAAGATTTACGTCACATTTGACATGATGCCCGGTTACAGCCTTAATATGAGACCCACGTCACCCCTCCCATCCCATTATTTCGACATTTGCATGCAAATGTATGTCCATATATATTTTATATGTGTATGTATATGCACAAAAATTGTACATGTATATATGGAGACATATACAACCATATTATCTTTCTTCAGCCAGGTCTCTGCTTCAGCTACAGTAACTGTGAAGATGTTTTCGCGGGGCTTAAATAGCAAGATGTGTATACGACCAGATATTCATATCTCATATCTTTATATGCAGTTGTTTATTCATAGAAAAACGAGCAGATTTATGGCCACATGCCGTCGCTACAATGTAACAGAAGCGTATACATGATTATTTTCATTTGCAGTCGAAATGGAGAAGAATATCATCAGACAGTTTGCTTGACAACAACAATAGTGCTTAATATGCCTTCTGCAAAAATGCTCGAACAACAAATCTACTGGTTCACGGTTTATATTTTTGTAGTAGTCCCAATTGATGCCCGAGTCTGTATGCAATTACAAATGCGATGACACAAAAATCCTAGAAAAAACCAGTAGGGCCAATCCGTTATCAACTCCAAGAACATTCTCTTTCTCTTGAATTTCGAATAAAAATAATCCTCGATCGTATTATAGTTGGCATCTGCAACATTAAGTCCAGCGTTTTTGCCTGCATTTATTTTGTCGATTATTATAAAACAATAATAAGCGGTCGAAAAATTCAGAACGTGGGACGTCATCGGAGGTCGCTCAATTTAAACTAATGTGTCACTTCTTGCATGCACGTGCATTTGTTGCAATTGTTGCAGTTGTTCCAATTGCTACAATTGTTGCAATTGCTGCAATTGCTGCAATTGTTGCAGTTGTTGCAGTTGTTGCAGTTGTTGCAGTTTCAATTGTTGCAATTGTTGCAATTGCTGCAATTGCTGCAATTGTCGCAATTGTTGCAATTGTTGCACTTTCAATTGTTTGCAATTGTTGCAATTGTTACAATTGTTACAATTGCTGCAATTGTTACAATTGCTGCAATTGTTGAAATTGTTGCAATTGTCGCAATCGTTGCAATCGTTGCAATCGTTGCAATTGTTGCAATTGTTGCAATTGTTGCTATTGTTGCAATTGTTGCAATTGTTGTCAGTGATAATAATTATACCTGGCTCAGATCGAACGACGAGACGCGGATTTAAGCGGCTTCGAGAATGTTGAACGGAAACTCGCAGGAACAAAAGAGTAAGTAGGTAGGTAAATAAGTAAGTAAGTAGGCGACAGTCCGTTAATAGTCCTCTCGACGGTTCGTCCCGAGCTTTTATAAGTAGCTTCGACTAAAAAAATTTATACAAACTACGAAAAGATGTGATCGCCTACTAATGTGCGAAAGCGCAGGCGGCGGCGGCTGACCTTGCTAATGTTTCTCTGATGAGGGTCAGCCAGCAAACCTCCTCTCTCGCCATTCATCTCGCAGTCCGATTACACCGGAAGCCATTTCCAGACATGCGCAGTCGCGACTCCACTCGCCGCATCTTCTGTCGTAAATCTTTTTTTGCTCCTGCGGTTTTTTTCCATTGCAGCATTCTGCACGGAAGTCCGCTTAAATTCCCGTCTCCTCCCTGGTCGGTCGATCTGATAAAGTTCTTCCACAGCGCCACCATGTTGATGCTCTGGGCGACCATCGATACTTCTTAGCGAGATCGATATACGTGCCGAAATGCCGCGTGAAATATTGGAGCAGCCCCCGAGGGCAGTGCGGTAGACATATTCTTGTTTAGTATTGAAGTAAAATACAGCCTGTGGCAGGGTGCGGTGTGTGTTTGAAATCTTTGGGGAACGGTGAAGCAAAACTGTTTGGGAGAATGTATCGCATTCACGAATAGCGTGGACCAGTTGGGTTGTGTGGGGGTGGGTTGGCGAGCTGGAGTGTCCCGACCTCTGCTATGAATCTCGCAATGGGTTCTTCCCTGAGGGCAGTGTCGGCTTAAACGGAAATTTGGCTCGTAAAATGGGGAGGGTTCGAAGTCTGGTCTAGACAAGCAGTAATCGACATTTTTTTAGCATTGTGCTGGAATATATTTTACGACACGACAGGTTCGAAGAATGTTGGCAGTGGTTGTTGCTTCAGTGTAACGATATATACTGTGTGGTACGGCAGCAAATATCACCGGTGTCGCCCTCCTCTTTCAGACAGTCTTGGGTCTGGCACTGCCAGAGTACGATCAGCGGTTGAGTTTGATCCTTTTGAAGAATGTTCAAACAACGAAATGTAACGGCGGCGTATAGGCCTATTATAGTCATGGATGTTTAACCATCGTAATGCCGAGAGATGACTTTACGTTAACGTACTTACTTGTTGTTTATGTTGCGCTATATAATTTAGCGATGACATACATTTCCTTGCAGTTGGTGGTATCAGATCAAGTTTGTTTAGAATTTCGGAAGGGGAAGGAGAATGTAAGGGGCGATGGAAGGGATCAGGAGAGGCTTGGTCACCATAGTTTTGTGAGGCAATGTAACACCATGGAATGCGTGTTTAGTGACGGCCGCTTGATGGGTTACTGTCGGCTTAATGTCGGTCTATTGTGAGCATAATGCTGGTCAACTGTTGGCCTAATGTCGACCTAATGTCGGTCTATGAGCAAATGCTTCGAGACTTTCTAGATAAAGTTTTTTGTTTTAAGCCGCCATCGGTTTAAGAGTTTCTCGGAAGAGCCAGAAACGAACTGGACGGGACACGAAAAGTCGTGGAGTCGTGAGGTGGAAGTGTCCTGGAATGACCATCTCCGCCGCCGCTGGAACAATGGAAGATCGTTGGAGAAAGAGATGGAAAGGTATACTCTGCTTCTTGAGGTCCCATTGTTGTTTATGGACAAGATTAAGTGGACTAAAGCACCACCGCGGGGAACGAAAGCGACGGTCTTTTGTTGCATGGAATGGGGACGCAACGATAAATCGTGGGCGTAAGAACATAAACAAGTCGTTCGTACGTTTTTCGTCAGAGATCTCCAAAGACTCCAACCAATTTTACTCGTAGTCTTTTTGGCATCTCATCTACTCGCTATGCGAAAATATTCGACATATATTAATTAATTCGAAATAATTCGAGCATAATCTAGTCAGGTCTGTGCTGATTTATTAGAGCTTAATCTAACATATACACAGGGTGGGCCAAAACATAACTCCCTAAGGATTTTTTTCCATGCAATGTCTTGACCACAAGTCAGAATTTTCATTTATCAAGTTCTACAGGCTTAAAGGCAATCCATATCAAAGTCAAATTTCATCAAAATATTCGAAACAAAACAAAAGCTATATCATTTTTAATGTGTCTATCCACTGTTTTTGACGATTCAAAAACATAACGCAACGAAAAAGAACAAAAGCAATCTTATTAGGTTGGATCTCAAATAATTATTATCGAATAAACTTTACAATTATTGCCATATGATCATTATCATCATTATTTCGAAAAGAAACATCACCAGCTTAGCTACACGCCACTGCATGTGACATCATTTAGCAAGATGACTATCAGGTTGTTCAAAAACTTTTAAAATAAACAATTCTGTTTTTAGAACAATAAAATTGAAATCTATAAAATATTAAAATGGCCAAGGTGTCAATGACAGACAAAACGTGTATTCAGACACTCCATGAACAAGGTATTGAAGCTAAAGCTATAATAACCGCTTACTCTGATAAGCAGTGAGAGCAGGTTAATTGAGAGTTAAATTGAGAGTTAACAAATAGATCTATACGTAGTTGATGAAAGGAAATCTGCTCAATGGCAATTGTTCTGATTTCACTGAGAAGAGCCAATGTCACCCAAATCTTCGGATTGGAATTTGGAGCACGATGGATAATCAAGACTGTGGAGAGCTGTGTCGGAGAAACACCACAATCAGCGGCCAAAACCAAGATAAATAATTCTCTGCCAGCAGGACAAGAATCCGAATAGCGAATCCAATCAGCGGATATCGGTTTGATGTTCTTGTAGGCGTTCTTGTAACGACATGTGCTGTGCTACGGCGACATGAAAATTGTCGTCATCATTGACATTTTTTATTATTATTTTCTATGTTATTATTATTATTATTATTATTATTATTATTATTATTATTATTATTATTATTATTATTATTATTATTATTATTATTATTATTATTATTATTATTATTAAGTAAGTAAGTAAGTATTTTCTTTATTACACCACTTGCAAACGCACAATGGTTATACAGAACATCATTATAATACATCGAAGTAATAATAGGTAAGCTTAATAAGGTAAGCTTAATAAAAACGTGCAAATTAAAATCACAAGTTAAATTATAATATAATATTATTACTAAACTATTATCGTCAAACAGGTTAACTTGTTTGACGATAATAGTTTAGTAATTACATTCTCGTGATAAATCCCTTTCCAATCAACGAATCACATCGTGGTATCTCTAGATTATGTGATCGGGGCCTAAGGGAGTAACCAGTTACACGTTCAGGTGGAAGAAGATAATGGAGGACATGACCGGAGTCACAAAGGATAGAAATGAAGAGGGATACATCTGCTTTAGAACATAACATGTCAAAAGTAAGAGTGTTACTGGGCAAAAACCTTGTCGTACCAACTTTCTAATAATAGCGGACAGGCGACTCCTCTGACCCTCATTTGCAAAACTCCACCATGCTGGTGAAGAATAAAGCATTCGCGCGACTGTGGTGGAAAGTACATCATGGAGTCGGCTGCCTGTCAAACCATGCGACACAAGGATACGAAGTGCATAAAATGATTGCTTTGTTTTACAGACAATATTATCAATGTGTGCCTTGCCTTGCCTTGCCTTGCCTTCAACCATCCTCGACACGAGGGTTGGTCGCATTTTGGACAGTTCTTCTCCATCCTCTCCTGTCTTCGGTTGCTCTCAACAATTGCTCTGTTGATAATCCCGTCCATTCACACATGTTGTCCCACCACCTCTTCCTAGGTCTTCCTCTTGATCTTGCTCCCGGAACCGTGCCTTGCATAATCTCCTTCTCCAAGCAGTCTCCATGTTTCCTCATGATGTGCCCGAAGTATGACAACTTCCTTCCTTTAATTGACTCCAGTAGACTCCTTTCTACGTCAGCCGTCTCCAGAACCCATTCATTTGTTTTTTTCTCAGTCCATGATATTCCGAGGATTTTTCTTATACCTTTCATTTCAAATGCCTTTATTCTATCTTCATCACTCTTTTTAATTGTCCAACTCTCACAACCATACATCATCACTGGCCATATAAGCGTCCTTATTAACTTTAGCTTTGTAGATAGTTTGATGTTAATGTTAATGTTCAATGTGTGCAGAAAACCCCAATCTATATGAAAGCGTGATGCCAAGAACCTTGACTGCATCAACTCGTTCAATCCCTCTAATGGGGGGGGGGGCAGGGGAGTCAGAAGTTTTGGAATGGGGACGCCTAAAGATGACTTCACATGACTTGCTATAATTAAGGCGCAAGTTACAATTTCTAGCCCACTCTGCAATGTAATCAAGTTTTATTATTATTATTATTATTATTATTATTATTATTATTATTATTATTATTATTATTATTATTATTATTATTATTATTATTAGTTTATTATCTAGTGTGTTAAATCTATTCAAGTCTTGTTCAATCTTTTTATCGGGCAAGTCAAATGTGTCTTTTGTAAACGTGGCAGTGTAGTCCAGTTTTGTAAAGTCGGGTTAAGTCAGTCTAGTGACTCTAGTCTATAGGACCCACAAATTATTTTAATCAAAGTCTGTTAGTCACAAAAGGTCTGTGGCTTTCTGTTATCAAGAAAGTAAAGCAGTAGGCCTATTATGTGGTTGAGCACACGGCAGCAACTTGCCAAGCTTGATATCTATTCTCTTCAGGACCGGATTAAGAAATGTGGGGGTCCTCTTCGGAAAATTTTTTGCGGATCCTCGGCCGAAAATTCTGATGACTTTCTAGTCGTTTGGTCGAAATTTCCATATATAGAATATACCGCTATTCCTCCTTCAAAAATAGCTAACGACCTTTTTTTAAACGTTTGGTCGAAATTTGCTCAAAATATACAAATTTTTCCTGAAAAAATTATTTTTCCGCATGTGTGGGGGCCCCCTAAAGTGTGTGGGCCCCTGTTCGGTCTAGCATGTTGAACATGCCTTAATTCGGCCCTGATTCTCTTGCATCTGAATTTCCAGGCTTTGTCTTTGCAACCACGGTTCATGACTTCGGTGTCCAACTTGACCAAGAACTCACTTTTGCTCCTCAACTTCACCGTCTTGCTCGAGACTGCTATCATCAGCTGCGCCAGCTTCGCACTGTCATCCGTTCTCTTACGTCTGCTGCCACTCTTACTTTAGTGCATTCCTTTGTTACATCTCGCATCGACTATTGCTCTTCGCTCTACATTGGCCTCCCATCCAGCGGATTGACTTGTCTAGACCGGGTGTTGCGCTCTGCTGCGCGCCTCATTGGGCAAATTCCCTAAATATGGTCAATTCTCAAACTACATGCTGGAGGGGTTTCACAGGCTCCATATTTGTCAGAGTATTGAGTTCAGGGTAGCTGCTCTGGTATGATGTTGTCAGGGCCTCGCCCTAAATTACCTCAGAGAGCTATGCAGCTTTACATGGGTATGAAAGGACGTCGTCAGCTACGCTCTGCTGATAAGGGAGTCCTCTTAGTTCCTTTTGCTCGTACTACTACCATGAAGAATCGAGCCTTCTCTGTGGTTGGTCAAGTGGTCTGGAATGGCCTTCCTTTTGAGCAACGCATACACCCTGCGACTCTACCACAACCCTTCCTCACTAAACTTAAAACTGTTTCTTTTTGGCGCGCTGGAATCGGGAGCGCCTCTGAGTAGTTTTTGAATGGACGCTGTATAAATTTCCGAATGAATGAATGAATGAATTAATTAATTAATATATGAGAAATCTAAGAGCAGTAATATTGTCGTAGGTCATGTAATGTTGCTGTACTGCGGTTTTCGATCGGTTGATCTGAGTAGGCCTATACCGGCGGTTCCCAACCCGTGGCCCGCGGGCCAAAAGTGGCCCGCCTGGCCTACAAAAATGGCTCGCAGCATCTCAATGAATGAAGAAAAATATATCTAAAAATTGACAATCTGGACATGATAAAATATATAGGTCTTTTATAGGCTAATTCCTTTCTATAACGGTACAAATTATTTTTTATTTGGACGTCAATATATCGCATCAAACTTTCTTTTATGATTCAACTATAACAATTATTTTATACGCCTTTAGCTAATTAAAATTTAGCCTTGTGGCCCCCTAATGTCCTTCAACTAAGAAAAAGTGGCCCTCGTGTCCTCCAACTTAGAAAAAGTGGCCCGACAGTCAAAAAAGGTTGGGAACCACTGGCCTATTATCATAATATTATAGTAATCTAATCTTTCTATGGTTATGTTCGGATGTGGTTATTGGAAGATGATTTGTAGTCGATGGCCAATCCTGTAATGCGATGTACGTAGGGTCGAATCTGCCATAAGATAGCGTTTTTGTATAGGGAATCGTGGCAGTCTTTGTCGCGTAATTGCTTGCGATATCGGTCTGGTGTCTTCCCTCGATCCGGCGCATCGGGAATTACACCCAAGCAACGATGTGGGACACAGTTATGGGTCGTTGTTTGGTGTTGTGCTATGGCTAGATCAAGATGATCTTTGCGTTTTTGCGGCGCATTTCGCTGCATGGTTTGAAATCTCAACGGTATTCATAGCTTACCATGTAAGTCATCATATCTATGCTTTTGCAAGCGAAAGTGCGAAACAGAGCTTTGTTATTCTGATATTGCGTGAGCGGCTAGACGAAAAGCTTATATTTTGTCGATTTTATTGCAAGTGGGTCGTCAGGAGAGGTCTAATGGTGTCCACTGTTTGTTTGGATATCGCTTTGTAGGCCTAGAGTACAATGCGGAAGAGAGTCTATAAATATGCACTAATATAAAACGACTGCATTATGACAATGCCCTCCATGCCGTATTAAAAAGATTGCCAGAAATTGTGTACTTTCCAACAGCTGCTGATATCGTCGGGTGAGGATACAAGAGTCCAATACATAGTCTTGTAGGCTGATGTATTAGTCTCTCTCTGTAGGCCTATGTTTCTGTCTCTCTTATGTCTTTGTCTCTGTCTGTCTGTCTGTCTCTGTGTCTATGCCCCATGGAAAAAGAGAGTAGAAATGCGCTATTTTAAGTATAAGAACGCTGTTATAGAGAGAAAGGCAGAATCGGATAATTATAATGGAGGACAGCTAGCAAGAATATCCAGACATTGCATTAGTTACTCGCAAGACCAAAAAATTGCTGCAGTCGACCAGCGTACGACAATGAAAGGTTTACGTATTATGGTGATCCTTTATAAGTGATGAAAATTTACGGAGCCTGCGATTTTGGCTGATAGGATCAAAGCAATGAAGTTTTATATATCTAGTTGTTTACCTTCTCAAAGCCTTCCTTCAGTCAGTGATCAGTCAGTCAGTCATTTATCAACTAGTCGGTCAGTCAGTCAGTCAGTCAGTCGGCCAGTCGGTCAGTCAGTCAGTCAGTCAGTCAGTCAGTCAGTCAGTCAGTCAGTCAGTCAGTCAGTCAGTCAGTCTGTCGACAGTCAGTCTGTCAGTCAGTCAGTCAGTCAGTCAGTAAGTCAGTCAGTCTGTCAGTCAGTCAGTCAGTCAGTCAGTCAGTCAGTCAGTCAGTCAGTCAGTCTGTTTCTCTGTGTGCCTGTCTGTCTATCTGTCTGTTGCCATATGTCTGTGTGTCTGTCTCTCTGTATCAATCATACCGGTTCTCATTGTTCGCGTATACGTTCCCATGATAATCGCCGTATACATCCTCCGCTGTGTGTGATCCTGCAGTCCACATCGCAATCTCATCAGCATCATCCGTGTGTGACCAAAATTAATGACTGATCGCATTGAGTCTAATCCAGATTCGCAGCAGACTCCGTTTTGACAAAAGATCCTCATCCCTTTAATCCATCGCCCGCTGCTGCAGTCGCCGCCACAGACGACTGGTTTGTTTTATGAAGTTGCTTCTCTCGAGGACAATGCGGAAAGGTCGAGGTCGGAACTAAATAAGGATTAATGAGAGTTTAATTATAGACAGGGATGTGAAACACGGGAATTGGAATGCATAGGTTCCAGTAACTCTTAGTCTGTCTCTGTCTCTGTCTATATGTTTCTGTATCTCTGTGTCTCTGTCTGTGTCTTTCTCTCCTCTGGATCCTTTGCCATCTTTTTGTTTTTTTGTTTTCGCCATTCTTCTTCTGTCTTATGCTGCGTCAGGGCTGTTTTCAAGGAATTTTTAGAACTGCACAACTCCTTCTTTCCTGTCCCATCCTTCATGGTAAATTACTTCCAATCGGATGAAAATGACCTTTTTGCTAGTTTTAATTGCACAAAACGTGTGGCAGAGCTGCTTCTACAGCTGCACAAATCCAGTTAGAACTGCACATTTTGTGTACAACTGCACGTTAAAAAAAGCCCTGTGCTGCGTGGTTACCTTTATGTATCAACCTGTTTGGTCTTGTATGGGTCTCTGCTGCTCTCTGTTGGGTATCATTCTATCTTCATCCTGGTCAGTCTAGTGAGTCTACTGATTCTGTCTGTCTATCTGTCTGTCTATCTCTTTGTCTATCTGTCTGTCTGGTCTGTCTGTCTATCTGTCTATCTGTCTATCTGTCTATCTGTCTATCTGTCTGTCTATCTGTCTGTCTGTCTCTTCTGTTTCGTGTACTCTTCTTTCATCTTTTACCTTTCTTGTCTCTTTCGTTGTTCATCTGTCTCATGCTGTATGGTTGCCACGATGTATCTACTAGTCAGGCTCAATCTGTCTGGCCTTGCCTGAGTCTCTGCTATGCTGCTCTCTGCTGAGCATCACTCATTCTCTGTGGCTTCATCCTGGTCAGTCTCCTGATTATGTCTGCCTATATCTCTGCCTGTCTGGCTGGATCCTTCTCAGTCCTTCCCCTGCGCTTCTGTTGGTCTGCCTTCTTATCTCCATATTTCTCTCTGCATGGTCTTTTTTTGGACTGTGCGACGCGTGTTTCTATTCCTCTGGTCATGTATCTCTGAGTCTCTCTCTGTGTATCTCTCGGTATCTTTCAGCCTCTTTTCGTCTCCCATTGCGTCTCCTCTTCCTTCCATCAATCACGTCGTATCTTTCGGCGCAAGTCATCCTTAGCTTCGTCGATTTCCGGCCGGAAATGTTCGACAAGAATTCCGCCGTTGCAGGTCTACATGTATATAATGTATACACGATTCTCTCCTCCGAACGACCTCACAATGATTCATCAGCGTGAATCGATCATGTCATGAATCGGCGACGCTTCTTCTGAAGAGGAAGACCTGAGGATTGGTCGGATGTAAAAGCTCAGAGGATAATCTTTTCCGGACAACTGATTCGCTGGTACGAATTCGGATCAACGATGACGAGGAGTAAGGGTAGGGTCGTGCGAGTAGAAATCCATTTGTCGCCGCGACCCCAACGGGATGAACTGCTTGGGTATTTTTGGCAATCATCTCCGTCAACTCCGCGGTCGACACGGGAGGGGTGGTGGTGGCGGGGAGTGAGGGGAGTGGGGGGGGGCGAGGTTCCACGATTATGTGATCTCTCATCTGAATCGCTGGTGACGACATGCAGCCATTCGAGATAGATCATAAATTCTCTGTTCTGACTCGGACTTTTATGCGAGACGCTCATCCATAAGCGACCACAACGTTGCTGATCTCGTGGGAGGTGAGTATTCATCATTGTAGGAGGTAGGTTTAATTATTCTTTACTCATTACGAGGACAAGGCCTACTAGCAACGAACAAGAAGCAGTACTGTACGTAGATATAGCCTAATACAAACAAACAAACGAAACAAGAAAAAATCTATACAAGCGAACAATTGCTGACGTTGTTGCTGAAATTGTTGCATAGCCTATCAAGTGGAGTATTGCATGGGCACTGGACACATTAATTAATTTAATTTGCATGCTCTTCACCTAAAGACCGTGTACGTTTGCATTTACCCCTCTGCCAAGACCATGGTTTTTGAAAGAAAATGTTTAGAACTACACAACCCCCAGCAGACACACCGACCATACCCTTTGTCCGGTCGATTTTCTGACAACCTTCTAACCTTTTTCTAAGTCTTTGTATGAAATTTCTCGTGCAACATTCTAAATTCCATATTTTACAATTATTTACGACCTTGTCTATCAATCTTTCTGTTTACCTTTCCAGAAAAACATAGGTCTAGTAAATTCCACACTTGAAAATGGAATTACCTTTTATTTTAGATGCACAACCCCTTCTTTCACTTCCAACTCACAGTGGTAAATTACTCCCAGTCATTTAACAATCGCCATCTTTACTAAAAAAGCATTTACTGCGTAGAAGTGGTTCTACAACTAACTGCAAAAATCCACTGACAACTGCACATTTTGTGCACAACTACACGCTAAAAAGCTCTGGCCAGGATTAGAGTCGCTTAGGACTTTCTGGATCTTTGCCAGTGCTAATAACCGGGAGTATGAGTTAACCCCATGTGAAGGGCCGTTGACTGCAATGTTTTCTTTGTTCCTCCGAAAATCATCAAAAGTTGGGAACATGAGATTTTAAGTTGATCCACATTGCATTGCATATTATGCTTATTTAAGGGAAAGTCAATAGGCCTACATGTATGGCCTGTAGTCTAACTAAACTACCGATTTCGCATAGAAGCACATGGTTGATTGTTGAATATATAATGCCCATGTCCAGCGGCGCCCGCAGAATTTTTTTCTTGTACGCACAGAAATTTTGGATGGAGGGGGAACAGGGAAAAATTTTTCGTCAGGTTCGCCGAAAAAACTGATGACCTTTTTTTTAGTCATCAGCCAAACATTCCCAAAAACATACTTTTCCATCCGCCGAAAAAACTGATGATTTTTTTTAGTCATCGCGCTGTGCGCACTTGCGTACGTGCGTACGTGCGTACGTCTGCGGGCGCCGCTGCCCATGTCAAAATCTAACGTCCGTTTATCTCATAAACTGAGACTGCATTCGTTGCATATTGAATTCAGTTCGGAGTATCCTTGTATGGCGTTTTGATTACCCTTAAAAAGCAGTCATATAGAAATGTTGGCCTTCAATTTTTTGTGTGCCTATGAACCGTATGCGGTGTCGATCATTCGAAATGAAAATGAAATGCTATGCAACAATTGTCATGTGTTGAACGTATTACAGACGAGACAATTTACTGTCTGTCCAATTTCTGAGGAAATATGACGCGGCTGAACCGGGTTCACAACCTATTTTGCACACACGCGCACATACACACACGCTCGCACACACGCACACGCACACGCACACGCACGCACGTACACGCACACGTATAAATAATACATTTAGAGTTTGTTTGATCTATACATTATATAGAATTATACATATTATTATTATCTATATAAATAAAAATGTAAAAAGTTTGTGTCTAATCAAGGATCTAGGAAAACTTCTTGACCGATTCTGTTGAAAATTTTCGCAAAACGTTCCATTCGAATACGAGCGGGTTTGTATAATTCTTTTTGTGAAATAGCGCAATCTTTTCGACCAAAAAAAACAGCTTTGCAATCGATTCGTCAATTTTTACCCGACGTTGCTTTCGAATGCGGCCGTGTTTTCATGGCGCATATCCACGCGTCCTTTTATAGCGCATATATATCTAGCTGTTGGTTTGTACAAAATCAAGGCTTTCGGTAAGTTCCTCACTGATTGCGAAGGGGGGAGGGAAGGGGAAGGAGAGAGGAGGGGAGGGAGAGGGAGGAAGACAGGGGAATGGAGGTAGGGAGGGATGGAGGGAGGCAGGGGAAGGGAGGTAGGGAGGGAGCGTGGGATAGTCTTTTCAGCCACAGCGACGCAGTACAGCTGGTATTATATAAATATGTACATGTATATGGATATAATTTTTTATGTTGCCTACATAAAAAATACGCATGAGCATTAACATACGGGTGTTGTCTCATATTTTATTTATAGCTTTTAATTAAATGCCAGAGTGCTTGGATGAATCCGAGTTATATCATTTTTCGTGAATGCATAATTCATTGGGATACGTCGCCGCAGCTGTTTTCTGTCCACAGATTTATAAAGACACACCCCCGCGGGCAGGAAGGCCATACCAAGAGTTTGGGTACCCGTCCCCCTCCCGGGGCCTCCTCCCTCAGTTGCAGCGTCAGTGGAATTCTCCATTGTATTCACCATTGTATTCGCCATTGTGTTCGCCATTGTATTCGCAGATCAGAATGCAACAGTTTGTCATTGCAATACAACAGTGATATTGGTCTCAATGCGACCATTGACGACTCCTCATTTACAAGTCTCTGCATCCAGATGGATTGGGGGAGGGGTGGATGCGGGTAGGGTGGGTGAGGGGTCCAGTCCCCCTCATGACCGATCTGCTTTCGTGACTTTCATCAGATGGTGTGCACGAGGGTCGTGTCTGCAGAGAGCAGAACGCGAAGATGTTTTTGTCGTGCGTAGCAGTAATTGTTGTTCCGTCGATTTCCGGATGTTTTTGTATACGGACATCATAATTTCCCGAGTCCGTGGTGGACGAAGGGAGAGATGGAAGAAGGAACATAAGGAGGGAGGAAGGGGGAACGGAGGGAGGAAGGGATGGAGTAGCAGGGAGGAATGGAAATATGGAGAGATACGGAACCAGAGTCATGCAGAGAAAGGGCTGATGGAGAGACGGAGGGGCGAATGAACGGGCGATTGATGGACAAAGTACGCATGGAGGGACGGACAGAAGACAGGGAGGCAGATATACAGACAGACAGAGCAAAGAGGACAAAGACAGAGAGAGATACGACGGGAGACAGACAAAGTCACACAACACAGACAGAGAGACAGAGGACAGTGACAGAGGGAGGTACGCAGGGGGAGAGACACAGACAGACAGACAGACAGACAGATAGACAAATATGCAAAAAATAGAGAGGAGGACTTATGCAAAGACGTGTGGGGAGACATGTGGAAAACAGCGGTAGTGACAGATATAGGGACAGTCAACAATGCACATGGAAGGGTAAACGGAGAGATAGAGGATAGAACGGAGAAGGCACGGAGGAGGGACAGAGACAGAGACAGAGAGACAGGGAAACAGAGACAGAGAGACGGAGACAGAGAGACGGAGACAGAGAGACGGAGACAGAGAGACGGAAACAGAGAGACAAAGAGACACAGGCAGTAGACAGAGAGAGACAGAGAAACAGACGAATAAGTATTCTGACCACTTACGATGCTGCAAGGCATCTTATCCGCTGTCCAATATATAGTAGGCGTTGCCACGGGTAACTACGGACGTCTTGCGAAGAAGTGATGGACGGTAACCACGACGTTGGTGCTGCAAACGATGTAATAAATGTAAGATTAACTAAGGTATAAGTCAAACTAAAGAGAGGGTAAGATTATGTATTGTAAGGTAAGGTAATATCCTTTTCCGGAAGGGTTTAAAAACCATTCTCTTTGATTGTTGTTTGGTGTCAGGTCGGGAGCGCCTCTGAGGAGTTCTCTTGAAGGGGCGCTATATAAATGTACGATTACAATTACAATTACAATCAGGTTGCTGAAAAGGAAACGCCGTCAGCAAGGTGAGGTTGACCTTACGTCAGGTGCAATAATACAATAATACAGATGACCGTAACGTATACGATGGCAAGGCAATGTGAAGTCACGGGTGCTAGGACAAAATGTCCCCGGACAAAATGTCCCGGACAAAATGTCCCGGACAAAATGTCCCTGGACAAAAAGTCCCCGGACAAAAAGTCCCCGGATAAAATGTCCCCGGATAAAATGTCCCCGGACAAAAAGTCCCCGGATAAAATGTCCCTGGACAAAAAGTCCCCGGACAAAAAGTCCCCGGACAAAAAGTCCCCGGATAAAATGTCCCTGGACATAATGTCCCCGGACAAAAAGTCCCCGGACAAAAAGTCCCCGTATAAAATGTCCCCGGACAAAATGTCCCGGACAAAATGTCCCGGACAAAATGTCCCGGACAAAATGTCCCCGGACAGAAAGTCGCAGGGTAAAAGTGATGTCCCTACACTACGTCGCATAAGGCCTTGTTTATTGTATACATGTATCGTTTCATATGAATTTAAGTTATTAACGAATACTGGGTGATCGTTTACTTCAAAGCATCCGTTTTTAAACTTAACGTGCCATATGTACAGTTGCCCGGTGGAGGGATGGGGGGAAATTTCCTAATCAAAATGGGGGATGACGTCAGTGTGAGAATTGTGGAAAAATAACTGGGGGGGTTGGACCATTATCCACATGGAATTGTGGTGTAAAAAACATACTTTAACATGGGACTCTAAGAAAGACTGGGGGGTCGAAACCCCCAACCCCCCCGGCAATTCTCACCCTGGGTGACGTCCGGGGGTAATTGTCGGGAATAAGTCCGAGGAATATATCCAGGGGAAATGTCCGTTCCCCACCTAAACTACGCATCGCCGGCCTGTTGGGATTTTGTGCGGCTGCAGTATCACGTTAGACTGCGTCCATGTGGGAGATTAAGCCTACGTCCAAGATGGACCGTCTTGTCCGACAATGCTCTCACCTGAGGACAGCCCACCATTTGAAACAGCTGTGTAGAATGGCAGATGGCAACCTCTTAACTTCTATCTTAGCGGACCAGGGCCGTGTTCTGAAACCGCTCCTAATCCAAACAGCAGGAAATTCTATCATTTTCTCAAATTCTTCTGCGGTAATGCCATTTCTGGAAGGAATTCTCCCTCCATTTGAAGATGCCTAGATTAAACACTGGCCACTGCCTGTATATCGGTCGCCCAGTCACTGTCGCCAGCGCAGAGCTCTACTACCAATTGAAGAATCTGAATCCACCATCTCAAAGAAGATGCTTGGTGGTCTTGCCCTTGTGAACAAAATCGAATGCATTGTATCTGACCATTATGTTCATAACTTTATAATTAAATAGCTGCTAGGGACTTTCAGAAGCGCTGCCAGTGCATGCAATGCCTAGAGAATAGGCAGGTTTTAAGACGAGAGAAAGATGACGAAAGACTACTATACTAGAGTGGATGACAGAGCGAAGTGATGGGGGGAGTCCCTTCCATAGAGAGGGACCTGTGCAGGCAAATGATAAGGATTGTGCCATGGCGGTCCTGACGCGGGGAACAAAGACGTCGAGCCAATCATAGACCCAAGAGGACGCAACGAAATGGCAAAAATGGGGCGAGTAGGCAGCTGTAGGCTACTGGATCACAAAGATACTTCGGAGCAAGACCCAATTGGGACTTGACGTTCATGGGTTGTTGTCCCCAGAAATGGCATTTCCAACCGCTCGAACAATTATAGCCATGACTGTGCAGAATCGAGTTTTGTTCGTCTTGGGCCCAGTCCATGGTCGGGATAGTGCCGCTATGGCCCTCCGAACCCTTCGGTAGGTCGGCCCTGAAGTTGACGGGGTTTCCAAATGAAATTTAGCTGCTCATTATGCCTATTGTGTATGTTTATTTCTGAAACTCATGTATTTACAACTTACAAACTGAAGGCCCCAAATCGGAGTCGGATTGAGTGCCTCCAAAGTCAGGTAGGCCTACAGCTTCAGCAAACCCATTACAAAATTATTTTGTACACAAGTAACGCCACTTAAACTGACTCAGGTCAGTAGATCTACATAGAGTTTGTAAGCCTACTTTCTTAAGCACAGCGTCTATAACATTGCAATTCCTAATATATGGTGGGCTCATAATAAGACATGCGTGGGGCCTTCAAAACAATACCTCGGTAGGCCCAGATGTCATTAAGACGCGCCTGGCCTTAAGTTTGTAGGGGGCCTCCACATTTATAAGTATAGGCCTACTCCGAAACGCAACTGTGGAAATATAAAAAAAATTCTTATGACAACCCCGTCATCACTGATGTAAATGTAGGTTAGGTCTAATATTGTAACAAGGATGTAACACATGGACGGCAAAAGTATATTGGTGTATTCATTCATTCATTTCAGGCATTTATATAGCGCCTCTTCAAGCGTAGCTACTCAGAAGCGCTCCCGACCCAACCACGGCTAAAGAGAACAGCCTTGCAACATTGTAGTGTGGTGTAGTTAATGTTTAAGGGCCCCAAACCTTTAGAGTGTCCAGGGGCTTAAGGTTGTCATGCCACTGCATAGTTACGTCCTCACGCTAACGGTCGAGAAATAATTTCTCGACTGATCGATTGTCTCACAAAAAATCTTATAATTAGGATACTTTATAAACTATCAAAATAATGAGCGATCCGGACACACACCTTCAAGGCTGCCTATAATTATGTAGGACAAACGCAGATACTATGAAAAATAGCTGAGCCCCTTGTCAAATTTATACATTTCTGACGCAAGAATCAGAATTCTTCTAAAATAGTGAACCAAATGCAGCCTGCAATTGGTTGATTTGCTAAGAATGTTCTGTTATATTCAAAATGACTCGTTTGAATGCATTTAGAGAAGATGGTTCTCTGACAGAAGGACTCTTTTTCTCAATGTAGGTGCGCCCACTACTAGGCGCCCATGCGTTGGGTTTAGGTAGTGTAGGGACATTACTTTTATCCTGGGACTTTTTGTCCGGGACATTTTGTCCGGGACATTTTGTCCGGGGACATTTTGTCCGGGGACATTTTATCCGGGGACATTTTGTCCGGGGACATTTTGTCCGGGGACATTTTGTCCGGGGACATTTTGTCCGGGGACATTTTGTCCGGGGACTTTTTGTCCGGGGACATTTTGTCCGGGGACATTTTATCCGGGGACATTTTGTCCGGGGACATTTTGTCCGGGGACTTTTTGTCCAGGGACATTTTGTCCGGGACATTTTGTCCGGGACATTTTGTCCGGGGACATTTTGTCCGTCCACGGAAGTGACGTGGTCGCTCATTTTTTGTGCTCATTTGTTCACATCGTTCTATAGAAGCGCTCCCATTAATCCGTAACCTAACGTGACCTTTTGAAAAATTGCTCCTACTCATACTATTCCTCATTCTTTAAAATAACGCTATTCATCATCTTGTTTGTCAAACGACTATGAAAATTTTCGAACGAGCAGGCCTCTATCTATTTGCTCGACAGTAAGTTTATACATATAGCGCTGTTCAACTCAAAGCGAAACTCTTTAAGTTCTTATTCTTTTATTATATGAAAGCCAAAGTGGCTACGAAGCGGTTGTTGCTGTTAACAACAACACTATGACATGCCACGGATGGATAGTGTCGCCCTCCTCCTTTTACCAGACTTGGGACTGGCACTGCCAAACTACGAGCAATGACGGAGTTACAAAAGTTGTTGATCGAGGTTAACCATCCCAGCATCAAACGCTTTGTTAGTTAAAATAATCGAATAAGTTCACCCTGTCTGGTCCTTGCCACACTGAGTGAACCCCACATTGACTCAACGAATGCCATAAATCTGAGGAATGCAGAACTACCTTCACTCTTGACAATAAACAATTAAACATGCACTAACCGATCGCAAGATGACACCACCAGTCAATCCACGCTCGCCCTTCATCTTCTCTCTATAATAATTATTATTGTTCAACTTATCATTCACCTTACTCATCATATTCCTCATCATATATGTTAATCCTCACTCTGTCAATCCTCCGCGTGCATGCATCTTCTAAGTTTGCAGGCGCCATATTAATCTATTGTTATATATGATATAATGCCATATAATTATATGCTATATATATATATATTATGTGTGCGTGTGTTCGCGTGTGTGTGCGTGTGGGTGGGTGTGTGGGTGTGGGTGTGCGCGCGGGTGCATTATGTATTCATAATAATTTTATATTCTTGTCTGACGGATATAATTATGTTGAATGGCTGGCTGTCCGTGCATCGCTTCTCGAGAGACGTACGCAGCTGAGTTTATCGACCAACTGCTATTTTCAAGAAGCCCAGTGGACGCGGGGTGCATTGCGCCGATTTATGATGCTGTCATTGCGACCTTTCCTCAGAAGCAGCTCGTCTACAGTGCAATGGAAGAACTGGAGAAGGAGGAGAAAGCCAGAAGAGGATTATGAGGATGCAGGAGGAGCAAAGGAGGAGGAACAGAAGGAGGAGCTAAAGGAAAGGCAAAGGAGGAGGAGAAAAGGAGGAGGAGAAAAGGAGGAGCAAGGGAGGAGCAAAGGAAGAGGAGCAAAGAAGAAGGAGCAAAAGGAGGAGCAAAAGAGGATGAGCAACGGAGGAGTAGCAGAAGGAGGAGCAAAGAAGGAGCACAGAATGAGCATAAGGTGGAGCAGAAGGAGGAGCAGAAGGAAGAGCTGATTGAGGAGGTGATTGAGGAGCAGAAGGAGGAGCAAAGAAGGAGCAAAAGAGGAACAGAAGGAGGGCAAAGGAGGAGCAAAGCCTGCAAAGGAGGAGCAGAATAGGATAACTAGAAGCATGAGGAGGAGGAGAGGCATTGCAGGGGGAAGAGAAGGAGGATGAGAAGTGGAAAAGAGGAGAAGGAGGAAGAGAAGAAAGAGGAAGAGCAGAAGGAAGACGTCAGGAATAGGAAGAGAGAATGAATAACAATATTAATATAAATAAACAAATAATGACGACAATAATTACGACAATGACGGCACCGTACCACTGCTTCCAAGGCAGCTTGATTATCAAGGTTGGGAGAAAATGACGCATAGGCAAGAGTAGCAATTTTTAAAGAAGATGAAGAAATAGAAAGAAGAGGCGAAGAAGGAAGAGAATGAAAATGTTGGAGGAAGTGTACACATGGAGAAAGCAGTAAAGTAATTAGAGGAAGGAAAAGTTGATGAAAATCCAAGAGGAGAAAGAGAAGGTCAAGAGAAGGTCAAGCATGAAGCATAATATGTGAAAAGGGTCAAGAGCAAGGAGGAAGTGGTGGATGAAAGAACGAGAACAATATGAGGACGCGGAGAGGAGAGGAGAGAGAGAGAGAGACAGACAGACAGACAGACAGACAGATAGACATATGGACAGACAGGCAGACTGACAGACAGAGAGACTGTGAGAGACAGAGAAAGAAAATACGTGAAAGAAAAGGAGAAGGAGGCGATTAACTGGAGGAAGAGAGAGAAGGAAAGAGAAATGGATGAAGGAGGAGGAAGAGGAGGAGGAGGAGGAGGTGGTGGAAAAGGAATACAAGGGATACAAAAGAGGAGGAGAAAACAGAAAAGAAGGAACGAGATGAGGACGAAGGCAAACTACGTACAGGTAAAAGAGAAAGAAGACAAGGAGTGGAATGAGTAAGAAGGAGAAGAGGCGGAAGAAAAAGGAAGAGGAGGAGGTCGAGGGGAAGGGAGTTGAGTTGGAGGTGAATGAAAGGAGAATGAAAAGGGGCGGAAACGGGAAGAGGAAAAAGAAGGGGAGGGGACAAATGCGACAAAGGGACCAAAGAGGGAGGAGGAGGAGGATGACGACGAGGAGGAGAAGTATGAGGAAGAGGAAGAGGAAGAGGAGGAGGGAATGAAGAAAAAGACTAATGAGAGTCGATGAAGAAATTCGTCGACGACCTACATTGTTGCTCTCCCTCGTTCACGTGACTTACGGCGAATAGCGGCACTGATGCAAATTGCGACCTTTTAAGCAAACGAATAAAACGCACCGGATGCCGAAAGAGACGAGTCGCGTATTCCAACTATTCCAAGACCAGTTTCACCATTTTAGTTATGAGATTGTAGGCATAGATGTTGCGTAATATCCCGGCTTTAAGGGTGGTGCTTTTTGTCGATTTTTTTTTGAGCCATGTATTCTTAGGACGTGTATAGTTTATTCAAAATGCTCATCGTTCATAATTATAGGTTGTCTGTCTGTCTGTCTCTCCGTCCGTCTGTCTGTCTGTCTCTTTCTCCCTCTCTCTCTCTCTCTCTCTCTCTCTCTCTCTCTCTCTCTCTCTCTCTCTCTCTCACCTCTCTCTCTGTCTCTGTCTCTCTCTGTCTCTGTCTCACCCTCTGTCTCTGTCTCTGTCTGTCTCTGTATGTCTGTCTGTCTGTCTCTCTCTCTCTCTCTTTCTCTCTATCTATCTCTATCTCTCTGTCTCTCTCTGTCTCTCTCTCACCCTCTCTCTCTGTCTCTGTCTCTCTCTGTCTCTGTCTCACCCTCTCTCTCTGTCTCTGTCTCTGTCTCTCTCTGTCTATGTCTGTCTGTCTGTCTGTCTGTCTGTCTGTCTGTCTCTCTCTCTCTCTCTCTCTCTCTCTCTCTCTCTCTCTCTCTCTCTCTCTCTCTCCCTCTCTGCCACAATGGACAACATCAAGAATTATTGATCTTCTAAATTTTGAGCTGATTACGGTCTCGTGTGTTTAGTGCAACATCGCTTGACGTATTGCATATTAAAGTTTATACTGAATATTTGCCTCAGCGTGTGTCGTTTAAAGCATGTAGGCCTACCGTATAAATCAAATCAAATCAGTTTTTTTGTTGGTCCGTGTGTAATGTGTATCAAGCACACTAAGGCAGTATATAATGAGGTTACACAAAGCATCACAGGTATCACAAATTAACCAGGCAATAATTA
>OX457041.1:44748548-44778548 GCA_949752735.1 Lumbricus terrestris
GGTATATGCGCTGTAAAAGACGGCGACCGTTAGTTTAATGCCTGTAGAACACGGCTGGAAGCAGGCGAGAGCGTCGGTAAGGTATAACACAGCCAAACCGCCTCTCAAACCCTTATATAGGTAGGACCAGAAATAGATTTAATTCCATAATTAATTTTAGCCTTGTCCGATAGGGTTAACTTAGGGTACAGGACCTGGCCCAGATCAAGAGGAATCCATAGAACCAAAGATCGTGAAGATCGGACGATAAATGGATTTTTGGCGAATTATTGAAGATTTTTCATATGCTGAAAAATCGCGCTCAAACAGCGATATTCCGGTGGAATAAAGCCTGCTAAGCGGTGCTTTGCTATATACGTGGAGTAGTGGCGACTGCTCCATGGTCAATGTATATGAATACTCTTTATTGCATTGATCTCTACGCAACTTTGACACCTGAATACGAGCTTGTAGCTCTGTGACTCGTGGTTTCTGAGCGATTCCTAAAGAATTTACAGCGCAAACGTGTATCTGATCGAATCTGCACCAGCAGAGGTTGAACGTGTTACGTGTATTGACGATCGAGCGGCGGCCGACTGGGCATCGCCCCGCTACGACGCGTCAGGGAGAGTTGGTGGTGGCTCATCCCGTTTTACTTGTGACTGTCTCCTGGCATCCAAGGCCTTGCTGACGATTCCTCGTCTCTGTAATACCTTGTGGTGTTCGTTTGAACAAGTCGCTGAGTGCTTGCAGCGTTAAAGAAAGCAGTTTTACCGCACCGTCTGATCGAGGCTCCGGCGTCGTATAGGCCTCGGCACCCTATCCGCCACGAGCCCGTCAGCTCATCATACAAATCGAACTGATCCGCGGTGTCAAGCAGTTCTCATTGTCCCTGGTGTCTTTTGAAGTATTGACTCTGTGCGCTAATCCTCGGTGAACCTGGAAAGACAAGTGGCTCTTTTACACAGAGGGAGAGCATTGCCTTGTACGTGTAACATAGCACTGGAACCGTTATCCTTGGCGGCCCGCGTCGGTTAATCTGCACGGCCGGCCAAGGCGAGCGCGCAACCGTCGATAAGCGGTAAGGCCTCGATAATATTGACTACTCATAACATTTCTGTCTACGATTGGAAAACGGTGTTGGTGACTGCGGTGACAGCTTCCACATCGCCGGGTGCATTTCGCTCGGACGCCGTCCGCCCCGGACGTGCCGTCGTTCAGTGTCGCGGGCGCGACCCGGACAATCAACTCCTCGTGCGCTCAGTGGATATTTCGTCATTCCAGCTTGGCTGTGAACTTTGATTCGGATTCAGTGGTACCTTGAAAGCGATAAACGGTGATAGTTGGTTGCTGGTTAGCCTCGCACTGCGCGTTGGATTGAGGGCTCAAAGTTCGTCGCGCCTTCTATTCCCCGCGTGGCCGACCGCCAGCAACGAGTGCCTTGGGCGCTGCGCATTCTGCCTCGGCGGATCGCGTAAAACCTGGCCCCGTGGAATACGGTCGAGTGAGTGAAATACTGAAGAAGAGTGCATAGAAGACAGTGATACCTATATCTTGCCGCCGGCAAGACCCTAACGATAAGTTACCCGTAAGCGCCGGGTAGAGGCGACAGTAAGTAAGGGTGCAGCCCCCTTAATTCTGTCAAGCGTAGTGTACCGGAACGCAGATCGGTCGGGGAAATCCTCGGCCGACGCGTAATTACAGTTACTGGCTGAATTGAAGGGCGAAGTGTACCTTTTCGGCTCTTCGGCGTGAGGTCGGTTCAGCTCCTGCAGAGACATCGACTCCAGGTCCTAGTGTCGTTGAGTGTCATACTCGGTGGAAATTCACGTTACGATCCTGAAAAGTGCATCAGATTGTGCGGCGCATACGATTTGCCCGTGAAAGCGTCAAGAAACTCAGGCTAGCTCGCCGCGGTTGGGAGTTAGAGGCATATTTGTGATTTCATCGGCGCCCGCCGAAGAGACCGGCCGGCAACGAAAGTGTCAGCGTGAATAACTTTGTATCCTGTGGTCCGATCGCTTCGAACTAAGCGACAATCTTGTTTACCCGAACGAGTAGAAGACTTTTCCTGTTGGAAGTTTGTCGGTACCTGTTACGGTTTTAACGGTATAGTCTAGCGGAAACGTCTCGCGCGTGAAGTGGACTTAGCCGATTTCTGGGTCTTTCGCGTGGTGCAGCGAAGACCGGCCGCGTTCCCAGCGGCTTTGCCATCTGTCGTCCGATTCGTCCAATCTTGGTGTCCGGTTGTTCGTCTCGACGAGGAGAATACTTTGTCTGTTGAAAGTTAGTGACAGTTACGGTTCCGACGGTATAAGCTTGCCAAGAGTTCCTCTCGGGTCTTACGGCGAAGCCAGAATCGTGTAGAAAAGGCCAGCAACGGTAGATTGGCTGCAACCGCTGTCAGCCGTCGTCGGCGTATTTTTCCAATACGAGTTTTCGCCGATCGCCGCGCAACGGGCTTTCGGGCGAAGGGAAAACTTTGTCAGTTCTGGTCCGATCCTTTCGATCTTGGTGTCAGATTGTTCGTCTTGCCTGGGTACACCCGTGCCTAACGAGAGTTAGTGGCTGTGGGCTCTCAGTAAATCAGTAGAGGTTCGCAAAGCTCATCGCGGCCTGCTACCGTGCTACCGAGCGATCGGCCGAGAGTGGTCGAAGTTTACCGGACAACTTTGTCAATCCTGGTCCGATCTACGTAAACTTGGTGTCAAACTGTTCGTCTGGTCTGTGCGAACATCTTACCTGTTGAGAGTTAACGAGCGTGAGTGAGTATCTAGACGGTATTAACTCGCGAAGAGTTTCTTCCGGTCTTCGGCCGAACGTACGTCTTTCCCTCTACGTACGGCCCGCGGCGCCGCCCCAGCGAGCGACCGCCCCCGTACAGGTCTGTGTTGGAGACCCGCGACTCCATACGTTCGCGATTGCATGACAGTGCAGGGGCTTCTATCCCCCCTAAGCAGCCGGGCGCAATCCATTTTCTCCCCCCCTCTTTCTGGACCGGCATTCCTCTATGTATGCAATTTAATGCAATCTAGCGCATGCCTTCCTCTAGTGCGGGAATGAAGGTTTGTTTGGAGAGGGACAAATGAGCATCCAGCAGACGATCGCCGAAGCATGTGTAGCGCCGAGAAGGGACCTGGTATGAGGAGGGAATGTGCCCCTACCCATAAGAAATTTTTGCGATTTCCGCATTGCAATTTCAGCATTTTAAGCCGTTCTCTTAGCGAAATTACTCTACTGTTTCAGTGGAGGGATTGCTGCCAAAATTGGGCAGCCATATGTTTTGCGCCTCTGATCAGTGTGCACTCGAGAGGCGTTACATAATTTTTTAGAGCACAATGCAATACAATAAAATACAATGTAGGTCCTACATTGTAAGCCCACGTAATAATGATGTTGCTTTACTAAGTGTTCAAGGACCAAATTTGACTGTCTGAAATTTGAAAGATAACATTGGAGAAAAGCCATTTAGTTGTGCAAAATAGTATTTATATTAACATTATTTGTTTCAATTATAATATGATTGTATTATTTATTAAAATAGTAAAAACATAATTACAATCATGTAATAGGATTTTTTATAGTAGGCCCTATATTATAGCTGTTATAGCAGTTCATGTAATTCAAAAATGCAGATAATAGCCTAACTAAAAACTCAAAGTGTATACATTTTGCTAAAAACTATTAAGCCTACCATTTTGTCCAAATTTATATGGAGGGGAAGTATTTTCTGGGGGAACTTCCTCCTAGTGATGCCTAGATTGAACGCTGCCCTCCATGTCCGACCTTCCCCCCAACCGACGTGAATTTTGGCTGTCTTCTGATTCCCCCCTATTTTTCACTGGGCGCAAGCTGCGCCCGCCATGTATAGGGATAGAAGCCCCTGTGACAGTGTAAACTTGGCTCTTTCGAATATCTTTACTTTCACCTACTGGTCTTCGCGTCGACCAAGTAGCAGGGTCGTGAGTGTTCGCTTAGCCATACCGGCTCGTATTTTGTGTGTTGGTTGAAGTCCACTTAAGGCCGAAAGCGTATCGGTCGAGAGAGTACAACTTTGGCACTAACTTTGTAACGATCATCCTACAAATGCCAGATTGAACGTCACGCCGAGTTCTATCTAGTATACGTGTCAGTGAGTTACCTGTTCCTTGGGAAGGGCTTCGGAAGGCACTTCATAAGCCGTCGGCCGTGTATTTTCCCCGGTGTACGTATCTTTGCCAGTTTTGATCCGATCTGGTCGATCTTGGTGTCCATCTGCTCAGCGCACCAAGACGACCGTGACTGAAACGCCAGTGAGTGAACAACGAGAGTGGTTTAAACGGTGAAGGCTCGACAAGCTTTACTTCGCCAAAACTACGGTTTTCCCCGCCAGGTCGAGGAATTCGTAGTCGCAAAGTTAGGGTTAAACAAAGCTGCCCTAACTGCCCCCTTTAGTTTATGCAGCGTGTCCCGGTTCCATAAGTCATAGGTTAATTTAGTTAAGGAAAAGTGTGTACCCCTTAGCTAATTTTTAAGTCCCTACAGTAGGTGGATGCTGGCCTGTTGACAGTAAAACGCGAGTCAAAGGCGTTTCAAAGTCAGTTATCGTCGGCGCCTGTTGCGGCGAAGAGTCGACAGTCACGTGTACAGTGGTGCGCCTTTCTTACGGGTAGCGCACGGTGAACAAAGAGAGAAGTACGAGAGCGCCTGGCGAGCGCCGTGTTCCTGGTTACGGTTAACTTCGCTGTTGCGCGAATTGAGTAATAGTTTCGCTTCCCAGCGAACTATACGGGTGGTCTCCCTAAAGGCCTGGTACCAGAGAAACATATACGAGAATCTTGACAGTCTTGTAGCGGACGCAAGACGATGGTTGTAGCACAATATCGTGTGGGGTTGAATCCCCTGGAGTGGAGTTGGTTTCGCCTCCTATGGCCGGCCTCATGGCAGCGCCAGGTATTACCTGTTGGAAGTGACGGCGCGTCGGTGGCTCAATGTAGCATGGTGCGGAAGCGGCCCGATCATGCGGAGATGAAGGCAAAGGTGGCGGCCGCGAAAGGGAACTCCAAGCGAGGGTCCTCTGCCCGAAGAGTGAACCCTGTTTCGAGGATTGGCCATCCTGGAGCTCGGGACGTTACCCCCAAGGTGACCGCGGGCGGGGTAGTGTCAGGATCCGACGCTTCGGAGTTGTATTCCCAGTTCCGGACCTCTTTGCTGAGACATTCTTCTCCGGTGGCACAGATACGAGTGGAAGACATGATCGATGGGCCTGGTTACGAGGCAAGGCACCGTGTTGCCGGCGAGCGGACCGATGAGCGTCACAGTATTCTCATTATTATTATTATTAGTAGTAGTATTACTATTATTATTATTATTATTATTATTATTATTATTATTATTATTATTATTATTATTATTATTATTATTATTATTATTATTATTATTATTATGGTGATGATGATGATGATGATGATGATGATGATGATGATGATGATGATGATGATGATGATGATGATGATGATGATGACGATGATGATGATGATGACGACGACGACGACGATGATGACGATGATGACGACGACGATGACGATGATGATGATAACTCAGCTGCTATTGCTTATATCTTCTGCAGCAGTTCAGCCAACATCACTAACGACCTAATTAGTCTCAGTCATTGTCGTAATTGTCTTTCTTCCTCTTCCTTCCTAGATTCGTGGGTGTCGTTCGGTGACAAGGATTACCTCTTCGTCATGGACACCGGTCGCCGCAACGACCTCAGTCGTGACGATGCGAAGCGGCGCTGCCTCGAGCTGGGCACTGGCCTCCTGTCCGTCGAATCCGACGACGAGATGGAGTACATCCGGCGCCAGATCCGCCAGAGGGTCAAGTGGGCTGGACAGGAGTTCGCACACGAGCAATGGTGGACGGCTGGAATGGTCATCGGAGACGTATGGGTCTGGGACAAGGAGGATAGACCGCCCGGTCAGTGGAAACATAATGGCACCGAATCAACCGTATATATACATATATTATTGTTATTATATCCACTATATATATTATATATATAGGGATTGCTTTGTCTTTTACTCTGTTGTAGATCGGATGCATTGTCTCTTTCGCTTTAATCTGATTTGATGCATTGTGATGCGCTTCATCCCTTTCTGTCCGTTTCGTTTTCGCTTTCGTTTTGATCTATTCTATTCGGTACACTATTCTAGTTTGCATACTATTCTATTCTGTATAATATTCTATTCTTATACTTGTCTATTCTTATACTATTCTATTCTTATACTATTCTATTCTTATACTCTCTCTATTCTTTATACCAGTCTATTATGTATACTATTCTAATATGTATACTATTCTATTCTTATACTATTCTAATCTGTATACTATTCTATTCTGTATAATATTCTATTCTGTATACTATTCTATTCTTATTTTGCATCCGAGCGAATATTATCTTATGCGAACTGGCTTGGCCTGAAGCAATTTTGTTATTAGCAGAAATACTGTCTATTTGGATGGAAGATCCATCTATTCATGATGGATAGATGAATATATGGATAGATGAGTAGATAGACCGATAAATATATGGATTTGTTGAATAGATTGATTGATGAATAGAAAGATAGATAAATAGATGAATTTGATGCATTGATGTATGATAGATGAATAGATCCAATCTATGATTATTTATCGTATATATGTAATTCAATATTTATCTGTCATCATCTACAATTCTCACAACCTAATCAATAGTAGGCCTATATCAAAGTCCATTGCAATATTATTGAATCTACTCTAATCTAATCTCCTATAATCTAATCTAATGTATCTGATCTGAAACGAAGTAGCTCAACCCAAATCAGTCTAATTTAGAGAATTTTATGTAGTCCCTAAATACATGATCGCCTAGAAGTGAATTTAGGTTCCTTGTCAAAATTCCAAAAACAGATTGGATAGCCTAGGCCAGTTCGGAAATCGCGAAGATGGCAACATATAGGTCCGAGTGAGCAAACTCTGACACTGCCCGTACTCTGGATGTGCCAGTCCCAAGTCTGTTGAAACAAGAAGGGTGACGAGAACTATCTTTGCTATTATAGACAGAGCGTCGTTATGCATTTGACCAACCAAGTCGATTGCGAGTGGAAAAGAGAATTTGGTATGCATGGAGTGATAGACAACTCACAGACCTCTCAACCAAACTGCCATGCGAAGACAACACAGAGGAGTCATATAGCGCCTTCGTACTCAGGAGATATAATATGCTCTGTAGCTCACGTCTTGTCGTCGATCCATCACTGTCGTCGGTGGATCTGGTGCAGGTTCAGTTGGCAAGACATCAATCGACGTCTGCAGATGTGGATTCATCTGCAGCCACTGTTTTATGTTTACGACTTTTGATAATTTGACCTTTTGATCTCTCAGACTATACCGTAGTCGCTTTATGACAGAATCGTTACGGTTCCTGGTTTCAGTTGGGTGCGATGGGTGGATGGGTGCGATGGGTGCCATGGGTGGATGGGTGGATGGATGGTTGGCTGGATGGTGGATGGCTGGATGGCTTTAAGGGTGGATCGGTGTATGGCTGGATGACTTTATGTGTGGATGGGTGGATGGGTGGATGGTTGACTGGATGGTGGATGGCTCTATGGGTGGATGGCTTGATGGACGGATGGATGGATCGATGGAACGGTGGATTGATCGTTAGATGAATGGATAAATTGAATAATTGGCAGATGGATATATATATATATATAAGGGTCTGGGATATATATATATACATATATCTATATCTATAAGAAAGGTTGTACGTATATTTATTTATTTGGGACCGATGCACGCTCGCAGTTTAGCAGCTACTCACATGAAACATTGCATTTAGATAAAAGTTCACCACAGAAATCCAAGTATACGCTATTTTCAGCTTTTTATTCACTTTAGATTTCGAAAAAATAGACATTTTAAACTTCGCTGTGTTAATGTACGCGCTAGCGGCAAGCCTGTCGCGTCGCCGTATTTCGATCTTTTTCATTAACGGCCTGTTGCTGATGACGTCATATTTTGACGTCATTTTTTCGCTTAGCCTGAAAAGCATACGCTGTCGTCCAACCCTGGGAAAAGATACATGCCTTCGCCCAATGAGTATATAGCCTCGAATATATTATTATAAATGCTTGGTATATTTTATATACAGTATGCTTGGTATGATTATTTATAAAGAACCAGCGTGACTGCACGTTGCAATGCATATTTTAACACTTATATCTGAAACGCCACAACTAGACAGATGTTTATACCAAGCCACCTCGCCTCCACACACCTTGGCCCGCAGGGCCGAGGTGTGTGGAATGCGTGGGGGGGGGAGGGTGGTGGGGAGAGGAAATTTTGCCGAAAACTCTAATTTCACGGGTGGCGTACAAGTGGACGTCGGAGTGTTGTGGGGTGCAGTCGGGTGGTTGTAGGTGGTGGGGTCGTGGCCGGGAGCGGGTTGAATCCTAAATTTCCCGTGCAACGCCGGGTACCCCAGCTAGTATATATATATATATATATATATATATATATATATATATATATATATATATATGGGTCGATCAGGAACGTAACTAACGTTGGGCTTGGGGGTGCAAACGTAGCTGAAGCCCCCAGTGCTTAAAGTGTAGAAAAAGAAGTGCCTGGACGCTCCTTACCTATCCCTACTGTGCGGGCCAAATAAGTGGCAGGACGGTGTGGAGACTTTAAAAGAAGTGCCTGGACGCCGTCCGTGACCGTCCAGGCACACTTTAAGCCCTGGAAGCCCCCCCCCCCAAAAAATAGATCAAGCCGTTGTATGCCTGCGGCTAAATATGCTACCGCACTCGTCATGTTCAAGGTTGTCTAAGTCCCCCAAACGAAAAATCCTATAGTTAGGTCCCTGGGATTGATAGATGAATAGATGGATTGAATAGATGGATTGAATAGATCGATAGATTTATATTGATTCATGATGTTTTCCTTGTCGTTTGTCTCCTCTGTTCTTTGTCATTATATCCGACGTTTCATAATCATTTCTGAAGCAGAAGAGATTTTTTAAAGACATCGTATAAGGCACGCCATTAATATATTGGGGCGCGGTGGTGTAGCGATGGCGTCGGTGCTATGGAACCGGAGGGTTCCAGGTTCGAATCCACCTCAAGCCACCGCGTATACATAGGGACCTTGAGGAAGTCCTTTAGGCCTACTTGCAGTTGCTCGTGTGCTTCGGCGTGAAACTCCGATTCAGTGTCCGCGGCGCTGTAGTCGGGAGCGCTTCTGAGTAGCGAGCTTGAAGGGGCGCTATAGCAAATGTGAGAAATAATTAGCAAAATAAATATAATCTGCTAGAATGTTAAGCGCCAATGTGACGATCGTAAAAGGCGCAAATAGACAAATTCATGTTCTATGCTTAGTATGCAGAATCAGGTTGAGACAATGAGGGTAGTAATGATAGTCGGAACATAAAGACTAATTATATTTTTATATAGAGAGGGACGAACGGAGATCTGCCTTTACTGCATGGAATGGAATGGAATGTAATGAATTTTATTATTTAAGTAACTGACGCTATCATTATTATTAGAAGTACAGTATTAAACGGTCCAATATTATTATTATTATTATTATTATTATTATTATTTATTTTATTTTTTTATTTTATTTTTTTTTTGAGTGATTGATCCGTTTATTATTGATTCAACAATTCAATTATTGCAAACAGTCAAACAGTGCAACAGCTGTGTGCGATTGGGCGAGTCAAACCACCCTCATCCATGTCAATTAAGGGCTTAATATTATTATTATTATTATTATTATTATTATTATTATTATTATTATTATTATTATTATTATTATTATTATTATTATTATTATTATTATTATTATTATTATTATTATTATTATTATTATTATTATTATTATTATTATTATTATTATTATTATTATTATTATTATTATTATTATTATGAAAACCATCATTTATTTCCAATGCAAACTGTGAAACGCCAACTGGCTGTGCCTGATGAACAGTGAACGCCTAGCAAAACGCTAGCATAGTGTGTTAATAGTTTTCCCACAATTGCATACTAAATCTAAAGTAACAATGCATTCATTGTTAGTATGGTTGGTCGTCCTCGATCCCGGTTGGTTGTGTGAATATTATTATCATTATTATTATTATTATTATTATTATCATTATTATTATTATTATTATTATTATTACTACTACTACTACTACTACTACTACTACTACTACTAGGGTGTCCCAACAAATATTTTTCTAGAAACTTGAAATGCAGTCCCCCTAAAAAGTTTCCATATGGTCCCATAATAACACCTGTAAAGTTTTATGACACTAAAAAAATATTTAGGGGTGGCTCAAGCCGCCCAAATTTAACCCATATTGGCATAATTTGCGCCTGATGTGTCCAACTTCTAAATGCCTTTATATCCCAATCGTTGATCCTATTATAACAAATTTACTACCCTTGGAAAGCTCGTGAATGGTAGAATTAACAGGTATTTAACTTTATTGGATACAATGGATATTTTGGGCATAGTCTTATGCTCAAAAAATGCAAAATCGAGAAAAATTTGAGATTTTTGAACTTTGGACACAATATCAGTGCACACACAACTAATCATTGGGAGTAGTCATTACAAACTCTTGATAATGTAACAAGTCGTGGTTTTAGCTCCTCCATACCTTCATCTGCTTCATAGTAAGAAATTCTGAGGGGGCTGTGAGGTTCAACCCCTATTTGTCCTAGGACCACACAGTAAAGTTTTAATTGCACACCCCATGCAGCTACACAACAAATCAACGTCTGGACCGTTATTTTTTTACTATTCTCATACTGATCTGCTGATTCTACATCACTGCACTCAAATTGTTCTTCAGTTCTACGTTCTACATTTACACATGTCAACAAGATTGTCACAATTGTGGTTAGAAAACATGTGCCTGTGTTTTTCGACAACCTGTACGAGAAATTGTCTCCGATCTACGTTCTTCGTTATCGTTGAGCTGAAATTCTGTATCAAAGCTGCGTCATGTTTGTTCAGCACAGTCATTTACACAGACCAACGTTATGAAAAATCACACGTGGTCTTATACGATTGGCTATCTCGCCACTCTTTCACCGAAAGATCGAGAAAACTATATTTGAACGCAGCATGGTTTGGGAAAAACTTTTAGGAAGAGATAACCCCGTTATTCCACATTAATGAGAACTCACTGAAAGAACAGAGAGAATTGCTATCTCTTATATCTTAGGTGCTGGTATACCAAGAATGATGTTGCATCATTTTCAGACTTGTCATCTAGAGCAGCATTGCCAGAATTATAAAGCTATGGATTAATTCAAAGAGAGCAGTGACTCTACATGAGAACACCGCCTGACTGTAGATGTCAATCACAAATCTGAGACTTGTTTGGGTTGGATGCCCTGTAATTCACGGTCGTCAACTGTATATGTGATTCGTTTCCATCATAAAGCAATTAGATCTATATTGCCTTACCCATCCAACTTGCTCTGTGATGGCAACAGGCTTGCGAAATGCTACCGAATTGTTCAATCCAACCATGAATACCAAGAGTTTTGAAAATTCTTGATAGTCATATTTCGAGTATGGCCACGCTAAAGCTGTTCAGTAATGAATTCTTATGATTTGTTAGATGCAGACTGCAGTAGCATTGGTCGAGGGTTTGGTTGATGGTGAACCAGATTGGAGCATTCATCTTTAAATGGCTTGCAGAGCTTAATTACAGACCATTGATGGACAAATTTTTACCAAGGACACAAAGAATGCACCAGGCAACTGGACTTAAAAGATTTCTGTGATGTTAACAAGATGTTACGACTGATGGCTGCTGTAGAAGGGTGCAAGGCATTGCAAACTCTATTTAATATGCAGTTATTGAAAGCCGTTGTCTCAAAGCATTTGCCAATAATTAGGCCTAATGCATCACACTTTCACGACTTCAAAAGGTTCAAACTGCAACCGTTGATTCCTGTCCTGGTCCAGAGGTCAACTTTAGCACACCAACATGTTTGTAGGCTACTTCCACCAACTAGAGAAAAATCAGACTGACAATCTGTTAACCTTATTCATTTCTACTCCAGTGATGATTGCCATGTGGAGGTAGCGACCTGCAATCCTAGTGCACGACATTTACATCATTCGTTTGCTCGAGAGCTTAACTGTCGTCCTTATGCTTGAAAAACCTCATTCGCAAATACAATAAGGTTGCATATTTGTAGATTTTAGTATTTCAGAGCAATATAAGGTTATTAAGCAATACATAAGCACGCTAGTGGGATCAAAGTGTGGACCTCCGAAAATTTCAAACTCATAGGCCTATATGTCGCACGTATAATTTGTGACAACTTACACATATTATATGTGAGCTTTGAGCGGCCTCTAAATATTTTCAAAATGTCCAGAAATTTGGCAGGTACTATCATAGGACCATAAGGAAACTTTTTGGAGGGACTGCATTTCAAGTTTCAAGAAAAATATTTTTCCTGTGCAATCGTGGGACACCCTAACTACTACTACTACTACTACTACTACTACTACTACTACTACTACTACTACTACTACTACTACTACTACTACTACTACTACTACTACTACTACTACTACTACTACTACTACTACTACTACTACTACTACTACTACTACTACTACCACTACTACCACTACTACCACTACTACTACTACTACTACTACTACTACTACTACTACTACTACTACTACTACTACTACTACTACTACTACTATTATTATTATTATTATTACTATTATTATTATTGTTATTATTATTATTATTATTATTATTATTATTACTATAATTTTTATTATTATTGACATGTTATTGTTATGGATGGCTACCCCTTTTATTATTGTTATTATTATTATTATTATTACTACTACTACTACTACTACTACTACTACTACTACTACTACTACTACTACTACTACCACTACTACCACTACTACTACTACTACCACTACTACTACTACTACTACTACTACTACTACTACTACTACTACTACTACTACTACTACTACTACTACTACTACTACTACTATTATTATTATCATTATAATTATCATTATCATTATCATCATCATCATCATCATCGTTGTCAATATCATTGTTGATTGTGTCAAACTTAGAGTAGTCGTTTACATGCACTTGCCTCAGCTGTGTTTGGCTGCCTATCCCGTTAGGAATAGGTAGTTTCAGTTAAACGTAGGCTAACCGTGTGACAACAAAGATCATCAACGACGCCCTACTCATTTATTCAAGCTTGGGACTGGCACTGGCAGAGTGCAACCCTACAATGTCGGAGCTGCCTAACGAATGTGAATTCCTGCTGTAAACATATAGCTCGATTAATTTTAACCTTTGAACACCAAAACTGTTTTATATTACAGCCGACCTTCCTGCGTCACTCCTCTGTTCTTCCTTCAGTCCATGATTATCGTAGACTAGACATCGGATGGCTCGCCCATCGATCACCGACAATTCGATGTCCTTTATGGCTTCATATGCGGCTCGTTTTTATGGCCTTAAATAATTGATCTGTGGCCTCATTCTCTTCGTTTTTGCGTGGCCCTGTCTCGGCAGCGGCTGACCCCAATCAGTTAGAACGCTCGCCCTCATCAACAGATTTCTGCCGACGGTCCAGGGTCACGCCTCTTGCGAACTGGCTTTTTATAGCGCCAGATAAACGATGTATGGGCTTATGTCGACAGGTAAACCGTCGTGTTTCTTTTCATATATACGGAGCATGATCCAGTCTCTCTCTTCCTAATCCGTTCATTGGTGTGATTTAGTCTTTGCCAAGGTCAACGGATTAAATGCGTGGACAACGTCTTTAGCATTGGAAGCCGCTTCCTATATAAATGACAGGGCGTGTTTATATCAGAAGAAACGTTCATGGCGTCTTGCACTCTTGCTGGTCTCATGGTTGCTGATGACACGCTCGTACAAGATTCAGATCTGCATGCACGCGGAACTTAACGGCATGATGATGATGATGATGTTCAGATGTGAATTCGAGGATATCGTAATCGCGGGTTTCCATGATCGCATAGAAAGATAATAATATTATCTTAATATTATTGGTTCAATAAAAAGTTCGGTGTGCGACCTGGTGGCAGACCGGTAACGCGCTCGCTCACGGAGCGGGAGGTTGCGGGTTCGACTCCGGGTAACGACCTTGGGCAAGTTGTTTACGCACACGTGCCTCTGTCACCAAGCAGTATAATTTGGTACCGGCGTAAGCTGGGAAGTAAACAGCAAGTCCTGCGATACACTGGCCTCGTGTCCAGGACCTTGGGATTCGTCCATTGCTGGCTCAGGGCCATGGAAAAGGAGATGAGCGCCTCCCTATGTTCCTCATGGAACGGGATAGGACTTTACTTTACTTATTGGTTCAACTGTTGAGATGTCATGAGTTAATTATTGGTCTGCGCTGTTTCAGATTCTGACAGCTGATTGGCTGACCTTGAACTTGTGACTCGACCTTGAGTGGGCCTGCTTTGTCTTATTAGACAGCTAGGTATCTGATTGGTTGAAGTTCTTTAACCCTCAGATTGCCAGAATTGTTTGATACACTGAGTAGGCTACCAGCATAGGCGCAACCACCCTATGGGACCCACGGGACGCGTCCCCCCCAACTTTTGAGTGGTCCCATTGACTTTATCATTATGGTCCCCCCCAACTTTTAGGACGTGATTCATTTGGTCCCTCCCAACTTTTAGGACGTGATTGCGCCTATGGCTACCAGGCGGGGTTAAAACCCCCAAACAATTAAATATAGGCTATATAATCCAACGTTGTGACTTTTATCCCAATTCTCCCCTATCGTTGGGATAAAGAATGTTTTATTAATTGCAAAGAAGACAAAAATAACCACAGTTTTGGAACACGTTTTGCAATAAAAAAAATACTAAATTATAATCAATTATGATATACGCTGCCCTTTGAAGTTATGCTTTAAAAGATATTATACTTCAATAAAACTTTTACGAAAAAAGCAGTGATGCTTGCAGGGCTAAGTGACTTAAATTGCATTGATGGAGCGCTTCTTTTTGCACACCCTTGTGCTGCAATAATTTATTCGTACACGTTGAAGGTTGATCCCTACGAGAGCTTAAACAGCTTAAAGTTCGCCAGGAAATTCCTGCAGACTAACCGCTTCCGACTCTCTGCCTTGGCGATAAAAAACGAAGTCTAAGGACGGTGTTTCGTGTACGCTGCATTCCGTCGACTGTTGAGGCGCCAAATAAATCCGGGTGGTTTCATCGGATTTCTCGGCTGCGCTTAGAGATCACCAGCGAGCGCATGCGGGAGGACAAAGCGTCTATGGCCGTTAAACAGAGCTCACATCCGGTGGGAAATGGCGACTTCGGACGATGACCGTCGTAATTCAAGCGAGCTTTACGACGGTCTGCAGTGTGTAAAAGGAAAAGGAGTGACGCAATGACCGTCTATGGCCATGAGTTAATTTATGATCGGGGTAACTCCATTGGGGATGGAGTATAAAACTGTATTCCTTGATAATATAATTATTTTGCAGTTGTTGAATGTAAGATGTTGGCGAATGTTGACTTTGGCCGACTTCATATATAGATGGTATGTGTCGCGTCTTCTTTGGTCGGCAATAAAATTATCGATGTTGACAATGTTTAGAGATAGTGATGGTTGTTGCGATGGTCGGCATCGCAGGAATGGTTTGCTGTGGCATTGGGGAACGGGAATAGTATACTGTGGCCTTTGGGGAACGGGCTTCTATGCCATTAGGGGAATGGTTTGCTGTGGCATTGGGGAACGGGAATAGTATACTGTGGCCTTTGGGGAACGGGCTTCTATGCCATTAGGGGAATGGGTTGCTATGGCATTGGGAGAACGAGTTACGGTGGCATTGGAATATAACGGGTCGCTGTGCCATAGGGGGGAGCGGTTGCTGTGGCATTGGGTTAACTGGTTGCTATGGCAATGGGAAACAGGTTACGATGGCATTGGGGTAACGTGTTGCTGTGCCATATAGGGGGAGCGGTTGCTGTGGCGTGGGGGAACTGGTTGGTGTGGCATTTCAGGAATGGTTTGCTGGGGCGTTGGGAGGGGGAAAACGGGCTATAGTAGTGTGACATTTGAGGAACAGGTTGATGTGCGATTGGGGTAACGGGTTGCCATAATGGCATTGGGGAATAGGTTACGGCGGCATTGGGGAACAGGTTGCTGTGACATTTTGAGGATCGGGTTACTCAGTTACTGTGACATCTGAGGATCGAGTTACTCAGTTACTGTGACATCTGAGGATCAGGTTACTGTGACATTTGAGGATCAGGTTACTGTGACATTCGAGGATCAGGTTACTGTGACATTCGAGGATCGGGTTCCTGTGACATTTGTGACTTTTTTGACATTTGAGGATCGGTTACTGTGACATTTGAGGATCGGGTTAACTGTGACATTTGAGGATCGGGCAACTGCGGCATTGTAGAGACTGGATACACGATGTCATCGCTGGTACTGCTCGTTGCATTATTTGACAGTCAGTTTCGTCGTCTATTGAATCTCACGAAAGTCAATAATTTCATTTGCTTTGCTCAGCTGCCAAAACGAGAAACCGTCGATGACCTTGTCGAGCGTCTCATGAATCGTAAATCGTCGTCCTGCCGCAAGGTGGCAATCTCCGCACCACCTGAGGGTCCGAAGGCGGCTGTCGTAGGAGGGGTGGATCCTGGACAGGACCTTTCCCTCCGCTGAGGCCGAGGCGCCGAGTCAATTTTCTCCATCGTCCGTCGCTTAAGCCTATTTATCACCGAACCGCATAAGAACGTTGTTGTCAGTGGAAGTGATGACGAAGGTGATGATGTCAACGACGTTCGCAATTAGCACCATGATTTCTGAAGACACTGCGCTACATAAATTAGAGAATGAATGAATAAATGAAGGAAAGAGAGAATGAATGAATATGCGTGATATATTATACATACATACATACATACATACATACATACATACATACATACATACATACATACATACATACATACATACATACATACATACATACATACATACATACATACATACATACATACATACACAAATTACACACACACATACATACATACATACATACATACATACATATGTACATACATACATACATACATATATACATACATACAACATACATACATACATACATACATACATACATACATACATACATACATACAAACATACTACATACATACAAACATACTACATACATACATACATACATACATACATACATACATACATACATACATACATACATACTTATATGTACATACATGTATACATACATACAAAAATGCATACATACATACATACATACATACATACATACATACATACACACATACATACATACATACATACATACATACATACATACATACATACATACATACATACATACATACATACATACATACATACATACATACATACATACGTACATACATACACACATACATACCTCGTGCCCAGGACTGACATACATACATACATACGTAAAAGCACACATAAACATAAATGGGCCAACATGCATGCTAGGGTGTCCCAACAAATATTTTTCTAGAAACTTGAAATGCAGTCCCCCTAAAAAGTTTCCATATGGTCCCATAATAACACCTGTAAAGTTTTATGACACTAAAAAAATATTTAGGGGTGGCTCAAGCCGCCCAAATTTAACCCATATTGGCATAATTTGCGCCTGATGTGTCCAACTTCTAAATGCCTTTATATCCCAATCGTTGATCCTATTATAACAAATTTACTACCCTTGGAAAGCTCGTGAATGGTAGAATTAACAGGTATTTAACTTTATTGGATACAATGGATATTTTGGGCATAGTCTTATGCTCAAAAAATGCAAAATCGAGAAAAATTTGAGATTTTTGAACTTTGGACACAATATCAGTGCACACACAACTAATCATTGGGAGTAGTCATTACAAACTCTTGATAATGTAACAAGTCGTGGTTTTAGCTCCTCCATACCTTCATCTGCTTCATAGTAAGAAATTCTGAGGGGGCTGTGAGGTTCAACCCCTATTTGTCCTAGGACCACACAGTAAAGTTTTAATTGCACACCCCATGCAGCTACACAACAAATCAACGTCTGGACCGTTATTTTTTTACTATTCTCATACTGATCTGCTGATTCTACATCACTGCACTCAAATTGTTCTTCAGTTCTACGTTCTACATTTACACATGTCAACAAGATTGTCACAATTGTGGTTAGAAAACATGTGCCTGTGTTTTTCGACAACCTGTACGAGAAATTGTCTCCGATCTACGTTCTTCGTTATCGTTGAGCTGAAATTCTGTATCAAAGCTGCGTCATGTTTGTTCAGCACAGTCATTTACACAGACCAACGTTATGAAAAATCACACGTGGTCTTATACGATTGGCTATCTCGCCACTCTTTCACCGAAAGATCGAGAAAACTATATTTGAACGCAGCATGGTTTGGGAAAAACTTTTAGGAAGAGATAACCCCGTTATTCCACATTAATGAGAACTCACTGAAAGAACAGAGAGAATTGCTATCTCTTATATCTTAGGTGCTGGTATACCAAGAATGATGTTGCATCATTTTCAGACTTGTCATCTAGAGCAGCATTGCCAGAATTATAAAGCTATGGATTAATTCAAAGAGAGCAGTGACTCTACATGAGAACACCGCCTGACTGTAGATGTCAATCACAAATCTGAGACTTGTTTGGGTTGGATGCCCTGTAATTCACGGTCGTCAACTGTATATGTGATTCGTTTCCATCATAAAGCAATTAGATCTATATTGCCTTACCCATCCAACTTGCTCTGTGATGGCAACAGGCTTGCGAAATGCTACCGAATTGTTCAATCCAACCATGAATACCAAGAGTTTTGAAAATTCTTGATAGTCATATTTCGAGTATGGCCACGCTAAAGCTGTTCAGTAATGAATTCTTATGATTTGTTAGATGCAGACTGCAGTAGCATTGGTCGAGGGTTTGGTTGATGGTGAACCAGATTGGAGCATTCATCTTTAAATGGCTTGCAGAGCTTAATTACAGACCATTGATGGACAAATTTTTACCAAGGACACAAAGAATGCACCAGGCAACTGGACTTAAAAGATTTCTGTGATGTTAACAAGATGTTACGACTGATGGCTGCTGTAGAAGGGTGCAAGGCATTGCAAACTCTATTTAATATGCAGTTATTGAAAGCCGTTGTCTCAAAGCATTTGCCAATAATTAGGCCTAATGCATCACACTTTCACGACTTCAAAAGGTTCAAACTGCAACCGTTGATTCCTGTCCTGGTCCAGAGGTCAACTTTAGCACACCAACATGTTTGTAGGCTACTTCCACCAACTAGAGAAAAATCAGACTGACAATCTGTTAACCTTATTCATTTCTACTCCAGTGATGATTGCCATGTGGAGGTAGCGACCTGCAATCCTAGTGCACGACATTTACATCATTCGTTTGCTCGAGAGCTTAACTGTCGTCCTTATGCTTGAAAAACCTCATTCGCAAATACAATAAGGTTGCATATTTGTAGATTTTAGTATTTCAGAGCAATATAAGGTTATTAAGCAATACATAAGCACGCTAGTGGGATCAAAGTGTGGACCTCCGAAAATTTCAAACTCATAGGCCTATATGTCGCACGTATAATTTGTGACAACTTACACATATTATATGTGAGCTTTGAGCGGCCTCTAAATATTTTCAAAATGTCCAGAAATTTGGCAGGTACTATCATAGGACCATAAGGAAACTTTTTGGAGGGACTGCATTTCAAGTTTCAAGAAAAATATTTTTCCTGTGCAATCGTGGGACACCCTAATGCATGCTCACATAGGTTTTCTTTTCTCGTCTTCAGTCATCACTGATCTGAAGGTCGACCGCGCTCACACAATTATCATTGTTGCTGATTTTTTATTGTGAGATGGCGAGGAAGTGGTTTGCCATACACCCTAATATGCATAGGCTAAGGAAACAAGCCACTGACATTTTTACCCGTGGCTGGACGAAAATTGCCGGAAGGTTTTGGGAATTCAACCCCACTATATTTTCTCGGGTACAATCCATAGATGAGTCTTCTTTGCACGCCACAGCTCCGCGTAGGTCATATTCTGACCTCGGAGTCATTTTTACGATTCTCACACTGACACTGCCCATGCAGTGATGCCTCATGATCAGCATTATGGACAGCCGTTCTTTCTTCTATGAATCCGCCATCGAAAGCTGACCGCTGGTGTATACGTATGATTGACTATGGAATACAATGCATGCTGTGAAGTGAAGTGTAAATTTCAATTATGGTCGTGCAGAAATGTTGATGGTCCACTAGAAGGTTGGGAAGTGCAGTTTTCGGAAATGTGTCACACATTGTGAAGAGATGATGAGCAAGCATCAAATCCTGCAGGAGGAAAGTCATGCGAGCAGAGAGATTGGGGAACAAACTCTCGGAATGAACAAACGAATGAATGAATGAACGAATAAATGAACAAATGGATTAACGGATAAATGAATGAACGAATTAATGAACGAACGAACGATTGAACGAACGCATGAACGAATGAACGAATGAATGAACAAATGAACGAATGAATGAACGAACGCATGAACGAATGAACGAATAAATGAACAAATGAACGAACGAATGAATGAACGAACGAACGAATGAACGAATGAACGAACCAACGAATGAATGAACGAATGAATGAATGAACAAATGAATGATTGGATGAATGAATGAACAGATGAATGAACGAATGAATGAACGAATGAACGAACGAACGAACGAATGAACGAACCAACGAATGAATGATTGAACGAATGAATGAACGAATGAATGAACGAATGAATGAACGAATGAACGAGGGAACGAATGAACGAACAAATCAACGAATGAACGATTGCCATCGTTCAATATACTGACCGACTGAGAGCTTGGACAGAGATAGGCTACGCAGTACGTTGCATAGCGAATTCACTGAGCGGAACCATGAGTGACTATGATCAATGTAGGAAGTGATGCGACTGTATTGAAGATCAGTGCACTACACACTGCAGCATCAAATGCATCATACACGTCAAGAACACGTGCCGTCCATCAGTCAATCACAGAGGAGCGGAAGGCGTCGCCGTGGACACCAGGAAATGAGAATTCAGTTGAGTGAAACTTGCGATGTTCAGATTGGAAATGGAATATTAGCTAAATCAAAAACTACCCGTTGAAGAATATGCGGTAGGAAATTCAGGGTCAAGCAGAGAGTATAATGGGAGAGATGATTCAGAGCGATAGACAGTTTCAATTCATTCATTCATTCGTTCATTCGTTCATTTATTCGTTCATTCGTTCATTAATTCATTCGTTCATTCATTCATTCATTCATTCATTCATTCATTCATTCATTCATTCATTAGTTAATTCATTCGTTAATTCATTCATTCATTCATTCATTCGTTCGTTCGTTCGTTCATTCATTCGTTCGTTCATTCATTCATTGATTTCATTCATCCATTCATTCATTCGTTCGTTCGTTCATTCATTCATTCGTTCGTTCGCTCATTCGTTCATTCATTCGTTGGTTCGTTCGTCCGTTGGTTCGTTCATTCACTCGTTCATTCGTTGGTTCGTTGATTCGTTCATTCGTTCATTCATTCATTGTAGAAATTTATGTGGCGCTCTTCAAGGTTACTACTCAGGAGCGCTCCCGACCCAACATCGGCTGAGGTTTTCATTAGAGAGGATAGAATATCCTCTAACTGGACGAAGCCCAGTGCAAAGTTGAGGCTAAGGTCTACTTGCATTGTAGGCCTAGGTTAAACACAAAGGCAGATAGGAGTCATAGGACGGTTGGCTACAGTACTGCTGTAATTAACTGCCTCAATGACCTGTGCTGATTGTTTTAATATTTCCTACAGCAATTCATTGGTGTGTCATTTCTCTTTTTCAATCAATCAACCAATCAATCAATTAATCAATCAATCATTCAATCAACCAATCAATCAGCCAAGCAATCAATAATTCATTCCAGTGGCGTAGCTAGCTTTTCATGGGCCCGTGTGCAGAGGTCCCTCATGGGCCCCTGTTTGGCCATGTAATGCCGGTATCTTTGCGTGCTTGCAATCAAAACCACCAAAACTAATCAATGGCTTTGGTAATTAGGTCTTAGCACATGCAATACAACTCACTCACAGAACAAACATGAATGCTGCACGAATGAGACTCTGCAGATGGGTTCAGGTGTTATAACTGCAGTGATTTCTCTGTGGAATTGAAAATCTATTATGCTGCAGACTTTTCCAATTCTTACTGGTAAGCCTTATTTAAAGCAATGCAGTAACATCATAGCTTTTCTTCTAGCATTTTGTTCAGCAAAAAATTTCAATCATCTATCAATTCTGCAAGGTCCATGATTTGCATTTTGCAAAAAAACACGACAGGTTGATCAAATTTTCATAGTAGGCCTACCGGCACCAAAAAATAAGTTGAGCAATGTTTCCTATAAGTGCAAAAATAGGGGCAAATAAGGAATTCTCTGGGACCCTGTTCTTCACCTGCTCAATTTGGTGTCTCCAAGATTTTGAGATGAGAGCTGAGAGGAGTGGCGAGCAGTATGAGAAATGTAGGCTAAAAAAACGGAGTCAGACTTTGATCCGCGTGGAGTTGGGTTGTGAAAAGGTGAAAAGAGGACTTAACCAGATGTGATCTCTGTGGGCCCTGGAGGTCGTGGGCCCGTGTACTTTTCACACACTGCACACATGGTAGCTACGCCACTGATTCATTCATTCATCCATTCATCCATTCATCCATTCACACATTAATTCATTCATTCGCACATTAATTCATTCGTTAATTGATTCATTCACTGATTAATTAATTAATCGATTAATTAATTAATTCATTCATTCATTCATTATTATTACTAGTAAGAAGGAATCAGGCGCCACACAGTTCAATCAGTTTACAGGTGCATTCTTTGATTCATTCATTTGTTATTTCAATAAATTATAATCAGTTCAACTGTTCATTCATTGGTTCACGCATTTCTCGATTCGTTCGCTCTTTTCCTCGTTCATTCGTCGACCCATTAATCATTATTTTGTCCAGAAGTTCACTGCTTTACACCGTTGTCTTTCTGTTTTTAAATTTCTCCTCTCTGCAGCAGTGGCGTAACTACGGGGGGCAAGGGGGGCAGCCGCCCCCCAAATGAAAGGGCTGCCCCCCAGCTGCCCCCCCCCAATCCCTGCGTTTGTTTTATTTTTACTCTTACGAGTGATAAAGAATTAAACAATGTTATATAATTTCTGACTTATTTTATTTTTTATACAACTTCCTGTACAATTTCTTATAGGGTGGGTGATGGAAAAGTGGGACAGGCCACTATAGTGTTGGACTTTATAGATCTAGCGCTATATAACGACTATGATTATCCTAACATTATGTAGTCGTCAGTTCTTCTTTCTCGCGTTTAGTTCTTTCCTTTTCCGGTAATGGCTTAAAGACAGCTAGTTTCAGTTCTGGATCATGGCGATTAATCTTATTAAAATCTTATCGTTTACTAAGTGATCCGCTTCGTTTCTTAACAGGTTATGGCCCCAGCAAGCCTAGAGCACGTAATGATCACAAAAGTTTATGAAATAGAACTTTAATAAGACAAATAAGGATAATCCGGTCAACTGCGCAGTATAGCGTGACTGTTTTCTTACATCGCGACAGAAATGCGAGAAACAGTTGTTTATTTCTTTTCACCGAAAGAATAAAGATGACGGATAAAGGCTCAGGTAAAATCGCAAAACTGAATAATAGCAACTACCAGATTTGGAAGTTTAAAGTTGAACTTCTGTTAATTAAAGAGGATTTGTGGGACACTGTCATTAAAGAAACCCCCGATCCTATTACGGAAGCGTGGCAAAGTAAAGATGGAAAAGCAAGAGCCACGATAGGTTTGTTAGTTGAAGACAACCAACTTCATCTAATAAGGAAAGAAACTACGGCAAAAGGTTTATGGGAACAATTAAAGAAGTATTATCAAAAGGCAACACTGTCCAGTAAAGTCAATTTATTGAGAAAACTGTGTGCATTAAAGTTAACAGAACATGGTGATATGCAAAACCATCTTGCGGAAATGGAAAATTTAATTGATCAGCTCACGGCGTTGGGAGAAACGTTGGCAGAGCATTTAACAGTTGCTTTCTTCCTCAGTAGTCTTCCAGAAAGTTACGGGACACTGATTACGGCATTAGAAAGCAGACCCGAAGGTGATTTGACTGTTGAATTAGTCAAAAACAAACTCCTTGAAGAGTTTACAAGAAGGACAAGTAATTACTCAACACATAAAGGACAGGAATTAAAAGTTTTAAAGGCAACAGAACCAGAAACAAATCCTAAGGAACATCGCACATGTTACTTCTGTAGGAAACCTAACCACTTAAAAAGAGATTGCAGAAAGTACATCCAGTGGAAGAAAAGAAATTCAGACCATGCGGTTAAAACGTTGAGAGAAAATTTCAATGAAGAAAAACCAACAGAAAGTGTAGCACATACATGTCTTAAAGCAAACGAAAAAGACATAAGCAGTGTTTGGCACGTTGATTCTGGTGCAACAACACATATGTGCAGTAACAGAAATTTCTTCTTGAACATTAACAGACAGTACAACAGTGAAGTTTTTCTCGCTGATGGTCGAAAGATTAAAACAGCTGGAATTGGTGATGTGATGATAAATTTCATAAAGGAAAACGGAGAGATACATGTTGCAAAAATGTGTGGAGTCTTGTACGTCCCACAATTGAAAGGAAATTTAATTTCAGTAAAGAAACTTGTCAGTAAAGGTTGTGAAGTGAGATTCAAGGAAAACAAATGCACTATCATAAAGGATGGAGAAGCAATAGCAATTGCAGATGACAAAAATGATTTGTTTGAATTGAGAATCTCTGACCAAACGAATAAAGTAAAGGAAACACATATCGCACAGGTTGCACAAAGTTGCACAGGTTGCATACACGTTTGGCATAACAGAATGGGACACAGAGATCCAAAAGCCATACAAAACATGGTGAATCAGAATAAAGTATCCGGGATCATCATCAAGCCGTGTAAATTCTCAAGTGTGTGTGAATGTTGCATTCAAACAAAGATGACAAGAAAGTCAATTCCAAAGAAGTCAGATTCCAAGTCAGATGAGATTCTAGACTTAATACATACAGATGTTTGTGGACCAATGCAGACAACAACACCTGGTGGGAAAAGATATTTCATGACGATGATTGATGATTACAGTAAATATACAGTAGTGTATTTATTGGCAAATAAATCTGAAGTACCTGAAAAGATGCAAGAGTACGTCAAGCATGTTCAGACAAGGTTTGGTAAAACACCGAAAAGAATTCGATCAGATAGAGGAGGGGAATACACAGCTCAAAGGTTACAGAATTTCATGAAAAGTGAAGGAATTCGAGCAGAATTCACAAACCCTTATACTCCTCAACAGAATGGTTGTGCAGAAAGAAAGAATCGTTATCTCACCGAGATGACAAGATGCATGTTAAAGGATGCAGATCTACCGCTACAATTTTGGGGTGAAACCATAATGACAGCAAACCATTTACAGAACAGATTACCAGTTGAAGGGATTGAAGTTACTCCTTATGAAAGATGGAACAAAAGAAAACCAAATTTAAGCTACATAAAGAGATTTGGATCTAAAGCGTGGGTAGCAATTCCTGCCGAGAAAAGACAGAAATTGGACGATAAAGCCAAGAAATTGACCTTCGTCGGTTATGAAAGAGGCACAAAAGGTTACAGGCTACTAGATGTGAATACTAACAAAGTATACGTCAGTAGAGATGTAATTTTTCTCGAGACAGATCCACATTTGTCAACAGAGGGTGATTTTGATTTGGACGTTGAAGAACTGTCATCAAATTCAGATTTTGATGATGAAACTATTCTTTTTCCGACACATCAGTTACCCGAGGAAGAAATTACACAGCCTGATAAGGAAATTACAGAAACTACAGACACTCAGGTAAATTTAAGAAGATCAGAAAGAGTCAACAAGGCGAAACCGCCCGAAAGACTAATTGAAACCATTAATAAAATAACAACAGTTGAGCCAGAACCAAGAAGTTACAAGGAAGCAATATCTTGTCAACAACAAGAATCCTGGCGGAAAGCAATGGATGATGAAATGAAATCATTGAATGAGAATGGAACATGGATCTTAACAGAATTACCTGAAAACAAAACAGCCATTGGTAGCAAATGGGTTTACAAAATCAAGAAAGATGAAAAGGGAAATATAACAAGATATAAAGCTCGTTTAGTAGCACAAGGATATTCTCAGAAATTTGGAGAAGACTATGATGAACTATTTGCTCCAGTAGCAAAACCATCAACTCTGAGAACTATCTTGACTATAGCAGGTTCTAAAGGCATGATAGTAAAACACTATGATGTGGAAACAGCTTACCTGAATTGTGAACTATCTCATGAAGTCTACATGAAACAACCTGATGGATATCAGAAAGGCACTACAGAAGTCTGTAAATTGAAAAAGAATTTATATGGACTTAAACAAGGAGCAAATGAATGGAACAAAAAAGCTCAATGAAGTACTTGTCACTGATGGATACAAGAGAAGTGACAATGATCAATGTTTATATTCAAAACAGTACGATGATGGATGGATTTATATCTCAATTCATGTGGATGACCTGATTGTAGCATCGACAAAATCTACAATGTTAAAGAAGTTTGAAGAACTTATGAATAAAACTATGGTCATGAAGGATCCGGGTGTTTTGAAACAGTTACAGGACAAAACATATCGGAACTAAATATCATTTCGTACGGGAAATGTACAGAAAGAAGGAACTAGACATTCAGTATTGTTCTAGTGAACACATGATAGCTGATCTCTTAGCTAAGCCTTTGGAAGCAGTTAAAACTAGGAAGTTTACTTGTGAAATTGGGCTAACTTGAGAGAACAGTTTATTTGTTGTTAAGATGTTACGGTAAAGTAGTCGTTAAGGAGGGGTGTTGGACTTTATAGATCTAGCGCTATGTAACGACTATGATTATCCTAACATTATGTAGTCGTCAGTTCTTCTTTCTCGCGTTTAGTTCTTTCCTTTTCCGGTAATGGCTTAAAGACAGCTAGTTTCAGTTCTGGATCATGGCGATTATTCTTATTAAAATCTTATCGTTTACTAAGTGATCCGCTTCGTTTCTTAACATATAGTGCACTGTGGGACAGACAGCTAGTGAGGCTTGCTTGCGTATTATGTCCAATACTGTTATACATCCGAAATCTAAAAATACATAGTCTATGGCAATATACCGATGCCGATGCACGCTTTAATTGCCAACGGTAGCCACCCCATCATTTTAAGCTGCCACCCCACTGCCCCCCCCATGAAAAAATAACTGGCTACGCCACTGCTCTGCAGTCCCATCCTCTTTAACTCCGCTTCTCCCACTGTATCTGCTTTCGTGTCTCTTGAATTTTGCCACAGTCTCAGTTTGCCCGTTTCATTACGGTCTGTCTCTGTCTCTGTTCACCTCTGTCTCTGTCTCTGTCTCTGTCGCTGTGTCTGTGTCTGTCTCTGCCTCTGTCCCCGTCGCTGTGTCTGTCTCTGTCTCTGTCTCTGTTCGCCTCTGTCTCTCTTTCTCAATTTGTCTTCGCTTATATTCGCTTCATAAAACGGGTCGACGACATAATATTAAGCGACGTGTGAATACGAATTGCTAATCGTCTGTGAAGTGCGACGTGCAATCGTGCATGCATGCAGAGCATACGAGGGGCAAAGAGGGAGACGTAGGGTTAGTCCCAGATTAGCGCCCCGCCGAATCTCCAGATACTGGATGGGTTAAATCAAAGATTAACGCGAGTCAACGCTATGCTGCATCCTGTTGAAGCGGTAGGCGTCTGATGTTCCTCTCTATTACTAAGGAAACAGAAGCGAATGCCTTTGAAAGAGCAAGAGACAGAGAGACAGATATACAGACAGACAGACAGATAAACAGACAGACATACAGACAGACAGATAGATAAACAGACAGACATACAGACAGACAGATAGACGTGCAGATAGACAGACAGATAGACATGCAGATAGACAAACAGACAGACAGACATACAGAGACAGATAGACATGCAGATAGACAGAGACAGATAGACATGCAGATAGACAGACAGACAGACAGACAGATAGACGTGCAGATAGACAGATAGACAGACAGACATACAGACAGACAGATAGACGGACAGACAGACAGACAGAGACACAAGTAGACATGCACATAGGCAGACAGACAGACAGACAGACAGACAGGCACAAGCACGCAGATGCTGGTATGCATTCCTTTTCGCATACAAGTTTATGGACAAACAATGATATTTAATCACACGCATCTAGTCTATTAATATGTAATCACACGCAATGTTATGTTATCGTTAGCAATGTTATTTAGTAGCAAAGAATGTAATGTAACAAAGTAATTAATGCACACACACACACACACACACACACACACACACACACACACACACACACACACACACACACACACACACACACACACACACACACACACACACACACACACACACACACACACACACACACTCACACACACATACACACTCACACACTCACACACTGTGGCGTGGGCCTAAAACAAGCGATTTATATGAACACACACAATGTTATTTTATCATACAATGCTGTGCAGTCACACACGATGTCGTGTAATCACACGCAATGTTATCCAATCGTAAATAGCGTTATGTAGATCTATTCGAAAAAAGATTAATCGCGATACGGTATGTCAATATGTCACATTTGCTGAAGCGCTTGGTCAGACTTATGACGTCCTTGGAGAATATCGTCATGATTATAGACTTCGTATGTCTTTATAATAATACTAGATGTGTAACCCGGCGTTGCCCGGGAAATTTCGGGTTTTAAACACTACTTCACTGTGGTACCCAACGTTGACCGCTAAATTTCGGGTTTTCGCCAACCCTCTACCCCACCCCGCTTTCCGAAAAAGCCAAACGTAACCCGCCTCTGCTGGGCGCTACGGAAATTATTACTGGGCTTGTATGACGTCATTCGGGCTGTAGACTCTTTTACTAAAACTCGATACTGTTTACCAAAGCGTGAGCGATGAAATCTGTCTTAAAACGCCTCTGTCTTAAAACGCTAATAACTCGAGTTCTAAAGTGAAATTTAGGGTTTTAAACACTACTCCACTCTGGTACCCATCGTTGACTGCTAAATTTCAGGTTTTCGCCAACCCTCCACCCCACCTCGCTTCCCCAAAAAGCCAAACTTGACCCACCCCCGCGGGGCGCTACGGAAATTATTACTGGGCGGGTATGACGTCATGCGGAGTAGACTCTTGACTAAAGCCCTGATGAAAGTACTAGTGATAATTTATTGATGAAATCTGTCTTAAATCGCTAATAACTTTTGTTTTAAACTGAATTAAAACCTGAAAATAGTTGCGCTGACCTTATAATTTGGGTAAGAATCGATTGCAATAATTTTTTTAAACCGACGCTGTTTCATTTCCGAGCCTATTCTGCAGGGGAGAGTCAAAAGCGTACAAACAAATAAACAAACATATGGAAAGTGTTTCGGAATTATAATATAGATTATTATGACGATGTTGCTGAAGAAGGATTTAAAAGTTATACAAGGAACTGAAAAGTAATAGATTTGATTTTTGGCAGCGTGTCTGTTTTGTCTCGGTGATTGGATTAACGTTGCATTAAGGATTCCCTACTTACTTACTTACTTACCTACTTACTTAATTTCTTACTTACTTACTTACTTACTTACTTAAGTAAGTAAGGATTCTTTCCGTCCACCGTTGCTGTGGTCATATAGTTCATCCTCTGTCATCCCAGTACATGTAGTAATAA
>OX457041.1:44781048-44786048 GCA_949752735.1 Lumbricus terrestris
TCTGGTGGGCCCTGATGGCCAACACGGCCTCGCATGCAGGCTGGCTTTTGGACGGTCCTTTCGTCATCACGCCATCAACGAAATAGTTTGGCGGGCTTTGCAGAGAACCGATGTCCCAAGCGCCAAAGAGCCCTCTGGTCTGTCTCGCATAGACGGCAAGAGGCCTGATGGGGCCACACTGATCCCCTGGGCAGCAGGCAAACATCTGACCTGGGATGCCACAGTGGTCCACACCTGCGCGGCATCCTACATCGCTCACACAGCGAATGCGGCGGGAGCTGCTGCAGAACAGGCCGCCGTACGTAAAATCGAAAAGTACGCGGGGCTTCCATCATCACACCTTTTCGTTCCCATTGCCCTGGAAACACTGGGGCCCATCAACTCTGCCGGGGTCTGCTTCATCCGCGAGGTTGGTCAGCGTCTCTCGGTCGTTTCTGGAGAGCCGCGAGAAACGACTTTTCTCTTCCAGCGCATTTCCATCTGCATTCAGCGCTACAATGCCATCGCTTTTCGTGGTCCTTTTAATATTGTTGCGGAGGACGAGGCCTGAATTTCTAGACAATGAACAACAGCTCCAAGCATAATTTTTTGAAATCCCGAGGGATCCTAGGTCATGTCATGTCATGTCGCCATCGTCGCATCGCGACGGTTGGCTACATGAATGGATCTTTAATGCCCAGAGTCTTCTGTCCCTTGTCGCGCTCATTAAGTCAGAGCCTACAAGTCCTGTCCAGTTCAGAACGTTGTCGATCCAAGATAACCTCGGCCTTCCTCGTCCTCGGTTCCCTTCCACAAAACCCGTCATGATGCTGCTTTCGATGCTATCGTTTTGCTGTCTCATGCTATGACCAAAATATCGAAGTTTTCGAATTTTGGTGTGGGCCAATAGTCCTCGTCTGGCTCCCGCTGACATATACACTTGTTCGTTGGTCATCATTTTTGTCCATGGAATTCTCATCAGCTTTCTGATACACTTGTTCTCAAATGCTTGAATTCGCTTTTCTTCATCCTTCTTCAGAGTCCATGCTTCGCATCCATACGTCGCTACTGGCCACACCAAAGCCTTCATCAACCGCAATTTGGTGTCGATGCTGATTGATTTGTTCTTCCAAATCTTCGTCAATTTGGTCATGACAGTCATCCCCATGGCTAGCCTTGATTTAACTTCATTCACACAATTCCCATCTTTTGCTATCCTGCTTCCTAAATATACAAAGGAGTTCACTTGTTCTAGTTTTTCCGTGCCCACCACCGTTTCGAGCACCTCCTCAGTATTCGTCATAACTAGGATCCTCTAGGTACCTCGGGTAAAAAAAAAATTAAAAAAAAATAAAAAATAAAAAATAATAATAATAATAATAGCGACAATTTATATGGCGCCGTAACACGGCCATACCACTACAAGTGCGCATCACAAACGGCCAACTGCGGGATACGTCTTAGCAAACAGATAAGTTTTAAGCTTTGTTTTAAAAGAGTCCACTGAGGTGACCAATCTAATGTATATATTATATATATAATTTTTATATATGCGGAAATGAATGCATGGTTATGTATATGCATGTCCGTACACAAGCCTGAAGATAGGTAACAAATTGAGCATATTTACGTAGAGGGATTTTGTGTGTTTATCTATAGGCAAGATAAACGCATTCTGTCTCATAACATCTGGTTTGCATGTCAAATTGCATTATAGTATTACATGTATATAATGCGTTGATAATAATATGAGACCGCGGCTGACCGCAGCGGTCATTTTGTCCATTTATATGAAACAGAACATCCTCAATAAATACTCATGAACAGATGCAGAGTATGAAGTCGTTCGTGCGTATGTGTTTGTGTGTATGTGTGTGTGTTTGGGTTTGTGTCTTCGTGTGTTTGTATGTGCTCGTGTGTGTCCGTATTATGTGTGCTTGTGTATGTGTGTCCTGAGTGCATATCTGTGTGCGTGTGTGTGTGTGCTTGTATGCGAGTGTTTGAGTGCTTGTGATTGTGTGTGTTTGTGGAACTCGTTTGTGTGCATGTGTTTGCTTGTTTATGTGTTTGTGTGTTCATGTGTTTGTGTGTTTGTGTGTCTCTGCATGTGCGTGTTTGCGCTGGCGCTGCTCTGCCACAGTGATCTCGTCTGCATCAATTGTATTTAAGAGTTTTTTGGTCATTTGGCCAATGGCTTCAAATAACTCAATTCGAACGAGCATTCCAAGACAGATAGATGACGTATCTCTCTCTCTTTTATTCTCACGAGTCCTAATAAATCTGGAGGAAATCTGCGAAACTTTGTTTTCATTGCGAGACTAGTTCTATACATGTACAATTGTACATGTATACACGAAGCCGTCTGTCTGGCATGATGGTGTGTCATTTTATGAGGACCTTCGATCTAGAGGTTGCTTAGAAGTTAAAAGGTCACGGGTTCAATGGGCTCTTTGCCTCATGTATGCAGAAGTGCTCGTCGTGCAGTCTCTCTCGCGACCTTGAGTGACTAAGTCCAGAGTCGTGTCATAAGTTGGTCCTTTTTCACTTAGATACTTGCGCTATGCGAGTTGAGAATGCAGCCAATTTTGTTATTGTACATTTATTGTTCAATTATTAACGTCACGCATAATACACTTATCATCCACTATTATAGCTCATCAGTCCATCCGTCCACACATTCGGTCATTCATCTTCTCAACACTCAATCATTTCTTCCATTAAAAAGGAACTGGCAATCGTCCATCCATGACTTCATGAATCCATCCATCTACTCCTCCTTCCCATCTCCCACGTTTTCCATTATTCCATTCATCCATCGATTTATCAATTCATCCGTACATCAATCCATCCATTCATCAATTCACTTCATCTTTCATCCAGAATATTCATTTGTTAATCATAATGCATTTATCCTATCCGCCTTCGAACACCAATCCCTCCCTTCATAGTACATCCGCCAGCTATTCACGCAATCAATCATCCATCCATCTATCCAATAATCCATCCATCCATCAATTCAACCAAACATACAACTATCATCCATCCATCCAACCACTATCCATCCATCTATCCAACCATCCAACGGTTCATCCTCCATCCGTTCATCCTTCGATTCATCAGCAATCTATCTGTCCATCCATCCACCATCCATCATCCATCATCCATCATCCATCCAACCATCCAGCCATCTAACCATCCAACCATCATCCATCAATCCTTCTATCAACCGACCTGCACAACAGTGCACTTATATCCAGTCCAACCTCTCTCTCTCTCTCTCTGTCTCTGTCTCTGTCTGTATCTGTCTCTCTCTGTCTCTCTCTCTATCTCTCTCTTTCTCTCTATCTCTCTCCATCCGTTCATACCTCCATGTCTATCCGACATTCCAGAACCTGCTCTGAACGACAGTCCGGAGAAGCTGGAGAGGCAGCTGAGACATTTCCTCGTTCGAAACGGAAGAAACAGTCGAAGAGCGACGACGACTTCGAAGGCTCTCCTCTCTATCGTCGTCGATCCGACAAGAATCACGAAACTAGTGAGTTATTTATTACACGTCTAGAGCCTAGATAAATCAGATGAATTCATGGAACATGTATATGAAGTCACTTCAATAGGAATATTATGGTCAATCAATCAATGAAACAATCAATCAATCAATCAATCTATCTATCTTTTATTACATGAACATGATGATGGTTGTGATGATGATGATGATCATGATGATGATGATGATGATGATGATGATGATGACGACAACGATGACGACGACGGAGGCGACGACGACGATTACGATGATGATGATGATGATGATGACGATGATGATGCTACTGCTGCTGATAATGATGATAATGATGATAATGATGATGATGATGATGATGATGATGCTGATGAAGAGGAGGAGGAGGAGGAGAATGAAGAAGAAGAAGATGATGATGATGACGGCGACGACGACGACGACGATGATGATGATGATGATGATTATGATGATTATGATGATTATGATGATTATGATGATGATGAAGAGGAGGAGGAGGAGAATGAAGAAGAAGAAGAAGAAGAAGAAGAAGATGATGATGATGATGATGATGATGATGATGATGATGATGATGATGATGATGATGATGATGATGATGATGATGATGATGATGATGATGATGATGATGATGATATTCTGACCTGCCGTTTGATTTTTTAGGCTACTATTTAATTTTAGGATGAGGAAGTTCGTCAAATTTGCATCATGAATAAATTCACTCTGGTGAGATAAATTTTGTAGCTCATAATTATTTTAAACCCATTTCGACTCAACAAACAAGAGCATACAAATTAACGAATCTGTATAATATATATAGTCTCTATATACATGTATATATATACATGTATATATATATACATGTATATATATATAGTCTATGTAATGTATATATATAGTAGGCCAGTGCTGTCCAACGTGCGGCCCGCGGGCCGCATGCGGCCCGCGAGGTGATTTAAAGTGGCCCGCAGGTGCTCACTAAATTTCTGCACCGTGTAAAATGAAGTAAAGGATAAAGTCATTGGTCGACTTGAGCGTTTATTTTGTTATAGTTGTGACAGACTGACAGTTACCGATTTGCAATGCTATCAGAAAGGCCAATCCAAAAACTAGATTTCTTCTTTCTTTTCCTGGGGTTAGGTTCCCGTAGTCTAGACCTATCTGGAGATTGACACACGGCTTCTGGTTTTGACAACTCTTATTACTGTAAGTTGACGGAGATAACTATTATGTGGCGACCTGGGTCCGACGTCTACAAGCTCACGACTTGGAAACGGACCTCGCAAACTCTCACAGACCGTTCACTTCTAGTCAGTCCCTGCATGCGATGTGTCGGCTACAGAGTCACAGCAAGTCTGCAAATGACTACGACCGTTCTTTCGAGAGATAGTCGAGTTATAGTTCTAAGGATTAGACATAAACAATCGAATAGAGACACAAGGGCCAACCGAATGGCGATGTCTTTGCGCTTTCTGGTCCGACGTGTCGA
>OX457041.1:44791048-44812908 GCA_949752735.1 Lumbricus terrestris
CATCTTCTAGACTAGAGCAAGTGAACCCAACAGATGGGGTCTCTCGGGATTTTTTCACGATAATTTGAAATTTGCGTCAAAAAAGGGGCGTTGTTTCCGTGAAATTTAGCGAATAGTACGGTGGTAATTCCGTTGGAAAAGTGTTATATGGTGGTTGGCCGTGAAGACAGGTCAATGGTTGTTGTTTTTGGCGAATTAGGTCGGGAAAATTAGTGCGGGAAATTTCGACGTTTTGCGATATTGAGTTTTGCGAGTTTTGTAAATTTGGTCGAGACAGTTTTGAAGTGAGCTGTCGTGGGTGAATTTTTTGCGCTGTGCGTTGGTCTGCACGTCGAATAGTCGACAGGGCGTAGAGGTAAAATGGCGTCGTTAGAGGAGGAGTTAATTCCTGAATTTGGGGATGTCAGAGACATACCAAGGGACACACTTAGACTGGTGAGTGAGACATATGGTGAGGATGTGGAGGACGTGTCTAGGTCACAGGTGAGGAGAATGGCTATGAAACCATTGTCACCGAAATTGGGTAGTGCAGCTTGGAAACTTAAGGCACAGGCGAAGAAAGAGGAGGCCGAGTTAGAGCGCTTGCACTTAAAAGAGGACAGAGAGTGGGAGAGAGAGAAGGAGCGAATGAGATTCGAGGAGAGGAAAATGCAGATTGAAGCAGAGGAGAATAAATTGAGGATTGAAGCAGAGGAGAATAAATTGAGGATTGCAGCAGAGGAGAATAAATGGAGGATTGAAGCAGAGAGAGAGGAGAATAAATTGAGGATTGAAGCAGAGGAGACGAAAAGGAGATTTGACATGGAGGAGAAACGAATGAATATGGAATTGGAGAAGCAGAGATTAGAAATGGACGGACGGAGAATAGAAGGAGGTGGTGCTGTCGAACGACCAGCGCATGGAAATGAGGATTTGCGTTTTGGGGCAGCTCTGAAATTTGTGCCAAAATTTGATTCGGCCGATATCGAACATTATTTTGCGGCGTTTGAGCAAGCAATGACGTTGCATCAAATTCCGATGGGAAAATGGTCGTCCCTCCTACAGCCACAGTTGTCGGGGAAGGCGGCGAAAGTTTTTGCGGCTTTATCGTTGGAGGAGTGCGTCCAATATGATATTGTGAAGAGTGCGCTATTGACGGCGTACGAACGTATTCCGGAATTTTATCGAAAGAAATTTCGGGGGTTGCGAAAAGAACCGAGGGAAACGTATGCGAATTATGCATTTCGACTGCAGAGTCCTTTTCAGAGATGGATTGAGGGTACAAACTCGTGGGAGGAGTTAGCAAAATTTAAAGAGGTAATTCTCATGGAGCAGTTTGTACAAGCGTTACCTATTGAAGTACACAGGTGGCTGATAGATAAGAGTCCTGATACTGTTGCAAGTGCTGCACGTTTAGCGGATGAATATGCAGTGTTATACAAGCAGGGGCCGATCCATTATTCTGGGGGGTTCCGAAGGGATTTTTTCGACCGTACACGAGGATTCTCATCTGATGAAAGTGAGAAGAAAGATGTATGGGAGCGTCAAGGCGTGGGGTACAAGGATGGTACGCGTCGTGATACAAATTGGGGTCGACGTTCGCCTCAAAGAGGAACGTATGGGTTTAATAAGCCTGTGCGGGAAAATGATGACGTCACTGGTTTTGGGGAACCGGTCACGTGCGCATTTTGTAGAGCGCCAGGTCATACGAAGGCCAGTTGTTGGAAATTAAAACGAAAGGAGGGGACTCAAATGGAAAATTGGAGGGGTGCGAAACCTGTGGGTTTGGTTCAGACTGTTTCGGCGCCTGTTAAACCACAGAGTTTTCCGAAGCCAATTGAATCTGTTGATAAACTGTATGCACCATTTTGTGTGATTGGATGTGTAATTGATGATGAGGGTGCACGAAAGGAGGCGGTATTCTTGAGGGACAGTGGAGCGCTGCAGTCTTTGGTGTCTAATGAATGGTTGAATGAGCATGAGTTTGTACACATGAATGAAACGAGATTACTCAGAGGTATATCTGGTTCTATTGTGGAATGTCCTCTGGTGAAAGTGAATGTTGATTGTGCATTTGTTCAAGGTGAGGTGTTATGCTGTCTAATGAATTCACTTCCAATGGCTGGGGTGCATTGCATTGTGGGTAATGATACAGCGCTGGCAGGACAGGTGTTGGAGGTCGCGGTGACGACTCGTGCACAGGCTAGAGCACATGCAGTGAGACAGAGTGAGAGGGAGACGGCGGTGTGCAGTGAAGCGGCGCCCGAGCAGTCGGAGATAGTGGGTCAAAGTACGGAGTCGGCCGACCAAGAGCGAACGCCAGGTGAAATAATTGACAGACAAGTTGAACGAATGAATTTCGATGAAGGCGACTTATCGAGTTTATTTGCAGCGACAGAATCTGTTGTGACAGAAAGATCGGAGCTATATGTTAGCCGACAGGAATTAATATTGCGCCAGCGCCGGTGTCCTGAATTGAGACCATTGTATGCACAAGTCGACGAGACGGTGTCTGTCGGTGGGCGTGTACAACCGTATGCGTTGGTGGACGAGGTCTTGGTGCGTCGATGGGAGGAGAAGTGTACACCATTAGGAATGGGTGTGGTACAAATAGTTGTGCCTCGTGACTTAAGACAGAAGTTGTTGCATGTGGCCCATGATATACCAGCGGCTGGGCATTTGGGTACTAGAAAGACACTGGATCGGTTGACGAAGCATTTCTGGTGGCCTCATGTGAATCGAGCCGTTCGTGAGTATTGTCGTTCATGTGATGTGTGTCAACGCTTAGGCAAAGGAAACAGAAATTATAGGGCGCCCATGGTCAGTATGCCTGTAATGGAGGAAGTGTTTCAACGCTTGGCAATGGATATCGTAGGCCCATTGAGTGTATGTGAGGGAACGGGGAATAGGTTTATTCTCACGGTCATTGATTTGGCTTCCCATTTTCCATTTGCGTTTCCGTTGAAGAATCATACGGCGCAGGATGTGGCTAAATGTTTGTGTGAAGTTTTTTCGCTTTTCGGATTTCCGAAAGAATTGTTATCTGATTGTGGCTCAGAATTCATGTCTGATTTGATGCAAGTGTTTGTGCATGAATGTGGTATTGTGCAGTTGAAAACTAGTCCTTATAGACCACAAACGAATGGCTCGTGCGAACGCTTTCATCGTACTATGAAAGATATGTTGAAGGCGTTGGCTGAAACATATCCGGGTTCTTGGGATGCAATGTTGCCGTGGATCTTGTTTGCATATAGAGAGGTTCCGGTACAGGGTACTGGCTTTTCTGCTTTTGATTTGATGTATGGCAGAGATGTGCGTGGCATGTTGCAATTGATGAAGGAAGAATGGTTGGCGAAAGATGTTGTACATGAAGTGTCTGGCAAGAACGTGATTGACTATGTTTTACAATTACGTGAACGTATGCGTGTTGGAGCGAAACTTGCTGGTGAAAATGCTGTTGATGCGAAAAGTAAATCGAAGCAACTGTATGATAAGCAGTCACGTGCTGTGTCTTTTGAGGAAGGTGAAAAGGTTTTACTCTTGATTCCGTTGGTGGGTAAACCTTTACAGACCAAATATTGTGGACCGTATGTGGTTGTACGTCGACTTGGTCCGGTCGATTATTTAGTGAGTACCCCGGATCGAAGAAAAACGGAACGGGTGGTACATGTGAATCTGATGAAGCGCTATGTGGATCGTATGGATGTGGTGTATGAGCGACCGAATGAGGAGGTGGTGGCTTCTGTGTTGGTGGTAAATCCGGATGTGAGGATGAATGATGTGACTTTAGAGGATAAGGTCTTACAATGTGAAGTGTCTGCTGAATGTCGTGCGGAATTGCGGGATGTTTTGCATGACTTTGCACATGTGTTTAGTGAAGTACCGGGTAAAACATCTATGGTGTCTCATAGAATTGATTTGGTTGAAGGTGCTCGCCCTGTTCGACAATACCCTTACAGGTTAAATCCTGAGAAAATGGCGAGGGTGGATAAAGAGGTGAATCAGTTGTTGGAAGCGGGGATAATAGAGGAGTCCGAGAGTCCGTGGGCAGCTCCGATTGTCTTGGTGCCTAAGCCAAACGGTACAGATCGTCTTTGTACAGATTTCAGGAAACTGAATGGATTATCTGTTCCGGATCCATTTCCTATGCCACGGGTGGAGGTGTTAATTGATCGAGTGGGTCAGTCACGGTTTATAACAAAGCTGGATATGACTAAAGGTTACTGGCAGATCCCGATGCATCCGGAGTCAGTTCCGTTAACTGCGTTTGTCACCCCGAAAGGGCATTACCAATGGAAATACATGAGTTTTGGCCTGAAGAATGCTCCGGCTTCGTTCTCAAGGTTAATTACGAAAGTGTTGAATGGATTGAATGAGTTTTGTGATGCTTATTTAGACGACATCATCATTTTCAGCTTAGCATGGTCGGATCATTTGGTTCATTTGCGAAAAGTGTTATCTCGAATAGCTGATGCTTGTTTAACTCTGAATCTGGCTAAATGTGTCTTTGCTAATGCGTCTGTGGATTTCTTGGGTCATCACATTGGGATTGACGGAGTTCAGCCAAGATTGAAGAAGGTGGAAGCGGTGTTGAAATTTCCTAGGCCTGCTACTAAAAAACAGGTGCAATCTTTCTTAGGATTAGCGGGATACTATCAGAGGTACTTGCCTCATTTCTCTGATATTACTTTGCCGCTCACGGCTTTGACAAAGAAAGGGATTCCTTTTAGATGGAATGAGGAAGCGGAGGTTGCTGCTCTTGATCTAAAATCTCGTCTGGCTTCTAGACCTATCTTAATACCTCCTGACTTTACTAAACAGTTTTGTGTGGGTGTTGATGCTTCTCAATTCTGTCTGGGAGCGTGCTTGTTTCAGATGAAGGATGGATTGGAACACCCGATCTGCTATTTGAGTCGGAAGCTGCTGCCGCAGGAGATTCGCTATTCGACCATAGAGAAGGAAGCGCTGGCACTGATGGTCGCCTTGCGGGCCTTTAGTGTCTACTTTGGATCCGCAGTCGTCCTGGTGTTCACCGATCATAAACCTTTGCAGTTCATCCATCAGATGGCGAACAAAAATATGAAGCTCTTGCGATGGAGTTTAGAGCTTGAACAGTACAACTTGGACAGTAGACATCGTCCAGGCGAATGGAATGTTCTGCCGGACATTCTGAGTCGTCCATCTGCATAATGTGAGTGGGAGCGGGTGAGGGCACACGTCAATCAGTGTCTCCACTTGGCTCCTCACAGCGGAGTCGTCGGGCGTGCTAGAGATGCTCTCTGGTACGTCTATCCTCGTCGTATGTCAATGGAACATTCTGTCATGAAAAGTCAAACACTGTCCAGAAACAGTTTCAATGGAACATTCTGTCATGAAAAGTCAAACACTGTCCAGAAACAGTTTCAATGGAACGTTCTGTCATAAAAGGAAAGCACGGAATTCTTCGGCAAGGAACTCTTCAGTGTGTCTGTAGTGTAGGGTGGCTTGTGCCGATGACCATTATACATTTTGGTTCATTTTTGATACACCAGTTGGTGTCCAAATTTTTTCTTGTGTTTCAGGTATAGTTTTTTGGACATTTGAACTATTGATGTGTATGTATATATATCGTGATTACGTGTGAACTGATGATTTGGGTTATATGAAGTTTGTGTATTCAGATCATGATTATATCGGACTCTTACGTTATTTATGAGTGCGATGCATTATTTAGTTAAGTCTTGCTGAATTGCTTAGTACGTGTAATGGCTTGTACTGAGTGATTTTGCATTTAGGCGTAGCATTGTTCGTATAGTTCGTCGTCCCCGTTGGACTCCTCATGTTCTGGTGGGGGGGTATGTGAGTGTTAGCTACCTATTACCCCTCTGGGCTTCCTTACTTGGACTCTCCTTGACTATGTGGGAGTTGAGGGAAGGGCAGGGCCTATTTAAAGGGCTACTACTGTAGGGGCTTGCTTCTTGTCGTGGGTCTACTCTGTGGTGTGTGTTCGACTCCTGTTGAGCGTGGCGTGTGGTTCGTGTTCTACGACGTTTGTCTTCTTCGATTGCCGTCCCACCCCGTTGGTGAACTGGCCTACATCCGTCTTCCTTTGGGCTCCGTTAGCCTGGTGTGTCTTCACGTCAGCTCTGTCGAATCAGCTGTATCGGTCGTACTTCATGTCAGCTTTGGGTAACGTTAACCTACTTCTTGTCAGACTGCTCTGTTATTGAATAAATCGATGTTAGTTTACATTACGGACCTGAGTATTACTCATCATCTTCTAGACTAGAGCAAGTGAACCCAACAATATGCATAATAGCAATATATATTTTGGCTTGTATTCATTTATTTTTGTATGAATGTATTATGCATTGTATGTATGTATGCATGTATTATGTAGAATGCATATGAATATTGTGTAATATTAGGATGTATAATAGTCTTACATTTTATGTAAGACTATAATTATATCCTAATATTACACTGGTTAATGAGCAAATTTTAAACCGCTCGGGTTTACGAGAATTTTTCAAAACATATAATAGGCCTAATGTCGAGTTGCTGGCTCGTTGGTGATCAATATTTTAATCTAGGCATTTCGGTGGAGTTCCACCAGGAATGACATAGCCTGCAGAAAAGATCGAGAGCTGTTCTTTACATGTACTTACTCACGTAATATTCACCATCCCAGAAAAATTACATACGTTGATGTGTCAAATTTCCCGGTACAAAGATCGATGTTCTAAAAAAACGTCATCAGATTTTAAAACTCAAAATTTTCAAGCTGCGGGATTTTTATCGGAAATATATACTGCAGAAAGACTGGATAAAAAAAGGTGTCGTCGGTGTGCTTGCCTCAGCATTGGCCGTCCGCCCTAAAACGGCCGTTTCTCGGGCTCCCACAGTCCCAGAAGCCTCAATTCCCTCCCCCTCCCCAAAAAAATCCAGGATAATTGAATTAAACGCTGGTTAGCGACAAGTCGACGGTTCATCTGTTGAAACGGAAATTTCATTACGATCTAATTTTTTTGCTCGTTAATCGCGCATTTGCAGCTAATTGATGCGCTTAGCTGATACGCATTGATCACACACTTCGGGTTTATGCAAGCGTCCTGTGGCCTTGAATTGAATGTGTATATGGGTGTGGTGCGAAGTTGACCGAAGGGCAATTTATAACGCAGCGCTTGCACGTAATTCGAGGCACCGACGCTGTTTAATTGAAAGACCAACGAACTGGTTTATATCCGTTTGATCTGGTCATGATCTGGTCCTCTGTCTTGGCGGGAGTTCAGATAAGGTCGTTCGAAATGCATTTCTAGGAGTGTGCCAATGCAATGGTTTAAGTGCAGTCTCTCGTGCACTGAATTGAATATTTAAATAAAAAATCGTTGAGAGATTCGTTCGAGTAGATAAGTTATTTGTAGATCTCTGTTAACACTGTTTTAGTGAACTTTTTGCTTAACTAATCTAACCAGCTGTGTTTATTTTGTTCGTACATGTATGTAAGCCTGCGTGCATATACAATGTAGGCTATCGACGACTCTCAAGCCGAATCATTCGAATAATTGTTGATTTAATTCGTATGACTTGACAACTTAGTGACTACTCGTACCTGTTATTTTAATTACAACAGATTCGAAGGAAGTGAAAAGAGAGTAATAATATGAAAATAGCATTTCTGCGTAACATAGACTAATGTAAAGTAATGTATAGCGTGATGCAACATATTTCAGTGCAGCAGTTTAACGTCACCTTGGTATTCATTCACTCATTCATTCATTCATCCATTCATTCATTCATTCATTCATTCACTCACTCATTCATTCATTCACTCACTCACTCATTCATTCATTCACTCACTCACTCACTCACTCACTCATTCATCCATCCATCCATCCATTCATTCGGACATTTATATAGCGTTCCTTCTAGAAAAACTACTCAGAGGCGCTCCCGTATTATATAGATTATCGCTATTATACGAGATCGAATCGTCCGACCATGAAATTTGTGACCATTCTATCTTGCTGGTAGGTACTACCAGAGCGGAAGTGCCAGCTGCGCACTCGACTCAAGCGCCGCCGCCAGTCGGACCGGAACCGGAAGCGGAAATGTCACGTGGGCTTGTGCCCGACTTGAGTTCCACTTCCGGCGCTCTGTGGCGCTCTACGTGGTGGTCCTGCTGCTGCCACTCCTCATTCTGACGATGCCTCTTCTCGTTCTGCTGCTCGTCTCCCCGAACAGCCGACTCAAGATCCCATCCATGCTCATCCTCGTCGTTCTCTACAGCGTTCTGCTTCACTTGAGCTGCGCCATCGTTCCGGTCAAGTCGTCGCAGGTGTCCATCATCGGTAGGCTTACCTCGATTCATGATCTACCTGTTACCATGGCTACGGCAGTAGGGTTTAGGGCAATGGTCAACACGCTGGCAGGAAGAGATAAATCTCTCCGCTGAGGTTCACTCAACCTTCCAATCGGTAGATGGCGTCGGTAAAAATAAATAGTAGGCCTAATATGTTGGCTGCAGACAGCTAAATTCGACTCATAATTATGTTGTCATCATCCGTGCTTACTATGAATTGTAATCACTAAGCGGTATGTCAGTAAAGTATTGTGCAGTATGGAAACCATTTTTGGAGGGTGAAGATATAAAAAAAAAACTCAAAATATTTTGTCGTCCATACAGAGTGGAAGAGTCTTGTGGCAAAGCAGCTTGATGCCCAGCTGTTGTCTTATCTATTTGCTCAGCTGCGTTGACTTCCAAAGTTTCAATCCGCCCATTTCATATCAATCCACTTATGTCGGTCTGACAGACTGTCATACTATAGATTACTCATTCAAAACAGTCTGAAACATTATTTCATATCCGGTTGAATTCATTCAAAAGCCTCAATCAGTTATGATATTTTATACTTTATTCATGTCTTCATCTGAAGTTATGATATTTTACTTTATTCATGTCTTCATCTGAAGTTATGATATTTTACTTTATTCATGTCTTCATCTGAAGTTATGATATTTTATACTTTATTCATGTCTTCATCTGAAGTTATGATATTTCCCTTTATTCATGTCTTCATCTGAAGTTATGATATTTTACTTTATTCATGTCTTCATCTGAAGTTATGATATTTCCCTTTATTCTTGTCTTCATCTGAAGTTATGATATTTCACTTTATTCATGTCTTCATCTGAAGTTATGATATTTTACTTTATTCATGTCTTCATCTGAACTTATGACATTTAACATTATTCATGTCTTCAACTAAAGACCTTTACCCCGATCCCATAACTGATATATTGCTCGAGAGAGGTTTTCTGGTGCACTTTATCCGGGTACAATTTGTCCATCGTATATTATTATTATTCAGGATCATTTTCCCGAGACATTTGATCCTGTCACGATACCAACAAATCTTGAGCCTTTTCGTGTCGGTCAATGTTGGTTCAATAACCAATTGTGTTATCTGACTTTTGGATCAGACTCTATTGAACAGCTGCAGGAATTGAAATATCAAATTATTCATGGAATATACTTAGTCTCCGAAAGGCTTTAAATTGATGTGTCTGTCATAATATTACCATACTTTTTATTTTTCTACCATCATAACTCCATGGTTGGCCATTCATTATTATTCATTATTAGCATTTATATAGCGCCCCTTCAAGAAACTACTCAGAGGCGCTCCCAGCCCAGCCACGGCAAAAGAATTATAAATAGGTTTCCGAACATTTGCAATTGAAATTGATAGAATCTACTGTCTTATTTCTGTTACTTATTATTTTCAGGTTATGCTTATTAATTCACCAACAGTTAAAATTGAACGCTTGTTGGAGTAATGCATACAGAAAAAGATTCCTAACAAACATAAATGGGAATCTGTTAAAGACATTCAATTCTACTCTGCATGGGCGGGTAAATCTCGTTCACATAATATATATATATATATATATATATTAGGGTGTCTCTTAGCATAATGGGGAAAAGATTCTTTGGGATTTTTCTTCATCTCACCCTCCCAAGTTGTTAGGTTTATTGAAATAAAATTCTACAAAAAATTTCATTAAAATCTGATAAAATTTAGAGGTCGCCCCCGAGCCTCAAAGTTTTGCATGTAATAGGCCTGCTTCGACAATGTGAAATCATGTAGTCTAATGTCGCATAATAATTAATCATCATTTCTAGTGCTAGTCAATTTGGCTTGTTTATATAACAGACATGTATGTAGGTGCACTTGATATAGGGCCCCTTCAAGATTACTACTCAGAAGCACTCCCGACTGCTAGAGGTCGCCCCAGAGCCTCAAAGTTTTGCATGTAATAAGCCTATACTTCAACAATGGGAAATCATGTAGTCTAATGTCGCATAATAATTAATCATCATTTCTAGTGCTAATCAATTTGGCTTGTTTATATAACAGACATGTGTGTAGGTGCACTTGATATAGGGCCCCTTCAAGATTACTACTCAGAAGCACTCCCGACTACAGTTCGGACACCGGACGCCGAAGCGCATGCGATATATGCATGAGCAATTGTTGGGGACTTGCTCAAGGTCACTCCATATGGGGCGGCCTGAGGTGGATTCGAAACTGCAAACCCCCCCGGCTGCAAGGCAATGAACCACCACTACACCCCACATGTCTACTTTCTATATGTATATTTATGTTAAAATTAAAGAATAGTAGTACACTGCTACATGCAGGATCAATTGCCAGAGACAACTTGAAGGAGGAATTTTTTGCTCTTCCGGTCGGTCAACTCTTTTATGGAATTCGTGAATTAAACCACTCCTATTTCAGCCCTGTCATTGATGTCTGTCAACCCGTTCAATGGGTCCAAGTCAAGGGAAATCCGTGGAAGAACATGTATATATGGAAATAACCGTTTTCTTATCCAGCACTGTTCCAGGCTCTTAGTACTCAAAAATGCTGTGGATTTCATTGCTGGTCTCTTTGGTGCAAGATCCGTGGCTGGGTGGGTCTTCCATGGTGGCTAAGATCAGTTTCTTCATTTCCGGAATCAAGAAGTTCCTCAGAAAGGTACCATTGATGCTGTCCAACCTTTTTGCATGTGACATTGGAAATTGCTTCAGTTTGCATTTTGGGGTTCGGTCATGAGTCAAAAGTCTTTCAGAGGTGCTTCAACCCTGACTTGAATAGTAACCCAGGTCTTTAGGTGGAAGACAAACTGCAAAGTTGCTATCTTGCACTCCAGCACTTGATATGAGAATTTGAAGATGGCCAATATGCCATGTGGAAGTTGGATCTTCCTTTGCGAAGTCAAAGAGACAGGTCAACAAAGATCATCATAACCTTTGCTGTTCTCTGGGGAGCTGTCAGTTCTGCGAGCTCATACTTTTATTAGAAGCGTTGAGCCTTTCCGATTGTGGGTCCCTGCATCTGGAATGGCCTCCCAGTAGACTTGTGATTGATGGCCGGGTAAATCTCGTCTGATTTTTATAAGTCGCTCAAATCTCATTTTGTCAGCTGTTGCTGTGCTGAGAGCGCCTATATGTAGGTCTCTTGAAAAGGCGCTATATAAATTATCGGAATGAATCAAAGTGAATAGAAGGTGTTAGCCTGCTTCACTCCTAGTATAGATTGAAATTAGCCAATTAATAAGGCAATCTAGGACTTCTTTAACAATGCGAACTATGTAGCCTAATTTTAAACAATGGGGCTACATGTCTAAAACTTTGACATCAAAGGGCGACCTCTAAATATTTTCCGATTTCGATCAAATTTTTTTATAAATTTTTTCTCCATCAACCTCACGACTTGAAGGGGTGAGAGATTAAAATTTTGAACTTTCAGTTTTAAGAGACACCCTAATATATATATATATTATAATTATATATATACACTGTGACACCTGCGAAACCTGAAATCCTTTGATAGATTGTTGTATAATTCAGGTCATGGAAACAGTGTCCTCAGTATTTGCGATAAACAATGATAATTAATAATTATATCAACGATATTGAACGTGCACCAAATTGTGAAGAGCATGGTATTGATACATCTACGTTAGATGACAGCGATGTCGTCAGATATTGATATTCTCATGTATTTCAGTTTTACATCGAGCTGTGCGCAGTGCCTAAAGTGTGGAAAAATAAGTGCCTGGACGCCCCTTACCTCTCCAAAAAAGTGCCTAGACGCCCTTACTTTTCCAGTGGTGCGCTGACAAAACGGCGCAGGACAAAACGGCGCGGTAACAAAACGTCGCGGTAACAAAACGGCGCCGACATAACGGCGCAAACTGAACTAAAATAAACAATGGTTTTAAGTGGTTTGATAGCAGAATCAGCAAAAATATATTCTAAATATCAATCCAACTTCCATTTAAATTACTATTATTTTTCATCAATCCAGTTCCAATTTAAGCCAGAATATTTTCTTCAATCCAGCTTCCATTTAAGCAAGAATATTTTCTTCAATCCAGCTTCCATTTAAGCAAGAATATTTTCTTCACTCCAGCTTCAGTGGCGGCGCTAGGGGGGGCTGGGGGGCTAAGCCCCCCTACAAGAGCAAGAGGCTCAGCCCCCCCTAAAAAAATGACCATCTGAATTATTTTACATTGAAATATCCACGATTTTGGTCGATGACTAAAAAAAAAAAAGGTCGTCAGAAATTTTGGCGGCGAACATAGAAAATTTTCATGAGATTTTGGTCGATGACTAAAAAAAAAAAAAAGGTCGTCAGAAATTTTGGCGGCGAAAATGGAAAATTTGGCCGCGGGCTTCAGCCCCTCCAAAACTGAAATCCTGGCACCGGCACTGTCCAGCTTCCATTTAAACAAGAATATTTTCTTCAATCCTGCTTCCATTTAAGCAAGACTATTTTCTGCAATCCAGCTTCCATTTATGCAAGAATATTTTCTTCACTCCAGCTTCCATTTAAGCAAGAATATTTTCTTCAATCCAGCTTCCATTTAAGCAAGAATGTTTTCTTCAATCCAGCTTCCAGTTAAGCAAGAATATTTTCTTCAATCCAGCTTCCATTTAAGCAAGACTGTTTTCATTCATCCAGCTCCATTTAAGCAAGATTATTTTCTGCAATCCAGCTTCAATTTAAGCGAATTTTTTTCATCAATCCAGATTCTATTTAAGGAAAAATGATTTTGTATCAATCCGACTTCTATTTTAAACGCACAGATTTATTCTGACTTGGGTGTGCCCCTACTTGCCGGAATCCGGAACGATATCTCATAATCTTGAATTCGTATAGTGAGTTTGCTCTTGAATAAGCAAACAATCACTAGACGGGTATCATAATCATTGTACTGCGTCGTATTGTCGGCGCCGTTTTGTCGGGGTAGCCTACTTTGAATTGCGCCGTTCTGTCGGCGCCGTTTTGTCGGCGCCGTTATGTCGGCGCCGTTTTGTCCTGCGCCGTTTTGTTACGACGCCCTTTCCAGTCTGTGCTCGCCAATAAGTGACTGGGCGTCGTTGAGATTTTAAAACAAGTGCATGGACGCCGTCCATGACCGTCCAGGCACACTTTAAGCCCTATATGTACGGAAATTTCTTTTTTTTGTACTTTCATGGTGAATAACGTAATAAATAAACGTATAAACTGTAACCTGGAGTAACGTTATATACGTATCATTTTGTAACTTATTGCATTGCATGATAACATTATTGTTATAGCGCATATCTTGAGTAAACCTCATAAATTGTTTATTTTTTCCTACAATACGTTCTCCTCCTCCTTCTCTGTTCAGCTCTCTATCCACTCAGTCTGATGGTCATTTCCGTGTCTTCCGCCTGCGTCAGCATCGTCTGCACAAGATCGCCGCGAGACGGCGCCACCGACCGGAAGTCGCTCGTCGCGTTCTGCTGCGGTCGCCATCGTCGATCAGAGACACGTCACCTCCGGCACGGCAGCTGCGATTCTTTCGACGAGCCCGACAGAGGAGTGCGCCACAAGACTTCCGCTTCGGACCCCGCCGCCGCCGCCGCCGCCTCCGCCGTGAAAACCGGAAACGCACGCCGTGGACGCCGGCACCAGAGGTCGCTGTCAAGGTCATCGCTTCCCGCTCCCAAATCGTCGATTCCGACTCCGGTTTTCGACGGAACGAACGAGGTGACGTACACGTCCGACAAGATCCGGGAACAGTGGGGCGTCACGGAGACGTCGATCGACGCCCCGTGGGCGACGGGTGGGACCCTGCTCGGGGACCGGACGCCCACCGATGAGATTCACACGAACGAGGAGACTGCAACGCTCAAGAGTCAGACGCCGCTGCAGCAAAGGACTACTACTGTACCTGGCGCCACCTTTCGAACGGGATCGTCGCTCGAGAAAACCGTCGACGTGGCCTTCTTCGTCGTTGCCGTCGCCCTATTGGTCGCCTATGCTGTCGTCATCGTCTTCGCCTCGTTCTGAAAACGAGACTCGTCGTCATCGTCGTGCTGCAGAAGATAATCATATCGTCGTTCGGATTGGCTGCCTATAATTGCGTCATTTCTACCTGCCTCCATCCTGTCCCCTAGAGGGGGCTCTCTCTCTGACTGTTCTTATTTTGAGTGTCTTCTATTCGTAATTATTCGTCATGTATCACCAAAAACGTGCTTTATTCGTTACTATAGATAAGAAAATGATTCGCGCCATACCGGTTGCGTTGCGAGGTAAGCTAAGGGTCGTCGTGAGGGATGGGTGGGGGGATTGACCAGGGCCGGGAGACATTTAGGGGTCAGGCCACGTAGGATACCCTTTTAAAACATAATATTACAGAGAATTAACTGCAATCAATTCAGGCCTCAAGAGAGGCACTACCCCGTAAAATTCCATGTATGGTGATGGAACATGTAAGTAGTGGGGTAAGGGCCGATTCTGGCGCAGTCATTAACAACCCACTGCTCATGCATTTTGTGGAGCGTATCAATGTGGTCGATGTGGAATAATTCATGTAGCGCCAGAGAATTTGGGGAGAAAAATCAATTTTAGACAAAGAACAACAAAATTGCGATGCAATTGTATACATAGTAATACGAGCTTTCAACATTACTAGACGACCAGAAGCATAAGCCATGAGGTGATGTACATGCATCTTATTTGCTAAATGTCATAAGGATCCCTTCAAAGTGAATCGAAGTGCGGATAATACATGATTGACACAAGATATGATGCATATAATTATGAGGTAACCTATGTTATAAGTGGCTATAAATTATTCTTTTGTGACACCTCAGGCTGCATCGCTAATAAAATGGGTCGCCACGTGTTTTTACGACAAGATAATTATGATCATTCCATCGATAATACACATAGACCTACACATATTATACACATATTACACACATATTATACATATATTATATACATATTATATACATATTATATACATATTATACACATATTATATACATACACGTTTTGTATTTTACTCGAGTCGTTCCATGGCTTCCTCCCGAGAGTGGTCGACGACGGAGTATTAATAGGGAGAGAGAAGGCGTCCTTACATTTGAAAGCACATTTCTCAGACAGGGAAAAGGATTGAAAAACAACTGAACTGAGTCATTTGTTATATCATCATCATATACGATCATCATCATTGCCATCATCATCATCATCATCATCATCATCATCATCATCATCATCATCATCATCATCATCATCATCATCATCATCATCATCATCATCACCACCACCACCACCACCACCACCATCACCATCACCACCACCACCACCACCACCATCATCATCACCATCGCCATCATCATCATCATCATCATCATCATCATCATCATCGTCATCATCATCATCATCGCCACCACCACCACCACCATCACCATCATCGTTATCATCATCGTCGTCGTCGTCGTCATCATCATCATCTCATTATTACTATTATCAACATCATTATCATCACCGCCGCCGTCGTCGTCATAATATCACAATCATCATAGTCATCACCATCACCAATATCATTATAGAAAAATTGCATGCAGTCCCTAAAACTTGTCTGAAAGTCAGCCTCGGATAATAAGCTGTTAGTGACATCATTTTCATATATCCTCACAGCATACGCGAACAGGTGGTTAAGTCCTCTCCTCGTCATGGGTTCTATCGTCTACTCACCGACAGCGTTCGATCTCTGTGTACTCATCACGGCTGAGATGGCTGGGCTGCAGATGGGGCGAAAATCTTGAAACAAACTTCTGTCATGACAAAAAAAATTAAAGCTCACTCAATGAGATTTTCCAAAGGAAACGACGGTTGACTTAATAATTGTCCAATTTGCTGGTTAATAAAATATTGAAAGAAATGGGTCGTTCTTTTGAAGAACGATAAAAACCAAAGTGCATGAATAGATGATAAAATGGAGAAATCGCAGGTGAAATAAGAAAGAAAGCAATTAATAAGGACGGGTAGGCCGCTTAACATTGCCTATCTATTGCATAGTTGTAGGCCTATCTGTAATATTACAGCAGATTTATACATTGATACGTCATACATGTACATTGTACAATACCTGCTGTACACCAACACGCATCTACATATTTAGGCTGTTATAATTATTATCGGAATGAACAAAACAATCACAAACCCAGTTCATTTGTAAAAAATAGCCCCACATTTTTGCCATGTGTATATGGTGCGCCTGTGCATTTGTGTGTGTCTGTGTGTGTGTGTGTGTGTGTGTGTGTTTGTGTGTTCACATCGGTTACAACAGCTCAATCAATTAACTCAGAGCAGGGCTAATAAGCAGGGCTCTATTAGCCCCACTTTTTGTCCCCTGGTTTAAAGAAAGATCATCTAGTTTCATCTCTTTCCTACACCGAGATATTTTCTCTATTAACGGCGGCGCTGGTGGACATCCTTGCAGCAAAAACGCAGAGCATTGATCACAAGAGGATAGCAGAACGAACAACGATGAAATATTCAGGCGCCTCTGGCGGCAGTAAACCATGCGACGACCGGTAGGCGGCGTGTTGTGATTTTCTAATGGATATTTCATTAGTTGACGTTTCGCCCGCGTCGTTGACGATGCGGCCATTGATAGATGGCGCCCGTGATCGACTGTGCTGGGCTAATGGACAATCGCATTGGATTTGGTAATATAATTGACGTGTTTTTTCCGGACTTTATGTGGCGCCGTTATAAGTCACGTCGTGTTCACTTTGTAGAATGTCGCTTTATGCAGTTTAGCGAAGCGTAGGATTGATAGGATACTGTGTGGGTGGAATGTAGGCTATGGCGTATATATATATATATAATAGCCTATAGGTAATGGTTTAAAAAGGTGATTGCAGAGCGTGGGAAGCAGAATATTGTAAGGCTGCTATAGGGTGAATTGGTGTGGCGTTGTTTTGAAGAATGTTGTAGGCTATATTATAATTATATGACCATCTATAAAGCCCTTCTTTCAGCGTAAACCTTTCAGAAGCAATGCGTTCTACCAGAAGGAAAATTGCAGGATTTGAGGCAAGAGAAAGTCGAGAACATACTACGAGAGAGAGAGAGAGAGAGAGAGAGAGAGAGAGAGAGAGAGAGAGAGAGAGAGAGAGAGAGAGAGAGAGAGAGAGAGAGAGAGAGAGAGAGAGAGAGAGAGAGAGAGAGAGGGCGAAGCGAACTAATGGTGGAAGCCCATTCCATATAGAGGGTCCTATTCAGGAAAAGCGTCTAGATTGAACCAAGGCATTCCTTACGCGGGGAACGAAGCAGTCAAGCCAATCAGGTGATCTAAGAGGACGCCGAGAACTGACAGAGAGTGGACGAAGTATGAGATCACAAAGATATGACAAGACGTTTACATGTGCTTTGGAACAAGATCAAATTCGGACTCAACTATCAACAAAAGAACTTGGGGATTGTATACTGGCAGAGTGAAGGGGCCAGTGAAGTTGTTCAATCGTGAATTTAGATATGTGGGAGAGTTGAGAAAGACGGTGTGTACTGTATAGGCTAATCAGACTATCAGTCGATAGCGGCAGCGTTGGGCACAGACTGTATAGTGGATGAAACATTAGAAAGGCCAACGAGTAGGAAATTACAGATAAATGCACGAACAACTGCGGTAAAGGTCGAAGATATGAAACATATAATCTGCGAGTAGATATGATACGCCTTAGTCGGAAGTAAGACGAGCGAGTAGGCCTAAACATGGAAATGTGCTCAGCAAAAGTAATAAAACTATCTAGTGTAACATCCTAATCTCGGACACTAGACTAAAAGGTAAAGCAAAGTAAGTGATGTATGGTCATGCTTTTGGAGCTGCTCGGAGTGCCAAACGAAATCAACTGAATCTGGAAGAGTTTAGGGAAAGTCGATAAGTAGACATCCAATGATGAAGATCTTGAGAGCCTCAATATGACTAGCCGGATGGAATTGAGCAGAAGGGGCCCCATGCACATACATGTAAGCTTAGACTGACACGTGCGCGTAGGGCCTTCTTGTGGCGCCCTCTTGCGAATGCATGCACTGTGGCAATGCGATATTGGTAACCCCTTCCTCAGGTACCGAGTTCAAATCGGGATCTATGGTGCTGGGACGAAAGCAAGTCAACTATCCCTGAGGCGTTCTATAACTCGAATCCTCTTGAATTCCATTCGAGACGAATGCCCTTCATCAACTACTTTGGAATTACCAGAGTTTCTGCCAGGTGCATGGTTTCGTGGTTGGTCACGGCGTCCCGTGGGAGCGCAACAGCACAATCCTAGGAGTGCTCATTTTAGTCTGAATGATGACTGAATCCCATTCACATGTTTGATCCTAAGTCTGAAATTAAAGAGGCTCTCCCTGGCGCTCCATCATTCTTCTCATATCTAGTTCTAATTCTTTCTGTTGCCTATCTGTACTATCAAAACTATCAGCTAGGTTACTAAATCGGACATCTTGGCGCTCCATTAGGCTAATTCCGCTACTTGTGAATATTGTCGTTCGACAGTGTGAGTGAATTATAGATCAGTTAAACTGATCAACATCACTCCTCCGTGAGCTTGAAGACAAGCTACCATTTCCGCTAATTTAACTCATAGTTTTTCATTTATATTTTTTAAATTTGACTCATACATTGTGTTTCGTGTCTATGGTTTAAGAGTTTACTTGAGTTTACATTCAATTTCTATAATTAATGAAAACACAAACACGGACACAATAACATAAGTATAGCTGAATTACAACACGTCCTTTCCCTAGTCTATACTGTTACGATTCGAAATTCTATTGAGAGTTTCAAATTGAATGTTTAGCTAACCGCCAATTACGAATTTATAATAATTTATGATAATTTATGATAATGTGTGATATATTTTAATAATTTATGATAATTTCGGGACGATCGTCAATTAGATCTATTATACTCGTGAGTCGTCACATGATTTCAATTCGATAATTTCTTTACGTCATACTAGTTTTTAAGCAAACACATGATATTTATCTGTAGATTTCTCAAGATAATAAAGCGAGGAATGCTCCCTGAAATTCTTAGAGATAATTCGGTAGTTAGAAATTCTGTCCAATTCCGTCCTCAAATTTCCAACTCCAAATTGAGAAAATTCCGTGGCAATGAGATATTTTAGCACGGGCCAATTTCTTGTTTCTACTTGCAAATGTAGCTAGCGACGACAAAAGCTAATCCAAACTAGTCTCGCCTGACCCAATCTGAAGACCTGTGTAGCATGCGCCATTATCATACTGTGCGTGACACCAATCAAGACATCAATAAGGCATAAGCTATCAATCAATCAATTGATCAAGGTATAAGAATTCAATCAAGGTATCCATGAAGGCATAGTTATCAATGAATGAATGGATCAAGGTATAAGACTTCAATCAAGGTATCCATAAACGTATAGGATATCAATCAATCAATGGATCAAGATATAAGACTTCAATCAAGGCACACATAAAGTCGCAAAACATCTATCAAGACACAAACATCAATGAAGAGATTCAAGACACACGACACCAATCAAGCCATGGATAAAGGCACAGAAAACCACTTAGTTGGTGCGTTTTGATAGCAATCAAAGCGTGAAACATCAGTCAATGCTTCACATAGGCCTATGGCATACGGCATCGTTCAAGGCATTTGGCATCAGTCAGTCAGAGCTCAACACAGCGTCTGTTAGGACCGTCATTCCAAAGGGAACTACGAACCCTGTCGCTTCAAGTGAGAGTAGCCCACAAATCAGGAATTCTAGTCCGTTGACATCGAAATGCATTTGGTAAGACTAGAGTCACTATCAACAGCATGATGCATACTACGAATGGCAGGATTAAATATAGATAATTATGTTATAAATATACTTTAATCGACATTTTCAGACTCACCGTTGAAGTGCAGGTGAAATATATTTCCATAACAATGACCTATGATGATTGGGCGTTTGCAGCTCGCAAAAACAGAAGCATCTATTATGCTTGTAGACAAGAATGCGTCTAGACGCACCGCAATTGAATTTGCTTCAAATCAAATTACATTGCATCGCTGTAGCCTACTATAACAACGTAACTTAAACTTCCACAGCATTTAATCGCGTGACATTACATCGCATTACATCACATAAAGCTTCCTCATTCATTTGGTTTGGTTCTTTCCTTACTCGGTGCGTTTTTCCAGTTGCAGACTGCGTGGTCAACGGTCCGCTGATTAAACCGGAAATGGCGTGAGCGACATTTGCGTTGCGTTCGGTTGCGTTCGATAGGTTGCGCTTCAGTAAATATTAGGGCACGTCAGCGACACTTAAGATCAGATTATCATCGTGGCCAGGTCCTGAGAGAAGCACAAAACATCTGATAAAGGATGACCAAGTATACGCTGTGACCAACCAAAGGTCTTAAGTATACTGTTATTAGTGTGACATCCTTGTACCTGCATGCCTCCACCATTATTACTTCTACCATAATTATCACTTTTTTAGCTACAGTAAGTACATTGAAAGTGCAATTTTTGTGGAAAGACGACAATATGGTAAGAGAGAGAGAGAGAGACAGAGACAGAGAGAGGGAGAGACAGTGACAGAGACAGAGAGAGAGAAAGAGAGAGAGAGACACACACAGAGAGAGACAGAGACAGAGACAGAGAGAGGGAGAGGGAGAAACAGAGACAGAGAGAGAGAAAGAGAGGAGAGAGACAGAGACAGAGAGAGACAGAGACAGAGAGAGATAGCGAGAGAAAGAGAGAGAGGACTGATGGTCACCCGCTCTCATACGCCGAGGATGGGAAAATGGAGTCGCTAACACTTCGCACCCGTGATTAATATACCCATTATTAGTGTTTAATTATAATTAATAATTATATAAGTGTATATTCATTTATATTATGAGCGTGAACGAACACCTCAATGTGACAGATTACGTCTGGCCACTGATAATCGTTGCAGTTATGAGTCCGCGAGAATCCGAGCGACAGTCGAGTCTGGTGCTGTTAGACATGAATTAAAGAGCCACACCACACGGCAGCCAACACACATGCCGCTCGACAGGCAGGGTATACGAGGCCCTTGTCGAAACGGACGCCCTCGAGTGGACTGTGTTGACTGTGTTGACTGTGTTGACGTTACCATGTTGACCAGAGAGATGACCAATGTTAGGCGGATCAACCAGCGTTGACCGGGCTCGACAACTACGATAGATGCTGCAGAATCAGAAGTCACGGCTTAAGGACGCTGATGTCTGTCTTACCCGAATACTTCGTTGCGTGTAGATAGGATTTTCGGAGTTAAACACAGTGTCTTGTGAACGTGCACAGTGGATATCACATACTGTGACTTAAAGCGGGAATAAAATTTCGTTTGTCGTATATAAGTGTAGCGGAATAGCCTAATGGAGATGCGCATACAACACTGGTGAGCACAGCGATGTGAGGAGCGTCTGGTGGTCATATATATATGATTATATATATGTTTATATATATATATATATGTGTGTGTGTGTGTGTGTGTGTGT
>OX457041.1:44813108-44830608 GCA_949752735.1 Lumbricus terrestris
TTATATATATATGTGTGTGTGTTTCCAATGACTTTACCTTCAACCTTGGAAACCCCTTCCGTCGCTAACCAATTGTGGCACTTAAACGCATGTTAAAATCTTTCTCGCGTAACCTCTCCAGAGTTACGTCTACACAGCAAGCAGTTTTACCTTTGCCATGATTTTTCCGTGTTACCCCTTCAGTGCAATCGTTTCAGTGCAACTTTTTCCGTGTTACCTTTCCCGTTTTACCTGTATCGTTTAACCTGTGCTGTGTTAAATGCACCTTTAACGTATTTCTTCACCGATCGTTCAACTGAAGAACCGGCTAAAATGTGACTGAACTTCAACGAATAGTAAAAGCTGATTAGATTCAATGGATCGGGAAAGAACATTGAATCTAACGCACGTCCTGTCCTGCAAAGACTTGTCGAAGAACTTCCTCTGCGAAGCAGGTGGTTGTGTAGATAAGTCAGAGGTGTGCAACGGACTGGAAGACTGCAACGATGGAAGTGACGAGAGATCCGACTATGCACATTGTCAAGGTCAGTCAACTGGAAAGCTTATTATAGGACACTGTGCACTGCATGCAGGAGCTTAATTTTAGACGAAATATTTGAGTATTTGCTATTTGTATATCGTATCACGCTCACTAAAATTAGTATTACCACCGCCACCACCACCATATGCACCACCACCACCACCACCACCACCACTTTCAGATTGGATTCATTACCAGGGGGCGCTTCCTTCCTTCTGCAGCCACAATAGGAACTTTAACAACGGCACTTTAATATCCTCGTCACTTAAGACAATGTCAATTGCAGGCGGAATATGTTCTCCGCTAAGTTCACCATAATTTATTATAATGAGATATTATTCAGTTATCAATTAGATTTGAGGTCACCAGAAATAAATAAATAAATAAATAAAATTGTTAATAAACGAACTGTTGCACTTTTTCCTTCTTCTCGCTGCTCTAATTGCAACTCGGCAAGTTCTGTTTTGTCCCAATCGCAACACATGCAGCATCATCAATTCGCTTTCCTGTTAGCGCGACTTTCAACAGAGAATAGAACAATTCTACAATTTCCGCCACTGTTATAACCGAGATCCCGACCCAGAGATTCAAAGATCCGCCGAGATTTGAGGCCAACGTATCCCAGGTTATAGCCGGGATGTCCTTTACAAGCTGCGTGCAATTCTCCCCCATTTTAGCGTTTATTCTGATAAAATTACGCTCAATCAGTTTCAAATCCTGCAGCTCGTCCAAGAGCTCTTCAACGGATCTCCCATCAGTGCTGTTCCCTATCTTCTCATAGACAGCAAACTTCTTGTTGTAGCGATTATCGTTACGAATGTAGGCATTATAAAATCCGAGCTGATAGAAAATGTCCGGCCAGTAAGCCGACGAGCTGCTACACTCGTAGATAGTTTCAACGCAACTAATAGGACAGTCGCACAGGTTTTCGTTGGGGACGAAGAACCACGTGCAATTCAGAACGCTCCAGAACTTATCAGTGAGTTTGTCGTTGACGACGTACTTGGGCGACTCTTCAAGATACTTTGTGATGTTTTGGCAGAACATGTAGTCGCCCATCTTCAGTTCAACATCCGTGAAGTACTCGTAGGCGTCGAGACAACCGCATGCGTCTACGTACTGTCGTTGTCTGCATAGACTGATGCAAGTTGCACGGCTGTAAGGAGGCGAATTGTCTTCATCGGGGTAGATTCGCGTCCTGTCGCTGCACGCTCCGTATGGAAAAGGTAACCTGGAGAAGTTCCTCTGACTGACATCAATGACGACTTCCACTCCAGGTGGGACGTAAATTGCGGTCGTTGGATCTGGCTTCGTTCCCCTGGGATGCAAGATGACCTTGACGCCTGCGGACAGCGACACGCGAATCCAGCTATAGTAGAGGTCAACTGCGCGTGGAAAGAAGCGATTTAGAAAGAGAATGACGTCAATGGCTGCAGTGTCGCTCTTTGGTCTTAGAGTCTTGCACAGCTGAAGGGGACTGCCGAGAACAGTGGTGGCGTTCATCTTCTGCGATGTGAATAGATCCCAGCCGTACTCCCTGGCACTCACGACGAATTCATCCATGCCAGTCGGTCGCGATTCGGCGATCTCTAGGAGAGGTAGATTAAAGCCAAACGTCAGCAACATCCGAAAGTAATTCCACATCCTGGAATTACCTTTCAGTTCCTCGGGGGCTTGATTCTCCACGAGTTGAACTTTCTCCAGGTAGGCATCGTACAGCTGGGTGAAGTTCTCCATGTCCAGAACTGGGAAGAGGTTGCAGATTGTCATGTCCGGAACAATCGGACGATCCTGAGAGACTAGCGTGTTTCTGATGGCACCGTAGCGACTGTAGTTCATGGCAACGGTTGCAACTTGGAAGAGCATCAGACCGAAGCATGCCAGGAGAGCCAGCAACCAACAGATTCGCACAACTCGGCTCTCAGCCTTCATGGTACGACAGACTCCCTTCATGCTTGTGCTCTCGCCGAACTTACGCAGCTCCTTTCGAATTATCTCCAACATTTTCGTTAATCGCTTCAGCCAGTCTATATATTTCAACGAGAGAAAACTGTCCTGACGAATCTTATACTTGAGCGAATTTAATGTTCCATCTGTTATGAAAAAACCCGTTGCTACGACATCATAGACAATGCTTTTCCTTACTTCTACGGCCAACCTCCAGTGTGTATAGCCAGCAGAGATAATAAAGATTGGGAGCCTGCAAGCCCAAATTAAGTATACGACTGGCCCATAAGTACGCGCCAACGTCGGCTTATAACTGTGTTATGGAATTGCTTTGTGGCATAGTTATTACCGAGTAAATGTTTCAACCCGGTCCGGTTACGGCTTTCGTCGACCGGATGCAACTGACGTATAGTTCTAAATAATTTTGGTAAATGTTTCGATCGTCGACCTAGTAATCTTCTTTACGACTTGATGGCCTTTTATGACGACAATACTTGGAAGTATCGGGCACGGTATACATGTATAGTCGACGGTTGACATATATATCCTACTAAAGCACGTAGACCTATAATGCGAAACATGGCGCTCACTGGCGACAAGGCAATCAACTAATTATTTTCCAGATGACCGATTACCTCGGAAAAGCGTTGATTTGGGATCTGACAACAAAATAAATAAATCCTCACAGTCATTAGCAGGCGACAAAAGCGCCGGTTCTTATTGATGATGCCTGCGCGTGGGTGTGTTTGTATACGACTGAGCTCTTTCAGCTGTCATAGATGTTCTGCGCATAAAAATGTAGGGCAACAACCAATAGAAAATGAGATTTTGTATGCAAGCGCTCAGATGAGTGTCCTATAGTGTATCTATTCTCTTCTGATGCTAAGTTAGTAAAGATTTGCCTAAACTAAATAATACTCAAGTTAGGTATCACTCATCTGTGTGTAATATCTGTGTATAGCTGATTTCTCTTCATGATTATAAACTCCCTCTACTGTGAAGAAGGTGAGAATGTACTCGATTTCCTAGATATAGAGTATCAATTAATAGTATGAAGCAAAATCCCTTCAAACTTTTCATGAGACAGGAACGGTATAGGAATATTAAAATAGAACAAAATAAACACTGCAAACACCATATTAAAATAGAACAAAATAAACACTGCAAACACCACCAGAAAGGACAACAACAATAACAACAACAATATGAAAACACCTACAGTATAACTTACCGATTTGTATAAGCTTAGATTAGTTAAAGTTGCAATAAAATAGCAAAACTATCAAAGACTAATAATAGGCCTAGGCCTAATGTCTTTGAGAAAGACGAATATAAATGAAACAGCTTAGAACACTTAATCGATTTTTCTAAACACACAACACGAGTGCAAAGACTGTGGCGCAACATGGAGTCAAAATATTCCGATTTTCGAAGCTTCCGTATTTATAATTAACGTCTTCTACATGATTATAGTTAGAAGTCGTGATACGCTTGAGACTCCGAGACAGCGCTGAAGACCTGATGTTCAGTTACTATCTCGTTCGCGGACGATTGGCGTCTTTAGCAAAGCTATAATACTTGGTTAGTGGGTTACGTCGGTTCACTGAGCGACGTACATCTCTATTTGCCAGCGTGCTGAAAAACTAGCAACAAAACATAGTGATCGTTATCAAACACTTGTCTCAATTTAAATCTTTGTAACCAGGAAATTATGAAGTTATTCTCCAATGGAACTGGACGAATTGATTGTTTATTAAACCATCGTAAGGTCATCCCAAGCTAGGCTGTATGATGCTGTGGAATAAACATTCCGGATACAGAAATATTTCGGCACAAATTAGTTCCATAGTTGATTAAACAAGTTGTAAATTCTAAAAACAATTCGACCAAACAACTAGAAAAAAGGTCGTCAGAATTTTTGGAGATCCACAAAAATTCCCGAACAGGGCCCCACATTTCTTGATCCGGCCCTGCAGCAGGACAACCTGGAAAAGCGTTGTTTTTATATCTCACAGGAAAAACAACAAAGCTTCAGAGTCATTAGCTGTTGAGAAAAGCGCCAGTTCTTGTTAATGATAATTATTGACTACGGGTGTGTGTGTGTGCGTATGCCATTTGTAATGCCGCGTTTTCATCACTCTTTCAGCTTCGATGTGTATGAATGTTCTCGTGTTTGAGTATTATAAGCGGCGGAGAAATGAGCATTGTGCATCCCATTATCCTTAAACAAGGAGCAAATCAATGGCTTTGCGAGGTTCACCGGTCTGGCTTAGCGCATGGTATAGGCTACTTTGAATCCTTTGATTGCATCCAGATCGAAAGAATTATTTTTCAGTCAGCTTGCTGATTCGTTGTTTAAATCCATCTGCTTAGATAATTATAACTGATTGCACCTATCTATGAGTCACGTATGCATACTGTAGGGGTCTGATGAGGAAACATGCATCCCATATCGGTCCCGTATGGTCGTGCTGGCAATATTTTGAAGACCACACAGCTCCTTCTTGAATGTAATGAAGACACAGTAGACTATTAGCCAGTAGACAAGTCAGTAATTTTACGTCTCAGTTATATGATTGTGTACACGTTTATTGCTATCTTTATTAACGAGTATAACAGTATAGGCCTACGTCCGAACTCTTTTCTTTCCCGTTGCTATCTTCATCGGCAAATAGACCAATTCTGATTATAATCTCAGATTGCCTGAACCTGATTTTTACCCATTGCTATCTTTACCAGCGACCAGATCAACTCGATAATCTCGGCCGCAGTCAGAACTGATATCCCGAGCCAGAGATTCAGAGATCCGCCGAAATTCGAAGCCATCGTATCCCAGGTTATGGACTTCACATCTTTCGTCAAATGGACGCGTTTTCCCTGCATCACTACCGACACCTGGATGAAGTTCTTTTCGAGCAACTTCAGTCTCTCTAGTTCATCAATGGCTTCCACATCGTTGATGCGTAGCTCAGTTGAGGCGTTCCACAGTTTCTCGTAGACTGTAAACGTCTCTCTGTAGCGCTTGTCGTCTCGAATAAATGCTTCGTAAAATGCCAGCTGGTAATGTATGTTCGGCCATTGAGACGACGAGCTACTGAACTCGTATTCCGTTTGTGAGCATTCGATTGGACAGTCGCAAAGACCTTCGTCAGGATGAAACCACCAATAGCAGTTCAGTAGATTCCAAAACGCGTCCGTTATAATGTTGTTATCAACGTACTTTGGAGACTCTTCGAGATGCTTTGTGATGTTGAGACAGAACGTGTAGTTACTCATCTGCAATTCAACCTCGTTGAAGTACTCAGCGACGTCGAGACAACCGCACGCGTCTACGTACTGTCGTTGCCTGCACAGGCTGATACACTCTTCCTGGCTGTAGGAAGGTGAATTCTCTTCACTCGGATAGATTCGCTCTCTATTGCTGCAGGTTCCGTACGGAGCTGGCAACTGTGTAACATTGTTCTGCTCCACGTTAATTGTCAGACTGGTACCCGGCTGTACGTATATGGCGGTCGCCGGGTCTGGTTTCTGTCCTCTTGGGTGGATCATTACGCTGACGCCAGTTGACTGAGAAATGCGAATCCATTTGAGGAACGACTTGATGAGTATCGGAACCGTGTTGTCTAGAAATAGAATCACCTGAATGGCGGCCGAGTCGTCTGATGTCGTCACTGTTTTACACAGTTGAAGTGGCTTCATTAGAGAGACGGTCAATGAGCAGGGTCGCAGATCGAAAAGGTCCCATCCGTATTCATCACAGTCCACGATCATCGACTCTAAGGCGCTTTCATTTCTATCGAGGCTGTCATGCAGAATGTGACTGTTTGCGTTGAAGTTCATCAACTGTTTTAGTATCCTCCACAAAACGTCGTTGTCTCTAATGTATTCCGGTGCCTGGTCTCTTATAGACCGAAGACTTTCCAGGTATGTTTTGTAGGACGAATGATAGTCTGAGAGTTCCGACGCAGGAAAGATGTTGCAGATCGTAACTTCGGGGAAATTTGGCGTTCGCTGAATTACTAGGAAGTTCCTGTTGGACGTGTAACTGAAGTAGTTCATTAAAACGGTGATGATTTGCATGAGCAACATGGAAAAGCAGATTAGCAACGAAATGATCCAGAAAACACGAACCACCCAACTCTCAGCTCTTATTGTACGACTTACGCCTTTCATTGTATAGTAGTTTCGCCAAACTTTCGCAACTCTTTTCCTATGTGTTTCAGCATTGTTCTCTTCTAGATCTAAAGTCAAATCTAATCCGGTTCAGTCTGTAGAGTCTTTGTTAGTATGATCTGCAGGAAACTAAAAAAACAGTTGAGATTGAGATAGTTTGTTGCTATCGTTAATAGTTTTGTTCCAAAATCTCCGATTGATGGTGTGACCGAGGACAAACGTGTCAAAATTAACCCTGTAATTTTCCTATTGGGTTAAAATATTTGAGACTTTAGCTGAAACTTCACAGTTCTGTCTCCACTAACTGTATCCTAAACGTTTAGTCATCTCGGCCGATACATATAACAAAGTTATCAAGTCCGGTGAGTAGACTTCTGGCTGAGATGAGAGACAATTTATTTAGATATATAGAAGTCGAAACTTTCCACTGCACAAAATCACAATCGTTCTTCGGATGACGCGAGCGCGTCAGTGAAATGTTTTACCATTTATAATCCGGATTGGCTAGGCCTGAGGCAAGTCACTAAAATGCAGCTATGTACTCCTGCGTCCCCATAATTGTTTAAATGCAAGTATACTCTAACTGCCGTATGCCCCCAGATTCGCATTCGTCATTAGTCCAACTATAAACGGGTATGCACTGAAAATCATTGACGTTTTCAAGTTCTAAATGCTGCATTATTCCAAAGTGCTCGCAGTGTTACAATGCTAAGCTAATTTCTTTGTTTGGATTCATGTTTTATGGATATTACGACCAATCGTGACACTTTATAAACAGCGTGTGCTAATCGTCGCTCAACGTGCGTGACCAACTTTCGCGTCACATGTAGCCTATACAGTGCAGACATTATTGTTATTACATTATAGAGTAGCATTATTACACTTCAATTATCATTATTACATTATAGAAAAGCATCAGCGTAGCTATGACCATTAAAATAATCAACGGGCTAATGGACTCCGAAAGGAGAATTCATTCTCGGAAGTAGTTTTTTTAGTTAATGCGTCTCTGGTTAAATTGCAATGCATTTCGAACCTACGCTTGTAAAGTCAGTACCATTGTGATTCCGCGGTTATTAGGCGCGAGCGTATAAAGACCCGGATGACCGGACAATTATTCCAAAGGACGGATTAATGTATGCCTTCAATTATTTGGAGATAAAAGCCTGGTTAATATCATCACACCTGTACTAAATTTTGTCCGATGATAGTCGAGCGCACGTTTTTTCTGATAAGCACGTCCCACATAAAATAATCTATTATCATTTAACACGGTTTCATAATCGCACACAGGTAGTGGCCAAAATCATTCGCATGTCGTTTTTAAAGTTATTTTTAGTTTTTCACCAATTTTCTAACGTTATTTCATTTCGGAGGGTCTTCAAACACCCAAAACACCCCCTAACTACGGCCTTGTGCACAGAACATTGATTTTGTAAAAATTCACGATCTCTAGTAGAAGCCTATTAGGTCAATGAACCTTTGAAATATCCAAAATCATAAACCGTGAAATGTAGGGTAGGAACTTAGCATACAGTTTTGGTGAATGGACGTCAATAACTAAGTGCGGCATTGATACCCATGATCCCATAGTGATGCTTAATTGGCCTCCTCCAAACCACGAATCCAAAATATTATGTGAATTGCAGCCGAACCCGTAAACCCGCGCTTTCAAATAATTATGTCCTCTCCAGTTTGCATTCTCTAATGGAAACCCCAGACAATAGAGCAAAGCAAAGTTCGGTATCAGCGTATAACCAGCCACAACGTCTATTCAGTCGTTGATGTCACTCTATCTGTGCTGAGCTCGTCTAACAGAGGACTCTCAAACTCCCATATACCAGAAAAACCTATAGAATTATTTTGCCTAACTGATATAATCTATTGCATTAACATACCGACAATCATGCTTCAGTAATTATCTGTGGTATCTGTATGTCTTGGGCACGACGTTAAACTGCATCCATCCTCCGCCACAGGGAACCAACAACGTCCCTGTGCCGGTCCTAAGCCCGGACAAAAGGAGGAAGGTTTGCCAGATGGGTGGCGATACGCTGACAGTAAAAGACCAAGACGATTGAAATTCGCAAAAACCACGGCACAAGTGACATAGCGACCCAGATGCTTCAAGATGTCATGATGTGGAGCTGACATGCCCAGGCCGGTTAGGGCAGACCAGTGGAGAGAGTCGGGGGAGTGCGTGGGACACATACGGGCATTGACCCAGGTTGTCTTTCATGCCTCTCTCCCATATTCTCTTCAATCAGACAACTGAGACAAGATGGTCTAGCTGCTCCAAGATGTTGATGGTATGGACCTGCTGACCGGACCGGTTGAAGCTGGGCAGCATGCCGCGAGACAGACTCAGACAGAGAGTGGCGTCGGACACCTACGGGCATTTAACCCAAGGATTTTGATGATGATGATGATGATGAAATTGATGATGATGATGATGATGATGATGATGATGATGATGATGATGATGAGGCCTATCTATACTCTATAGGGTATCAGCATTATTTACTTTGCAAGATCCATGGATAAAGCAGTGCACATAATCAGTTATCAATATCACACCGTGGCCAAGTGGCAATTAAATCAATATTTTGAACCATTATTAATTCACTCATTCTCTTCCATGCAAAATGCGGATAGCGTTTCTTTAAGAAATCTACTCAGAAGTGCTCCCATGCGGGAGAACCACGGCAACACAAATGAGATTTCAGTAACATTTAAAAGTATTGGTATTATTTCTAGGTAGTAGACGCATCTCCACAGGGGCGGATCCAGGCGCCAACCCGGCCATTGCCCCTCTATTCAGAGATTTACACAGGACGTGCCCCTCCCCAATCAGGTTTCAACAAGCTTTCAATCAATGGAGCGGGAGAAGGTGAGAGAGACAAAAAGTAGCATATGACTAGAAAAAGGTCTTCAGGTTTCAAATAACCGAAGCTGCCAAAAGTTTTTAGAAATTTGGGGGGGTGGAGGAGAAAGACTAAGAAAAGGATATCATTTTTTTGCGCGATAGATCAACGAAGATTTTTTTGACCCAAGACCAAAATTTTTGGCTCCCCTCCAAAAAATTTTTGCATTAACATTCCTATATTAGTTAAGTCCTTAGTTAAGTCCTTAGTTAAGTCACTAGTTAAGAGTTGTTTTTCTCGTTGTAAGCCTACTCTATTTGTCGATTGCTTATCAATAATTTTCTTCCCTCACCCTAATGATCTTTATATTCCTACAATTGAATGTGCTGTCATGTTTTTAAAAACATATTTTACATGAATAATGGGTGGCCCTATTAGCGGGATTGTCCATCCCTTCTGGGTCTGCCCATCTTAACCAAATTATGTTAAAGTATTGTTCACTGCCATAATTGTATCAGGTTTATTTGCTGTTTTGGTTGAGGAAAAAATAATAAAATTGAGACTGGCTTTATTTCCTGAATAGTGAATACACTTGCCTGACTAATGTCATCGAGTACTGCATCCGGCGTGTGAACTGTCGTCACCCGCGGCTCCTACCTTCCTACTTAGCCGTGGCTGGGTTGGTAGCCCCGCTGTGTAGGCTTCTTGAAGGGGCGCTACATAAATTTCGGAACGAATGAATCAATGAACTTGCCTTTTCCATTTTACTCATTGTTCTTGATCTGTTTTCTGAATCTATGCAAGAAGGGCATATGGAAGTTACAGCCGGGCTGTGACTTGCAATGTATGCGCTACAATTATCATTGTCTTCGCTTAAATTTCAGATGAAAACACGAAGTTCGGCTCCCTTCACGTGGCCGCCATCTTGTTCGGTTGCATTCTGGGATTCGTGTTCGCCTGTTGGATTGTGGGAGCGATCGTCGACTTCAGCAAATGCGCATACAGATGCTGGACGTGGCTGTTCCGTAAAACTCAGAGGAGAAGAAGAAAACAGATGAGGAGACGAATTGTGGGTACGGAGAGTCACCCCATGGGGGAGATGAGGCAAGTCTCTGGTAAACTGGTCGTCAACAGCAGTCCCCCTCACAGCTACTCATCGACGTATCTCGTTGCCATTGACAACCACCCAGTGTATCGAACGACCTCCATTGAAAGATCAAGGACATCAGGAAGCCCTGGATCCTCTTCTGGTCGAAGAGCTGTCAACCTTCGACCAGTAAATAATGATGTTTGCGACATTGTGAACGTTTCATGTAAGGAACTAATCAATCTCGACCAAGGGTCAAACAGCACAGGAAATTACCTGAGCAACAGCTCCAATACGGAAGCAAACAATTTGGACAAAGAAATGAGTGGCAATTCTTGCGAAGGATCGAACAATTTTGGTAGAGCATCAAACACTTCCGGTAGAAACTCGAACACTTCCGTTAGAGGATTCAACACTTCCGTTAATGAAACAAAGGCTAGAGGTCCAGAACCTCCAACTTCCGGTTACCATACATTGCTCTCTCCGATTCAGAGTCCGTCTCAAGAACATCATGGACTTTTACTGGAACCATTTCCGGTTCACTCGGCACTGCGCACACCTCTTCAACCGGAAGTTGTGAACGCATCTTCGTTGGGATCTTCTTCTAATCCGGAAGCGGAACTGGAAAGGTGCGGGACGTTTAGCGGTTCAGCAGGGTGGATTGGGTCCTGCAAGAGTCCGGAGACTGGAAACTCCGATCGGAGGAATCCGAGTTTTCGGAAGGTGGAAACTGGGCATTGCGCATGCTCAGCAAACATGGCTTTTGTTTCCGATGAAGATAAAGTGACAACTTAGACAACAGTTCTTATAAATTATGTGATGCGACTGAATGCCATAATTATACAGAGCAATGCTTTGCAATAGAATTCAACTAGTGTGAAAAACAGGGTATACAGAGGGTGGAAAAACGCACTATTTGACCCTTTTTGCTAATTTGCAACATGGGTAAAAGCCTTTCAAACTTTAAATTATCGAAAGGTCTAGTGCTAAATGTCCCAAATAAAGTACTGCTGTGTTCTATAAAAATCCAAAAGGATGGCATCTCAAAATAATTAGATACATGAGTAATAGCATTTCAAACTTTAAATTATTGAAAGTAATAGCATTTCAAACTTTAAATTATTGAAAGGTCTAGTGCTAAAATTGATGTCCCAAATAAAGTATTGCTGTGTTCGATAAAAATCCAAAAGGATGACATCTCAAAATAATTAGATACAAGGTGCCTCAAAAGAGGGCAGTTTGATTGTTTGCCTCTCATCTGGTCCAAAACGCTCCCTCGGCGTCTCAATTTAAGTTTCTGATGACCGTCGTGACGTTTAAAACCGAGTAGCTCTACTTTACAGAGGCACTATTTGACGCTGATGGTATTTAAAACTGCCTCTCTGTACTTTTTACTTTTTAACACATGAAAATTTGTCTAAAAGAATGGACCTCCCATAAATGGAAATGACATTGAGGACTGCCAATTAGGGCATCGTTTAAAACACATGAAATGTCGATGCGCATAATTATAATTATCGGCAATCACTGCAAAGATACGATGCTAAGAAGTTAAGATGACCGTAAATCTGTTTTAAAACGAGAAGAACAAAATAGTAATCAAATAGAAGGTTACGGGCATAAAATGTTTTTGCCCCAGGCCAAGGTGTACCGTAGGGGCGTTTTGACCCACTTGTTGCTACCCGGTGAGATAGACCATAATAATCATAAAAGAATTTATGCACAAATTCAACAACTAAAACTGAGGGAGGCAAAATAAAACACTAATTAAAACTAATGATATCGGTGATGGTAAGCTTATATAATAATTGTGAGCATCTTATTTAAATGTCATGTTAACCGAAGTGCAGTATAAATAGTTGGTCATCGAATGAGCGAGAAACATGTGCTCCGGAGTTTATTTCTGGCTGCAGAAACCCAAAGTCATTACAATTTCCGCCCTAGCTTTAAAGCTCTCAACCAAAGATTATTTATGTGTTATTTATAGCAAGAGTTTTACGTAGAACACGCCAAAGAAATCTTTCTTAAGAGAACAGTGATAGTAACAAAGATATTGATAGTAACAAACAGTCTTATTTTCACGTGACCTGTACCTGGAGACGGTGTGACATCTGGAATAGTCGAGAAACAAGGAACTTATAATTTATTGAATTAAGATTATGTGACTTATTTTTAAATGATTAACTGTCTTGATCAATTCAATGGAATATGTATGTTTACTAACTTGTCTGTACACCATGATGCGGATAGCAATTGGCCAATTAAAGAATACTCTAATCGTGTCATAAAATTATGTGTCTGTGCATGCGTGTGTGAAATGTAATAGGCCTATATTTGCCAATAAATAAATAAATAAGAGCACACTGGCTGTATAAAAAATGACGTTAACAGTTGCAATTAGTTGTTCAGCTGGACAAAATATTAATGTGCATGTTGTGTTTTAAATGCAGTTTAGGGTCAGACTTGATTTTGCCGGCGGACCGGCGGCGGTTATGAGCCAGCCATTGCACTTGGATATGTTCCCGTTCGCTTTGCACCTGTGACTATGGTGCAAAATGTATATTTTACACAGCGCCACATTGAGGGTTGCATGCACTTATAAGAGGCGCAGCGATTACGGTAAACTAATGCCTCTGATACTACACTTCTGCTACTTCAAATTGCAATCTGTTATCCCTAGGGCTTAAAGTGTGGCTGAACGGTCATGGACGGCGTCCATGCACTTATTTTAAAAGTTGAATGCCGTCCTGCCACCTATTGGCCAGCACACCCTGGAAAGGTAGGGGCGTCCAGGTACTTCTTTTGGAAAGGTAGGGGGCGTCCAGGCACTTATTTTTCCACACTTAAAGCACTGGACTTATCCTCGGTCACTTTATCAAATCATCAGAACAGTTAATAAATTTTGTCGGCATGATCAGGGCCATCGCCTCGCCTCAACTACTTGTTGCAATCTGTTAGCAATAGCTCCAGTCACTTTATCAAATTACTAATTAGTCAAAACTCTTAATAAATTTTATCACCATGACCAGGGCCTCAACTACTAATTGCAATCTGTTATCAATAGCCCCAGTCTCTTTATGAAACAATGTTTATCGCTATGATCATGGCCATCACCTCATCTCAGCTATTAGTACTTCCGCAACAACTGCTGCTTCTACTAAGAGCCAATACTGCTTCTCTTACCTCCACCATCAATACAACTCCCACAATTTCTGTTCTGATGTCCACTGCTCAATATATGATATTATTTCCGTTTCAATCGCTAGATGGCCATCACAACTGTTCTGCGAGAAAGGCATGACTATAATGGAGGAACACGTCATCTAATTTTGTTCCTAACACAGTCAGTCTTCAACCGTTTTGAGGCCCGCCCTTCCAGCCATGGAAGGTACCCAGATCCAGCGTGTGGCCCATTAAGTGTAACACGAGACGATTGCCGAAAAGAGATGACGTCGATAGACTCACGTAACTGCTCAGTATGTGCAGGCCTGCGCTTAAGTGCACTATTACTGCATTTATTCAGAAATGTATGACCAGTGCCTCCAGACTCGACAATCTATGTGGTCCGCCTCCTTCTGGTCGTTGCTGTCTAAGAATATGGCTTTTAAGCATCGAAGATTGCTAGATGTATTGTCGCAGCCAATCACGCTGGGACTGTAAGTATACTACCCGCATAATACGATGGTCATGTTTCTTGGATGATGGCACCATTAGGCAATCTACGGTGTTCGGTTGGAGTATTATATGCTGCAATTTGCCCCGTCTAATGAGCCATTATTACTGCGCCCGTCACCAGCTTCCTTTGTCGGAATTTCCCCTTTAGATGTATTGGAAAACAAGCCCTAATTGCATGGGAGATAATGCGGATTGCGTATTGATTCCTTTTAGCCTAAATTTAAATCTTGTCTTCTGAAACTATTCTTTTGAACTGGGAGGTTTTTCGTTATCTATATCTATAAGAAAGAACTTGGCTATGTTTGTATATATGTTTGTGTGTATGTATATTTGTCCAGAATGCACGCTCACAGTTTTTGAGCTTTTCACTCCAAACCTTCACTAATGTGTAGGTCTCGGCACGAGACGCAAAGGCGAGGGGTTGGCGATTCTCTACCACCATGGGGGCCAGGGTGGGGAGGGCGAAACCCCCAAGGGGTGGGGGTGGAGGGGTGGGGTGGGGTGAATGGGGTGGGGGTAGGGTGGGATGGGGTGGGAGGGGTTGGGGGTGGAGGGGTGGGGTGGATGTGGAAATTTTCATGAAACCCAAATTTATCGGGTCGCGTACCGGTAGAGGTCGGAGTGTGGTAGGGTGGGGTTGTGGCCGCAGCGGATCGAATCCTAAATGTCCCGGGCAACGCCGGGTACCCCAGCTAGTAGTCTATATACAAGCAGAGTTAAGTTACCGTATATGCGACTGTAAAACTGTTCTGTGATACACATTATATGGCTGAGAACAAGACACTAAACTGTGCTTGTATATAGACTATAATTACGCAGGACGAAAAACCTCACGAAAAGTAGTAACTCAATAGTAACTTGGTTCCCAGTTCAAAAGAATATTTGAGTTTAGGTGCAGACACATAAATTATAGCCACAGTCGAATGATTCATAGACTGACTTTATAGATTCCCCAATTGGCGCTGGTACGTTACTCACAATCCAAGAATAGACTGACTTTAAAATCTACCAACCTATGTTGATCCCAACACTTGCCAGAGTCTTAGAGCAACCACGGCTACCAGTGGTTGCCACTTGCCACTCCCACGATAGCTTCAAGAATGAATGCATGGTGGACAAAAACGTGTTCATTTTGGACTGGACATCATTAGTAACCGCGTGCTTCGCAGTGGTATACTGCCTTCACGAATTAGTATAATCGGAACGGAGTAGATCGAGAATCGCAGACAACGGGCCGAAGACCTTTCCTGGCATCGGACCACCGACCTAATCAAATCAGTTGTGGCATGCCGCCGACGCTGCCACGAGGCACCAATGCCATTAAAGAATCGACGACAGCTTCTGCAACCGTAATAAATTACTATATGGGATGCAACGACCGAAGATGATGATGGTGATGATTCTCAAACCCATGCACATAAATTATGCAAACAGAGAATAATATGAATGTGTAGATGGATATGGACATAAATCGATATTTCCACAAATCAAGAAAAGTTTGACATCTATCTGCGTAGCCTGTATTATCACACAAATCGGCATCATTGTGTCGGAACGCCTATCACTTTCTGCTTGTTCGTCTGAGGCCAGGGCTTAAAGTGTGCCTGGACGGTCATGGACAGCGTCCAGGCACTTATCTTAATCTGAACGCCGTCCTGCCACTTATTGGCCTGCCCATGGCCTGGAAAGGTAAGGGGCGTCCAGGCACTTATTTTAAACACTTTACGCACTTATTTTATACACTCTAGGCACTGTTCGTCGCTCAGTTTGTCTGTCTGTAGGCCACAAAAGAGCTATCAAAAGCGTTCAATATCTTGCTAATCGCAGATTTAGTTACGGGGTCATATTATTATTGTCATCGTTTTTGTTATTAGTCCATGTTCGTTCTGTCTGAGTTTACTTTGTATTATTTTAGTCGATTTGGTTCATCTTAGCTTGAAGTGACATGCAGACATGAATCACATTGCATGTGGAAGCTGGTTACCAATCACTTGATAGTCTTTTATATAATAGATGTCACTGCTGGAATGGAATGAAGCCACGTCATCATAGAAGGCTATTAAACACCGAGGGCAAATGCAGCAGGATTTCTCATGACGTGTGTGGGCGAGGGGAAAGTCATCTGGAAAAGTGTACCTCATGCTAGATCTATCAATCCGATCTACATCTTCTACTATTGGCATCAAATAGATATAACCATTAAAAATCAAATATCGCATAAAAATTTAATGAATCGCTATGTCGACAAGTACAAGAGTGTTTGACTTTGCGTATAAAACGTCAGATTTTCAGCGACAGCGACTCATAGAAGTCAGCTCATATATCGGCTCTCAAAGCGTTCTAAAACTAGAAACTCAACAGCACATTTGTTTTTCCTGGCTCTTAGAAAAGCGCTACAAAAATCCTCAGTTGCTTTAAATAGATTTCCTGAGCATGCCTCGCCACCTAGCGACGCAGTTACAGACGACATCTGTCGTCTGCTGTGTTTGCTTGTTGTCGACGACTGCAGCTGTGTTGCGAGACGAAGAGGAAGAGGTCGTTGCCTTTAAGACGTCTTCGTCGTCTCTCAATGGTCGTCTTTATGACACTGCAGACGAGGAGAGGCAACGATATCCCCGCCTGGTATTCCAGGGGGGGCCTTTCTCTGTCGCCCGATTGAGGAGCACGGCCCCACCCCTTGTTTGGGGAGGGAATGGATAGACGGATGGATGGACGGACGGATGGATGGAGGATGGATGAAAGCATGGAACGGAGGTAGGAGGGAAGGAGGGGCGGAGGAAGAGAAGGGAGCGGCGAAAGGAAGACGAATGAAAAGATAGATGGAATTAAGGATAAGATGGAAGGATGAGGAAAGGATGGATGAAAAACAGTTGGAAAGAAGAAAAGACGCCTGGACGAATGAGCGAGAAAATAGATGGAAGAAAGGAAGGTGGAGTGAAGGTCAGACGGTGGAATTGACGAAGAGATGAACAGAAGGATGGAAGAATAAAGAATGAGAAAAAAAGAACGACTGAACTGAAGGAAGGAAGGAAGAAAGGAAGGAAGGATGGATGGTTGGATGGAGGAATGGATCGATTGACGGACGGATGGATGGATGAATGGACGATCTGGAAGGTGAATGACAGATGGGAATGGGCGGAGAAAGGACTGGACTCACTGGAGAGAGCGAGCCGGATGAATCTTGGTTGCATCAATCTTTGCCTGATGATCATTTGGAGAAGTTAGAGATTCAAC
>OX457041.1:44835608-44950608 GCA_949752735.1 Lumbricus terrestris
AATAACCATGGTTCAAAAATATAACCACCCATAACCATGGTTCAAAAATATAACCATCCATAACCATGGTTCAAAAAATGTGTCGACCCATAAGCAAGGTTCAACTTTTACCAACACACAAAAATTTTTTTTCTTCCATTTTATAAAATAACCAAAACAAAAATATTTTCTTGATCCGGCGTGCTTTCAACCCAAACCATGGTTAAACTTCTGCCAACCTCCCAAACCATGGTTCAAAAATCAGCCACCCCATAAACACCCCAGCACGCGCCTATGACTCATCATGTGGGGAATTTCCAGTAGTTTCGATGATGAGTCATAGGGTGAGTGGGAATTTACCATGGTTTCGATGAGTCACTCGATCAAAATATTTTTTTCTCTTGTGTATATAAAATAACAAAAAAATGGAATATTCATCTCGACTTAAAGACAAGAAATCCCAATATAAAATGGACTACACAGCGTATAATCTGAAACAATTGCAACAAATTCCTAAACAAAGAGGACAAAAAGGATACTCGAAACTACCAAAAGAGGAACTTATCGCGTTCATAAAGCATGGAGATCGACTAAACGCTCAGACACCAGTCATCAAGGCTCCAACGCGTACTCCGGGGACTATACGAGAATTGCGAGAAATTGCAAAAAAGAGAGGTCAAAGAGGATACTCAAAACTACCAAAAGCGGAACTTGCGACATTATTGTCTACTACTTGGAAATTTGTGGGGAAAAATAAAGCTACTTTTCCAGATTGGTTGACTAGTGAGATTAGTCAGTTACCCCCTCAAATCAAACCACCCGTTCATAGGTTCAAACTTCAAGAGACTGCGGTGGCTATCAAAGGGTTTACAAAAAGATACACGATCGAGGGTAACAACAGGGTCGATGTTGAATCTTTTCTCAAGGCTGTAAGATCGCAGGTAGTTAGGCTGTTAGCGAAAAATCGAGGGGTAAAAGTTCAACTCAATCTCATGTGTGTAATGGAGAAAGTAGACATAAAATCCGGTGAAATAGCAACGGCTGAGCCTAATTTCAAATCAAAGACTGATATTATTTTAGAAGCAACCGATGTGAAGGAAATATATACCAACGCAGTGGATAAAATTAAGGAGAGCATGGCGAGTTATCAGATGCGGGGTAGCAATTGGCGATTGAGAGCCGTTTTGAAATTAGATATCGATACAGTGGTATACAAGCCATTGAAAGGTAGTTCATATATTCAGCTTCCCGAGTATTTAGCTAATAAAAAGGCTATTATTAATCCGAAAAATGATGACGACGAATGTTTCAAATGGTGTATTATTAGAGCGTTGAATCCAGTTGATGAGCACCCTGAAAGAATCACTAAAGACCTGGTAGAACAATCTAAGAAACTCGATTGGAGCGGTATCGTGTTCCCAGTTGCTGCTGATGCCAATATTGTAAATAAGTTTGAGCGTAGTAATAACATTAGCGTTAGCGTATTCGGCTTTGAAAAGAGCGTATACCCATTATACATATCAAAGCATGAAAGTGATACCTGTGTAGATCTACTGCTTATTTCCGACGATGAAAAGAAGCATTACTGTTGGATCAAGAACTTTAATAGATTGATGGCTGCACGAACAGAAAAATCTGTAAATTCGATGCACTATTGTAGAAGATGTTTAATCGGTTACAGAACGAAAGACTCGCTTAAAAAACACATCGAGTACTGTTCGCAACATGACGCCCAACGAATAGAACTCCCAAGCCCAGGAACTATGTTGAGTTTTAAAAATTATTATCGAAAAATGCGAGTACCTTTTATTATCTATGCGGATTTCGAATCCTTCATTAAACCGATCGATACATGCCAACCCGATCCCAGCACGTCTTACACCAATAAATACCAGAAACATACCCCTAGCTCGTTTTGTTACCACATAAAATGTTTCGATGATGACTTATATTCACAAGCTCCCGTAACGTTCACAGCGAAGAGCGAAGACGATGATGTAGCGCAGATATTTATTGACAGTCTTGTTGAGAAAGTAAAAGATATTTATAATCAATTTAAATTCCCAAAGAAAATGATATTTGGAAAGGACGACAAGGAGCTATACGACTCGGCTACTGTTTGCCATATATGCGGGGGTGAGTTCTCTGATGGTGATGATGATAATAACATACGAGTAAGAGACCACTGTCATCTTACTGGTAAATTCAGAGGCGCTGCTCATAAGATTTGTAATCTAAAGTATAAAGTCCCCAAGTTTTTCCCAGTAGTATTCCATAATCTAACCGGCTACGATAGCCATCTATTCGTGAAGAAATTACGGGGTGGTAATAATGAACAGATTAAATGCATCCCCTGCAATGAAGAAAAGTATATCTCATTTAGCAGAGAGATCGTAGTCGATAAGTTTATTAACAAAGAAGGGAAAGAGAAAAAGGTCAAGCGTGAATTACGTTTCATCGATAGTTTTAGATTCATGCCAGCGGGTCTCGACGCCTTATCGAAGAATCTAAGCAAAGACCAGTGTAAAAATATAAACAAGTACTACTCCGGCAATCAACTCGATCTCTTGCTAAGAAAAGGGGTGTATCCGTACGACCACGTTAGCTCCATCAATCAACTGAATGAAACAGAACTACCACCAAAGTCAGCATTCTATTCGAAACTAAACGACTCGGGCATCAGTGACGAAGACTACGAGCATGCAAAAACGGTATGGAAAGAATTCGGTTTCAAAACATTCAGAGAATATCATGACTTGTACAATCTTTCGGATGTTCTATTATTAGCCGATGTCTTTGAAAACTTTAGAGACGTTTGTATGAAGAACTACAACCTAGATCCTGCCTGGTATTACACTTCACCCGGTCTAGCATGGGATGCCTCATTAAAGTTGACTGGAGTAAAGTTAGAATTATTGAGCGATTACGATATGATACTAATGGTCAAGCATGGGATAAGAGGTGGTGTTAGCACAATTTCACATCGTTATGGGCAAGCAAATAACAAGTACATGTCCACGTTTGACGAAAGCAAGCCCTCATCATTTATAACGTATTTAGACGCTAACAATTTATATGGGTGGGCAATGTGTAAGAAACTACCAACTCACGGGTTTGAATGGATGACTGATGATAAGCTAAACGACTGGAGGTCAACACCGTGTATATTGGAGGTGGACTTGGAATATCCCAAAGATTTACACGATCTTCACAACGACTACCCTCTTGCTCCTGAGAATATCATACCCGAAACTTCAACTGTTTCTAAACTCATTCCAAACCTGAATGATAAAGTAAAGTACATTGTCCATTACGAAAATTTGAAGCAGTATGAAAGCCTAGGTTTGAAGATTACCAAAATTCATCGAGGAATTAAATTTGAAGAAAGCACCTGGTTGAAAAAATATATCGACCTAAATACTAATCTGAGGACCAAAGCCAAAAACGATTTCGAGAAAGACTTTTTCAAACTTATGAACAACAGTGTGTTTGGTAAGACTTGTGAAAATATAGAGTCTCGCGTAGATATTAAACTGGTTTCAAGCGAGAAGCAAGCCATAAAACTAGCGGCTAAAACGAGTTACGGCAGTCGGACTATTTTTGATCAAAATTTAATTGCTATTCACATGAAGAAGACTTCGTTGATCTATAACAAGCCGATATATCTAGGAATGTGCATCCTAGACTTGAGTAAAACGCTCATGTATGATTTTCATTATAATTACATCAAGGACAAGTATGGAGATAGAGCTAAACTGTTATTCACCGATACGGATTCGTTAGCCTATGAAATAAGAACCGATGATTTCTATGCCAATATAGCCCCCGATGTTCGAAGCATGTTTGACACGTCGGACTATCCAAAGGACCACCCATCCGGAATTGAAACCGGAGTGAACAAGAAAGTGATCGGTTTGTTCAAGGACGAAGCTTCAGGTAAACAAATAGAAGAATTTGTGGGACTTAGATCCAAGTTGTATTCGTATAAGATGGCCGGCGTAGATCATAAAAAATGCAAGGGCGTTAAGAAAAATGTCGTTAAGAAATCGATAACCCATGATGATTATAAAGACTGTCTTTTTACGAGAAGAGAACAATCGAGAAAAATGAATGTGATTCGATCCCATCTTCACGATATCTATACAGAAGAGGTAAACAAAGTGGCGCTATCAGCTGACGATGATAAAAGAGTCATAATGAAGGATGGTATAAGCACGTTAGCATATGGACACTATTTATTGAAATCTACTTAAGAAAAAAAAAATCCTAATATAAAATGACAGACTCAATTGTATGCACCAGATGCAAAATGGAAAAAAGCTTAACTGAATTTTACAAAAACAAACGTAATAAGAGCGGCTATTTCGCTTCTTGTAAAAAGTGTGTCATTATCAAAACGAAGGAACTTAGACAAAAATACTCGGAGCTTGAAGTGAGGGAAACAAAAAACAAAAAAGTTTGCTGCTGCTGTAAGATTGAAAAAAGTTTGGATGAATTTCATAAAGATAAAAGACAAAAGAATGGAAGTTATCCGAGCTGTAAAACCTGTCATAATACCAAAGCAAAGGAGCGTGCACATAAATATGCAATGCTAGAGAACAGAGAAACAAAGGAAAGAAAAGTTTGCAGCGGCTGTAAAATAGAGAAGAACATATCTGAATACGATAAAAATCGATTCCAAAAAGACGGATATGCTAATGTATGCAAAAACTGTAGACATAAATATTATCTAGCCCGCATAGAAGCCCAACGGCGTGATAAAATGACAGACCTAAAATGTGAAATGGAAATTCCAGAATGGCTTAAATGTAAAATCGGTATCGGTCTTAAAACATTTACGAAATGGATCGAGTTCCAATTTGAAGAGGGTATGAATATGGACAATAACGGTTCGGTTTGGCATCTCGATTTTGTTTCACCAATATCATCGTTCGATGAAAAAGAACTTGATAAAGCTGTGAATTGGATGAATATTTGCCCGGTACTATTGGAAAAAAATATAGAAAAAGCGAACAAAATCTCACAGATGGAAAAAGCGTTTGACTTTATAAAATATTTAAGCGAAATGTAAAATGAGTTTTGAGACATACAAAGATATAAATGTCGAAGGCGTTGTACTACCTAATACTCCTCTATCAAACATACAACTAATCGATGCCGTAAAGAAACTAAATATCCCGAACTTCAGGGGCGTCTTCTTACGAGATGAACTACCTAAAAAACCTAGACGAAACGAATGCGGGATATTGAACCTAGATGACTCGAACGGTTCAGGAACCCACTGGGTACTTTTTTTAAAGAAGGGCAACCATAAAATATATTTTGACAGCTATGGCCTACCTCCTCCTACCGAACTGATAAACTATTTACACAGTCCCGTCTACTACAACAGCGAACGAATCCAACCCGATGGTGAAGTCTTTTGCGGTCATTTATGCCTATACGTCCTAAAAAAGACTGTGTCAGACGGTTGTAAATTTCAAGACGTTATAAATAATTTATACTAATAAAATGCCTGTAAACATATTTGGTCAAATGGATGGTGGATCAGCGCCACGAGTAATAGCAGGCGGCGTCACATTAACTCAAGCAAACAGTACTTTTCTAAGACGAGATGGAGCAAACCCTGTTACTGGAGATCTAGAAATGAATGGTCGCGTGATAAAAGGTCTACCTACAACGAATACTTCGGAAGCGGGAAAAGACGAGGCACTAAGTCGAGGACAGGCTATAGATTTGATAATGAATCATGATAATGTTCCATCGAACGGTAATCATTTGGCTAATAAGAAATACGTCGATGCAACAGCTGAAAAATATGTCAACACGAAAGCAATCGGACCCCTGATTAGCATGTACACTTCAGCTACGCAAGCCATAAGAGCCGAAACTCACACAAAAGTTTCTTTCGATATAGAAAGATTCGACAGAGAGATCTACGTTCGCATAGGACGGACTATGATCGAGCCTCGTAAAGCCGGTTGCTATATCGTTACGACGCACATAGAATTTCGCAACCTCGGTGCTGCTACTTCGGGGTTCGTTTACCTGTATAAAAATTCAGGGGTGCATATGCAAATTGCGGGTGGAGAGGGTGCGTCAGGTTCAACTATCAATGCAACAGGTAGTACGATAGTTTATCTAACCGAAAACGATTACCTCGAGATAGGCGTTTATTCAACCGTCGCTGTAGGTATAGTTGCTAAGGACTTTTCCCTCGCATTCTTAAGACCATAGCGGCTGAAAAAAATCACCGTGTAATAAAATGCCTGTAAACATATTTGGTCAAATGGATGGTGGATCAGCGCCACGAGTAATAGCAGGTGGTATCACATTATCCCAAGTCAACAATACTTTTCTAAGACGAGATGGAGCGAATGCGGCTACAGGAGATCTAAATATGAATGGTAAATGTATTAAAGGTCTTCCTATAACGAATAATCCTGATGCAGGAATGGATGAGGCTCTAAGTTATGGACAAGGCGTAGATTTGGTAACGAATCACCCTTACATTCCGTCTAACGATAATCATTTGACTAATAAAAAATATGTCGACGAACAAATTGCTTCGACCAACCGATTCTTTGGCCCGGCGTTTTGTGGCTACTCCCGCGCTGTTCAGACTATCCCCGCTAGCGTTACGACGCAAGTAAATTTTCCGAGAAAAAGATTCGATCAGGATAATTGTTTCATGGATACATGGGCGGAGTTTGGTTTCCGTTCCTGGAGGGGCTAAAGCCTTCTTGGGGGGGCTAAGCCCGGGAAAAGATACCATTTACATGGTGAAAAAAATGAATCTGGGTCTTCCTGGGGAGGCTTAGCCCCCCCTAGTCCCTGATAAACTCCGCCCATGCATGGATACGAAACGTTTCTTTCCTCAGAAAGCCGGATGTTATATAGTTACGGTGTTTGTGGAATTTCACGCTAATAGTGCTAGAACTTACGGTAATGTTTCCTTGACCAAAAATGGAACAACGTACATGAAGATACCCGGTGGTGGAGGTGACTTTGGTGGTGGAGGTACGCCCGCAGCTAATAATAATGTATCGGGTACTTGCCTAGTTCGATTAGATAATACCGACTACCTCGAGATAGCTGTTTTATCAGACGTTGACTCAAACATTAAAGCCCACGAGTTTTCAGCAGCCTTCATACGACCTTAAAATTCGAAACCATATTTAGTTTTGAATTTAATTTGTTACAAAATCGTCATCACCCTCCTTTCTCTCATGGACTTTAATTTCGTATCTGTTTCTCCATACTCGACCATTGAAAAATAAGATTGTTCGCGCGCTTTCCCCGTGTGCTTTACCCGCTTTGTAAATCGATGTATACGAGCTTACTTCACCCGTTTCTCGGTCTAATATATCTACTCGTCTCGGTTGGTTTCTGATTTTTTTCAATCTATCATATTTTTTATCCGTGCTTGGCACCTTCGGTTCTCGCCGCTGTTTCTCTTTTTCGGCGATATCGCGAGAGAGTACACCCTTCTCGAACAATAGATCGATAAGTTCAGGCTTGTTGAGATGAGTCCATCTTTTGATGCCGTGCTCTTTCACCAGCGTTTTCAATTCTGTCAGTTTCATTTTTATAGTACAAGATATTTTTTTAATACACCATGGTCAATTTCGTACCATCTGATTTAAAGTTGAGTAACTTGTCGAAAATCAAAACCGCGTACGCTTCTGTAGCAGCCGGTGGAGCAGCATTAAAAATAGCTTTGATCTTGAGATCGGCCATCGATGACTTTAGACGCTCAACTTGGTTGCTTACATCAATCACCATAATCGGGAAGAGGTCTTTAAAGTCTGACGGTGTGATATTGCTTTGCGATACCAGTTCGTCCGTTCCGTAGAATTTTTCGCCAAACAAGGCTGCTTCTCTGTAAGCTCGTGAGAATTGCTGATTCGGGAATGATAGGTTGTAGCTGACGGCTGGGTATTGTTCCGTGTTTAACATGACGTAGATGTCCTTTAGATTGCAATGATCGAAAATCGATGGGTTTTTTTCTTGATCACCACCACGATCGGTTTGAAATCCAATGATGATGTACCTTGGTTTCTCAGCCGATGACTTGGCGCCAAGTGACCATTCAAAAGTAGTCGTCTGTGGGACGCCTATATTATCGCATTGGCGAGCCCTGTATGCGACTGGTAGCGATACTTTCGATTCGATCGTTTTGAGCAATTCAAGCTTCTCCTCTAAGGATGGAACGACGTGCGGCATGAACCACGCGATTTTGTCTAATCTGACTTTCCCGGCACCCGCAGCGGCGAGTCTAAAAATTGCGTCATCCTCGGCTTTACGAACAAGAGTTAGCTTATGATTCATACCATAAACAACCTTGTTGTAATCGTCACAAAATCCGAAAATATGGCTTAATGGAACGATAAAACTAAACGTGCCTTTGTCTCCCGGTTTTCTAATTAGATACGACTGTCTAACGGCGAAACCAAGATTATCCGCGATAACAGCAGTCGCGCCACTGTCCTTATACCACAGCTGATTCAAACCTTGAGCTAGTTGAAAATCATTTGGGTATTTGAGTAAACCAAGCATCGTAGTCGCTTGACCTGGGTTACGTAATGATTCAACGTCTTGATCTCCTAATGTGTATTTAATATTGTTGAAAAGATGCATGAGTCCATTATTTGTAAGGGCTACGGCATCAGCATTAACGTAGAAGGTGCCGTCCGCCTTCGTCAATCTGCCCTCGAATAATAGGTAAGATTCCGCCGGATGGTTGAAAACATCTTGTGAATAAATGTTGATTACTATCTCTCCCCCGCGGTGTTTAGATTCGATCCCTGAATCGGTTCATACTGGTGGTATTGGTAGCGTTCGATACCCTCATCAATCAGAGGTTGTTCAGCAAATCTTAGAATATCTGATTTCATTTTATTATACGATATTTTTTTTTTACACGACCTTCATTCCCGCACCGTTTCGCGAACGCACTAAATCTTGGATCGATGGGACATTTTTCAGACCATTCCCCATCATCAGATTATTAATATTCTCCGGATTCACCCCGACGCTACTAAGTCGATCAATAATATCTCTACTTTCTTGCGTAACCTGTTTCTTAGGAGGAGACAACAATTTTGTCGCTGCTTTCTCCACTAATCTTTTACCGGCATCGATTGCGGTGGTTTTTCCAACATCGATAGCCTTTTTCCCAATTTCTGTTGCCACGTCTTTGCCCGCACTAAGAGCTCTAGTCGCTAACTGTTTGGCGGCGTTCGATGTGACTAGTCTTTTGAAAAATCCGGAAATAGTGTCGAATATGCCGGATCCACCGATAACGTATTGCTTCCTGTAACTCCTTCTTTTAATGTCCAGCATTTTTATAATGTCGACATTATATTTTTGTAACCATCTTTACTCAGCGCTTCTTGCCGTAGTAACTCGTCGCATATCGCCACGATCTCGTTTCTTACTCCGGTGCCACCCGCCCTGTAGCTCTGAATTCTAAGCTCTAGCTGTTTCGCTAATACATTTGGGTCTTCGGAGATGACGATTACACCAACGCCTTTACCTACCGTACCTAGGGTTATCTTTTCCCATATCGGTTTGACAATTTGTTTGTATTTGTCGCTTGAAGATGATTTAGGTTTGTTAGGATTTTTTTCCTGTCTTATAGCATTCGTTGTGGTGAGAATTTCAGCGTAATCGGCCTTGTCATTATCATCGTATATCGCGACGTCCGGCTGTTTCATCGTCAACAACTCCCAAAGTCCCGGTGTTCCTGTGTAAGTCTTATTTACAACCGTCACGTCATCTCCTTGAATCGAAATCGGAGTGTCGCCGATATAGAATTGCCCATTTTTGTCTTTTATTCCGAACGTTGTGTCGGTGATTTTTTTATCGGAGGTGTATTGACGAAGGTACTTAGTCGCCATATCTCCAAAATACAGGGTTTTGATATCCTCAGTCGGATTGGGGCTATACGCTTCTATCGAAGGACGCTGAAGGCCCTGTAACGAAGGAAGTGCTTGTAACGCATTTGAAGTAGCTACCGAATTTTGGTTGATCGCAGACAATAAGACATTTTGCTCTTTGGAAATTGCGGATTGGGAATCGACGATAGGTTTGAAGAACTTGGTTAAATCTTGCTGAAGCCCTGAATCTCCTAATTTCTCCGATAAAAAGTTTTGTTGGATATTCTTCTTTGTTTTCAGATATTCTGCAACTAAATCGTCTCTTTTCGCGGGGTCGGTTATTTTTACAAACGACATTTTAAAATTAGGAATATAATGTTTTCAGACGCGTATCGAACTATAAGCTAGGATTATTTCCATACATTGATTGCAAAAGCAGTCTGACTTGTGCTGACTTCTTCTGACTTCTCCTTTCTCAACCATGGATTGCAAGTACTGCCTGTCTTCTTCTGTTGCTTGATTGAGGAGTGATTCTTTCGCTTCCATCCCGGCTATCGCGACTTTCTTCTTTCTCAGGATTTCTTCTTTCATGTTATTGAATTTTTCAATCTCGTTCAGCAACGAATCACTCTCAACTGAAATGATATCACTTATAAAATCTTGTGAAATATGATCGTTGATCGTGTTGAGTTTCAGGACATCTAGCGTGTCGAGTCTTATAACAGCTAGTCTGAAGATCTCTTTTTGTATCTTAGATTTCATAATCTGCTTTTTACAGATATAGCTGTCGATTATACGTTTCATCTCTGAATCATCTAATATCTTCAATAATAAGTTTTGATTAATATTCTTCTTTAATTTCTGAAGTTCCTCAACTATAAACTTTCTTTTCGGGGGTCGGTTATTTCTTGAAACGACATTTTAAGTAAGAAAAAAAATTTAATGTTTTCAGACGTGTTTTTGGACGTGTGAAAAAACATAAGTTGGACGTATTTCCAGACGTAACGACATACGTCTACATGTTTTCACGTATGTTAGTCTTTTTTTTGATAGATTCTTTATTTTTTTCAAATATAGATTGCAAGTACCTCCTGACTTATTCCTTGATTGCGTAACGATTCCGCTATGGTTGTAATCTTATTGCCCCAAATTTCTTTAATATCGCTTAGAATCAGATAATATTCCTCAACTGAAATGATATCATCCACGAGAGCTTTTGTAATATGGTCGCTGATCGTGTTGAGTTTCGCGGCAGCTTGCGTTTTGATTTCTTCATACATCTCAGCTTTCATCATCTGATTTTTATAGCTGTCGATTAAAATTCCCATCTCCGAATCACCTATTAAACCCCATAAAATTTTTTGATTATGTTCATCGATTATTTTCAGATTTTCTACAACGAAATCGGCTCTTTTCGCGGGATCGGTTATTTTTTGAAACGACATTTTAAAATTAGGAATATAATGTTTTTAGACATGTTTTTCGACATGTTTTAAAACATAAGTTGGACGTATTTTCAGACGTAACGACATACGTCAACATGTTTTCACGTATGTTCGTTATTTTTATCAAAAATGGACTGGACTTGCTGCCAGGCTAAGTGATTCCTTTGCAACTTTCTTATTTCTCCATTTTTTTCAATCTCGCTTATAATCAGAGAATATTCCTCAACTGAAATGATATCATCCATGAGATCTTTTGTAATATGATCGCTGATCGTGTTGAATTTCGCGATAGCTAGCGTTTTGATTTCTTCATACATCTCAGCTTTCATCATCTGATTTTTACTGATATAGCTATCGATTAAATCTACCATCGAGCAAATACCTAAACTTATCAATAAATATTCTTGATCATGTTCTGCGTTTGTTTTCAGATTTTCTGCAAGGAAAACTTTGATTTTCGCGGGATCGGTAATTCTTTGAATCGACATTTTAAGTAAAAGAAAAAAAATATTTTCAGACGCGTGAAAAAAACATAAGTTGGACGTATTTCTCAACGTAACGACATACGTCTACATGTTTTCAAGTATGTTCGTGTTAGTCGTTATTTTTTCTCAAACATCGATTGCAAGTACAGTCTGGCGAATTCTCTTCCTCTTTCGCGCACAACCCGTCCCTTCTCCTAATTATTTCTATCATGTTTTTGATCATTTCAACCATCTCAGCTATAGACACCAGCCTTTTTACATTTCGCTGCCCCAATTCTCCCGATCTCTCCGATAACTCTTCATCTATAAACTCTTTTTTCGCGGGGTCACTGATTTTTAGAAGCGACATTTTAAGTAAGAAAAAAATATAAGTTGGACGTATTTCCAGACGTAACAACATACGTCTACATGTTTTCACGTATGTTTGCGAATGTTAGACGTATTTCCAGACGTAACAACATACGTCTACATGTTTTCACGTATGTTTGCGTTAGTCTTTTTTTTCTCAAACATAGATTGAAAGTACTGCCGGGCTTCATCTTTTCCACGATCGATGAGTGATTGTTTCGTCACCTCGTCCATCGCGTCTATCGCAACTTTAATATTACTCCTAATTTCTTCTTTCATGCCGTTGAATTTTTCAATCTCGCTCAGAATCAGGGAATATTCCTCGTTTGAAATGTTATCATCCATGAGAGCTTTTGAAATATGGTCGCTGATCGTGTTGAGTTTCGCGTCGGCTAGCGTTTTGATCTTTTCATGCTTCTCCGCCTTCAACGCCAGCTTTTTACTGATGTAGGCACCTATTATACTTAGCAACCCTACACCTAATGCCGCTCCTTCCATAGCAATAGCAACGGGTGCTGCGATTATAGTAGATAATACTCCGATTCCTGAAACTCCGAGTCCCATCGTGACCGCTACTAGGACGCCACCTACTGCGCCGAGCACGTTTACACTTCTATGGTACTTTTTACTCAACGCCGCTCTTTTGTCGCGTACTTGCTCGATTTCTTTCTTAATTTCACCAATCTTTTGAAGCCGATACGTTTGCGCCGACCCTGTGACTATATGTATTTCTCCTTCCGGTGCTGATGGTAGCTTCGGATAGAGTGATTGTGTTGTTTTGATGCCGTCGTATTCCATTCGTTTTATTTACGCGATATATTTTTTAGATTAGATAATTTACACGACATAGCGAATCTCCCGCGTTAATGGTTACCACTGAATCGGAGTTGTTTTGAATAGTGAATATGATATCATCAACCACATCATCCGAAACCACTTCCTTTTGTAGACTGCATCTTTGTTCTTTGATACTCTGTTTGAGGGAAATGAGACAAAGTCCTGCACTCATTTCTACCCCGAGTCCAAGAGTTAGCGTAGTTGTCGTCTTTGGTTGTATCGTTATAACATTTTGCGCAAAAATCTCCCATCTTACGCCTCCTAGTAGCCTAACTGGATTGTGGGTAATATCCTTCTTCACCGTCCAATGGATTTGTAAGGGTTGCGTTCTAACCTCGGCCTCCCTAGTTGGTTTAGTTCCAAATTTGTGTATTGGTCTCGACATTTTATAAACACTAAATTATAATATCTTGCCGAGAAACGGAATGTTTTGAAACGGGGAATCAGGACCCAGTAAAAATCCTTTACCTATAGGCACATACCCCGACCCTGTTTTCATATACAACCCGGATCCTGCTATCGAGGCGCCTTTTGGCCATGGGGTTATGTACAAACCAGACCCAGCTGCTCTTATCTTCCACCCCATATCGTCTTTCTTCATGTACGCTACCCCAGATCCGCTGATTTTATCCACAATCTTCGACGTAGCCGCGGAACCTAAGCCACTCATTGCCCCCGTAACTAAACTAGGTATAAGGAATTTAGCCGCTGTTGTTAGAAACGGAAGAATGGCGCCTATAAATCCTCCTTCGACTTTCTTATTATGCTCCAATTGCGTTTTACTCATTTTGATGACTACGCCTGTTCCTTTTTCGTACGCCTTTGTCATTTTATTGATTTGAGCCTGTGTGAAAGCAAACATATCGTCGCCTTTAAAATCCTCGTGCGCTAGTTTGATACTCACACCAGTTCCCGCTTGAAGAGATTTTTGAATTTTGTCTCGTTGTCCTTCTGAAATATTGACTTTATAGCCTATGTAGCGACTCATTTTAGTTTACAAAAAAAACTTTCAAACTTCTCTGATATGAAAACGAATCGTCAATTCTTCTCCTCTAAGATTTACCTCTTTCCCATTTTGGTCTGTGAGCATCGTTGTCATCGTTGAAATGGTAGATAGCGTAATGGGGAGATAAATTAAATTATGCGGCACTTCGATAATTTTGTATCCCGGGGCTACGTTCGGGAAAAAAGAATGTATTACGTTTACCGTCGTTCCGTTAATATACGAAGACCCGAAAATGTCGTTGGTCAGTAGTAAATTGCTGATACTCATTATATCTACTATGTTCTTCGATTCGTTATATCCTCCAAGATAGACATATTTTATAAAACCTAGAACCTTTCCAATCGAATTCAAAGACGAAAAATCAACCGCATAGTGCTCTGCTATATTTAACACAGTCTTCAACGTATTTGTGTTTGGTTCTATTGAGATACAGTACTCTGAATTTTCCCTATCGTAATGCCCATTCTCCTTCATGATTCTCTGTATGTGGTCGTTGATATCTGTTATTTCATAGCTTCCCTCCGGTACTTCTATGTTAAACCAAGGGCCCACGCCAGTCGGTGAATACCTAAAGTTGTTGTTTGTAGCATCTATATTAGGGAAAGAATAGTACGTTGCGAGATTTACTAAGGCCATTTCGTATTTTTTATTTGTGTCTAGTTCAATAGGTGGATTAAACTTTGTTCTGATTTTTGTGCTCTTTTCGCTTAGCAAAATGTAAAATGACGTTTTTGGTTCCGTGTTACGAGCCGTCTTTTCCGTATTATCAGCTATCTGTTTGAGAAGCGATGATTCCATTTTGATTATACAATAATTTTACTACAACGGATCCTCGATTATATAAAATTGATCGAATCCGCAGCGGTATTTGCCATTGTTCTTTTCGCTACTTAGATCGATAACGAGGAATCCGTGCGGTTGTTCCCATACCGATTTGCATAGTTTTCTAAATTCATCTTTGTGCATGTCCGTACTAACATGATCGTTATAGATATGATCGAGGTTTTTCGTGTCCTGCTTGAACAGGCAAATAAAGTTTGCATTCTCTCTGATCGTTTGTCGTGGCAGTTTGAAATAATTCTGAGCGAGGTAAAAACAGTCCACATTACTATGCCTCCCCCGAATATAATACATTTCGCATTTGTTTTGTTTTTCCAATTGTAAATCATCAAAAATCATCAGATTCTTCTTTTCGCTACTCATGGCACTCGGGTCTGGCACGTCTTCAGCTTTTTCAAAGAACTTGGCAATTATATCGGATTTGGCTTTTGAGATTTTTGCCATTTCTTCCATAACAAGGGCTGGTGATATATTTTGTCTAGCGATTTCCTCCTGCTGCTCGAATAATCTAACGATCGATTCTTTTGGTAATTTTTCTTCGAATGCCTTTTTGATAATGCGATATTCCGGTTGAAACAGAGATTTGCCGAATACCTGGAGGTTATTATAGTCCAACCAGTCTGGTCTGAGCAATAGATTCAGAAGAAGCGTTGTTTTGCCACAGCCCGACTTTCCGACTATCAACCCCCGTATACTTTTGGGTAGCAAAGGATTATTAAATCTTTTCGATAACGCAGATCCCCAACTCATATCTTTGATTTCCATTTTATTTATGTATTAAAAAAGCGAGATGTATTGCGTAAAGTGTAAAAAACAGACTGAAACGAGAGATGTACAAAACGTCGTGACGAATAACGGAAGATCTATGCTTCGAGGCGTTTGCGTTGTATGCGGAAAAACTAAAACTCAATTCGTAAAAGCTTCCACCACGAAAGGAGGAGATCTGGTTAGTTCGTTGAATGCAGCTACTAGTAACATTAAGCTACCTTGGGCTGAGTTTCCCGGTGAGATGCATTTGCCAGGCCACCATTTTACAGGCCCAGGTACAAGGCTAGACAAGAGACTGAATCCTGACGGGACTTTCAAAGAGTGGAGCAAACCCATTAATCGTGTAGATAACGCGGCTTATATCCACGACCTGGCTTACGATCAGCATACCGATACAGCTTCTAGGAATATCGCAGATAGAGCCATGATTAATAATTTAAACAATATTTCTAACCCGAGCTTGCGGGAGCGTGTAGAGAGGGCCATAGTTAAACCTATATTATCTACTAAAGCGAGTCTTGGGTTAGGTTTAAAAAAAGCTCTGAAGTGAAATGGACTGATCAATTAGCTGATGAGTTACATAAACCGGTGGTTAGACATTTTAGGAAGAGGAAGGTGATTGTTAATGGGATAGATGAGATATGGGCGGCTGATTTGGTAGACATGCAGAGCTTCGCTAAAGATAACGATGGGGTGAAATACCTATTAACCGTTATAGATGTTTTTTCTAAATACGGTTGGATTGTGACATTGAAAGATAAGAGTGGGAAATCTACAGCTGACGGCTTCGTGAAGATACTCGAGGGTGGGAGGAAGCCTGTGAAATTATGGGTTGACAAAGGCAAAGAATTTTATAACAAGGACGTCAAGAATTTGGTTGATTTGTACTCTACTGAGAATGAGGAAAAATCTTGCGTCGTTGAGAGATGGAACCGAACGATGAAAGAAAAGATGTATAAATATTTTTCAGCTAACTCGACTAGAAGATATATCGATATATTAGATGAAATGGTTATCAATTATAATAATACAAGGCATTCTTCCATTAAAATGACACCCGTTAAGGCTTGTATGAAAGTGAATGAAAGGGCCGTATTTATGAATTTAAACGGTAAAGAGATTTCAGAGCCTATTGTACCAAAGTTTTCAATTGGTGATAAAGTCAGAATAACTAAGAAGAAGAACATTTTTGAGAAGGGATATACGCCTAGATGGACTGAGGAGGTATTTACCGTGTCTGGAGTTCAATACACAGATCCACCAACATACAAAATAACCGATTACAATGGGGAAGAAATTCAGGGATCTTTCTACGAGCAGGAGCTACAGAAGTCGACTCAGGAAATATTTAGAATCGAAAAAGTGATCAGGAAGCGTGGAAAGAAATCGCTTGTGAAGTGGTTAGGATACCCAGAGTCTTTTAATTCGTGGGTAAATAATGAAGACTTAGTGATCATGTGATGATGAGTATTTCCCACTCACCCTATGACTCATCATCGAAACTACTGGAAATTCCCCACATGATGAGTCATAGGCGCGTGCTGGGGTGTTTATGGGGTGGCTGATTTTTGAACCATGGTTTGGGAGGTTGGCAGAAGTTTAACCATGGTTTGGGTTGAAAGCACGCCGGATCAAGAAAATATTTTTGTTTTGGTTATTTTATAAAATGGAAGAAAAATTTTTTTTGTGTGTTGGTAAAAGTTGAACCTTGCTTATGGGTCGACACATTTTTTGAACCATGGTTATGGATGGTTATATTTTTGAACCATGGTTATGGGTGGTTATATTTTTGAACCATGGTTATTGGGTCAATGTCCCAGAATAGTCTTAATCTATCTACTGTCACTGTTATTTCAGTAACAATAACGATGACAGCTGGTATTAATCCAATTTCTAGTCTCACATAAAATTAATTTGATCGAAATCCAACATCTATTTGCGCTGTAAGTGTTTTTTTAATATCAATCCAACCTCCGTCAAAGCTAAAATTACTTTCCGTGAATTTAACCTCTTGGTAAACAAGAATGATTTTCATCATTACAACTTCCATTTGAGCAAGAATGACAATGGGTGAATAGACCTAATTTAGAACGTGCTGGCGTTTTACACAAAGCATTCTATTCTTGTAGATTCGCTTTCGTCAGAGTCGCTTTTGTCGGTGCACCTGCAGGTGTTGTGTTCATGTATGCACGAATGTTTGTATGACTGAATGTATGTATGCAAGTAAGCAAGTAAATATACATGCATGTACGTATCAATGTTTGTATGCAAGTAAATATGCTTGCATGTATATGCGTATGTATGTTTGTACATATGTACGTATGTACGTATCTATACACGTACGTATGTATAGTGCGCGCGTTCACATGCGCGCATTGACGCGTGTACGCACATATGTACGTCGTATGTGCGCATGTAGGGTAAAAACCAGCCGTTACTTCTTCTAGCTCCGCTAACTCCGACTTGTCTCGCTCACTGACCTTTAACGCTACATTAACTCCGATCGACGCTTTCATCCTAAGCCGCCACCATCGCCACCTTGATCACAGCTCCTTCATCCATGTGGACATACCACTGGTCCGGATTGAGCGGATTGAACGGATTGAGCGGATAGAAGCAGGGATGTTTTTAAGGAATTGTTAGAACTGCACAACTCCTTCTTTCCTTTCCCATCTTTCATGTTAAATTACTTCCAATCGGAGGGCAATGACCTTTTTTGCTAGTTTTAGCTGTACAGAAGTGCTTCTACAACTGCACAGATTTATTTAGAACTGCACATTTTGTGTACAACTGCACGTTACAAAAAGCCCTGGATTGAACGGATTGAGCAAATTCACCATGTGGATTGACAAAACTCCGTGAGAGGGCAAACCAAGGATTCAACGCCAAACCAGTGCCTAAGCTCCACAGGCAATTCGCTGCTGCAGAGATATAGCCAGTGCAAAACATTTGGACTCAGAGACGTGATTAAACCTATAGAAATACGCCCAACAATGCACGCAGCCGACCACAAAAACCCATTCTTTTTTATTATAGACAATAATATTATGATGCGCAGTTTTTTTTATTGCATTGTATTGTATTGCATTGCATTGTATTGCATTGTATTGTATTGTATTGTATTGTATTGGAGTCAGTCATTGTTCCGTCTTTGCTCACATAGTTTGCCTATATTGTCTTTATACTTCCCTTAAACGTTCAAACGTTTCTATTTTCGACGTCAACGTCGATTCTATAATGTTTATCATCGTCGTCGATTTATTATTCCTGCTCATGCTTTGGGACGATGGTCGCGCAGGGCTTTCATCAATTAAGGCGACCTTTATGCTGAGGCTTGATCGGGAAATCTAAGGAATTCTCTCGTAATGTCAACGGACGGTGCTTGCAATAAAGAGCGCTATAAAAAATAATCCCATTCTCTCGTTTGTTTCGGTTTGCACGACGCTTCGCTGGTTAGTACCCATGGTGATCTAGTCTGATACAGGACAACTGCATTGGGTGAGGTTAGTTTTAGGTTTTTCACTTTTTACGCGTCGGGTTTTTGGATGAGTGAACACACTTTATTGTTCACAAAACAGTTGAAGCACGGCGGAAAGGCAGTCAGTGTACTATCAGTGACAATAGGTAAACCCAACAGAACCAAAGTAGCAATGTCGCTTATTGCAAATTGTCAGTAGACAATAATTCTTTTCAATTCATAATTCTATACCTCGCTTCACTTATAGATCAAGGTAGTGTCTATGAATAGCAGGCAATGTTATTCCTAGGGAAACAAGCAAAACAACAAACAAAACCAAATAAAATCATAAGAACAACAGAAAACAAGCCACAGCGTGCACTGTTCATGAGAGGATTATAAAATTCCAGCATGCATGCACTTACCCATAAAAACTGTACTACAGATCCATGACATAAATGGGATCATAGGCTAATTGCCAAAGCACCAGAACTCTGACCGCATGGCTGTTTGGGTTCATAGTTATATTATTATTATTCAGCACTCGTAAACGCTCATAGACAAGTGCGATGACACTGTAACTCAGTGTAACTGTACGATCAAACCAAGGATTGTGATTGTTACATGAGATCGTCTCCGCAATTAATTCATTCATTCCGAAAACTTATATAGCGCCCCTTCAAGAAGCCTACTCAGAGGCGCTCCCAGTCCAGCCACAGCTAAAAAGATAGGTCTTGAGCAACTTGTAGAAAGCAGGCAAATTATTCCGAGGTAGTAAGCGAAGTGCAAGTGGAAGCCCATTCCATGTGGACGGACCAACAACCGAGATTCATCAACAGCATCCAGCGAACAATGCGCTATACAAATGTTCCCTTCCATAATTAATTAGGATCAGCATCGGCCTAAACTTACTCAACATTATAACTATCGTTATATCACATTGCACTTGACGACGTGCCTTATTTCACCCGGTGTCATTTATTCGTTGCGTGGTTCGACTCCGCCGATGTCCCATGGACCGGAATGGAACCGTGTTGTAGCGGATCTCCTCTCCTTAAATAAACATCGTCGTCGGTTGTGGTGGATCGACGAACGAAAATAGAGTAAAAGCTTTTCTCTCTCTCTCTCATAAGGACGCAGAACATGTGAACAACCTCCCGATCTCCCACCGTCAACTATTCGTCCGTCTGTCTGTCCGTCTGTCGGGCCTGGAAGGTGATCGATGGACCCGCTGGGCAGAGAGGGCTTGACGGCGGACCAATTCGCCGGAATGGCCCAAGTAACGGGACGAAGAAATGGATCGGTGGGGGTGGTTGTAATGCAGGGTAGGGGTGAGGATGGAAGAGTGCGAGGGTAGGAATAGGGAAGGAAGATTGAGAAGGACAGATGATGGACGATGGGTGGAGGAAAAGCCAAGGAAGGGGATGGAAGAGTGAGAGGGTATTGGAAAGAAGGGATAGGGAATGGAAGATCGAGATGGACAGACGATGGGGAGGGATGGAGGGGGAGTTGGGGTGGAATGGAAAAGTGCGAAGGTAATGGATGAAGGGATAGGGAGGGCAAGATCAAGAGAGACAAACGATGGGTAGGGGTGGAGGGAAAGTTGGGGAAGGGGAGGGAAGAGTGAGAAGGTAGGAGATGAAGGAATAGGGAAACGAAGATCGAGGGAACACATTCTATGGGTAGGGGAGATAAACCAAGACAAGAGGAGAGGGTGGGGTGCTGAGTAGGGGCAGAGATGACCAGGGAAGGGAATGGAAGAGAAAGAGGCGATGGGCAGGGGGAGAGAAGTCCACGGAAGAAAAGAGGGAGAAGAAGAGGCGATGGGTAGGGAAGAATAAGCGAGGCAAGGGAAGTGGGAGAGGTGGACATCCGAAAGCAATTCCTACGCAGCTACAGTTACCCTCGTGACGGTTCAGAGGTCAGGTTGGATCCCGTCACTAATCCCGGACACGGATTGACTTCCGGTTCGCACGGACCGTGAGGAATAAAAGCCGCTTAATTCGAATGGGACTTGGATGGATGTGAGAGGCAATCGCTCCGAGCGCTGACCCGAGACATAAGGACCGAACACCCCGATGGTAAATGGCTCCGGTTCAACTCGGGGTCAAGTGACGATTGCCCATTTATGTGGCGCACGATCGACTTCACGGCGTTGATCGGTTCTGTTCGAAAGCAGTGAAACAGTCACGCCTGACGGTACAACGCACTGGCGCTAGAGAAATCATTTTCGTCGCCGCCATGCATAGATGTTAGCTTCCTAAGAGTCGTTCAGTCGTGTGTTATAATAGAGAAGTGTAATTGTTTTATTGTCCGGTCTATCTCCGGCTATTTATGGGAATGCGCTGAACAATGCGTGAGTGCCTTGGGTGCGACATAAACCCTCTGCTGCCGGACTGTTTCGGTTCCACTCTATTGTATTTAAGGATTTGCAAAGAGCTGTCGTCGACGGTGCAAACCGATCAGAGACGCCTCGCTTCCGTATGCGAAAGACCACGAGGGAAGAAGCAGGATTTAAGGCAGTGGAGGGACGGAGCGGTCAAGATCGTAGAGCGAACTGAGGGCGTGGAAGAAAAGAGGGAGGGAGGAGGGAGGGAGGGAGGGAGGGAGGATTAGGAAGGAATGATTAGGAAGGAAGGAAGGGAGGGAGGAAGGGAGGAAGGGAGGAGGGAGGTCAATCCAGTCATTTTCCCAGTTCCCGATTCAAAGCAGTGAACGCCGAACATGGTCACAGACGTAAACTCTTGATGGGAAATAATTGGAGATCCGTTAGTCGGGTTATACGTGTTTGCGGCTGTTCGTCAGTGGCGACTTCAAGTTACCCGAATACTAAGTGTACCTGCGTTGGCCATTGACGCATCTTTTGTTCTTAAATGACTTAATTCAACATCAGTTGGGGGAGGTGGGACACAGGAACTCTTTTCTGACAAATTTTCCATTCAGAGGCGCTATATAATTTACGAGTGCAGGTGCAATAACAAAGCTGTCTATTTCAGGGTTCTGCGTTCCTATTGTCTTCATCGGCAGCACGCGTTACAATACGTTTCCTTTACGACAGCTGTTAGATATGTATGTGGCAGCGCGGGAATTTCACGTCTTCTAATATGCAACTGGATCATTTCACATCTTGTAATATACAACTGGGTCATTTCACATCTTGTAATATACAACTGAGTTATTTCACATCTACTAATATGCAACTGGGTCTATTGTGCAAGAGCAGTTTCGACTTAGTTTTAGAGGTCACATTATAATCCTGTTCTCAACGACTCAATGTAAATTTTTGATTCTATGCATGCGCTTCTACAGATCCTTCTGTCTAGCGGCGTCAGCTGCAGATCGCTGTCGATGTGAAAAAACACTACGTTAGCACATCTCCATTGTGCTACATGGGAGCATCTCCCTCTGAGGAGTCTCTCGTGTACACGTAGATCTCTATGAACATGCGATTGCAATGCATGCGGTTAGAGCGGTGCATGACATAGCGTGGCGTTTAGTCATCGTGCTACATTACAGTTCTAAGTACTTGCAGGAAAGAAGATCTCCTGACATCCATTGCACAAACAAACGCACAGGCATACGCAGGCATACACTAAAGACACTTACACAAGAATACACGCACACATACACACACACAGAGCACACACGCGCGCATAATATGGACATTGACAAACACACGCAGACGTATACGCGCGTGCACACATACACACACACACACACACACACAGTGCATCTGCCACACCCGATCGCAGATGAAAGAAGATGCCGAACGTCGTCTAATGTTGCGGCAGAGGGTCCTTCTGCTTCTTGCTTCTGCTTCTAATCGCTGCAGCCCGTCTCTCTGTCTCTGTCTCTGTCTCTCTGTATGTCTCTCTGTCTCTCTGTCTCTGTCTCTCTGTATGTCTCTCTGTCTCTCTGTCTCTGTCTCTGTCTGTCTGTCTGTCTCTCTCTCTGTCTGTCTGTCTCTGTCTCTCTGTCTCTGTCTCTCTGTCTCTGTCTCTGTCTCTCTCTGTCTGTCTCTGTCTGTCTGTCTGTCTGTCTGTCTGTCTCTCTCTCTCTCTCTCCCTCCCTCCCTCCGTCTGTCTCTCTCTCTCTCTCTCTCTCTCTCTCTCTCTCTCTCTCTCTCTCTCTCTCTCTCTCTCTCTCTCTCTCTCTCTCTCTCTCTCTCTCTCTCTCTCTCTTGCCTTCAGCGCCACCACCAACACAGGCGACGGCGACCACTTCCACCTCGCGGGTCATCGGCGGCGGCGGCTCTCGCTTCCCAGTCTGGCGGCGACAGCGTTGGTCTGGCACCGTCGTCGATGAACGCGCGCTGGATGGACAGACCCTACCCGTCGTCGTCGTCGTCATCGTCTTCTAGTTGTCTGGAGTAGAATTTACGAAGGAGGAGGAGGAGGAGAAGGAGGAGCGCAGTGGGAGACCAGATCAACCGACCGTGTGTATCATGTGTGAGTGTGTGTGGTGTCTTTGTGTGGAAGATGTCGTGGACCTTACCGTAAATAACACACATCCGGATATAGATACGAGTCATGTGACACGTGTGCATCAGCAGCAGCAGCAGCAGCAGCAGCAGCAGCAGCAGCAGCTCCTCTGGTTATTATACGAAGCGGTCGTGAATTGATAAGTCGTATCGCCAACGTCGTCACGCCATCCAGTGTCTGCCACGGTGATACGGTGTCTCTATAATATAAGCGCTGCAATAATTATGGATGTGATTACTTTTACTATCGCTTTGAATTGCCGTTGATCGTCTTCGGCATACATATGTGTCGTGTTTAGGATCGGTTCTGTCAGAACAAAGCTTCTTCTTAAGTTGCGATGTAGAATAAGGTAGGCTACAATAATTATTTTGAATACAGTGTCTTCCTAAGCAATAGATCAGGACATTGAATCGGATAGCGTATCTTCTTATATTGCGATCAAGATTAAGATGAAAATTCGGATACAGTATCTTCTTAATGTGCGATATCGATTCAGATACGACGTCGGTGTCGTCCTTTGATAGTGCTGCACCCTATGGATACACTATCGCTGACAATCGATTTACCTCTGTGATACTACGAATAAGTATCCTCGTACTTGGATCTACGACTTTGCAACACAGCGCATGTTTCATTCTAGGACAATAATTATTATTATTATGCCAATGTCCGTCGATCGTTGATTTGAGGTCGTTGGATCAAGCTGGAAATCGACGTTAATAGATCCATGGCTAAATTCTCGGATCTATTCCTAAACAACGAAGTGACGAAGAGCGAATACTGGCGATGTGATTTGACTTTATATTTGTCTCGACATAGCTTCTTTAGAATTTCTTCCAATTTTCTGCCAGTTTGCGCGCAGAAATAATTCGTTACTTGGCAAAACAAATAAGCGTTAGATCACAGCGGTAAAATTTTCGGTTTTGTAATTGGGCCTACTGTATGTGATAACGATATGAGCTGTCTTTACGATAGCTTGGATATGATATCTTGATTAGTATCTTTGTGATTCGGTGTAAATTATTCGCAGATTGGATACATGCAGTCGTACAGAAGTATCCTCGTCAAACGGTAATTGGCTTTCTCGGTCTTTGCCTGGTGAGAAGTGAACGTCATTTATTTAGAGGCAGTGAAGTAACAACTGATCCACTGATGTTCCTCGCTGCGATTGCCTACCTCCTCGTCAACGTCGTTAGCTACAGAGCTTCAGAGGGTAGGTACATTTATATACATATATATATATACATATATATATATACTCCTGGCTTATTTATTGCATTCATATAGCGCCACTCTGTTTTTAAATTTTCATCACTTGAGAATGTTTTACTCTGACGAATTCGTCAATTCGAGCAATTCGTAATTGCTCGAAGTTCAATTTCTGACTCTGTCTGTCTAAGTCTCTAAAGAAAGGCTTGAGCCAGAATGCGTTGCCTCTGACTACAAAATTATCTCAGTCAATGAGTCGGGAGGTTAGACTTGCAATTTGTTTTGCTATAATGTTATTGTTCGTCCAACTCTGATGGTGAAAAGCTCGTCAGTAATGAAACGAAACCTGTGAAGTTAGTCGTAGAAAATACTGGCGACAATGGCCGTAAAACTACCGGTGAAACCCCGGTGAAAATAAATAAATGACGCAATGTCTAAAGTGTTCCACATAATATGACAATGATTTTGTGGCGGTTCGAGTTTCGTTGATAAAGTACGTAACACATAAGTGTATATCCGTTATATAATATATATATATATATATATATATATGTGTATGGCCAGAGCAAACGCCATCGCGGGATTTTCACATATAACCCGTATCTGCAAAATAAATGATTGATACTAAAATTAATATATGCATTGCCTGTCGATTCCGACGCTAGTGCAATTTACAGAGCATTTTCAGTTTTGAGCTGCCGCCTAGTTTATGTGCCATCCACTTAGGATGGAATGTCTTGATGCTATAGTTATGCAATAGATGATCATCTATTAGCATAGATTCATAAACCATTACAATTCATCACGCTAATCCAAGAATGCGGATCTCCTATAATAAAGTACCCCTATTGCGCTAAATATTGTAAGTGGCTTCAGGGTGAGAATTGCCGGGGGGGTTGGGGGGTTTCGACCCCCCCAGTCTTTCTTAGAGCCCCATGTTAAAGTATGTTTTTTACACCCCAATTCCAAGTGGATAATGGTCCAACCCCCCAGTTATTTTTCCACAATTCTCACACTGAGTGGCTTACGCAATAAGTTTAGCAGCCGAAACATCCGAGCCGGATGGCGTAAACAACTAAACATCAATGTACAGCTAAAGCGACTAGGCATCATTAATAGCAGAATAAAAACATTGACAATATATTTAGCCGATACATGACAAGTTGAATGTCATGCCTGTTCATATTACCAGATGCGAATGAAGCAGTTGCATATTACAAGACGTGATATGACCCAATTGCATATTACAAGACGTGATATGACCCAATTGCATGTTACAGGATGTGAAATGACCCAATTGCATGTTACAGGATGTGAAATAACCCAATTGCATATTACAAGATGTGATATGATCTAATTGCATATTACAACATCTGAGGCGATCAAATTGCACAATCCAAAATGCAAGATGACGTAATTGCACATTGCAGGATGTAATTGACCCATTTGCATATTGCAAGACGTGAATTGACCCAGTTGCATATTACGCGAAGTTAACTACCAAGTCACGCGACGAAATGCATTTTTATCGAGCATTAACAGCGGGCACACTCGCCCTCTGATATCGTCCATTATCTGTCATCTATACTGCATCGTCGGGGAGAGTGGGGTGACGTACAACGTCGGCGGACTAATGAGTTTCCGACCTGAAGGTCAGTCAGCGATGCCGTAAATCACCGACTCACTCTCTCGACCGGATGTAGCCGTTCCCATGGTGCATTGCGCGCCCGGCAACTGACGAGAGTTTAATCCGCGCTGGACGCGACCAGCTGTGTTATCATTTCTGGGCGGTGATTAATTAGAGAAGCCAGGGAAAGGCGCGGACGGTGACAGTAGGTCCGGATCCGGATGTAATAGGGACGAGTGATCCTCCGACTGGAGACGTATCAGACGTCGCTTTATGTGGACGTAAAATATCACGGAGAAATCGCGTTCGTCGCACTGTTGATGACGCCATTACGATGATGCAGTATAATTAACTCGGGAGAGTGTCGAATAGGAGCTATCGAGGTTTGTCGAAGTGTGAAGGTAAGTAAGGACGTAAAGTGGAGCGTTTACTTGGTAAGATCAACGGGCAATTGTGTTGATCTTTAAGTTTAAATGTATTATTATTATTATTATTATTATTATTATCAATATTATTATTATTATTATTATTATTATTATTATTATTATTATTATTATTATTATTATTATTATTATTATTATTATTATTATAATTATATCATGATATTTATTATAGATAGTGTAAATAACGATAGTAATAATGGTAAAAAAATGATAATAGTTGTATTATTATTATTATTATTATTTTATTTTTTTAAATTTTTTATTATTATTATTATGAAAACCATCATTTATTTCCAATGCAAACTGTGAAACGCCAACTGGCTGTGCCTGATGAACAGCGAACGCCTAGCAAAACACTAGCATAGTGAGTTAATAGTTTTCCCACAATTGCATACTAAATCTAAAGTGACAATGTTAGTATGTTTGGTCGTCCTCGATCCCGGTTGGTTGTGTGAACGTGCCCCTGAATGCTATGGCGTTGAATCTTTGAGTGCATATAGATAACCGCTGGAACAAGTGCACAGTCTCCCGAGGGTCTCCAGAAACGGCGGTCATGCGACACCCCAACTCAATCAAGAATTCGCGTCCTGTCCGGTTGACGGGGCCCATCGATTCGATGGCGACGGGGACGAAGTCGTGGGTGGCCGGAAGGGTTGAATATTTGGCGCACTTCCGGTTTGCGGCGTGTTCGGCTGCCCCTCCAGGCATTGCTGCCGTAATGTTGAGGTAGGAGGCAGCACAAGTATGGATGGATGTTGCATCCCATGCGACATACTTGCCCCTCGCCCAGGGGACCAATGTTGCTCCGTCCGGTTATTATTATTATTATTATAATTATTATTTTTATTATTATTATTATTATTATTATTATTATAATTATTATTATTATTATTATTATTATTATTATTGTTAATATCATTTTTATTATTATTTTTATTATTATTATTACTATTTATTGATTTTTTAAAATTTAATTATTATTATTATTATTATTATTACTATTATCATTATTATCCAATTGCATTCCGTCTCTACCATTTAATTGAGGAGATTGGTTGTCAGTTCTCGAAGCTATATGTGTCGTGGCTATGTAAGCTAGTTGGAAGTGCGAAGCCAAACAATCCAATATGTGCGGCAATTTATAAGGAGACTTTAACCCTATATACCCCGCCATGTTTCCCATAATTTATTGGTTGACAGTTTTAATGTGCTCAATGTAACAACTCTCGACAATATCTCTAGTCGCAACGGGAAGAAGTTAATCAGATGCAATGGTAAATGAACTGGAAATGTATTGGAAATTTAGTGAAAACGCACTGGAATTTGGAAATGTATTGGAAGTTTGTAGCATGTGTTGAAAATGCAGTGGAAGATGCATTGTTAGTGGAAAATGCATCGAAAATGTTGTAGAAAATGCATTGATAATGTAGTGGAAAATGCATTGGAAATGTATCGGAAAATGCATTGGAAATGTAGTGGGAAATGCATAGGGATTTGGAAATGTAGTGGAAAATGTATTGAAAATGTAGTGGAAGACGCATTGGAAATAACTCATAGTGGAAAGTACATCAAAAACGTAGTAGCAACTGCATTGGAAATGTAGTGGAAAGTGAATCGAAAGTGTATTGGGAAATGCATTAAAAAATGTGATAGAAAATGCCGAATGGTTCTCAGTCATGGTCGCTGAAATAGCTGAAGCGCATATATATATATATATATATAATATATATATTATATAATTATATATATATATACGACAACTGTAATCAGGCAGTTGGAATCCATTTCCTTAAATGGCCTGCGTAATGTCAGAGTCACGTGATACAGCGGTGTTCGAACTGCGGATACGCAGTTGGAACTTGGAAGGCAAACACATTAGCCATCTGTCAAATACATACAAAAATGTGTGTATACACATTACACATACATGTATAAAATTGTATATATGCATACAGCCATACTTGCGCATAATAGATTCGTGTATGTATGTGAGTAAGGGTGCATATACATGTGTGCGTGCGTCTGCTATATATTATGCATATACGTGTAGATAATAAAGCAAACATCTGGACAATGTTATCTTTCGTTGGCGCGAATAGTCCTTTTCCCCCCTTCTGCAACCAAACACCCGTCCGTACATCCATCTATCCTGCACCCCGCACGCGCCCTCTCCGACGCTCTTGACTGGGTTCACAAGATGGCGGCTGCCGCACATCTCTTTTCCAAGATGGCCGCAATAAATCACGTGACCAGAGACAGGCACGAGGAGGGCGCCGTCATTTGCATTTGGCGGCTTCGCTAGGTGACGCTTTTGTAACGTCGTCGACGAAGCGCTCTTGTCAAGTGCGACGATAGTGCTGCTGGACAATCGCACCGCGTGAAGTAAGTTTTGTTTAATACGTGCGTGTGCGTGTGCTGCGGCGCTTGATACGATGCGGTGATGCTCCGGTGTCCTAGGGTCTAAGGACGGTTCGGCTGAAAGCATTTTGGGGGATTGTAGCCGTTTTGTGTAGACAATTTATGATAGATTAATTACCAGCGGATTAGTTTTTTTCATGAATTAAACGAATATATTATATAGATCTATAGTGTTATCTTTGGGTCGGCAGACTGATATATTGTAGCGTAAGGTAGGCTATTTGCATTATGTTAAACTTGATTACAGCTTCCGTTATGGCGGGAATATGCCGGAACTAAGCAATAATTGTAGCGACAGGTAGGCTATAGTACAGGGACAAGAGGGACGGCATACATATACCTGTGGGGCTGCGATCGATATGTATATGGATGCTACATGCTGTTGTGAGACAAGTAGGCCCTAATTCTCGAGCAACTGAGGCAGAATATTATGTTGAAATTTGAACATAAGCAGCGTTATATTGGCAGAACTCAAGTCATTCATCCTGAATATGCTGCCAAGTCTGAAGTTGGGGGAGATGATCTGGACATCCCTTTTCTAGAGTTTGAGTATTCGTTCCAAACCAACAGTTTCATGGCGCCAGGCGGTGTACTATAGCATAGGCGGAGACCTGGGCCGAGAATTGGGGGGGACGGAAAGACGCGAGATTTTCCGAAAAATTTCTGACGACCGGCGAAATGTCGGGAAAAAAATTGAATTTTCGCCGCGAAAAAAGTTGATGACCTTTTTTTTTTAGTCATCCGGCCAAATCTCGACGAAATTTTCTATTTTCGCCGCCAAAAAAAGTCTTGACGCTCAAACATTGGGGGGGGGGACAAATGCATGGGCCGTCCCCATCACTTTTATTGGGGGGGATCGTCCCCCCTGTCCCCCCTAGGTCTCCGCCCATGTACTATAGTCGTGGTCCATGGTCCAAATTGATGTCTCCACTCGTATTATAATTTCTCTTGCATGTGTTCTCTTGCGTTCTTCCATTTTATCTTTGTTAATTTCGATTCGTATACGTGTAGCGACTATTGTGTGGGAACTGGTCAGATGGAATTCTGTCCATGCCACCAAACATGCATCAGAGTTTTCTCTGAACAATTAAGTCGATGCAGAACCATCTATACCTGTCCACCAACTGACTCTCTTATTTCGCCATTCACGGTCGAGATAAAAGTATTAAAGGATGCTTCGCTCATTCGCTTTCTCATTCTGAAAAGCTGTGATCTATACGCAGGGAGACGACTTGCAACTTGCAACTGTGGTCTGTTAATTATTACTGACTTTTTATTTTCCGTGTAGTATTTACCTGCTTCCAAGTCCTTCGTCTTAATGCACCTAATGCTTTTAGGTGCATTCAACTCTGCATTGCTTGCCTTTCTAGCTAGTATATAATCTCTGCCGATATCGGCGAATTGATATACTGTACATGTAATAGGCAATATCTACTTGTTTAATAGTCTTTCATTTGCTACTGATATCATTTGGTGCTTTCTGTTGTCTTGTACAGCTATACAATACAATACTATACGATATACGATACGATACCATACAATACAATACAATACAAAACTATACAAAACAATACAAAACAATGCAATGCAATACAATGCAATACAAAGCAATACAAAACAATACAAAACAATACAAAACAATACAATACAATGCAATACAATACAATTAGGTACTTACAACACGCTTTAACAAAACAAGTCTTGCACGACATGCATACTAATTATCACATTGGTGTCATTGCCTATAACTAGCAAAGAAATCTGGGTATAATAAATCAACCAGCAGAACAATTTTATAGGTCCATCCGAGTGCTCATGGATGTATCTTTTCGCATAGAATTACACTCTGTTTCAATAAAGCGTCTTAAATTGATTAAAAATTACATTGCAAATCGGTATACATTGAATCAGCACATTGTCTTACGATTCATTGCTGTTTAAGCAATACATAACCTTCTACCGTGTTTTTGCGTCATTGTACATGTATTTATTCGCATGTAAACGAGAGATGTATGCGTTTGACCATTTTTAGAACCATGTATCACTGCATGTACTGCGCTGCGTGCGGTTTACCTCGGCTCCGTCATCGGTTCTGGCGCCTCTCCTGTCGTGTCATTCGGTTTTATTCGCTATGCGGACGAAATTCGAAAGATTTACTGTACCCATAATATAATCGAACCAATGAAGCGAATTAGGGTGCGTATGGCCGTCCGTTCGTCCGTTCGTCCTCCAGCTGGGCATATAGAGCAATTTGGGCAGTGATGCCTGATCGATGACCACGGCGCACACCTCCTCCAATCGACGGGTATTGATCTGCTGAGGCGGCGGCGCACTACCCTAGTTCTGACAAATTGGCGCCAAAGTGGTCCTCTGATCTTTCCGAAGAATGGTCTAATTGATGGAACGGGGTTCGAATCCAGGTCGCGAGCGGCCGACGCGACGGACCAACCGCGGACCGGATATGGTCCGGATGTAGACCGGATGTTGAAGGGATGGGGAACGGAAGTGAAGGATCGGTTCCGGACAACTTCCGATACGTGATGGCGATCCGTGGAAGTCTCGAGAAAGTCGATATCTTGCTGTGGAGAAAGGGCGGAGAAGCAGGATAGGAAAGCTGAGAGGAGGACGGAAGAGCAAAGAGGGCAAGGAAGGAGAAGGAGTGATGGGGTGGGATGGAATATGAGTAAGGAAGACAAGACAGGAAATGAGTAGACGGTAATGGAGAAGACAGGAGTGGAATAGAGCAGAAGACGGAAGAGAATGGATTGGAGTAGAACTGGACAAAGTGGGGAAAGGGAATTAACGGGACGCAGCATTTCAAGGTCATTATTCTAAAATGTTCTTTAATAGTGATCGTCTGATATAAAACTAGATGGTCATATTATACCTAACGCGATATTCCTTGCTGATAATAATTAATTCAGCAAATCGTGGATGCTGAAAGACGGGATATCAGACTCACGTATTATATTATAACGCGTAATCTAAGACCAAAAGTCTGGAAAGGCCCTACTCATCTTCTGTTTCTTGGTCGACGAACGTCCCCTTAATGGCCACAGCATTACCTGACTGTATAATATTATGTATAGCGTTGCATCATGAGCGAGATTCGCTGGAACAAAAATGTTGTGTCCCGTGGGTCCCCCATTACAGTGCTTGAATTTTGTCCCAGGTCGGAAAAGAATGTCTATCCTTCGTTGTTAATCGGACCCAGTGTCTCGAGAGCCAAAGAGACAAAGATGATGACGTGTTTCATATTATGATTATTATCATTATATTATGATATACTATTATCATTATATTATATTATATTGTGATTATTATCATTATCATTGTCTCTCTCTCTTTTAGTTCCTTTGGTTCTTTTCAGAACATTGGTCGACAATCATTATCATTATTATTGTCATTATTGTTATTATCATTATTATCACTATCATTATAATTATTACTATTATATAACGAATGATAATTATCATTCGTCATCGTCATCGTCATCGGCATCATCATCATCATCATCATCATCATCATCATCATCATCATCATCATCATCATCATCATCATCATCATCATCATCATCATCATCATCATCATCAATCATCATCATCATCATCATCATCATCAATCATCATCATCATCATCATCATCATCATCATCAATCATCATCAATCATCATCATCATCATCACCATCATCATCATCATCATCATCATCGTCATCATCATCATCGAAATCATCATCATCACCATCATCATCATCATCATCATCATCATCATCATCATCATCATCATCATCATCATCATCATCATCATCATCGAAATCATCATCTTCATCATCATCATCTCCCGACACAACTAACAAACCGTTCTTCTACGATTAATTCTGCGCAGTGGAGAATGTTCCGGAGTACTGCCACTTTGAGACGTTTCGTGCCAGCTGCCCCGATGGTCAGCTCATCCTCATGCAGTCGGCCTTCTACGGCCGGAAGAGCCTCGGTCGCTGCGTCCGGACCAACTTCGGATTCATCGGATGCTACTCGGACGTCCTCGAATTCCTTGACCGACGATGTTCAGCGCGGCGCAGCTGTGAGCTCGAGGTCATCGAGCCAAACTTCGACGACATCCGGCCGTGCAATGTGGAACTGAAGAGCTACCTGGAGGCACAATACACCTGTCTGACAGGTGAGACAGATTAAAACCATGGCACAAAAGACACGAATGTTATCATAGCTATTGTTATGCCGTTGCCGTCTTTTCATTGTCTGTGTTGATTAGAGCTTTTCGTTGAAAGCATTTACGTAGTCGCTCTCTCATCTAACCAGGAGGCACATAATTAAACTCCGCTACTGCTCGTGCTTTGCAGCGCCTGTCTAAATCTGGAGAAAGTAGGAGGGCGACATTAATCATCTTTGATATGACATTAAACAGCAACAAACGATGGCAAAATAATGGCGACAAATGACGGTTTTAGAATATTTGCATAGAATCTGCTTGCAAAATCACTATAGCCTTTAATAGGCTACATGTACAGTGTATGTGATTGTTACGAAGTGTCATAGTTGCTTAGGGTAAGTTAAGGACAATTGAGACCGTGCATGGAAGCATATTTTCAAGAGGACAGCCAATCTATTCTATTAAACTTGACAATTAAAAATCGAAAATTAATATAACCTAAAATTTCGAACAAGACAACAATGATATAAAATTATGATTACAAATACATATTTTGATGAAAGTAAGCAGTGGACAATGAATATTATGTAAGCTTACCCCTAAAGATCGTAGTCTACGTATACGGACGGTGTTTTATTTAAGGCTGTGACTAGGGGACCGCCAGGCGGCTGTCGTATTTCAATTACTAGCGGACCGCCAGTCACGTGTAACCTGTCACATGACCCGAGTCACGAGTCCAGGTGGCCGTCTCATGCTGAATCTGCGAATGGCGGCCATGCCATAACGAATATTATTATCTAATTTGAAGTTCGATTTTTGAAGAAAAAGTTCTTGTGACTAACCCTACCCTATCCCTAACCCTAACCCTATCATGTATATGAAGATTGGTTACTTACTCTGTCCTTAAAACAAGCAAAAACAAGAAAACTTTTGTCCGACATAAAACAAGCAATCGATAACTGCCGCCATTATTCAAGAATGAAGACTCGTGACTCGGGTCATGTGACAGGTTACATGTGACTGGCGGTCCGCTAGTAATTGAAATACGACAGCCGCCTGGCGGTCCCCTAGTCACTTCGTTTATTTAATTCCTGTTTGACGAGACACTACTGTTGTTTTTGTTGTTGATGATGCGTGCCAATATATTTGATGTTCTTCATTTGACGATATTGACCATGATGATGATCATGGCGAGCATGTTGTTGATGTAAGAGTAATGCTGCTGTTTGATTCTTATTATTTTTTCTTTTGTTTGTCGTTGCTGCTCTTGTTGTTGTTGTTGTTGTTGCTGCTGCTGCTGCTGCTGCTGCTGCTGATGATGATGATCATGATGACGATGACGACGACGACGACGGCGGCGACGACGACGACGGCGATGATGATGATGATGATGATGATGATGATGACGATGACAGTGACGATGACGATGACGATGACGATGATGATGATGATGATGATTATGATGATGATGATGATGATGATGATTATGATAGAGACGACGGTATGCATCTGGCAAAGGAAAAGAAATGTAACGTAATCAGATTATGACATTGTTATCATGATGTAATTGATGAAATTATAATTGATGACGACGTCATGGAGATGATGAGGGGTGGTGTGGTGGGTGGGTGAGTGGGGGTGGAGAGACTGATGGAAAGAGGATCGATATTCATCAAATCAGTTGATCGGTGGATGAATTTGGTTGATGATGAGTGCGGGAGGATGATATCGATCAGAAGTGCATCAATTACTCAAAGAGTTTCGGCTTCGTTAAGAAGAGATGGATGAGAAACGGGGGATGGATGGATGGATGGATGGATGAGTCATTGCTGGAATAGATTTTCCGATGGAATTAGGAGATGTAGGAACAGCAGACGGATGGAAGGCAGGAAGAGGGTCGAAATGGAGAGGGAAATTGAAACGTGGGTGGGGAGCATCACAGGGACTTGGATGGGGTCGGGGGGTGACATCGAACCGAAAGAAATTGAAGCGATGGATGTTTAATTGATACACGTTGCGGTTGCTACTTAGTGCAGTGCAACTATAGGCACCACTTCAACGTTGCAATAGGATGCGATAACTGTAATGCCAGCGCTGAGAGAGATGCTGGAGCGCCCCACGCCCTCTAGAAATGTCCCACCCCAATGGGGACGGCATTGGTGGGAGAGGGCGGTATACCCACGTATCTGTAGTAAATCACGCGCAGGCGCACTCACTTGGCGCCCCTCGAGACCGGAAGTCCGAATGGAACGTCTGCGTGATGGTCTCGTGTCACGTGACGCGCGGCACGTGACGCGAGGTCTTCGTCAGCACTTGACGGTGCTACTAACGATGATTGCCAGTCTTGATTATAGTTCGTGTTTTTCTGTTCGTCAGTGGCTCGTTCACTGGTTCATAAATGGTTCATATTATCTTGATGAACTGTTCATTTGTTAGTTCGTGTGTTCATTTGTTCATCTGAATGTTTGTTCATCTGATTTTGTTCATGTAACTGCTCGTTCATCTGCTTGTTCGTTCAACCAGTCATTGAGTCAGACTTTGTTTTTTCATCTGCTTTGTTCGTTCGTAATAATATGTTCACTCACATGTTCAGCTGCAGTTCAGTGGTGCTTCCATTGGATTGTTCACGAGAATGGTTTTTAATTTTTACATTCGTTCTTTTGATCGTTCATCCGATAATTCGTTCATCGGTTCGTTTAACGTTCGTTCCATTGTTCATTAATATACGTACATTCATCCTATTGTCCGTCCGTTTGTTCATGTGTTCGTTCATTCATACATTTACTTTCGCATTGCAAATTTATCCATTTATACATTCTTGCGTTCATTTGTTCATCACATCGTATTTGTTCATCCATTCGTTCATTCGTTCGTTCTTTCATCCGCCCGTCAATCTATCATTCGGCCACTCGCTTTTTTGGTTAAAACGCCTGCTTTGTATACATTCATTTGCGAAATTTAGCCGTTGATTGGCTAACGTCTGTTTCTGTCACAATCCTTTTAGCCGTCTTTAACTTTCTATCACTCGTCTGGACCACGTAACTGCACTTCATTTCCCATTGCTATACTTAGGCTATCTATCTTTAGTGGGGCGCAGTGGTGTAGTGGGTATGTTCGTCGCCTTGCAGCCGAAGGGTTGCAGGTTCGAATCCACCTCAAGTCGCCGCGTTGGGACCTTGGGCAAGTTCTTCACTCGCAATTGCTCAGCGCTTCGGCGTGAAACTCCGATGCAGTGTCCGCTCTGTAGTCGGAGCGCCTCTTAGCAGCGATCTTGAAAGGGCGCTATAACAAGTGCACATACAAACAAATCTAGTGTCTACTCAATTTACTGGCTGCGGTTTCCGTTTCTGCGATTCACTATCTGCTAGTTATTATCTCTCTTGCTGCCTCTTCTTTGTCTTTCTTACTCCTTTTTCTCTATTTCTGCTGTCTCCTGGGTTTTCGCTGTTTCTTTTGCATCTGCCATATCTCTCTCCCCCCCCTCTCCCTCTCCCTCTCCCTCCCTCCCTCCCTCCTTCTCTCTCTCTCTCTCTCTCTCTCCCTCTCTCTCTCTCTCTCTCTCTCTCTCTCTCTCTCTCTCTCTCTCTCTCTCTCTCTTGCTGTCTTCTTCATAGAACTTCCCTCCCCCTAATTGGCCTTGCATCACTACAAGCACAGATACGCAGGCTTTCTGTACATCAAGTCCCTCCTTTTCTTCTATGTCTTAGAATTCCATTAGGTTGGCCAACAGCGTCGCCTATCGAGCTGATGTGTCCACAGCCGTTTCAAGGTAAATGGATTACTACACGGGGTGGGATGCCGTCCCGGTTTTCATCTATTATGCATGGGTGTGTGTCGGTTTCGGCATATTGAAGAGTGATTTCTCGTTTTGAGTTTGTTTAAGAAGCGCTCATTTATAGTTGCTACATGTCTCATATCAATTGGAAACTGGTTGGGTGAGTTCAGGCAGTCGAAACCAGTTAAGATCTTGTCCTGGTCAACCCTTCTCGCGCAACCCCTATGAGTAGTGCGCAAGGAACAGGTTCTATATCAACCACGTGACCTACGCTGGTTCCCTGCGCTACACATAGCCCCTAAATTGGTTCCCGGAAGTGACTTTTTATTCGACATGATTTACATTGTTTTTCTGCAAGTTCAGTCAGTCGAGCTTAGTTCAGTTGTTTCTGTCTTGTCTTGTGCTTGTCAAACCAATTCAGCCCACACCTATGCGTGTATGTTTCTGGTTAGATAATAGAGGTAAGGAATTGCAGCAACCAGAGTTGCGGTTGACCGAATCGGAACAATATGAACCCGATCGAATTCGACAGAAACGATCATATAGGCTTACTAGATAAAAGCCGCTCCACTATTCGATAGGCATCAATCATTCTGCTGGAAAGTAGCCTATCATGTTCCTGCATGGTAAGCACGTCTCGACTTTGGCCACCTTTCTTTCACATTCGAAGGTCCCCTCCCATCCATCTGGTATTCTCTAACTCCTAATGGTCACCAAAATTGCTCTTTTTTGAGGCTGTCTTTTAAACTCATCTTCTTCAGTCAACACATGGCTGTCTTTACGACTTCAATGTGCACTTCTAACTTTGTAACGAAGACATTTCAAGTTACCGTTGCATTGAATTATAATTGTATGACAGCTTCGGTATTTAAGTTACCACAACTGCAGCAGTCATAGAACCATGGTCAGTTTTATCATTAATGTAAACAGTCTGGAGTTGTTGCTTCGATTTTGTTAGCCAGGCTTCGATTTCTGAGCGCGACAAACTATTCGTTGTGGATTAATTCGTTGTTGGTTAGATTTTCATCTTACTCAACTGGATGTGATTTACCCGTTTTCAACTTTGAAGACGCGGATCGATCGCTCTTGTCAGCCAATTGACGGACCGAAAAATGTCTTCCTGCGCCACGTCAAAGTAGTTCCGGTAGATATCCCTCTGTCAACCTGTTGAAGACTGAGGCCTCGTGGGATGGACTGGTTTGGGTACATTCCAGGTGGAATGGGAAGGAAGGGACTGCGTTTGCGAGATAAGGTTGTTGAACCAAATGCAAAACTAAAGAAAGGAACTGTTGTCAGTAACGAACTTGCGGACTTACAGTTTGGCTGAGAACAGGCATCAATCAGGCTCTCAGGATCTCAGCTGACCTATAACAGATTCCAGTTTAGCACAGCAAAGCCAAGCAGAGCTTAGTATGGTATGGTATGGCATATTGAGTAGGTACCATGAAGGGGCGCTATATAAATTACGATTGATTGAGCATAGCATAGCATAGCATAGCATAGTATAGTATAGTATAGTACAGTACAGTACAGCACAGCATAGCATAGCATCGTATCGCATCGTATGGCATGGCATAGCATAGCATAGCATTGCATAGCATAGCATAGTAGAGTAGAGTAGAGTATAGTATCGTATAGTATAGTGTGGTTTGGTATGGTTTGGTATGGTATGGTATGGTATGGAACTGCACTGCACGGCATAGCATGCATAATGCAGCATAAAATAGTATAGTATAGAATAGCATAATAGCATAGTACAGTCATGGGCGTCCGCAGGAATTTTTCTAGGGGGGCGCAAATTTTTAAATAAGTGTCACATGGTCTAAATTGGTTGCCATTTAGGTTTATATATATACATATATGTGTGTGTAAAATATAATACGTGTGACTATTCGCGTTTCACCCGCTGGACCTGTTATCTCGAAGTGATCGCCTGAAATAACACAAGAGCCGCTGTTAGAGATAACACGATACCAATTACTTGAAAATTAGGTGGCGCGGCTGAATGCATTTGATGTTTAGGGGCAGGGCCTACTATCCCCCCCTGAGAGGTGGAAGCATTCCCCCCCCCCTAACAGAAGCTTTTTGTCTATATTGCAAGCGTCGAAGGCGCGAAGCTGCGAGTGCCAAAGGTACGAAGCCGATAGCGACTAGGGGGTCTGAGGGAGCGTCGTGAGCTCCCCCAGCGGGGTCTGGGGCTCCGCCCCAGAAACCAACGCATTTTTAGCTGTTGTCATCGACTAGAGCGCATTTTTAGGCTCTTGTTTGCTAGCTGTTTATGAGCGATAAAGTCACGAAAATTTCACTTTCTTGGATTTGCACGCTGTAATTGTAGGCTACCTCTTAAAGCTGTCATCTTCACAAAATTGCAGGGGAATTAATGCTCAGAAACGTGGTTTAAGATATCATAAAATGTCGCCTTCCCATGATTTAATTTTTTAAAATTTGCACAATATGATGGTAACATTCTAAAAATTCTCATTATGGGTTAGCAGTGCGTTAAACACTGTAGTAGTCATGTGAAGTTTGAAAGGTCCAGCATTCAGTAAGATATCAATTTCTTTTGGTATATCAAATTGAGTAGTCTACTGTCAGTTGAACACTATACTCATCAACATCCATTTTCTGATCCAGACAGATCCCATGGACATTTCCCAGGACCAATCCCCGTAATTTCCTCTCTGGATTCAATTTCCACCAGAGCGTTTCAATAGGACAATTCCCTCGAACATTTCCCTCAAAAGTAGGCTACAATTAAAAGTGTAAGCAATTTGCATTTGTACAGACTTCAATAGTGCTTTAATGTTTGAGGGAGGAATTTGTAAACCATTTGCTTTACTTGATTTTGAACTTCAATTGTTGAGCAACCAAGCTTTTATTGTTTGATTAATGTTTACTTAAACATGCAGACTAAAAACCTTTACTATAAACAAAAGTAGGCTACTACCGGCAATTTAATGTTGCTTCTTTGCCTCCTATCACTATAATTCATTCTTAAAATATCGTTCATTTTATTTGCGACCTATATTATAAAACCAATGCAGTGTCAATAGATACAATATACTTAAACAAAATGTTAGCAATTCATGTAATTAGGCCGAATTATGAGTTGTGAGAGCGAGCGCCATATACGTGCAGGGGCAAATGTGACTGTAAAGCAAAGTTTATAGCCTACTAAACGAATATATACCCTTGAGATGGCTGGATGAACGTTCAAGGGGAATTTTCGTGGTTGTGCGGGAGGAGTAGAACAGAGGGAGAAGGAAATCTCTTATACCCATCTATCATTAGGTGGGGATTTCCCTCTAGCACAAGTTGGATCAGTCTACTTACTTTCCCCCATGTGGCAAGCCCTGATGGGTGCGAATGTGATGGAAGCGCAAGGACAAATTTATGTGAGTGTTAAGCAAAAGTCAAATTAAAATAATGAAGATTTACCCTGTGTTATTACGGGATTGTTCGGGGGAATTACCAGGAGGAATTCCATGAGAGATGGACTTTTTTCCCAGGGGGGGAAAACCTTTCCCCCCCTGGCCCAAATTGGAAGCAGTCTGATTCCATCCCCCTATGGCGTAGTAGGCCCTGTTTAGGGGTCACAGTATGAATTTCTATATTACCACGAGAATCCCAAAGAAAGACAAATGGGTCCAGCTTGTAGAACGCACCGATAATCACGTTGAAAATTGCGTTGTAATAATCACAATGTGGAAAATCCAGGGGGGCGCAAGTGCGCCCCCTTGCGCCCCGCTGCGGACGCCCATGAGTACAGTACCGGTATATGTCTAGGCTATAGTAGCATTGTTATGGTATGGTTTGGAAACGAATGGTATAGTATGGTATGATGTGGTATGATATGGTATGATATGGTAAGGTAAAGCACAGTATAATATGGTATAGAATAACATAGGCCATGGCATGGGGCAACATGGTGTCTACATGTATATACTAAAGTAACTAAACTCTATAGGTCATTATACAGTGGCAGCATAATTATCTATCTGTAGTCTGTACAGTCATATGGATTGGATGGCCTACTGAAAGTTCAATAAAATCTAATCAGTTCTTTTCTTGTCTAATCTTCTCATCCTGTCGTCGTCGGAACGACTTCTATTGAGCCGACATCAGAAGAGAAAAGACTCGAATCGACGTCAAACGTCTGAGTTCATTGTGTGGCTGTCACTGAATGACGATGTTTGTCGTTCCACGTCGTTCACCTTCGTCCCATGTCGTTCCATGTCGTTCCATGTTGTTACATGTCATTCCATGTTGTTCCGTGTCGTTCCATGTCGTTCCATGTTGTTACATGTCACTCCATGTTGTTCCGTGTCGTTCCATGTCGTTCCATGTTGTTACATGTCATCCCATGTTGTTCCGTGTCGTTCCATGTCGTTCCATGTTGTTACATGTCACTCCATGTTGTTCCGTGTCGTTCCATGTCGTTCCATGTTGTTACATGTCATCCCATGTTGTTCCGTGTCGTTCCATGTCGTTCCATGTTGTTACATGTCATCCCATGTTGTTCCGTGTCGTTCCATGTCGTTCCATGTTGTTACATGTCATTCCATGTTGTTCCGTGTCGTTCCATGTCGTTCCATGTTGTTACATGTCATCCCATGTTGTTCCGTGTCGTTCCATGTCGTTCCATGTTGTTACATGTCATCCCATGTTGTTCCGTGTCGTTCCATGTCGTTCCATGTTGTTACATGTCATCCCATGTTGTTCCGTGTCGTTCCATGTCGTTCCATGTTGTTACATGTCATCCCATGTTGTTCCGTGTCGTTCCATGTCGTTCCATGTTGTTACATGTCATCCCATGTTGTTCCGTGTCGTTCCATGTCGTTCCATGTTGTTACATGTCATCCCATGTTGTTCCGTGTCGTTCCATGTCGTTCCATGTTGTTACATGTCATCCCATGTTGTTCCGTGTCGTTCCATGTCGTTCCATGTTGTTACATGTCATCCCATGTTGTTCCGTGTCGTTCCATGTCGTTCCATGTTGTTACATGTCATCCCATGTTGTTCCGTGTCATCCCATGTCATCCCATGTCGTCCCATGTCATCCCATGGCGTTCCGTGTCGTTCCTTGCTGGTTACCGTCGCTATTTTCCGGCTTTTGTCGTTTCTTGTTGATTCCTGTCGGTTCCCGTCAATCCTTGTCAGTCATTTTCGGTCTTCTTTGCCATTTAACTACAGGTCACAGACTAGACGTATAAGCTAGTCGAACTTTCCAGCTAGAAAATCTAATCTGGTTATGCCATAAGCAATTCAGCTTAACGTCTTTCACTTTATATGTAGATGGGCGACTCTCTCACTTAGAACCAAAAATTTTATTTTGCCAAAGGTTCTGATCCGATGCCCCGTACTATCAGTATTTTTAAAACCTTCGCTGCGTCCAAATGCTCTATAATTGTCGGTGTCTGCTCGTCTAAGTGAAGCTGACCTTACTTAAGACACCTCTTTTGATTTGACTGAGCGACCGTTAATTAGTTGGCTCCAGTGAGTCTGTCATTCGAAATCCTCCGAGAATACCCTCGAATAGCAAGAACAATGGCTGTGCTTAGGATGGCGTCGGCTGCTCAGACCGAGTTGGCGGTAATGCCAATAAATATCGATTGCTCGAAGAATCGATTCTATGTCTAACTGTCAGAAGGAAACGACAATTAGGTGTGTTTGATTGTATGCATGTATGTATGTATGTATGTATGTATGTATGTATGTATGTATGTATGTATGTATGTATGTATGTATGTATGTATGTGTGTATGAATATATGTATGTTTGTATGTATGTATGTATGTATGTATGTATGTATGTATGTATGTATGTATGTATGTATGTATGTATGTATGTATGTATGTATGTACGTACGTACGTACGTACGTACGTACGTACGTATGTATGCATGTATGTATGTATGTATGTATGTATGTATGTATGTATGTATGTATGAAGTATGTATGTATGTATGTATGTATGTATGTATGTATGTATGCATGCCGGTATGTAGTTTACAGCTGCATGTATAATTGTATATGTACATAATTATTACTAAGTTACTGACCAACTCAGTGCATAATTATATACGTGTTATCTGGTAACTGCCCCATCTCAATTACAACGCATCTCTATATCTTGCCGTGGTAGCATCTGTAATAATCTTGCGTAATACTACGTCTACTTTACCAGACGATTCATGAAGCGTCTTTTCTTACTCTTTGTTCACAATATGATTCTCTGCAGGATAAGCCCAACTAAGCCCAACCCTAACCGGAAATTAATACCAGTCTTCTTCGGTTTACTGCTGCATGCCAATGGCTTTCGGTCAAGCAGTTGGACTTTTGCAATCGAGCCATGGTCACCTTCTCAGCGGTGCCCGGCCAAAGTCGGAGATCTGGGGAGGGCGCTTCCGGTCTGATTCTCTTCCGCGTAGGTAGAGATCGCGAAGACGCCATCGATCTGTTGTCTAACACTAATTTCATCCGTCGCACGAACCAAGACAGAGAGATCGAAATAGTGATATGGAGACGGACAGAGGAAGGGACAGAGGAAGGGACAGAGGAAAGGACAAAGGATAGGAAGAGAGAGAGAGAGAGGCAGGAACGGAAACGATAGGCAGACGAGTCGAATGTGTGAGAGAGAGAGAGAGAGAGAGAGAGAGAGAGAGAGAGAGAGAGAGAGAGAGAGAGAGAGAGAGAGAGAGAGAGAGAGAGGAGGTAGAGAGAGGAAGGGACAGAGGAAGGGAGGAAGGAAGAGAAGCAGAAAGGAAGGGTTGGCAGAAAGGAGGAACACAGATGAAGAGTGGCTACAGGGACAGAGGACGGCTGGAAGGAGGACAGGAGCGAAGGACGAAGAGAAGCATGCAGGACATGCAGAGAGGCAAGAAGACTATTGATAACAGAAGAGGCAGAGAGAAGAAATGACGGAGGTGAGAGCAGGGCGGCAGGAAGAGTGGATAGAGGGAACTAAAATAATGTGAGAGGAAGAAAGAAGAACGCAGGAAGATGGAGAGGAGCAGGTCGTCCGCATGAGAAGAGGAAAAATGCGCATGAAATTGTGTGGGATGCGAAGGGACGGTGGTGGAAACCAGAGACGACAATAGGAAAACAGTGACGCAGGTATAGGCATGCAGAGAGTCAGGCAAGCAAAGAGGCAGGTATAGGCAGGCAGACGGACAGGCAGAGCGGTTGTGAAATGGCGTGCATGCTTCTGCGCATGCGCAGCAGACGATTGACGTTGGAATTGAATCACTTGAGCGGAACGTGTCCGAAATAAAAAGAAAGATCGCAGAAAATTTTTCGCCACTACCGAGTGGTCAGTATTCAGACTGACCACAGTATTCAGACTGACCACTGGCAGCGGTCACCAGCGGTCACCTAACAGAAGCATTAATAATGGCTTGATGGCCAGCTTTCCCTGTCATTAATAAGTGAGTGACCGGTATTTTGGTCAGAACGTCGCCTTCATTGCGTGATCATGATTGCATCTGCTGGTCATTATCTCGTGGTCAGTATAGGTTCATTTGGTGGTCATTATCTCGTAGGCAGTTAAGCGCTAATAACATTTTATGTTTATTACTGTCATCAGTATCATTATACTGCTTGATGACACCATGGGTTGTCTTTATCTCGTGATCATCATTGCGCTTACTGCTTAACTTAATTCGGTGGTCATTATTTTGTGACTAGTATGGTGTCTAACCACATTTTTGGTGGTCATTATCTATTCATTCATTCTGAGAATTTATATAGCGCCTCTTCAAGATATTTACTCAGAGGCGCTCTCTGCACTAACTAGCCGAAATGATGTTAAGAGTCATGGCAAGCGAAAAAATAACAGCAAGTTGCAAAACAAAACAAAGTAAACTGAAAGAGTCACCAGTTGCGAGCCCTCGCAAACACGTAGAGTTAACCATCGGATTGATCATCTAGTGATTAGTTACTGTGTTACTGTGTTACTACGTTAGATGATCATCGTCTCCTGGTCATTGTAGTGTTCAATTGAATCTGGCTATCATACTCTCGCAATTAGTACAGTGTCTAATTACATTTTGATGGCTGCAATCTAGTGGTCAGTATATAGTGTTCACAGACTAGTAGTCATTCGCTCATGGTCAGCATTTTAAAAATTAAATTTGGTGGTCAGTATCTTTTGGTCAGCACACTGTAATCAATTATTTGTTGGTCATGATCAGGCGAGTTGCCCAGTGTTTATCTACAGGGTGGACCAAAAAACGGTGGGTGGCCTCACTAAAAGTGATATAACTTCTGTTCTTCTTGAAATATTTTGATGAAATCTGGCCATCATGATTGTGTAAATATGAATTGTCTATAAGCCTGCAAAATTTCATTTCGAAATTCTTACTTTTGGTCAAGATGTTGGCACAAACCTAGGGGGCGTCTTTTTTGACCCACCCTGTGCATCTTCAAGAGGCACTATATAAACTTACAGATACAATGCAATTTGTTGGTCTTTATTTCGTGGTCTGTACAAATTTTTTATTGGCAATTAACGATTAATGTTGTTGGTTTGTCCATTGATCGATGGATGATAGGCCATCCATTACATAGTATAATGATAGTATCAGATGGCCTGTAATCCATCTGATACTATCATTATATCGATGTCAGTGCTTTCGGAGTTTTCTTGTTAGTTCTTTGTGGTCAGTGCCTGCATTATATTGTCGCCGGGCATTGGTCAGTGTATTGCGCAGTGTTTGCGTTGGGATGTTTGCCCGTCCGTCAGCGGTCATTTTTCATCGGCCTGCAGACAGGAAAACGGATGTCGTCAGGATGAGTTTTTAAACGTCAGAGGTAAAAACTGATCGTTGGTCAGTTCTTCGTCTTAGGAGGGACCAATCTTCGATTGTTTTCTTTAATGACGACGACGACCATTGTGATTGCGATGCTATTGTTTTTTCCCAACCATGGCTGCAGATCTATGTACCATTTCCATAACTGGACTTTACTCGCAAACACATTTGATGGCGTTTTATTAAGCCATTATTAACATCACAATAATTATATGATTATATCGTATACTATACTGTAAGAATGTTTCATATATAATTAATTGTGTTTATGCCCCTGGATCAGGATGGCTGACAATAAAGTTGAATGGGGGGAGGGGGGTTGCGTTAATAGGGTACATGGAAATGGTTGCCGATAGATGGGTGGATGGGTGGTTGGTTGGATGGATGGATGGTCAAATGGAAGAATAGATGGATAAATGGGTTGAGGGTGGGTCGGTGACTACGGCGAGTAGGTGGATTGGTGGATGGGTGCATGATCTGCATGGCTAAATGGATGGATGGATGGACGGGTGAATGGATGTATGGCTAAATAGATGGATGTATGGCTAAATGGACGGATGGATGGATGTATGGATAAATGAATGGATAGATGGATGGATGTATGGATGTAAGGATGTATGGATGTACGGTTAAATGAATGGATGGATGGATGGATAGATGGATGGATGGATGTATGGCTAAATGGACGGATGGATGGATGTATGGCTAAATGAATTGATAGATGGATGTATGGCTAAATGAATGGATAGATGGATGTATGGCTAAATGGATGGATGGATGTATGGCTAAATGAATGGATAGATGGATGTATGGCTAAATGAATGGATCGATGGACGGATCAACGGAGAAATGGATGGATGGATGCATGATTGGAATCTTGATAGATGAACGTATGAAGTTGCTGCGCGTGTTCTTGATTATAAGTTTCTTCATTTCTTCAGTAGTTACTGTCCAATGTTCTCGTCTGTTCTTGTGCCTTCCAGTGGCCAGTGACGTCACCGGAAGCTGCGAGGTCTCTCTCCTTCATCGTCATCCGGTCGCTCTGCCCCGACCGGAAGCGCTGCTCCACTGCGGGTCTGAGATCTCACCCTGGATCCTCAGGGTCCCTTCCGGTCAGCGCATCAACATCACCCTCTTCGAATTCGTCTCCTTCTCCTCCTCATCATCATCCTCCTCCTCAGTATCCACATCCTCCACATCCTTAACAACACCCTCGTCCACATCCTCTGGCGTTTCGCACCCCGCAAGGCCATCCGTCCTGTTCGCACGCGTTCGGGAGACGTGGCCCGTCGGGGCGGGTGAGACAGTCGACGTCAGGGCGTTCCTCAACCCATCGACTGTGACGAGGGAGACCCACGTTCACACGACGCTTTCCAACTCCGTCGAGGTTACTCTTAACGGTTCCGGAAAAGACGAATTCCTTTTGACCTTCGCAGGTGAGCGGCAACGGTAAACACACACTGAGTGCAATACGAATAAAATTAAATTCATGTTTAAAGCGATCACTATAAACCTGACCATTATAAAGTATAAACCATCAGCTGTGGAGCTAATAGATAGAAAACTTCGCCACTGGTTGCCCTCTGCCAGTGCCAGACTCAAGCCTGGATAAAAGAGGAGGGCGTCGCTAGTGATCTTTTTCTACCACACAGCGACGTTAAAATGCAAATAGCCTATTACTGTAGGCCTACAGCTGTATAGACATAATGTGAATATGCCCCGTATGACGTCATTTCCATATAGATGTATAATGTTAATCTGCCCCGTATGACGTCATTTCCATAGAGATGTATGATGTGAATCTCCCCGTATGACCTCATTTCCATAGAAATGTATAATGTGGATCTGCCCCGTATGACGTCATGTCCATAGAGAAATGCATAATGTGAATCTGCCTCATATGACGTCATTTCCATAGAGATGAGTTGGCGTCAAGATAAGTTTAAACATATATCCTGCGCGTTGGCTTGCATGCCCATCTATAAGTTTATTATAATTATCTATGGGTTAACTGTAATAAAACAATTACGTAGCTCCACTGTGATTCTTTTGGTCTATTTCTTGACTTCGTGGTGTTTGGAATTTACCAGTAAGTAACTGGACCAAGTTACAAATTTGAGACTTCACTCTGAATCAGTTCGTTCTGTTCAATCTGTTTTGTTGTTTCGTCATCGACTTAAAGCCTACAGGGTGGGTTAAAAAAAGATACCCCTTCGCTTTTTGTCCACCCTGTGCATCTTTTAAATGGCTAATCCACCACAGGCTTCGTCTCTGCTTTACAATTCTTACAGATATGCATATAGTGATAACCAGCCTTCAGGATATTGATCAGATCACGTCTTCATTTTGGAGTGCCATCGATTGCTGTATTTTTGCATTTAAACACTGGCGCTATATCAGTCATAAAATGCATTTGTAGCTCCTCTGATGTTAGCCGAATATTCGCATTAATCGACGTACATGAGAAGCCGCCACCTTCGCGTGCAGGGGCTGGTGACGTTCTCCACTTGCATTCATTGTCCTCCGTGTAGGAATGGATCATGGACGGCTCCAATAATAATGGCTGAGTTAAAGGCACTTTGCTTCAAAGACATGGACATCTATATTGAATGCAATTTCAGCGTAAACTCTCGGTTCTCTGTTAGACATAACATCTATAGTTTCAAAGAAACCGAACGAGTGCGCAATAAGAAAGGGTTGATTGGTACTGGTGCTGGGTTATGGAGCGTCTGAGTAAAAGTAGCGAACATTGCGTACTCATGTAATGGATGGCAGCTCAAGGTTGGATACAAAAATAAATAAATAAATGTTTTAATACAACACAATACAAAATACTGCAATACGACACAGGACAAACAGAACGACTGCAATATATTGTCAATTGAAATTTCCTCATAAAGCACGGTATAAAATAATAATGTAGCCATGCACTTTGTACCGTATTGTAAGAGACATTATTCGATGGAGTGCAGGCCTGCGTTCAAACATCGTATGTGTAGACATACATACGTGCATGCATACATGCATGCATACATACATACACATACAGACTTGAAATCATACATACATACATACACATATACAATCATACATGCATACATACATACATACATACATACATACATACATACATACATACATACATACATGCATGCATGCATACATACATACATACATACATACATACATACATACATACATACATACATACATACATACATACAAACATACATGCATGCATACATGCATACATGCATGTATGCATACATACATACATACATACATACATACATACATACATACATACATGCATACATGCATACATACATACCCACATACATACATATACATAAACACAAGTATGCATACATGCACATGTAAATATACACACGCATATAGACATACACAGAGTTTTACATTCAGATACCATTTGCCAGAGGTCCTTGACTGGGCATTGTAGGCAGGTGGTCGCAGAGAGAGAGAGAGAGAGAGAGAGAGAGAGAGAGAGAGAGAGAGAGAGAGAGAGAGAGAGAGAGAGAGGCAGACAGACAAACAGACAGACAGAGACAGAGAATGACTGACGGCGTATAGCAATTGACGCATATATTGATCGTTGAATGGTCTCTGGAGGCAGGTGCGCCCAGGGGTCGCTGTCAGCCTCCGTTGCTATCACCTACGCCACCACCAGAGGGCGCAGTAAGCAGAGGGGCCTATAATTATGTGGTAAGAGTTCGCTCTACGGTCAAGGCTTGTGTAATGTGGTCATTGGTCGCTTTCGGATCCGTGGCAGAGGTCATTGCAGCATAAGAGTTTCAATCACAACCAATGTTGGACATCTTATAATTATGGTTATTGAAGCTTTTGTTTGGAATTTTGAGTCTAAGGACAGGTTCTTGATCTCTGGGGAAATGGGGGAGGCAGGTTGTAAGGATTAGAGAGGTGTTGTGTCGGGAGAATTTAACATGGCACGCACACGACTAAACTAGACTAACCATCAAGTATCAAAGGTTCAATGAAGGCTCACGTACCATTTTTCCGAATTGCCTATAGCGCTTGAGCTCTGAAGTTTATTTTTACATCGGAGAGTATCATTAACGAGTCTCGATTGGATTTTGATTGAAGAAGGATGAGATCATCGCGTTAAAATGATTGGTTGTAATTGGGTTTAGTGCAAGGTGCAAGACTGAACGGCAGAGCTTGTAATTGGAATTAGTTGGCGGTGGAGTCAGACAGACAGACAGACGGACGGACAGACATACAGACAGACGGACAGACAGACAGACAGACAGACAGACATAAACAGAGATAGAGAGAGACAGACAAACAGACAGACATACAGATAAGCAGACAGACAGACAGACAGACAGACAGACAAGCAATCATACAGAGTGAGAAAGAGAGCATGCATGCAATGGAAATGTCCGCATGCATGCAGTCTGCTGCTAATTTTTGGAGATTTGTTTTATTATTTTATTTATAATTTTTATGATCGCTCCATTATAGGAATTGATCAAGATAGGTGCTCAAAAATGTAACTGAAGTTACACGAGGAACAGGGATTGCATTGGCAGCTAGGTGCATGGTTGGTTGTATGGGATCTGTTTCCAAACTATATACATGTACATAGAGGGGTCTATGTATAGACATAAGGACCTACACCCCTCTCTACGTTTATACATTTATGCTTATCGTATACATTTGCTCTTAATGGTCAGTAAGATTAATTTACTCTAGTCAATACGTAATTAATACTCCTATTCTGAGTCATCAATCATTGATTTCAAGGTTAGGATCTTCCGCTAAGGAAACACGCTGCTCTATTTCTCTGTCAGCGACTTCTAACCGCTATAATGTGATGAAAACAGCTGCATTCAATATTGTACACACGACCAACAGAAGACAGAGAATAAATTGCCGTCGTTGAGCCACATGTGCACGCCTGAAAGAATTGCTCTGGGTTACCATGGTGACTAGTTGACTGCCTCGTGGAGTGGGTTTTCCTGCCCGTACTCTCCGACACATTGGTTATCGCCCTCGTAACAGGACCTATGCAGAAATTATCAGCTGCTTCAAACAATTATAAAGTTCTACATGACAGTGCTCAAGCCGTTAACAACGTTGAAAAACATCAAGGCAGTTTAATTGGCACATCAATGTATTATGATGATATTGAGAAAAATCTTACTTGATCCGGTGCAGTTTGATCGTTTGTCGCTCCTCGAGGCTCTCCTAATCCGCTGCGCGTGCGCAATCCACGCTTCAATTTGTTAATGTCTTAATGCTATAGCGCCATAAGCAAGATGGAAGGAGTACAGTTCAATGACACCTGGGACATTGTCTGATCTTACCTATTTACACTGACATGCAGCGTATAGATAGCAATCATCTCTAGAGTCGCATAAAATAGGCCTACAGATTGAGCTTGGAATTGGAAATTAAATTTAAAAACCTTAATTAGGGTTGAAAATAGTTCTGAACTCAGTGACTATACTATAGGGTTAGGCCTACTAATATAATAATTATAAACGAAATATATAGGCGCTCTATAAATGAAGATGAGCTGTGCTTCTCTGACTGAGACTGGGTAGCCTATACAATGTGTATACGTTCTGCTTTATAAGTTGAGTCCTTTACCACATTGGTTAGTCTGGTTTAACCACTCTGGTCTTATATCGTCTGCCTGCTTTTTATGTATACATTTACGTGTATATATATAATTATATATATATATATATATATATATATATATATGTAGGCCTATGCCTACCCGTTTCGATGTTTCTGCTGTAACTGTCTGTCTGTCTAGCTGTCTGACTGCCTGAATATATGTTGTTTTCCTGTCCCCATGACTGTTGTCTGTTTCGGTATTCCCATGGGCGGAGACTTATAAGAGGTACAGGGGAGACGGTCCTCTTCATTGGATGTGATATGGTGGGGGGACGGCCCATGCATTTGTCCCTTCCCACCCATCGGTAAGCGGTAAGTGTTAGGTCATCATGTACACAAGTAGTTGATTAATAGCCGTAACCAGGACAGCGACCAATAGGAAGCGGCCTTTTTGGTCACGTGACCTCATTAATATTCATGTGGATATGAGGGCCGGTATGAGGACAGCAACCAATGGCAAGCCGCCAAATTTTCACTTGACCTCATTATGTTAATTAGGCCCGCCCCTAATTAATATTCATGCTGTGACGTCATAGTCGAGAATTTTCTACACAATTCCAGAAGGTGGCACCCCTAATTAATATTCATGTTGTGACGTCATCTACGAGAACTTTCTCCAAGATTCCAGTAACTGTTTGTATGTCTGCCTGTATGTCTGTCTGTCTTTGTGCATGTTTGTGTCTGTCTGTGTGCATACCTAGATACTATCACGCTTTGCCTATTTGCATGTTGACTATTGTCCTTTGTGGATGTGACTCTCATTATGCATGTGAGATCGCTATCAAACCAACCGTCCACGTCTCGCATTAATTTTAAAAAGAGCTAAGAATTGACCATCTTCACTCACATAGTTCATTCTATATGCGCTACATAATATTTTATTCACACTTGTCATAAGCAATAAATCAATACAATCAGCAGCAGTGTTTCTTAAAATTTATTCAGCGCTGCATCTTAAAAAGAGGAAACATTTACGGATCCCTCCTCGATTATATAGGAACTACACTGGCAGTGCGACAGACAGATCTTTCTACGCAAGGCGCATCTAATAAGCGTATTGGAGATATAAGGGTAAAATTTGGAACATATTATAGAAGTTTAGAGTAAGGGCGCGAGCGTATACTCGCTGAATATCGGAGTTTGCGCAGAGCATCGGGACAGCGACACCAGAAACCGCCCAGCGTGACGGAACACGCGTCTGACAAAGCCGACCTCTGTGCCCTCCGGCGTCTGACGGACACTGCATACGACCATTGTGTTAACAATGGACCGATCACGCGGGCCTTATACAAAGGCCACCGGTCCTCTTTAAGCCCTCTGGACATTTGCTCCACATGTGTATGTCATAATTAAGTGTCAAACCGATGTTCATACATACATTTTAAATCGCAACGTGCATGCATTTTAAACTATACTTTTTCTTTCCAGTCCATTCTACAAAAAGCGAAAAGCGATACCCTCTCCTAATGCAGGTTTGGGACTGGCACTATCAGTCTTTCTTATGGTGGAAGAAACCATTGTATTATTCAGCATGGTCACTCGACCGACGCGATACGTTAATGAAGAAAGGTCTATGAATGACTTTATTTGCTGCGATAAGAATCTGTGCCGCAGGCCATCTTCGAGAAAAAGAAATATGCTAGAAGCAGCGAATTAAAAAGTTAGAAAAAAGCCAGATTTTCCACCTAGAAAAAGTCAGGTTTTCCACCTAGAAAAAAAAAACCCAGAAAAACCCAAGATTTTCCACCTAGAAAAAAAAAACCCAGATTTTCCACCTAGAAAAAAACCCCAGATTTTCCACCTAGAAAAAAAACCCAGATTTTCCACCTAGAAAAAAAAAACCTAGAAAACCCAAATTTTACAACTATAATTTTCCACTCAGAAAAAAAACCAAGATTTTATAAATTTTATCTTTTAATGCGTACAAGGATGAAGTTTGTTACAACGTTGACGCCATCTGTTGTGTGTGCATTATTAAATGATCATAGCAGAACTTTGGTATGTTTTCGATCTCTAGCATTCAGATTCACGCATACAAATAACTACAACACTTTTCAAGTTCCAGAAACTTTATTCTTATGCTTTGGAAACGAAATTATAAACCAAATAATCGTTCAATCCAGTATCAAAAGTTAACATGTTCGCTACAGCATTAATATTTCTACCTCTAGCTCTATGCAACGAATATAAAATACAGTAATGTCCACAAAATTTGCTAACTAAGCTTTGCAATTGCCGATCAGTAAAAATCCAGCGTGCACAATGTCTATGTAAAAATGTTCTGAACGGTGCTTCGGGTGGTGCGCCCAGCGAGTCAAAGTATTCCCCATAGGCAGAATTCTCTATGTAAATAACGATCCAATGTTTCCCTGGATTGCCGTACGTATCTGTATTACACACGAGAATGGAGGGACGATTTCTGTTTATCGTTGAAGGTAAGCGGTCGCATGGAAACACGCCCAGAAACATGGGATCACACTTTGCATCTGCACGTAGTATCGAATATATCGTGTCACCGTCCATTTCAGTTGGTATAGTCGAAAATCACGTTTCTGGAGCGATCGATTTCCAGAATATTTTCAAATTCTGCGAATGCGATGACGTTTATGGTTCTAGCCAAAGCCTGCCCGAACTTCATATCAACACGAATATTTCCCGGTTTGATGAGGTTAAAGTGACCACCTTCTGCCAGGTCCGGTGTTAAATCGAATGCGTAAAGAGCGTATCCACCGGCAAAGTCCTCTCTCGCTATCTGATTTCCTTCGTCACGCATCCACTTTCCGGTACCAGTAAACAGCGAAGCGTAAGCATTCACAAACTGATTGTTTGCGAAATTCGTTTCCAAAGGTTTGATCGTTTGCTGTTGACCGTCCAAGTACACTTTTAGTTGGGTCAGGTTCATATGTTTGAAGTTGAATGGATTCTTCGTATAGACTCCGTTAAACGCGTCGTTGTCAACGCAACCGATAACGATACGAGTAGGAATCTGACCGGAGAAGAGACTCTCCTGTGACGCATCCAAGTTTCCTGCCGGAACCGTGAAAGTCTTGCAAATGGCTCTTCGAATGGGAAACTTCAAATTGCCAATCTCAAGTGCTTTAGCATGTGCTAGAAACACCGACGGACTTAGCTTTACTTTTCTAACGTACAACTTACATTCCAAGATTTTTACTTTATATGCGGCACCCGCTGTCGCTGACATCAAGCAGAATGGATCCTTGTTTCTTACGAGCCGGATTTTTATATTGATATCGTTGGGGAGAAACCGTTCTTGGAAGAAGAGATCGCTGTGAATCCCGCCTATCATATCAACGACGCGCCCTTCGTCGGTCAATGCACTGCGTTTCTTAAAACCGACATTCGCTATATCGTCGTCGTGCGGATTGGCGTCTTCCAAGTGTGTGGCTGTATCCTTGTAAAAGAGAGCAGAGGTAAGTTGCGAAGCTTTGGCTGCATCACCGTAACTAAGTATGGTCTCCATATAGCTACGATACGCATACGTGTTGTTAGAAGAAGTAACGAGCGTGTCATTTAAAGTGATGTCGACTTCCGAAAACAGGCTGTGTAGGAATAGGTTGATAGGTCCAACATGGTCGCCAGCATCAGTCGGATCGTTATTCGCTCTTATTATTGCTGCCCTGACGTATAGCTGTGTATTCGACAAGTCCAAATAATCTTGGCCGGCCCCTGTAATGCTAAATTCGATCGGCGTACCTTGCGAAATGGTGGCTATTGGATTATACTCTACGTACGACCCGGTTTCGATACTGGTCTGTGTGTGAGGTACGGTAAACAGATCCAATTCGCTCTTTGTACATTCGCAAGATTGTGGATGAACGAACGCCATTTTTCAAACTTTGCCGAAAATATCTTCCTTGGTTCTCTTGTTAATTCTTTTCAACGATCTTTTACGTCTCTTCCTGCCGCCACCGCTTTGCACATTGTCATCTTTGGAAGATGTAAACGCTTTTATACCTTCTGGAACGCGACGTTTGGCCGAGTCTATCAACTGACCGCCGTCCGCGACGTCGTTGGCAATCTGCAGACCGGTTCTCAAAACCTGTTTGCCAATTGCCTTAGCGCCAGTCTGAATAAGCGGCCAGGCACTTCTAAACAGACCGCCAAGAAAGCTGCCCACGCCATGCCCACGTTGCATGCGCGCACCTTGAAAAACTGGCATGCCATTGCCACTCTGTTGTACATAGTAGTCCTCGTATGCCAAACGACTTGCATCGCAGCAAAATTGTTTTTTCATTGCAAAAGATAAGGTATCTTACGATGTCTAAAGTGTAGTGTCACAATTGCCTTCCCGTATTCGAATGGGATAGGACTTCCAGTGTCGCCCCTTATATCCACCTCGATGGAGTCGAAAGTCTTCTGTTGCAACGGAATGTAAACGGGCTTTTCGTAAGTAGCACGCACGCTATCACCGCTTTTTCCAGTCACGTTTACAATTCTGAGCAGCGGTGCCTTCGTATCTCCCACAGGGACTTGTTCCAACACATTGCAATATACGTACAGAGAGCAAAACCCACGATTTACATCGCAAGCATTGTCGCCCACGAAATCAACAATGTAGTCATCCTCATCATCGTAATTGAGAATTGGATTTTGACGTGCATCAACGCCCAGCATTGAACATATGGTTGGTGAAAACTGAATATTTGCACCTTTGTTTATATCACCCTTGAGTCGCTTCGATATAGGATCGTATTTGAACTTTGGGAATGTAGTCAATTCCATTTCATCCACAACAAGACTTATAAATTTGTTTATGGAATCGATAAGATCTTGTGGTGTTTCATAGTATCCGGTTGGCAGTCGTGTAGTTCTATGCAGCGATCCTGGTAGTATGTCACCCGTTTCAGAAAACTTGACGTGCATATACGAGATTCTACCTTCATTTCTTTCTAAATTGCTCCAACTATGAGGGTACTGTAATTCAACTAGCCCGACTTCCCAGTCACCGGTTAGGGATATTGGATTTTCCAATCTCGTGGTAAAATGTGTTATGGTATTGTTTGGATAAAACAGCATGGAACTATTGCTGGGGAGCGTAAGGTAAAATTGAGCCATATTTTATTGAATGAGATGCGGTTTCTTGCACTGTCTGAAATGAAGTAATACGAACGACTTCCCATACTCGAATGGTATTGCGTTCCCAGTGTCGCCCCTAATATCTATTTCTATTGAATCGAAGCTTTTCTGCTGAAGGGGTACGTAGACTGCATTCTCGTACATGATATGCACATTGTCGCCATTTTTGCCTTCAATGTGAACTATTCGAAGTAATGGGGCTGTCGTATCGCCAAAAGGTACATGTGACAGAATGTTGCAATAAACGTGTATGCTTGAGAATGCTGGATTTATATCTCCAATATACTCAGATTCCCATTCCACATCGGGTACCTCATCCCATACTTTATTAAACTCTTCGTAATGCTCTTTATAATATTCTTCATTCTCTTCAGCGTCATATTTACCAAAATTGAGGTTATAAATAGGATTCTGTCTTTCGTCTATGCCCAAAATAAAGCATAATGCTGTGGAGAATCTTACTCCCGCTCCTAGATTTATTTCACCTTTGAGTGTTTTCGTTATTGTGTCATATTTAAAATGTGAATATTTATCAAGTTTATGTTCGACCGCAAACTCCTGTATATTCGTATTTACAGCATATACAATATCATGCATATTTTCGTAATACCCAGTAGGTAATTGTATTGTCTTTTGATCGCCTGGCCAATGCAAACCGTCAGAATACTTTTTCGATTCTTGCCAATAAATAAATTCACAATCGACGGATGTTATATTGTTCCACGTGTGCGGATAATGTATTTCAATCAAGCCAACTTCCCAATCGCCCGATAACGAAATGCCGTTTTCCAATTTTGTTGTAAAGTGTGCCGCAGTATTGCTTGGATAATACTTCATGGAGCTGTTGCTTGGTAGCGCTAGATAAAAGTGAGCCATACTCGCATGTAGACTATTACAGAATGCGCATTGTCAGCGCTAGACATGGAATATATCCTGAGTCCAAGAGTTAAATTTGTCGTCGTAACCTTTCCACTTGACATAATATTCGGTCTTTCCACGGCGCTTACGCGTTTTTAAGACCTTTTCGATACCGTACACGTCATCATCTTTCAAAATTCTTTGCAATTCGACTTCGTAGAATTTACCCTTTAGCGTCTCGTCTTTTAAATCAGCTAATTCGTAAGTTACTGGATCGGAAGGTATGCGAGCTATGATCTTAAAAATCTCTTCGGACCAAGAGAGAAGGTAGCCCTTTTTGAATGCGATTCTAGCCTTTGCAATTCTCACTTTATCACCTACTGCATATTTCCACTTTGCTGGACTTTTCTTTTGACCGTACAAACGACTTCTAATACTATTTTCGTCTTCCTTTGTCACTTGACTAGGTATCATGTCTATACTTCTATGATATGTATTGTTGTACGATTGCATAAGATCTTGCAAAACATCAACATATCGATACGTATTCTTATACGTAAAGTACTTCCACATTTTCGTCTTAAGCGTGCGATTGAATCTTTCTACTACAGAGGCCTTTATATCGCTATTTTCAGATGTGTAAAAGCGAATGGAGTTCTTGCGCAGCATGGATTGAAAACTTCTATTAAGGAACTCTGTTCCCTTGTCGGTCTGTAAATGAGCGGGCTGTCTATCTACCAAAATGGCCGAAAAGGCGGTAGTCAAATCTGATCCCGACTTTGACTTGAGCGGAACTGCCCAAGCATATTTAGAAAATACGTCTATACACGTTAAAATATATTTATTTTTATCATTATGTTTCGACAATGCAGAAAGATCGGCCAAGTCAGCTTGCCATATATCGTCAATTCCTACTGTAAAAGTCTGTCTACGCCTAAAGTTCAACCTGACAGGTTTATGTAACGTGTAAGCGTCCTGTTTCGAAAGCCAATGTTTAACATCCTTAGTTTTAAATTTATCGTCAATATGTCTTTGAAAGGAAGATACGCCGCCGAAGCTAGCCGGCTGTTTAGGATCGAAGTAAGACTCCATCAGTAGGGTAACCAACTCGCATTCAGATGGTGTTGTTGATGTTGTTCTCCGTGTATACTTTTCGGTGTAAATGACTGACTATCGTCGAGCGGGCCGTTAATATATTTCCAACGATCTTGATTGCCGATCAACTCGCGAGGAATGTTGGAATCTTTCAAGGCGTCGGCCAGTTGCATCCATCCGGTAGGCGGTGAAGCTGTTGTACGTTTTCTCAGCAGATCGTTTACCAAGTCCACCACGTGCGTCTTCGGAACAGTCGCATTCTTCAGCACAAGTTCGCCTTTAGTAGACCACGAAACGTCAGGATTGCTCTTCATGTGAGTTAAAAGTCTAGCAGCCTGCGTTTTCCATTTCTTTGGCACGGTTTCCAAGACTTGAGCTTCTATGCTATTGGTTTTGACCGGTTGTGCTTTCTCAACAGTTGTCACTTCATCTTCCTTCTTTTCGAATTTGGTAAGTACAGTAGGTTTATCAATGTTCAGATAGCGACTCAGACTGTTGGAATAGAGTTTGGCTTTATCGTCATCGGCAATATCGCGATGCAGAATGTCGTACATCTGCGTATCCAATTTGGACAAAGTCTTGTCCAACATGGTTTCCTTCCATTTTTCAATCTGTCTGGGTTCAACCAAGACCATCTTCTTTGTATGTTCCATGCTACAGTTTATTACTTAGCAAGGTACCCAGAAAGGAAAGCACGGGGGTAAGTAATGCACCTATGAAACCACCAGTCTGTACTAATCGTTTCTTAATCTTTACACGAGTTTTCTTGGAAGCCAATTTTCTTAACTTGTGTTTGAAACGACCAAGTCTCTTCTTCTGAGCTTTTTCCAAAGGAACAACTCCTTTTAAAACGTTGAGTGCACACTCACAGAGACAGTAAAGTAGAGAGGTGTTGCAATCTTTCAAAATACGTTTCCTCACTTTGGGTGACGACTCTTTAAGCAATCTCAGTTTCTCAAATTTCTCCTTCAGTGGAGCCGTCATTTTCAACGAATGAACGTTCGAGCGATTACACGTCCTTATATTCACTTTCTTACGTATACAAAATGCGTCTCGCCAGGGAAAATGTTCGTTCTTAATCTGCAACGTTCATCCGTCTCCGGCTTGAGATCAACCAACAGATATCCGAAAGGCGCCATTGTCGCATCTCCGAACGCCTCTATCATGAAATTCGACTTGCCGGGGAACATCTGCCTTGCCAGATTTGCTATCTGCGTCGAATCTCTCACGTTTTTGAAAAGAACAAAGTAATGTGCATTCAAACTGATGGTTCTCGTATGTTTGCTGCTGTAGAATAGATTCTGCGTCAGGTACAGTATCGAAACGTTCCTGTGGTGGCTGATCTTTGTAAATAATTTGGTAACGCGGTCATCAGTCTCGCTCATAAGGTCGTCCAATATCAGAAGCGTTTTCTGCTTACCATCGAAAATATTCAAGTCGGGTAATCCTTCGTGAAATTGAATTTGCGAATATTTGTCGAAAATCTCTTGGTATATTCCGTAACACCAGATAATTTTTTCTATCTGAGGTTTGACCATATAATGTAAATGATCTATAAATCGTAACGTGAATTGTGTTTTTCCACATCCAGAAGGTCCACTAACTATAGCCGAGAACGGATGTTGCCAAGTTGGATCCATAACGAAAAGTGAGTCCTTGAAATGCTGTAGCAAACTTTTATATCAGATATATTCTGACAAAGCCCAATATGCGTTCATTGCATTCAGGACATTCTGTAGCTTCATCTGTACACGGGTCGCACATATTTACATGTCTGCATGGAAGTAGCAGTGCTTCTACTTGCTTATTTTTACATACCACGCAAGTAACTGCTTTTTTGAGTTTTTCATTTTCCGCTTTCAATCTCATGAGGCGATATTTCGTAGCTTTCTCATCCTCCGTGCGTTCATCGATTCCACAAATGGCACATTCGCACTTGTAGTTGCCAAACACATCCATTTCACATTCAACATTCGACGGACACATATTTGCACAAAACGTGTATCACTCGCAAAGAATGGTTAACAAATAATTCTTAAAGATGCAAGTATCATCTTTTTAATAAAGTAATTGCAATAAGTGGCGCCATCTGACAAGCATACTCCTTGCACGCATTTAATTATTAAATTAAAGCATTGACTATAGTACATTCACTGCATTAAAAGATAAAAGTGAAAATTTAGTGCTTTGTCTAAGTGGAAAATCTTGGAGTTTTCTGGGTTTTTTATTTTGAAATTCGTCTGCGCTGGGGCGCCGTAGAGATTCTTATCATGCATAATAAAGGTATTACCCCGAGGCTGCATCATTAACGACATCTTAATCACATACGTATGCACACAGCCAGGCAGACAGACAGGCAGAAGGACAAAAAACAATAGACCTTCTGGAATGGTCCAGAAAGATCTGGAATATGACGTCACAGCATGAATATTAATTAGAGGCGGGCCTAATTAACATAATGAGGTCACGTGACAATTTGGCGGCTTGCCATTGGTTGCTGTCCTCATACCGGCCCTCACAATCACATGAATATTAATGAGGTCACGTGACCAAAAAGGCCGCTTCCTATTGGTCGCTGTCCTGGTTACGGCTATTAATCAACTACTTACACACTTCACGAAACACACGGTGAACCACGAACGAGACGAGGTGATGAATAAAAAAGGTCGTCAACTTTTTAGGCAGAGAAAATTAGGTTTTCCATCGACACATTTCGGACAGTTGACTAAAAAAAAGGTCGTATCAGAAATTTTTGCCGGAAAAAGCTCTACAATTTTCGTCGGCGTCTCAGCCATTCGTCCGCCCAAAATCTTGGCCGCCTTTTCGTCCCCCGCAAGTCTCCGCCCAAGTCTCCGCCCATGGGTATTCCTGCTTGTCTTTGCCTGCCTGCCTGTCTACCTACCTGCCTGCCTGCCTGTCTGTCTGTCTGTCTGTCTGTCTGTCTGTCTATCCATCGTTTTGGCTGTTTTTCGGTCAGGCTCTTGTCTGTTTCCGTATACTCCTGCTTGTCTCTACCTATGTCTGCCTCTGTCATGCTCTATGCATGTGTGTATTACCAGCTTCCCTTTACGCATTCTGTCCTATACCCCGAGACCGCAACCTTTCCGCAGAGTATACGCAGGCCTATACTTTAGCGATGATTTATAAAGCGCATTTAGTGTAACAAGGATTTGAGCTATGAAGAAAGGCTGAACAGGTGTGGAATAACAACTTTGGAGAGAAGGAGGAACAGAGGAGACCTTACTGAAACCTACAAGATTATTGCTGGAAAGCCTGGAAAGGAGGCAGTATATGCAGAGGGAGAGATATTTGAATACACACCAAACAATTAAGGCAACTCGAAGACACAATCATGCAGCCCTGTAAGTTGTATGAAATCTAAAAGGACATTATAGGAACAGAAATTCTTTAGCTCAAGAGTTGCAGACTTGTGGAATGATTTGAATAATGGTTCTGTCCAAGTGGAAATAATTATTACAGTTTCTACAAGAGGAAGCTATAGGAGAGATAGGCGTCAATGGTTCTCGCCTGGCGCCGGAGTAGGCTACATTAGGGAGTTGTGTATTCCCGTCTCCAACCAACCAGGTCGTTGGTCTCTGCGCTCTGCGACACGTGGGGACTTGAGAGTCACACGCTCCCGTACAGTGAGCGTACGGGAGCGTGGGACTATCATGCATTCTTATGCATTGGACCTTCATACTGGAACAGTCTTCCAGTAACAATTCGCGATACTGCATTGCATGTGATGATGTGAACCTATCTCGTGAAACATTCTCAAAGTCAATTAAGTCGCACTTGTTCAGAACTGTCCTGTGGCTACGTTCAGCGCCTTTGTGAGGTTATTGTAAGGCGCTATGTAAATGTTCATATACATGCAGAGGCTTTGATCTCGATTACAAATTATGCTAGTTCAGTTTTAAACCTTATACTAGCCTAAATGAAAGATGCCCAAAATCGACTGAAATTTAAGCTCTTCATTGCGGAATCCATTTCGGCTTCGACTACATTTCGGCTGCTGTACTGTCTTCCTGTTTCAGCCATCGGATGCCCGGATGTGCAGACGTCACCGGATATGGCGGTGCACTATTCGGGTGACCGGAACACGGCGAAGGTCGTCTGCAAGAACTCGGAACAATCGTGGCGCCTCGTCTGCACCGAGCGAGGCTGGCACGGCTACACGGGGAACTGTACTACGCAACTGGGTCGGTTCAGAGGTCAAGTTCACCCACGTTAACCTTGGCCTCCTAACTGGGCCAACTTTTAGCATATACTTGCTTCGATGAACATATAAATGTAAACCTGCTTGTTTGTATTTCGACAGCTTAAGGTCGTCTAGTGCAGGTCCCTAAGTACGGCATACTCTCCTTTGTCCTATTTAGTCCCTCGACTCTAATTGGCTGATCCTCAGTCAAGGTCAAGTGGCCAACCAATGACGTCGTCACTTTCTAGGTTACGTGGTTAAATATAGACCATATTTTTTTAAATGAGAAAATCGTGAACAGTCGTCCTGTGCTTATAGGGCGAAGTTTTGTGGGTCAATGCGATTCCATCAGACTGGATCGGACCCTCGTTATATATCTGGGGTGCATGATAGACTGGTGGTTACAGCGTGCTGGATATATAGTCAGCCACGAGGGAAGGGTTCAAACTCCTCTCGAGGACATTAAGTTGATCGCGAAATTTTGCCCCTCACTTGTGCTGTCTATGATCATTATCAGCTGGGTTATATTATATATATATATATATGTATATATATAATATATATACATATATATATTGCATATATATATTATATATATATACCATAATTATGTCGTTGGTTGTTGTTAAGCCTACTGCGTGGTGTACAGATCTGACGGTGGTGACTCAAAGAACTGATCTCACATCCTCATTTCCATCATCCCTTCTCCTTCTCTTATACACCTTCTTCTTCCTCCTCTTTCTGTTCCTCTTTAACCACCGCCTCCTCCTCCTCCTCCTCCTCCTCCTCCTCCTCCTCCTCCTCCTCTTCCTCCTCCTCTTCTTCTTCTCCTCCTCCTCTTCTTTTTTATCCTCTCTCTCTTTAGCTTCTTCATTCTCTTCCTCTTACTTTTCCTCCTCCCCTTCCTCTTCCACTTCCTCCTCGTCTTCCTCTTCCTCTTCTTCTAGTTAAATATTTACTGTTGAAAAACGCTGCTGTGTCCTAATATGGATAATAACCAGCAGCGTCGTCCTTTGCCTTCGTTCAGTCTTGTATGCATGCATGTATAGGTGTGTAGGTATGCATGTATGCATGGGTGCTTGCCAACTATCGACGGCGACACTAACAGATATCTTCCTATTTTTTGATAATTATATCAACATCGTATGTTCGTAAAATATGCAAGATTTCCCAGATGATCTTGAACGTTTTTTCTTGACTTGCATGAACCTACACTGTAAATGCAGTAAAAAATGTTTTAAAAGCAATTGAGAAAAAGTCTTTTAATGTTTTAGCAAAAATTCAATCTTTGCCGCCGAATCACTTCAGCCACCTCAAGACCAGTACAGGTTAATATAAAAAACACACAATAGGTCTAATAGTGTTTATGATGATGTTGTTGATGTCGTTGATGTCGTTGATGATGATGATGATGATGATGATGATGATGATGATGATGATGATGATGATGATGATGATGATGATGATGACGACGACGACGACGATGACGACGACGACGGCGACGATGATAAGTAATATAATAGCAATGCTATTATTACTGCACTGGTGTGACAGTGTCAGCTGGTTGTCTCCGCAGAACACCTGCGAGTGCTTTGCCGCCTCTCAGGTATCCAAAAGCCATCGCCTTTCCGCTCTGCAAGAGATGGTTTCGTTTGCACGAACTGCAAATATGCAGAATCTAGTCTTTACGCGTGATTGGTCCACGGGTCTGGATTGGTCGTCCGAGGATCCACACCTGCTTCCTGAAGCAATTTTGTTATTCAACTCAAAGCTGTGCTTTTTGCAATGCTAAAGTCAGGAGTGCCTCTGAGTAGAAACGAAGAGGCGCTACATGAATGAATAAGTGAATGAATGAATGAATGAGTACATTGTATCTCCAGGTGCTCTAAGTTCATAGAATGAATGAATGAATGAATGTATGAATGTATGAATGAATGTTTGAATGTATGAATGAATGAATGAATTAAATGAATGAATGAATTAAATGAATGAATGATTGATTGAATAAATGAATGAATGAATGAATGAATGAATGATTAAATGAATGAATAATGCGCTTTTACGCCATTGCCTTCCACAACTCCTTTGCTCCACAGAATCTGATGAGTTCTAATCGTACCCAGACTGTGCTTCGTATTCTCCAGAATATTTGTTAATAATTCCTGAGTTTTTAAGGGTTTGGGTGCATGGGAATAGGCAGGATAAAATTAAATGCGCAAAAATCTAATTATGGTAGGCGTCTAATTGACTACCTTTCTGATCAATTACTTCGATAATTGATCTTTATTCATTGATTACTTCAAAAATAATATCGACTCTTTATTTATTGGTTTAATTCTTTTTGTTCGTTAGTTTACTTTCTCAATTTAGTGTATTGAATTGCTACATCTGTTTGTTGTCACATCATCGAAATTGCAATGTTTGAACATCCTGACCAAGTTCCTCATTTCGTCCAATGGTCATCGGCGCTCTTAGATTTTTGCAGGGGTCAAAACACATGGTTACGGTTAGATGTTTTAGCAAAAGATTTGACAATGCAAAGCATTGAACTAAGAACATGGTTATTTTTCATAGAGACAGAAGTTTCTAAGTGTAAATTTCTCAATTTCACTTTGTGTACCAATAGCAGCATTAGGGCCTAACAACAAAAAGACGGTATGGTCCTAATTAAAAATGGGTATCAATTTTCCAAGGGGAAGTCCTCTAAGTCTGGACGTCCTTGCCTATAATGAATGGTCCGTCCATCCGTCCACTTATCTCTCTTGGAGAATCGCTCTGTCTGTCTGTCTGTCTGACTGTCTGTCTGTCTGTGTGTCTGTCTGTCTAGATAATTATACGAGAGTAGCTGGTGTACGTATATTTGTCCGTCCAACGGCGTCCATAAGTTTCTCCTGTTTGTTAGGTTTCTGTCCGCCTGTCTGGGGGACCAGTGAGGGTAATTGTTTGCCCTTCCGTCTGTCTGTCTGTCTGTCCGTCCGTCCGTCCTTATGTCCGTCCGTCTGTCTGTCTGTCTATCTGTCTGTCTGTCTGTGTCCTTCTCCATTTGTCTACTTGCTCCATGCTATTTCTCTTTGTAGCGATGGTGGCGTCGATTGTCGTTGGTGTTTCCGTCACCATCAGCCTTTGTGTTCTTGTTCTTGGTTTGCTCATACTAAAGAGGTATTTTTTTTATTCAACTGTTGATAATCACAGCAAGAAATAGACAGAGACCTCAATCCAGCTGAAAATTAGAAATACTTTTTAATATCAGTCATTATATTACCAAAATTGCATTATAATATATAATATGAAATAATAATAAAAAGGTGTCCAAAATCTGCCCAACAATATACGTGGCGTTGAAGTTTGTAACGATCGACGCATTACGGATTTACGGGGAGGGGAGTTATGGCTGAGTGAGCCGTTGACGTTAACTGTATGTAAGGCTACTTTCTTAGACTCGTTAGTATCTTTCAATGCCGCCATAGTGTTGTTAATTAAAAGCTCGAACCAAATTTCTACCCAAAGATTTGAACCTTCTATCGAGTTCGGTTCACTAACCAATACGCCATCGAACATCTTTTAAATTGGAGACAGATAGATTTCGTGACGGCCATCTAGCGAATGCAAGAGGCGAATATGCGACGCAAAATGGTATGAGATAAGTAATGATTCCAACTTAGAAGTAGGTCTACCGAAATTCTTATAAGCATTATCATCGATGTTTTCATTTCGATTTAGAAACCAATGTTCGCATCTTTAAATGTAACTGCTTATTATACGAATCTATATTATATGTTATAATATATATTAAATATCATGATATTATAGATCACATTATATTGCATTTTGAGTAAATAATAAATTGTATATAACATATTATTTAATATGTATTATGTCATTAAATATAATATAATATATTATAATATATATCTATATTATAAGGCAGAAATTCCATATGTTTGTTTGTTTATTTATTTGTACGCTTTTACTCTCCCCTGCAGAATAGGCTCGGAAATGAAACAGCGTCGGTTTAAAACCATTCTTCTTTTCGTGCTCTGCCCTTAGGCAGGTTCGAATGTTTGGCGTCTCCAATCTTCTCTGTTCTGCGCTTTCATTTTCAGCTTCTGGTAGTCATCTTTCATCATCCAGTCTAACAGTTTTTGTCTTGGTCTGCCTCTCGTTCTTTTTCCATCCATTTTCCCCTCTATGATTGTTCGCAGCATCGAGTCTCCTCTGAGTGTGTGCCCGATCCATCTTCTTTGCCTTTCTCTAATTGTGTGTATCATCGCTCTCTTTTCTCCGACTCTTCTCAATACCTCCTCATTGCTGATATGATCCCTCCAGCTGATTCTTTCTATCCTTCTCCATAACCACATTTCAAATGCTTCAATTCTCTTGATGTCTTCCATTCGCATAGTCCATGTCTCTGATCCATATAACATCACACTCCATACTAAGGTTTTTATCATTTTCTTTTTCAGCTCCTTATTGATTCCTCTTCTCAGTAGCTCTTTCCTCTTTTCAAATGCATCTTTTCCTAGTACAATCCTTCGTTGTATTTCTCTGTGGCATCTAGCATCTTCCGTAATCGTACTGCCGAGATACGCAAATTCCTTGACTTGTTCTATTTCTTCTCCATCTATGAATATTTTAACTGCCTTCTGCTCTCCTTTGCTTATTCTCATAACCTTTGTTTTCTTTCTGTTGATTTTCATTCCGTATTCTTTTGATGTTGTATTCAGCCGGTCCATCATTGTTTGTAACCCTTCCTGACTTTCTGCCATCATTGCTTGATCGTCTGCGAATCTTAATGCCCTGATCCACATTCCTCCCACTTTTATCCCTTCCTCCAGTTCTTCCAATGCCTCCTTGATTATCTCCTCTATATATATGTTGAACAGTAGCGGTGAAAGTGGGCATCCCTGTCTTACCCCCCTTCCTACCTTTCCTTGTTCAGAATATTCACCCTCTATCCTTATCTGTACTTTTTGTCCCATATACAGATTGCCTATCAGTCTTCTATCTCTCCAGTCCACGCCAACTCTTCTCAATGCCTTTATCAGTCTCTTCCAGTCCACTCTGTCGAACGCCTTTTCATAGTCTACAAAACATATGTATACATCCTTTCCTATTTCGCAACTTCTTTCTGTTAATACTCTCAGTGACCCAATTGCATCTCTAGTTCCCATGCCTTTCCTAAACCCGAACTGGTCATCTCCTATCTCATGTATTGCATCTGTTTTTGCTTGTAACCTTTTTGTTAGGATTCTGATCAAAATCTTTGACGCATGTGTAATGAGACTGATAGTGCGGTGGTCCTCACATCTAGTTGCGTTTGGCTTCTTTTTGATTGGTACCATGATGGAATGTAGGTAGTCTTCCGGCCAAATTCCTGATGTGTATATCTCCTGGCATATTTTGATTATTTCCTTCATTGCTTTCTCATCCAGGCTCTTCAACATCTCAGCTGGTATATCATCATACCCTTCTGTTTTGTCATTTTTCAGTTCTTTTATCGCTGTTCTTACTTCCTCTTCTAGCAGTTCTGGGCCAATATCTTCATTTGCTTCCCCTATCTGCTCTTCTATATCCATTCTCCCTTCTTCTTCTGTTCCATTGGCGTTTTCATCCTTATATAGTTCCTCTATGTATTCTTTCCACCGATTTTTAACTTCTCCAATTCCACTTAGCATCTTGCCTTGTTTCTATATGTGGATTCGTCATTTCATCACCATTATTGATATCGATTCTTACCCAAATTATAAGCTCATATCAACTATTTTCAGGTTTTAACTCACTTTAAAACAAGAAATATTTGCGTTTTAAGACAGATTTCATCAATAAATGATAACGCTGGCACTTTGGTGAAGAGTATACTCCGCATGACGTCATACCCGCCCAGTAATAATATCCGTAGCGCCCCGCAGGGACGGGTTACTTTGGCTTTTTGGAGAAGCGAGGTGAGGTGGAGGGCAGTGTTATTTCTATTAACTGAAACTGTAACTGAAATAGCAGAATAACTGAAAAATCTATGCCAGTTAACTGTAACTGAAACTGAAACTGAAAAGTGTTGAATAACTGAAACTGTAATAGAAACTGAAAAACATTAACTGTATAACTGAAGAATCAAAAGGAGTTAACTTGAAAATAAAAAAAGTGCTTTTTCTATACATTTCTCACAACATAACTATTCAGAGGCGTTCTCAGCACGGAAACTTCGGGGGAGAAGAAATGACTTTAAAGAACTTGAGACCAATGAAGAGAAATTAGTCATTAGTTGAGCCCTTACTGCCCCTTAGTGTATACTGTATAGAATAATAGTAGTATGTTTGACTACTGCCTTTCTATATTTGTAATTCTGCTATTACATGACAAGTTGATTAATCACTTTGAGGGGTGTTTCACTCGTTATCTTTTGGTTTGTGAACATATGTGACAAGGCTCCTATCCATCTCTGGCTCTGATTGCAGAAGACTTCGTATCCGCGCCTGCTTCACAAGCATATGTTGAGCGCGTCTTCTCAGTTTGTGGGGACTTGTGTGCAAGAAAGCGAAACAGATTAAGTGCAAACCTGGAACGTCGTGTGTTCCTTAAAGTCAACCGACAATATGTAAAATCAGATTGATCTCCTATTCAACTTTCTGGAAACTTTGCGCAATATGTGTGACTGTGATCAGTGTCTTAGTAGTTGTGACGTTTGAATATACACGTAATAACTGTAACTGAAACTGTAACTGAAAAATAAGAAATAACTGTAACTGTAACTGAAAAATCTCATTGCAGTTAACTGTAACTGAAACTGTAACTGAAAAATAAAAAAATAGATAACTGTAACTGAAACTGTAACTGAAAAACCATAACTGAAATAACACTGGTGGAGGGTTGGCGAAAACCCGAAATTTAGCAGTCAACGATGGGTACCAGAGTGTGGAAGTGTTTAAAACCCGAAATTTCACTTTAGAACTCGAGTTTTTAGCGTTTTAAGACAGAAGCGTTTTAAAACAGATTTCATCGCTCACGCGTTGGTAAACAGTATCGAGCTTCAGTAAAAGAGTCTACAGCCCGAATGACGTCATAAAAGCCCAGTAATAATTTCCCTAGCGGGGCGTGTTACGTTTGGCTTTTTGGGGAAGCGGGGTGGGGTAGAGGGTTGGCGAAAACTCGAAATTTAGCGGTCAACGTTGGGTACCATAGGGGAGTGGTGTTTAAAACCCTAAATTTCCCGGGCAACGCCGGGTTACACATCTAGTATATTATATATTTATAAAGATCGGATGAACATCGATTGTCATGCATTGCTTTGTTTCATCATACTCAACATTGTCTCTTATATATATATACATATATATATATAAATTTGATAAGATTAACTTCAATTGTCTTGCATTGCTTTGTCTCACCATACGTAACATTGTCTTATATATATATATATATATATCCATGATTTGATTAGATTAACTTCAATTGTCTTGCATTGCTTTGTCTCACCATTGCCTTATATGTACATGTATATAAATAAATAAAGATTTGATTAGATTAACTTCAATTGTCTTGCATTGCTTTGTCTCACCACACTTTACTTCACACAATGTCTCACCTGCAGAGTGGCTGTTGTTCATCTAGGTTCAAGGGTCCGAGCGTCGCTTTGACCGGTGGTCAGACTGACCACACTGACCAGTTGGTCCAGCTGTCCTGTGCCCAGGACGCCTCCTCCTCCTCCATGATCGACTGCAGCAACAGCAGCAGCTGTCCACACAGCCATCCGTCCTTCCACCACCTGCTTCCAGCCTCCGCACACGCAGTCAAGCGTGTCGACATCCCGACGATGCTCACCACCCCTCCACCGGTCCCCTCCTCTCTGCTTCACCGGTCCCTGGCCCCACCGCACGACGACCTCATAGGGACCCCCGTCGGCCCCGGCCCCGACTGCCCCTACTCGCTGCTGCGGCTGTCACAGCGTCCCTTCATCGACTGCCTCTGCCGTCACCCTGTCAGGGAGCCGTGCAGGGGGAGCGTGGCCATCACCGACTGGGACCGACAGAGGTTAGCGGGGCAGCCGTCGGCATGCACTGTCCCCAAGGACAGGTACCGGACGATGGGCGCCGCGGCCGTGGGTCCCTGCTCCGACGTCGAGACGGAACGACTCGTTACGGAAGGCTGTCCGGAATGCAACGCCATGAAAGCAGAACTTCAGAATAATGTTCTTCTCTGAGAATATAACGACCGGCTCTCGAATAAATAATGGAAGACGATTGTTATTGCTTTTTAAAGGCCTGTAGGTTTCGTCCTGACATTCTCTGGTCATCCTGATATTCTGTGGAGAGAATGTCCTCACATTCTCTGGAGAGAATGTCCTCACATTCTCTGGAGAGAATGTTCATATATATAAGCGCGACTATAGGGCCTACGGGAGATCTGCCGGGGAATAAACATTCGTTCGAAATCTGGTAGCCTTAAGACAAATTTGTAGTCGTTAATACAGGTTGACATCGAGCCCTTCGATATTCTGCTAGAGAGGGAGGAATTGTTTGCTCCTCCACCCCTGCTCCGCAGCTAGACAACGTCGGGCTTCTCAGTTGTTGGGCCTTCCATGATTAGGGCAATATCAAGGCAAGGCTTTATTGCATCACTTTAGACTGGTTTGCTTCTCAGTTCATCAGTTGAAAGTTCATCAGTTGAAAGTTGATCAGTTGAAAGTTCAACGAGTTCGCTTCATCAGTTCATCAGTTTGGTAGGGTAGTCGGGTTGCCCTGTCAATCTGAAGTGTTCACTGCAATGAAGATGCACACAACCTAGAACTCATGAGTTTTCATTTGGCTGAGCCGTGCAGAAGTAAGCCTATGATCTAGCAATTCGTGTTGATCGCGAGCAAAATGAAGCCATCTGGGCCTTTTACTGAACTGCGATGTAAATACGCAAGTTACGCAATTCAGTCGTTTGACAAGAAGGGAAATCGCAGAAGACATAAATCCCAAAGTTTCCGCCACAGCTTACAAGGTGCATACGCTCTATGACATTCTATGGTTAGTAACTGCCACTTAGGGAATGAAGGAAGAGCTAGACCCAGAGGGGACTTCGGGATTTGAACCGCGAACCGTGAGCACTTCAAGCCAGAGTGTAGTTGTAGTTGTAATCAAGACAATTGATTATACTAACCCCAAGGGCGGGTACAGAAATTTTCGATGGGGGGGCAAAATTTTGGGTCTTGGTCCAGGAAAAAAGTTCGTACGGGTCGCCGAAAAAAATAATGACCTTTTTTGTCATCGATCTCGAATTTCCCCTTTGTATCGGGGAGACTTTATTTCGTAACACCGGTCTAGGCCTATGCAGTATGCAGTCGCACTTTTCTAACAGTTACTGTAGTATGCTCCAGAATTTGAAGCTGGCTAATTTTGAATAAGGAAAAATCCAGAAATTGAGGAAACAATCGTTTCTCTTATAAGCTAATTTTGTAATTCTGTTGCAATGAATCTTGGTAACAGGACGATTACTTCCGGACAATTACTCCAACCCCCCGTGCCAATAACACAGAACATTCGCTGCACTAATAGGTTGCTGAATACGATGAAATACGCTGAAATACGATGAAATACGATGAAATACGCTGACGACAGCTACATCCTGATTCCTGCCTCCGCTACAGCTACCATGCATGGCACTTCCTTTGAACTTGAAATTTGAAAATGTTGCAAAGTGGGCACATAAGCTTACTTGTAATCTTAAACTCAACAACAGTAAATCCAAAGAGATTATATATATATATGCAGGGTGGGCCAAAAAAGACCCCCATAGGTTTTTTGCCCATATCTTGACCAAAAGTAAGAATTTCTAAATGAAATTTTAAAGGCTTACAGGCAATTAATATTTACACATCATGGCCAGATAATCCCCCAGATTTCATCAAAATATTTCAAACCAAACAAAAGTTACGCCACATTTAGTGAGGTCACCCCCCACCCCCGTTTTTTGACGATTCAAAAGCGAAACGCAAAAGATTAGGTTTTTTGCCAATATCATGGCCAGAAGTAAGAATTTCGAAATGAAATTTTACAGGCTCAAAGACAATTCATATTTACACATATGATGGTCAGATTTCATCAAAATATTTCAAACGAAACAAAAGTTATACCACTTTTAGTGATGCCACCCACCGTTTTTTGACGATTCAAAAACGAAACGCAATAAACAGTATACTGTTACAGTAACAAAAACAAGATTTTTTATTAAGTCTCATTTCAAATAACTGTTGTCAAGTGAACTTGGTAGTGCTTCACAACTTATGTTCAATGTGCCCACCACCCATGCAGCCAAAATAGCGTTCTGCGACAATCCTACAACAGACCGCGTTGACTATTTTATAACACGGATGCTATTCAAGTGACCTTAATTTTATTAATGTTAATCTTTTCTGTCTATCCTTTCTCTCCCACATAGCTCCAAAGATGTCTATTATGTTCTTTTTTTGTGTGTTTTTGTGGTTTTGTTTTAGTTGTAATCGGTGATTTTTGAATAAACTTAGTATATTTCTATTTTCTCTGTTTGTAAAGCTACATATGTATGTTATGTTCTCATCCAATGTTTGCATAAGACGGGCTCAACCCCCGGGTTTCAATCAATGCAGCAGGGAAAGGTGAGAGAAAATAGCATATTTGACCCAAAAGAAGGTCATGAGGTAGTTTGGCAGTGAATAATTGATATATTGGTATATTTTCAAGACAATTCGAGCAAAATTACTAAGAAAAGCAGGTCATCAGCTACTTTTGCAGAGAATAATTTATATATTTTCAAGACATTTTGACCAAGCGACAAAAAAATTAAAAAATAAAAAGTCATCAGATTTTTCGGCCGAAGACAACTTACTTTTCTGTCTTTTCCGTCCCAAGACAACAACTTTTAGCCCCCCTTCCTTCGAAAATTTCTGTATTCGCCTCTGTCTCTGCCGTCATGCTTAATTTTAGGGCGGTTCATTTTCCCCCTTGATTGAAAACACCGGACTCATTCATTATAGCCAATACACCAGGGCTGTTTTTAAGGAAACTTTAGAACTGCACAACCCCCTCTTTCCTTTCCCATCCTCCATGGTAAATTACTCCCAATCGGAGGAAACTGACCTTTTTCAACTATAGTTTTAACTGCAAAGTAGTGCATCTACATTTTTCTACAACTGCACAAATCCATTTAGAACTGCACATTTTGTGTAGGCCTACAACTGCACGTAAAAAAAACCTGCAATACACTGAATCGGAATTATCCGATTCCAATTCTTTTGCGTTCTCAATGTCCTCGGGAGGTCCGCCGACAGAAATTCCGGGCCCCTGGACAGAGCAGTCACGGGTCCTAATTTAACTGTTTTTAGGCTTTTGATCAGATTATTTAAATAAAAACAAATGGAAATAACAAAACGTGGGTAGAATATACGAATGTACGATATTGCATAGGCTACATTTATGATTTTAATCAGTCATTAATGTTAAGAATTTAATTTTCAAATATATAGTCATCAGCAAGATAGGCCCTACCTTTCTGGATTTAACTGCACGAAAATCCTTTGGGCCTATTATAATATCTCGGTAGTTCTCCATTTTGTCTGCGAACTTAAAAATGCACAACGGAAATGCTCTTTCTTCATCGCCTGGAAAATTGTCCGGATGTCTTGGACCTGGAAGACCGTTGCTTAATATAGTAGGCTTATTAATTGCTGAACTTATTTTTATTATCATATTAGGTTGCAGGGCCTACGGTCTCAGTCGTCTCTGTAGGCCCTGGTGTCAGTGCCAACATCAAAAGCAAGCCTTTTAACAGTTCCTATAATTTCAGCATTTTCATAAGTCCTATTTATAATGCCAACTCTTGGTATTGCGGACCTATAGCACCACAAACTTCATTTTTTGTCCAATGGGTTACGATCATCATGCACGTTTAGCCTACCGCACTTCACTAGAATCAACCTATGTATAGCATTGATCATGCGGATGCTACGATTTGTTTTCTTTTAAGATTCCGATTTGAATTTATTAACTTTTTACGTTTTTTGTGCTCCAGATTTGTGTTTATATTCCATAGTTACGACTTACGAAAGAAAATTTAATCGATCATTTAGATTTCCTTAGAGTTCTTTGGCAAGAAACTATCAATAAGGCAATGGTCAGTTGTTTGAAACTTAGACAGTAAGTTGTAGCTTTGTGACAGTAACATTGGGTTATATTTAAAACGGCATAAACCGTAAACTTTGTAGGCTAAGTCACATAATTATGTCATTGTAGGCTGGGCCCAGTGGCGGCGCCAGGATTTCAGTTTCGGGAGGGCTGAAGTCTCGCGGCGGAAATTTCCCATTTTCATACGCCGAAATTTCTGACGACTTTTTTAGTCGTCGGCCGAAAATCGTGGATATTTCAATGTTAAAAAATCGGATTTGGCCCTTTTTTAGGGGGCTGAGCCTCTATTAGGGGGGGGCTTAGCCCCCCAAGTGCCGCCACTGGTTGGGGACGCCGCTAGCAATCAACATATGAAAAATATTATTATCAGTGTAGCCCGGGCTCTTCCGGGCCCCTAAAAGTCGTCGGGCCCCGGGTTTTTGCCCCCTGCCCCTCCCTCTCGGCGGGCCTGGTCCTCGGCGATTGCCTTCTTAGTCGAATATTTCGACATTTCTCTATAGGCCTAGTCCTCATTTTCCGGTACGTTTAATACCACATTATTTTCTTATCTGGGGAACGACAAAAGAATGTAAACTGCTGGTTACAGATCGGGCAATTTCCCTTCTACGGATCGAGACCCCCAGATATTTTAATTGGCTTTGTTTTATTCAGCGACGAAAACAGTACGTTAATCAATCAACCAATCAATTAATCAATCAATCACATAAATTTATATAGCGCCTCTTCAAGATCTCTACTCAGAGGCGCTCAACGTTAATCTTGGCTCTGCGAAATTCTCACAGTATATACATATATATATATATATATATATATATATATATATATATATATATATATATATATATATATATATATATAGGCCTACAGTACTCTATTGTATAGACTATAGATTAACGTTGTAGTTTTGTTCGTTGGGCCATATCGGTGCAATATTTCGTCTCTAAGAGACTTCAGTCTTGAAATGCTGCGTCTCACCCGTAAGCCTATTAGACCTATGTAGGCCTACATGTAGTCTACATTTAGCAAAGGCGATCGCCTTCGCAACTGTGCTGAATGGAGACTACGGATCGAATTGAAATATATTTTAGGTCAACAAAATGAACACGTAGCCTATATAGGCTATAGGCTTACGAGGCACTCTAATATAATTACAAATTATTCATTATGCAGGCTATAACATAACAGAAGATATTCATAACAGTAAAACACCATAGGCTACAGGTCGTAATTAGGCCTACATCATGTTTTCCAAATTGTAGGCCCTATCGGTTTACTCAGGAGACCCAAAAAGGGCCGACGCGTCTCCCTAGCCATGGCTTCCTGAGTATGCTACGTTAGGTTGAAAGATGTATCACGGTCAACTGTAAGAACTTTGAAGTAAGCAACTGGGTTGTAACATTCCTGACTGTCTTATTTATTTTAATTATTTGAGAACTGAAAATAAATAGAGCTAACAGGGTATACAATATAAAGACGCAAACTAACAGGACCACAGTGCATTCTAGGTGAATTAGTGGTTTATTTATTTTTCTGTTAGGGTGTTAGTGCATATTATATATATATATATATATATATATATATATATAGTCTTTTTAATTTTATTGGTTTATTTATTAATTCCAATAACCAAGAAAAACAAAAACACCATTATGGCAGGAACATAATAATTTAACATAATTTGGATAACAAGGAGAGAACCTGAAGGGATGGACAATCTCGCTAATAGGACGAGTGGGCCACCCAGTAATAATATAAAATTAAAATAAACACAATGACGCCTGAAAGCCAGTTTATTCAAATGCAGGAACACAAAGATCATTATGAAAAACCCATTAGGCCTAATAAACAATCGACAAATAGAATACAAAGCAACTAAATCAACAAATAAAACAACTCTTAACTATTGACTTAACGACGGAACCACTGAGCAGAAACCCTAATTATTTAATCCCAAGAAGTGTTTTAAGCAGAGCCCTGCGCCGACATGAGACTGTCGGCGGCGGCGCGCCGGTCATTTTTGGTCGGCGGCGGCGGCGCGCCGACAAACAAAAATCGGCGGCGACGGCGCCCTCAAAATGTCGGCGTCGGCGGCGCAGCGCGGCGTCGTGGAATTACTGCTCCAGCGTCGCATGCTTATTTTAAATGTTGTGACACAAGAACCCTATATTATCAAGATAAGCGTGTTCAGCCATTATTTCGTCGATTATCTTGTCTTTAGTCAATATTGATTACAAACAATTATTCTCTGAATTGACGTTCAACTACAAAATTCTGCAGAGGTTCGATAAAAAACACATGGCAACGTTTTCAAATTCAAGCCTTCAGCTTAAGTAATCTACAAATAGATATTAAAGAACTGTTTGCTCAGTGGCGACGATACTTGCCTATTTTACCTTTGACTTGCCTCATGACACTCCAAAATAAATTGGGTTTTAAAAATAATTATCTTCTTTACATTTAATTTCTTTGACCTGTCGAATGAGGCCCATTTTCTTGACCCAATCTGTTGAAATTGTATAGCTGCACGCATTCATACATACATACATGCATACATATACATGCATACATATACATGCATACATGTACATGCATACATATACATGCATACATACATACATACACACATACATACATACATACATACATACATACACACACATACACACATACATGCATGCATACATACATACATACATACATACATACATACATACATACATACATACATACATACATACATACATACATACATACATATCGTGAATGAATACACGTAATCTCGTCAAAAGATGGCGGCACTCGCAGTTCTTTAATTTTACCTTATCAAAGCCCACTGGGTAGTTAAATTGATCAGAATTCACCACCTTTCCTGATTTATCGGCCAATAATACAAACGACTTCCACGCGAATCTCTTAGCATCTTATTTAACCCCACCGATTTGCCATACACAAGTCTTTCGATCTAAACAAGCCAAGTAATAATAAGTTAAACTTGTTTTATGCAAAAAGTGTCTTTCGTTTCCTAATCAGATCCCATTTGTGAGATGCTGCTCAAATTGCTGACAAAATAGGATCTATTGAACAAATACCTAACATTGCTCCATTGTGCATTTAGACAGGCCTATTAATGTTCGAAAGCTTAATTACCAATTTCACATAGGTCACGTACAGCGTGGGAGTTTGATACTGGTTGGAAAAATTGGAATTAGGTAATAACTGGCCGGTGTCACGAAATAGAGTAACCCCCGTATTAATTGTATCCCCCAAATTACAAAAAGTCCAAAAAACCGCTTCCGCATGTATTTTTTTGGGCAAATTAATTTTCATCTGCTTTATGTTGAACAATGACACTAACAAGTATGTTTATTCTTACTATATAATTTCTTTTTGCCTGTTTTTAGAGCACTTAAAACTTTTAAAACACTTAAAAACACTCAGAGTCACTAAATAAATTCGAGTTACCTTTATCTGAGCATTGCTTAGGACACTTAAAACAATTAGAGTCACTTTAAATTTTGATTACAGCATAAATTTTGTATTATGCTCATTTTTCAAAAAAGGGGATAGAATGGTTTATCCCCCCGGATAGTATAGACCGGTTAATTCCATCCGGGGGGATAGATTAATTCATCCCCCGTATAGCTTTCAGGGGGATACTCCGTTTCATGACACCGGCAATAGGGAATCACAAGCCTGCAGAATTGCCCAATCACCTACATAAATTGCAGAGCGCCACCTCTTTGCAAGTGATAGTAACGTGTATCCTAATAATAGAGGGCAGATGGCTCTGTTCCATCTTAGCGTACGGTCCGGACTATCAGGCAAGAAGGCACACACAGCATTATAATTCACTCCCTACCTAGAGTTCTTCCTACCATCGTTGCTGCCGTAATTCAAACCGAACCACAAAATCCACAAATGCTTAAACTTTAGGCGCACTGTTTCAAAAGTCAAAACGAATAGGCAACATCAGAGGTTTCATAGCATTGACGCAAATCGCCAGGAAAATCAAAGTAGATAAGAAAAAGAATCTATTTCGCACTGACGCAACAATTTTTTTCCCACGAAATCATGCAACAGTTGAAAAATGCAACAAAAAGAAATAAACGAATCAACGTGGCATCGGCGGCGCGCCGACAAATTTTCGGCGGCGGCGGCGCCGACTCAAAAAAATCGGCGGCGGCGGCGCCCAAGATTTGTCGGCGGCGGCGGCGCGGCGCGGCCGGCGCAGAGCTCTGGTTTTAAGTACGTATACCGTATAGGCAAAGTTTATGCCTAAATAATCTAGTTAGGTTTGGATTGAAGATATGTAGGAAGAGAGTTTTGAAATGGGAGCCAGTTGTATAGAGAATAGACGAGTGCTGGAAAGTGCCTAGATAGGGTCACAAACAGTCAATTTTCTAGTTAGGTAAGATCGGCGATCAGAGGTAAGGCTAAAGAAACCATTAGATACAATTGGTAAAAGGCCATGGTTATGGTTATAGCATAAATTCTCCAATTTGCAAATGCCTAATTTGATCGATTTTTAATCGTTCAAATTCTTGAAAGTCTAGAGCGGTGTGGGATTGCATATTTTTGAAGGATGACTATAGTCTCACAAGATTAGATTTGTAAGTAGACGTCCAAGTTAAATTACAGTATGTTAAATAAGGTTCATTGGAGTATAATATAGCATATGTCGGATAGAGAGAGGAATTAGTTAAGACGAACGAATTAGCAGACCAATTATAGTCTAACGAATTTTGCTGGAGATATATTATTTATGTGTTCCTTCCAATTTAGATGATGGTCAATTTGTATACGGCCAGAAATTTGTGGATGCTACTTGGGTGATAGGATACTGCTTTCAATAAGTAAATTAGGAAGTTCATTGGGATATTATATCTTATGATATCTTACTAGGATATAGGCGGTTTAAATCCAAATTTATTAAGTTTATTTGATCGAAACCAATCAACGACTCGGTGAAGCTCAGAATTAACAGTTTGGAATAGGGTATCAATAGATTCATCAGAATGAAATAAATTAGAATCCTCAGCAAATAGCACAAAATGCATAGAGGACGATACATTAGGTATATAATTTATATAGATTAAAAATAAAAGTGGACCAAGATTACATCCTTGAGAGACATAATGGGAAATGAGTTGTAGATCGGAAAATACAATCATTAACGGAAACTAGTTGAAAACGATTTTCAAGATACCTAGCAAACCACTGTAATTGTGTGCCAATAAACTTGAAGTTTATGCATCAAAATAAGATGATTATATAGAATAAAAGACTTTAGATACGTTCAGGAAAACTCCAAGGGAATAGTCATTATTTTCAAATCCATCAGAGTTTCAAATGCATATTTTCAAATGCATCAGTCTTGTATGGTCAGCAAGGACACGTAGGTAGAATGACCCAGTGCGAATCGATGCCAAGACTGAAATAGTACTTTCTTTTGTGATGAATGAAAAGCTATCTATAGATAGGTGTGCGACGCTGTGCGTACATTGATTTTTCAAATATTTTAGCAAAGAATGGGAGTGCAGAAATCGGCCTGTAGTTAGAAACATTATCCCTCAGCCCTTTTTATGAATGGCTACGACCTTGGTAAGTTGCATATATATATATATGTATATATATATATATATATATATATATATATATATATATTGTTAGGAATGGCTGACCAGGGTGGCTCACGTAGTTGTATTTGCCATATTCGATAGAGGGAGTTGGCACTTGGCTGTGAGGGTGTAGGAAGGTGGAAACTGGTTGAACTGGTTCTGACTGGCACGTGTGTGGTCAGTTAAGGGGCGTTGGCAGTCACTCGATTCGGATAGAGCTGCTTAGACCTATCTTTGAGAGATATGCGATGTTAAACGGTGTACTAAATACAGTATTATGTTCTGCGAATATACAGTGGTGTGCAAAAGTCTGGAACCACCTAGAAATATCGTGTTTTTTCGACTCTCCAGCCTGTTAATCGCATATTTTCATATGCCCATTACAAACTTTTGTGTGTAACATCATGGTGGATATATTTGGCTATTAGAATCAACTTTTTTTTCTAGGTTTGAACCAAATTTTACAATTTTTTCTTGGAAGTTGCCATGGTAATGGACTTTTGTGTGTAAATTTCGTAATTTGTACTAATTTTGGCCATTGGTGCAAAAATATATTAGTGTGGTTACAACAGGTCATGTGTGGTATGAATTCGTTTATAATCATTCATTTATTCATTCATTCATTTGGAACATTTATATAGCGCCCCGGCCTTCAAGGAGACTACTCAGAGGCGCTCCTAGTCCAACCACGGCTAAAAAGACAGGTTTTCGAGCAACTGATAGAAAGCAGGCAAATTATTCCTAGGTATACAGTAAGTGTAGTACTATTCATTTAGTTGGCATTGAAAAGGAAGTTTTGTGGACAGTTATGCCTCAACATTTGGTGAGCCACCCCTTATTCTTGATCACTTGTCTGCACCGTGTCTGCATTGAGTACACCATCTTAACGAGGTGGTCATGGGTAAGACATTTTGCCTGGTGGCGATGAGCTACTCACTCAGCTTGCAATTACTGGTGGGATTTCTCTTTGATATCTTTAAGGCTATTTTGTGCCAGGAATTCTCAATCGGATTCCAATATGGGGACTGGACTAGTGGACAGACCAGTCCAGCGTCCTGATGTTGATATGACACTTCCAGTCTGGGCTGCTTGGCTGCCATTGGAGTAGGATGCCTTTACGTCATCGATGGAATGGTTAACGCAACCAAGAACAGTGGGAATACTGCAGAATTGCAGGGCACCATCAGCACAACAGCTATTCCAGGATCAGTTTTCTCTTATGATGACAGTGCAACATGCCATCGCGCCAAACTGTTCACTCACTGGAAGTGTCAGATCAACATCAGGGCGCTGGACTGGTCTGTTCACTTGTCCAGTCCCCATATTGGAATCCGATTGAGAATTCCTGGCACAAAATAGCCTTAAAGATATCAAAGAGAAATCCCACCAGTAATTGCGAGCTGAGTGAGTAGCTCATCACCACCAGGCAAAATGTCTTACCCATGACCACCTCGTTAAGATGGTGTACTCAATGCAGACACGGTGCAGACAAGTGATTAAGAATAAGGGGTGGCTCACCAAATGTTGAGGTATAACTGTCCACAAAACTTCCTTTTCAATGCCAACTAAATGAATAGTACTACACTTACTGTATACCTAGGAATAATTTGCCTGCTTTCTATCAGTTGCTCGAAAACCTGTCTTTTTAGCCGTGGTTGGACTGGGAGCGCCTCTGAGTAGTCTCATTGAAGGCCGGGGCGCTATATAAATGTTCCAAATGAATGAATGAATAAATGAATGATTATAAACGAATTCATATCACACATAACCTGTCTTAAACATACTAATATATTTTTGCACCAATGGCCAAAGAAGTACAAATTACGAGATTTACACACAAAAAGCCATTGCCATGGCAACTAAAAAGAAAAAAATTGTAAAATTTGGTTCAACCTAGAAAAAAAAGTTGATTCTAATAGCCAAATATATCCACCATGATGTTATACACGAAAGTTTGTATTGGGCATATGAAAATATGCGAGTAAGAGGCTGGAAAGTCGAAAAAACACGATATTTCTAGGTGGTTCCAGACTTTTGCACACCACTGTACTTCGAACTGACTCTGTCGTTGAATTATCTGCTTACCTTTGGAAACCCTAGACTAACGAGCCAACAATTGGGAGCCCGTCCGAAGGATTTTTTGTTGTTGTTTCTGTGGACCGTCAGGATGAATGTGGGACGTTCGAGTCACATGTTACAGGAAAATGACTTTCGTCGACGTGAAGGTATGCAGAGACTTGTGCCGTCATATCATGGAGTGCGCGGAGCGTTGAGAAGGAGTTTTCTGGGTCACGGACGTTGGGGAGTCACCAATGGTTCTCTGGAAAGACAGCTTCTGCCGGTTGGTCGGTCGGTGAGTGCTGTTTGTACTCTGGCACGTGGGTCTCGGCTGGGCGTGGTGGACATGCGACTGGGTGCCTTGTGTACGTCGTCTGCTGGTTACGCTACAGGAACGTCGTCTGCTGGTTACGCTACAGGAACGTCGTCTGCTGGTTACGCTACAGGAACGTCGTCTGCTGGTTACGCTACGGGAACGTCGTCTGCTGGGCCAGGTGAATATACGTTGTCTGCTGGGTGCGTCGAGTGCAGGTCGTCGAAATCTTACGGCGCTGCGTGTGGTTTGCCTGTCAGTCTGTCGGTGAATCCTGGAAGTGAGTCGGACACTGCGTCGGCCCAGAAGAGTTATCGGGGACGAGGAGCGTTAGATTTCGAACGTTTAGCGAAGTGTCGTCTGCTGGGGATCAAGGAGGCGAAGCCCGTGCGTGAAGATGTGCTGGTGGATGCGTCGTCTGGTGCGGGGCGAGCTTGTTTTCGTCGCTTGGATGGAGTCGTCAGGGCGTGTGCTGCTGCGGGGCGTCCGGGTGCTGTCGTGAGGCCGGGGAGGAGTCGCTGTCTGTGTTGTACGTCGCCCAGACCGGGTTACTTTGGACGACCGGGTTAAGTTGGGTTGTTGGGGTTTTTTAGATTATTTTTAGTTATAACTACGTTGTGTGTGCAAAGAATTGTGCGATCTTTTATGTTGTGTGATTGCTCGTATTGTGTTTTGGGTGATCGCTGTTATTTTGCTTTGATCTGCTTATCCGGTTTTTTTTGATTGTTGTGTGGGCGATATATAATTGTTGAAAATTTGATGGTTTTTTTGGAATTGGCGATAATTGGACTTTTGGTATTCGATGGTACATGATTTTTTTGGAAATGGGGTGTGGTGTCGGACTATGATGTTTTCTGGACGGTTATATGGTTGTTTAAATAAGAATTGGTGGTGGTCGACTGGTGTTGTTGGCGGACGGATTTTCTGGTGGCATTTGATTTTTTGGACTGGAGATGGTAATTGATGGTATGGTTTTTTGGCATATTTTTTGGACTTTTGGCATTTGGATGGTACATGGATTATTGGATGTGGTAATTGATGTGATTATTTTAAGAAATAGTTTTCTAACTAAATAAAAAACGAAAAAATATATAAAATAATTTTCTATAATTGTCCTAACGTTGATGAACATTTAGGAACGTTTAGGTCTCGTAGTGATGAACATTTAGGAACGTTTAGGTCTCGTAGTGATGAACATTCATGCATAGTAGTTGTGTACTTTTAGGCATCGTCGCTTCTGAATGTTTAGGTGTTGTAGTTTAGGCACTTTAGGCATCGTCGATTATGAACGTTTAGGCATCGTAGTCGTGAACTTTTAGGCGGAGTGGATAATGCACTTTTAGGGTCTTAGACATCGAGTTGAGGAACGTTAGGTGCTGGTGCACTTTGGACTTGTAGGCCGTTTAGGTTGTGGCGCTGCTTTAGTTGTTGATGGTAGTCGATAGGGGATTGATTGCTCTGCTGGGGTCAGAGGTCAGGATGTGTATGATGTGGATGTGGTGTTGTTTATCTATGGGTCGTACATGGGCGATGGATATTTTGGAGTTTTGGAGTTTGATGTGGCCTTGTGGGTATATATATATTTTTCGGACGGTATGTATGGTGTGCGTTGTGCATTGAGTATTTGGCTTTCATGTGTATACATGTATTTGTGGTGCAAGGCATTGAGTCCTTTTGACCTTTTTTGTGGTGCAAGGCATTGAGTCCTTTTGACCTTTTTGGAGCCCTGTTGACCTGTGGAGTCGTTTGGGGTATGTGCGTGAGGAGAAGGTGGGGTTGCCCGCTTCCCTTCGTACTTTTTTTTGATATATGTGGTGTATGGAAGTGTGATATATTTTGTACGTGTATATTGTAGATACGTCCGTTGAGTGTGTGGTGTAGGTAGTGGTGATGTGGCCTATGTACGGTGTGTATTTGGTGTGATATTTTGACGTGAGTATGGTCTTCGGAGCCGGGTTTGGCTTATACGTCTCCTCGCAATTTAGGGGGGAGGTCTGTTAGGAATGGCTGACCAGGGTGGCTCACGTAGTTGTATTTGCCATATTCGATAGAGGGAGTTGGCACTTGGCTGTGAGGGTGTAGGAAGGTGGAAACTGGTTGAACTGGTTCTGACTGGCACGTGTGTGGTCAGTTAAGGGGCGTTGGCAGTCACTCGATTCGGATAGAGCTGCTTAGACCTCTCTTTGAGAGATATGCGATGTTAAACGGTGTACTAAATACAGTATTATGTTCTGCGAATATACTTCGAACTGACTCTGTCGTTGAATTATCTGCTTACCTTTGGAAACCCTAGACTAACGAGCCAACAATATATATATAAAGCCCTTTCTGTTTATGCATTCCTGAAATCTCGATCGAACCCCAAACCTCTCTCCCTTCAAGACAATTAAAACGCTGACCATACGCAGCATCAAATGAAGTCACTGCACAACAAGCTCGTCTTGAAAGCTCGCGAGGAATAAACTTTGCAACGTAGAAAGAGCTTAAAATTAGATATGAGTAACTTACAACATGCAATTAATTCATCCAATTATAGAACAAAGAACAACGATGAACAAGCTGGCATTCGTTGCCAGGTCAGGTCACTTGGAGTCACCAGGAACCAACTGTCACTTCCATGGGCAGAATCTTTTCCTTCCACATCCATCCATCCATCCACCTGTCGTTCGTTCTGTCCATCGCTCAATGACCTGATTCCTACTCGACCTATGAGACCGTATTGTTCAGTCTTTGACGAAGAGGTAGTCTTGCGCTCTGCGTCCTATCAGATCCTTGTGCGTCCGGAATCCCTTGCTTTCCATGAAGCTCTTGTGCTCCTCCTTTCCGCTTCTTCCATGCTCATACTCGACCGTCAGAACCCGGATGTCGAATCGATCGTATGGAATGGTCTTGAGGATATCCAGTTCCAGACCCTCGATATCGAGACTGAAATAGTCGACACGGGTCCGGTTGATAGCGAGAAGGATCGTCTCGAGAGGAAAACACGAAACATTGAACGTCCTCTTCCTGGTCTCATCACTGACCGTCGACAGATTTTTAGATTCTTCGACCAGCCGCACCCGACTCCCGCCCCAGCGTGCGCGTTCATGCTGAAGCTGAACACATACACACACACGCACGCACACATCAACATACATAGAGACATACGCACGCATGGCTTACAGGGGCAGCATACAGTGCAGCAGAATGAACGCTCTATATGGATGGAAACATTGCATAGATCTGTCTGAGTGAAAGTCATTTCACTTCTTCTTGAATTTAGAATAATTACGACAACTGATTGGCAACTGGCTTTCTATTAAACACCCTTTTTTATTAATCAGGGGCATTCATATAGCGCACCTCTCAATCAGAATTTTTTAAATTTCCACATTGCAGTGAAGTCTTTCAAATCACAACTCAAATTTACATATTTTTAATTTCCACATTGCAGTGAAATCTTTCAAATCACAACTCAATTTACATATTTTTAATTTCCACATTGCAGTGAAGTATTTCAAATCACATGTGACTCAATTTACATTTTTTCCCCCATTGCAGTGAAGTCTTTCAAATCACAACTCAATTTACATATTTTTAATTTCCACATTGCAGTGAAGTCTTTCAAATCACAACTCAATTTACATATTTTTAATTTCCACATTGCAGTGAAGTCTTTCAAATCACATGTGACTCAATTTACATTTTTTTCCACATTGCAGTGAAGTCTTTCAAATCACAACTCAATACATATTTTTAATTTCCACATTGCAGTGAAGTCTTTCAAATCACATGTGACTCAATTTACATTTTTTTAATTTCCACATTGCAGTGAAGTCTTTCAAATCACAACTCAATTTACATATTTTTTATTTCCACATTGCAGTGAAGTCTTTCAAATCACATGTGACTCAATTTACATTTTTTTTATTTCCACATTGCAGTGAAGTCTTTCAAATCACAACTCAATTTACATATTTTTATTTCCACATTGCAGTGAAGTCTTTCAAATCACATGTGACTCAATTTACATTTTTTTCCACATTGCAGTGAAGTCTTTCAAATCACAACTCAATACATATTTTTAATTTCCACATTGCAGTGAAGTCTTTCAAATCACATGTGACTCAATTTACATTTTTTTTTCACATTGCAGTGAAGTCTTTCAAATCACAACTCAATTTACATATTTTTTATTTCCACATTGCAGTGAAGTCTTTCAAATCACAACTCAATACATATTTTTTATTTCCACATTGCAGTGAAGTCTTTCAAATCACATGTGACTCAATTTACTTTTTTTTTCACATTGCAGTGAAGTCTTTCAAATCACAACTCAATTTACATATTTTTTATTTCCACATTGCAGTGAAGTCTTTCAAATCACAACTCAATACATATTTTTTATTTCCACATTGCAGTGAAGTCTTTCAAATCACATGTGACTCAATTTACATTTTTTTCCACATTGCAGTGAAGTCTTTCAAATCACAACTCAATACATATTTTTTATTTCCACATTGCAGTGAAGTCTTTCAAATCACAACTTAATACATATTTTTTATTTCCACATTGCAGTGAAGTCTTTCAAATCACATGTGACTCAATTTACAATTTTTTTCACATTGCAGTGAAGTCTTTCAAATCACAACTCAATTTACATATTTTTTATTTCCACATTGCAGTGAAGTCTTTCAAATCACATGTGACTCAATTTACATTTTTTTTCACATTGCAGTGAAGTCTTTCAAATCACAACTCAATAAATATTTTTAATTTCCACATTGCAGTGAAGTCTTTCAAATCACATGTGACTCAATTTACATTTTTTTTATTTCCACATTGCAGTGAAGTCTTTCAAATCACAACTCAATTTACATATTTTTTATTTCCACATTGCAGTGAAGTCTTTCAAATCACATGTGACTCAATTTACATTTTTTTTATTTTCCCATTGCAGTGAAGTCTTTCAAATCACAACTCAATACATATTTTTAATTTCCACATTGCAGTGAAGTCTTTCAAATCACATGTGACTCAATTTACTTTTTTTCACATTGCAGTGAAGTCTTTCAAATCACAACTCAATTTACATATTTTTTATTTCCACATTGCAGTGAAGTCTTTCAAATCACAACTCAATACATATTTTTTATTTCCACATTGCAGTGAAGTCTTTCAAATCACATGTGACTCAATTTACATTTTTTTTCCACACTGCAGTGAAGTCTTTCAAATCACAACTCAATACATATTTTTTATTTCCACATTGCAGTGAAGTCTTTCAAATCACAACTCAATACATATTTTTTATTTCCACATTGCAGTGAAGTCTTTCAAATCACAACTTAATACATATTTTTTATTTCCACATTGAAGTGAAGTCTTTCAAATCACAACTCAATACATATTTCTTCACTAAGGTTCTATTCATCTCTGCCTGATCGCGTTCTTGTATTTGTTGAGGTGCCCTTGTGATGGCATGTGCCGTGTTACGGCGCTATAGAAAATATCCGGCTCATCATCATTATTATTATTACTACTAATTAGTAATAGTAAGAATAATAATAGTAATAATTACTATTATTATTATTACTATTATTATTATTATCATCATTGCAATGGCAGCATTTTAATGGTCATCTTAATAAAATTTCTCTAGCAAATTCAGTGCTGATAAGAGTGGTCTAAGGCTTCAATAAATATACTTACAATTATAACAATTTCATTATAAGTTTCCACATTGTAATGGGAGCATTTTAAGATTTCGTCCTAACAAAATTACTGTGTTATTTCAGTTCTGATAAAAATCTGGTTTAAGATTTGAATAAATACAATTATAATTAGTTATTACAATAATAGTTCTGTATGTATCAAGTTCAGCAACTCAGTTCTACTGTTGCTGGACTATGATAATGAATAACTGTAATGTAGATGGGAGTGTATGCCTAAAAGCTTACTTTGTAGAACTGGAATCAGCTTATACCTGCTGTCCAAGACGGTCCTGAATTGCTGACCAGCTGGACACAATTGGCAAAATATTTTACAAATGGTGAACAAACTAAACCAGAGCTACCAAACTACCAAAATTGGGAAGCCATGTAGTAATGTTGCTTTACTAAGTGTTCAAGAAGCAACACATTTTGAAATTTGATTGTTTGAAATTTGATTGTTTGAAATTTGATTGTTTGAAATTTGATTGTTTGAAATTTGATTGTTTGAAATTTGATTGTTTGAAATTTGATTGTTTGAAATTTGATTGTTTGAAATTTGATTGTTTGAAATTTGATTGTTTGAAATTTGATTGTTTGAAATTTGATTGTTTGAAATTTGATTGTTTGAAATTTGATTGTTTGAAATTTGATTGTTTGAAATTTGATTGTTTGAAATTTGATTGTTTGAAATTTGATTGTTTGAAATTATGGCAGGATCGTAATAATTTAACACAATAAAGATAGCCGTGGAGAGAAGCCATTTAGCTGAATTTTTTTTAAATCATACTCATTAAAATATGATGGCATTGTATGTTATAATAGGAATATTATAATAGCAAATAATATAACGGTATATATATTAAAACAGTCTATATAATACAATGTTTTCGTCAGTTGCTTACCAGTGTTGCGTAGTCGTATGGACTAAGGCAGGCATTCAGGCTCCACACATTCCGATTTTTTCCGAGGACTTGCACGTAGTAATACGGATCGATCTCGATGAGAAGTCCCGTCCACTTTCTGTTAACCTCAAAGGGCAAACTGTTCGAAGCCGTCTCGCCGTCGTACGCTCCACACTCGATGAAAAAGCCATTTTCCTGAATTTACAATCAGACCAGACATAATTATTCACCGACACTTGAAATCCTTGTCTCTACCTACAAACAGCTCAGTGCCGTTCTTAGTCACTGGTATACTGCATCCATCCAGGAATTGGGGAGTGAATGAAAGAAGCCTGCGAACAGTTAATCAGCATTCGTTTGCTCGTTTTCCCCACCAAGCCCCGGTCAACGCCTGTCACCGACGGATACGGTGGCTGGGGTAAAATCCTGCAGTGCCTTGTCATGGTGGGGGCAATATGAGCCGTGTTGAGCGCTCTCAACTAAGAAAAGTGTTCTAGTTGCACCCTTGGGAAGGAAGACAGACAGACAGACAGACACACAGACAGACAGAGACAGGCAGGCAGACACACAGACAGGCAGACACACAGACAGACACAGACTCAGAGGCAGAGATAAGATACCTGTTTTTTGAGCAGAGCATCGACTTCTGTTGACTGCTGTGTGTCGTGTAGGATGTCGCTCCACACGATCGGACCTTCGGTCGGTGGAGGATTCATCAGACGACGAACGAGGTCGATCAACTGTGGGTCGCGTGCTGTAGCCTTTCGGGCAACGAGTTGTTGCAAGGTGGCCGCTGATTCCGCGTCGAAGACCCTTGCGATTCCACTGACTAACGGATGCTTATCTGCTCCACTTGCTTCTCCTCCTGCTCCTGCTCCTGGTCCATGTTTGCTACTTTCTACCACCTGTTTGTCAACGAACGACTGACGCCGGTGTCCCTTGTCGTCTGCTGTTGTAGCACTTCGTTGACTTCGTTGATTCGAGCTCCATCCAGCATAGAGAATCAGCAGACTCATGAGCAACACGAACGACAGAAGCAAACCGTTTCTCTGAAGAACGCCTGCTTTAGAAATACATAATTCAATGCATCACATCAATACCTGGAATGAACACGTGTATAGAACACATTGCACTAGCTCAAAATATAGGAATACTAACCCGAATATTATATACCTTTCGTATACTGCCTAGAAACAGTCTGTTAACCCTACTCTATGATTTATCCGTACATTTCCTATTGTAACATCCCATGGGCTTCTAACTATAAATCTCGACTTCACATATAATTAGTGTTTTGCAGAAAAGTATTGTCAGATTAATAGCTGTCTCCACTTACAACTCGCACTCAGAAAAGTTATTCACGCAGCTCGGGATTCTTAAAGTCTTACAGATCAAGCAATTACAGATTGTGTGAATTCATGCACCGATATATACAAACAACACATTGCCTATCTCCCATGCCTATCCCGTTTAGCCTAGCCTCAGACATCCACTCCTATATATACAACACGAGAAACTTAGCCTTATATAGAAGTGAGCGAGACGGTACAAACTCTAGAAATTCTCGATTAGATGTGCAGGTCTGGACCAGATGAGTGGAATAGAATACTCAAAACCTTCGCAGTACCCCAAATCTTAAGTTATTTAAGTATCATTGTGAGCTTATTATCCCTCACGCTTTTCCAGTCTCTTCAAAAGTTCAGCAGCGCAGCCTAGGCCTAACCCAGTGTCTCGCAAACTTTTTTAACTCCCGGCACACTCAGCAGATAAATTTTGTATCGCGGCACACCAATTAAAATTTATTACAATTGCAAAGCCAACGGCAATAATTACAGTTTGTCATATTTTTAGCTTGTCATTTTTAGTCTAGCAATAGCGAAACTAGAGCACATTTTTCATTGAATAATCATCACTAATGCGACGAATGAGCTTGTTTACGAGAGCATATTAACTCAAGACGCGGTTCGATAGCTGACAAGCAGACACGCATTTCATCATCCACCATCTGTAGTCGCTCTCGTTTTTTCGATTTCATTTCTGTTAGAACAGAAAATCCAACTTCGCAGAGGTAAGACGATCCAAATGGCAGCAAACACTTGATTGCTTTCGTGCTCAAGTCTGGATATTGGCTAAGAATTGAGATCCAAAAGGCTGACAACTCTTGATCAGATCGTTCTTAAGATCGATGAGACTCTCTTCTTCAGCCATCGTTACACCGGTACATTCGTGATTTACGAATGGATTGATGACCCATTCATACTGTCGGGAAACTGGGCCGGTGTTGTTTCTAAAGTGTCTTGATCTCTGCCTTTGCGTAAGTACGGCTTCAGCCAATCGGCTAGAAGACTTAAGAATGATTAGAAGACAGAATGGAACGACAAGTCACTGTTCGTTTTCTCTTTCTACTTTAATAACTAATTAATAACTCATTCAACGTTATTCCTATTAAATTCTACGTATAAAATCCCTATCTACACGATGTTTCAATTAACCCGAGTCAGAGTCTGTCTTTCAGTTCTGTCATAGGATTCGAACCTATGCCCCACGGAACGTCAGCCTTCCGATGTCCCTCGATGCCGAACTTCTCGCCCTTTCTCATACTAGATGAACCTCCACGGATGCTTCTCGTTTCCGACTCCGCTTCTGCCTGTAGTCGCCAAACCTCTACGGATGTCCCTCGTCGCCGAACAACATTTCAATGGCCATTTCGGACCTTCTTATATACGTTTTCTTTCCCTGTCTGAAGATCCGCCCATCGAATCTGTCATTACCGCCCAGTCACTGTAGGCTGTCAAAGTCCGCCTGTGGTGGTCTGGTCTGGTCTGGTATGGTCTGGTCTGTCTAGCGGCAATCACTTGTCAGCTGTCAATCCAGCTATTATTTCCTGTCAGCGATGGTCTGGTCTGGTATGGTATGGTCTGGTCTGCCGTCAATCAACTGTTGGCCTGTACTGCGGCGGTCTGGTCTGGTCTGAACTACGGCCGCCATACGCTTCCGTAGCGCTGAGTCGCAGCCGTGTTTAAATCGGCCTAGCCCGGTCTGCCTGCCTGCCTGCCTCCACAGTCGTCGCTATCTGTCAACGTCGGGTCCAATTACCTCTACAATACTCTTTTGTCTCCAGTGAAGAAAAGTATTTGGCGAATGCTAACGCGAGATTTTCCAGCGTCTCTCTAATTTTTCCAATTAGCATGCTCTTGTGTGGAGAAGCATCGATACCTGGAAAATAGGCAAGGTGTGAATTGCTTGTATTCTTAATCCACAGTTGTAACTTTTCGCTGAATGCCTTAAGTTTCCCTGTGATTGTGATTATGTTTTCTTTTGCGCCTTGAAGACTCAAATTTAAGGTGTTCAACCTTTCGAAAAGGTCGTTGAGGAATGTCACTTTCAAACCACCAAATTTCGTCGTGAAGAAATTCAAAACCAGAAGTCACAGTATCAGTAATAAAGGAAACGATTTCAGTTCGCAGAACGAGAACACGTGCGAGCACTTTTCCTTTCGAAAGCCACCGTACGTCTGTATGACAGAACGAGTTAACTATGTAGTCTATGTTTGTATCTCCATAATAATGACGTCGAGAAGAGTAAATAACATAGAGTAGAATCAGTAGAACAACGTCACTAGAGTTTTTACTTTGATCACTTGACATCGAATAACTGAGGAGAAACTATTCTTAAACATAAAAACATTGGGAAGCCGAAAATTGTATTTATCATATTTATGAAATAATTTCTTCTAAAGTCAATTAAAAGACTACAAATTGTAGGTTTCTCTCGCGGCACACCTGAAATCTCACGCGGCACACTAGTGTGCCGCGCCACACAGTTTGCGATACACTGGCCTAACCTAACAACTGTACTGTGGTAGCCAATGGCTAGTTTATAAGTGTCTAAAGTTCTTTAACTTGTTTACTTAAAACAACGATCAGTTTCTTGTATTCAATTCTTCGATCTCCAAGACTCCAACAGTAGCAGTCAACACAAAATGCACCAACAACGAGAAGTACTTTACGCGTAACAAACAATTCAATGTCACGACAGAAACATCATTTTAATAACTCTTCACTCTAACATCTTCTATATACACCCGACTGGCACTCCTACCAAAGTCTATCTCACTCTGAACGCACATCCTTCCTTCAGTCGCTCTGTCCTTCTCTCTGTCTTTCTCTCTGTCTATGTCTCTCTCGCTCTCCGGCGACGGCCGTGCAGCTGCAACTTTCCCGCCACTCAGCCACCTGGGCCTACCTTACCTGTACGCTCTTTCATAATAATTAGCTGACCATTATAATGTTATACAAAATTAGCTTACAATCGTTTACTTTTATGGCTGATCCATTGCAATGGTAGTGTACTGTTTCAGTTCGGTGCGTAATTGTCAAGAAATGATCGTCTTCCGCCGTACTATTTCTTGGCATTTACTCGAACCCAGTCCGAGATGGTTCCGCTCCGTCAATTCAGATAGGCTTGCATGATACAGGCCCTCCCAGGGTGAGAATTGACGGGAGAGGGGTTGAGGGTTCAACTTCCAGTCTTTCTTGGGGCCCATAGTAAAGTCTGAGGGGATTCACCAACCACTTCACTGCAGGGTGGTTCTGGTGGTCAATAGCTGCGAAACTGCAGGCGTATAATTCTGGACAAACATACAGGGTGGGCCAAAAAAGACCCCCTAAGTTTTTTGCCAATATTTTGGCCAAAAGTAAGAATTTTGAAATGAAATTTTGCAGTCTAAAAGACAATTCATATTTACACATTATACAATTTATATTTTCATGTTTACCAGATTTCATCGATATATTTCAAACAGAACAAAAGTTATATCATTTTTAGTGAGGCCACCCACCGTTTTTTGACCATTCAAAATCGAAACGCATTTTATTTTAGGTTTTTTGCCAATATCATGGCCAGAAGTAAGAATTTCAAAATGAAATTTTACAGGCACAAAGACAATTCATATTTTCACATGAAAGTAAGATTTCATAAAATATTTCAAACAGAACAAAAGTTATGCCACTTTTAGTGATGCCACCCACCGTTTTTGGACGATTCAAAAACGAAACATACACGATTTTTCAAAGTCCTATCTCAAATAACTGTTGTCAAATGAACTTGGTAGCCCTTCACAACCTGTGTTCAATGTGCCCACCACCCGAGCCAAAACTTCTTTTGAGTCACTTTGCAAAGTTCTTGATGGACCTGTTGATTAATCTGATAGATTCCTTATTTACCAATAGACGGTTTGCGTAAACGCGTCACGGCTCATTTGCATAATGGCCTGCGCCATTTTGATATACAGGCATTACTTGTTACCATTGGATACGTATGCGAATAGCGCTTATTATAACAATTATTTCCTGTGTTTTTACTGTTTTATCTGCGGCAAACTTACTGAAATGGATAAAGATTCAATTCGAGAAGTCCAAAATACACGAATTTGAATGTCCAGGTTAACGTGCGAAGAGCACTGGCGGCTATAAACTGAAGCCAGAGACAATCTATCGCAAGCAAAACTGGAAGTCTATAGCTGTTCCTATGAGCTGTTTTGCGATGGTCTACGACAGACCACCTTGTCGGCTCGCATAGAGACAATCGTTTCAGTACAGACACCACAATCCTTAGCAAGTTATTTAATTCATTTAGGTCTATTCGAGAAATTATTATCGGAGCATGTTGTTTCAGTGAATAGCCGAATTAGCTGATCGCGGATTCACCATTGCCGAGTGTCATTTAGTACCGTAGCATATCTTTTCATATGGCAGCGTGTATGCAAAAAGAGCTTTGTAATTTGAACAAAGCTGAGTTTAAAACGTTCACACATAGCCTACACGTTGGGAGAACACATTAGTGCATCAAAAGTAGGGCCTACACTATAATTGGAAAACCTTTATCCATTTATTTAATTTAAAAAGCATATCGGGAGATTGGACACATTGACAGTAGGCCTACTGTAGGCTATCATAGTATGGTTCAGATATGCTACTGCTGTTTAAAAGCAATCTTAGCAATTTTGCTGTGCCATTTTCTGAATAGTGCACAGTATTCTGACAGTGGAATTACTAGGCCTATATATATAGTTAGGCTACCTATAGTCAGCGTTTTATTTCAAATTTGTTTTCTATTTTGCTGCATATATAGTCGGATGCAGTGCTGTAGGCTACCGGTAGTTGTTGTGCTGGTATCAGAGGACCTGTTACTGTAGGTCTCCCTAGACTCCCTTGTGTTAACAGTTTACTTCAACAATATTCAGTCATAACAAGTTTGTTAATAAATTTAATTGCTAAACCTAACGACAACAAGCCTGCAAAGCATCAAATATTTTCAATAATTTTATACTTCTTCCTCTACTCATCACAGCTCAGGCTTCCCACTGGAAATTAAAGGTACTTCTTCAAGAACTCTTACCCCGTCTCATCTGATCATTGCAATTCACAACCCAAACGACATCCTACTCTGCCCCTGTGATCCTATGTACTCTGGCAGCTGGACTCGGACCTCTTTTGGACTACTCTTATCTGACAACGCTCGTGAATAAGCTGGTGCCCCGCGCTTGGCTTTCAAGTGGTGGTTTACAATTACGTTGGAATCGGCCCAGTCCGTGAAAAAGCAGAAAGCATAAGCCTATACCTGCTTGCTTATAATAGCAGATCTGGGCTCCGGCCGAAATTCGCTCCAGGGATTCGGGCCGCTCCAGGCTGGACGGTGTTTAGACCGCTATGTGGGTTAAGGTATAGGCCTATGGATAAATCAATTGGCCAACGACGATAACTTTATTCCATCAACTAACAATTCACCGGGTAACGGCGTGTGTAGCCTACTTTGACAGCAGCTCACAGCTGTAAGCCAATATGGCCGACCACAGAGTCGCACATTAGGCCACGCCCTTTTGCATTCCCTCTATTTGATTGTCATCTTGCTAAGTGACTTCTCAGTGACGTGCAGCTTTGCTGGTACCCTGTTTCTTTTTAAATAGTAATAATAATGATCATCTGACAATATCAACGCTATTTGATAACAATTATTCAAGATGAGACTTAATAAAATCGTGTTTTTGCTACTTTTTGATGCGTTACGTCTTTGAATCGTCAAGAAACGATGGGTGGCCTCACTAAAAGTGGTATAACTTTTGTTGTGTTTGAAATATTTCGATGAAATCTGGCCACCATGTGTCGATATGAATTGTCTTTAAGCCTGTAAAATTTCATTTCGAAATTCTTAATTTTGGTCAAGATATTGGCAAAAATCTTAGAGGGGGGTCTTTTTTGGCCTACCCTGTACACACGCAATCATTCACATTTTCCTTTCCCTGTGGTTTCTGCACTGAGGGCTCCTCTGAACAACTTAGTTAATTAATATGCATGGAGAGGCGAGGATGACGTCATGTCGTTGCTCAGCAATGGCGACGCGATTTGTTAGCGAGAAACGGGCGCGTTAACGGAAAAATCTTTTCTTAACCGTAACCATAACCACAGTCTTTATTGCTCAAAGTAAAAGGTCACAAAATCTAAAATCTGTAGGCTATGGCGCTAACAACCACATCGAAATTTAAAATGTCCATCACTCTGGATTTTTTGTAGCCTACTCTCGTCTCCAGTTATTCATTTATAGACCCTAATTATATAGCCCAACAGTAGTTCTGAGCAGCAGAACTCGATATATTATTATATAAAGAAATTATAATGGGTTTACAAGTTTAGTAGACCGCAGAGAGCCAGAGACCATCCTGACACTGGGGTACGTAGCCGTAATGGCAATTGACCTTACGCAAAGGGTCATATGTAGCCTATGATGCCCCAGGGAACATAATGTTAGAAGTAACTGTAGATTTGGCTTCAGGTATAGCATATAAAAAGGTTAATTAGTTAATTTACTCACTTCGGTAGACAGACGCCATTTTGTCGACGCGGTTAGGATTAGGAATGCCAATCTCCAGTGTTGCCACTCTAAAATAAAAAATAAAAAACAAGTTGAAGGGTAAAAAAACCCAAGAAAACCCGAGTTGAGCAAATCTTCCGAAAATGCACAGAATTTCCCGAAAAATTCCCGAATTTCCCACAAATCTTCCAAAAATTTCCCGAATTTCCCGTCCAAAAAATCTGATGACTTTTTTTAGTCATCCGGCACAAATCTCGGAAAAACTCCACCAATTTCACGTAGCTCAGTGGTGAGAGTGCCGGTCGTTAAACTGAGTCATCCGCGCGACCCGGGTTCAAGCCTCAACACAGGGCAAAATTTTATTTGAATTTCTGTTAGCTGCCATTGGCGCTTTGCTGTTGTGTTGCTTGTCTCGGGTTGTGCTAAAAATAAAGATAGCCCCTCCCACTTCTGGCTTGGCCGAACAGAAGTGATCCAGTACTTAGGCTATTAGTTAAGTTACCGAACCCACTGCTGTAAAGCCGACCTGCGTGTCGTGCTACAGTGGGCCGTATTTCGTATAACATGTACTTGTAATCATTCTGCGGTGTGTCAGATTGAAGCATTAAAGAAGATATTATTATTAAAAATGTCCGAAAATGTAAAAAAAATCATTTTTTCCGTCGATAAAAAACCCAATAAAAAACCCAAGTTCGTCCAAAAAACCATTTTCCAAGTTCGGATAAAAAAAACCAAGATCTTGTGAAATAACTCAAGGATTGGCAACTCTGCCAATCTCAATTTTTAAAAAGTCAGATCCGTCCACCAAAAAGGTTAGAAAATGCTAGATTGACAATTTGAGAAATATGTGGTATTTTTGTGACGTAAATATTGATGACTTTTTCCTAGAAAAAGCTAGATTGATACTTTGTCTGAGAAATGCGTGGAATTTTTTCACATGTAAATTCTGATGACCTTTCAGTTCCAACAAAATCCACTGTTTACTTTGCGGCGAAATTTCTGATGATCGTCCTTTAGTCAAGCGTTGCAAAATCTTAAATCTTCGGACGTCTTTCGTCTATTTTACCTGAACATATCATTTTTAAAATCAAATTGTCCTTTTTACCTGAAAATGTCAGAAAAACCTTCGTGAGGAATCCGGACCAACGAACTTAGAAACCTAGACAAGACCGAAAAACCTAGATCTAGGTGGAAGAGCTGTAAGTAAGTAAGTAAGTATATACTTTATTGAATAATAATAATAATAATAATAATAATAATAATAATAATAATAATAATAATAATAATAATAATAATAATAATAATAACTTACGCAAGTGCGTACAGCGCTGAATGGCTAAAAAATATTTTTTTTAAAGTAAATTACAAATAATAATAATAATAATAATAATAATAATAATAATAATAATAATAATAATAATAATAATAATATTCCTTTTAATGATTCAATCTGACACACCGCAGAATGATTACAGGTACAGGTTATACGATATACGGCCCACTATAGCACGACACGCAGGTCGGCTTTACAGCAGTGGGTTCGGTAACTTAACTAATGGCCTAAGTACTGGTACCAAAGATGCTGGTACTACTGGATCACTTCTGGTCGGCCAAGCCAGAAGTAGGAGGTGCTATCTTTATTTTTAGCAGAAACCGAGTCAAACAACGCAACAGCAAAGCGCCAATGGCAGCTAACAGAAATTTTAATAAATTAATGCCCTGAGCGAGGCTTGAACCCGGGTCGCGCGGATGACTCTCAGTTTAACGGCCAGTGCGCTGCTCTCTCCACTGAGCTACGAGACACCCCCTCCCCCCAAATTGAACTGCCTGCAAACGCACTGCGGGAACAATGGATAAGAACAGAATAATTTATGCATGTACGTACAATCAAGACAAATAGAAATATGCAATTCAATAAACACATTATACAACTACATAATAGACACAGCGGCGCCCGCAGGGGTACGCACTTACGCAAGTGCGTACAGCGCTGAACTTGGGCTGAAGGGCTAAAAAATATTTTTTTTAAAAGTAAATTACAAATTAAGGCGTAAAATAGTATAAATTAAAATACGCTCTCAAGTGTGATGTTGGTTTATCCGCCTAGGCCACCTGCAGAAGTGCAGATTGTCGAAACAACGCTTAGTTGTAGGCTACATGCTGCTTGTGCATGCAGATACGGTTCATTCAGATTCACATCAATCTTGTACCATTCCACAGACCATAGTCAATCCCAGCCAGGATGCTGTTCCTTTAACCTTTCAACTCGGGCGTTAAAATGACCGTTCTAACAGTTATGCGTCTTGTTTTGCCTCCCTCTACATGTATCTGTCCCTCCGTCCTTAAGAATTCCGTCCGCCTGTCTCTCTCTCTCCTTCCTCCCTCCCCCCCTCCTCCCTCCCTCCCCCCATCCCTCTGGGTAAAAAAGAGGAGTGAGATATATTTTTAAAGTACTAATAATTATATTAGATGTCCTGGTGCCATGACATGTCATCAGTTATTAATTCTTCAAAATCAAAATCAGCGCTTCCGTGGGTTTGTGTTTAGTAGCTTCGGTCATCACGTTGCAGTTTTTGTTGAGCGTGAGAGGTACGTGCAAGGCCGTAGCTAAGGGGATGTTTTGGGTGTTTTTTAAGAAGGAAAATTGAACAACTTTTTTGAAGATTTTGGAAAGATGACAAAACAGTCATCAGTTTTTATAATGAAAAGTGAACACCTTTTTGAAGATTTTGAACGGATGACTAAAAAAGTCATATTTTTAGGAAAGAAAATTGAACACCTTTTTGAAGATTTCGGATGGATTCCTAAAAAAGTCGTCAGTTTCTTAAAAAGAACATTGAATACCTTTTTTGAAGATTTCGGACGGATGACACAAAAGTCGTCAGTTTTTAGGGAAGGGAAATTTGACACCTTTGTTTGAAGATTTCTGACGGATTCCTAAAAAGTCATCAGTTTCTTAAAAGAAAATTTGAATACCTCTTTTGAAGATTTCGGACGGATGACACAAAAGTTGTCAGTTTTTAGGGAAGGGAAATTGAACACCTTTGTTTGAAGATTTCGGACGGATGTCTAGAAAAGTCATCAGTTTTTTAGAAGAAAAATTGAATACCTTTTTTGGATATTTTGGACGGATAGCTAAAAAATACACAAATTTTTTAGAAGGATAATTGAACACTTTTTTGATGATTTTGGACGGATGACACAAAGTCATCAGTTTTTTGGGAAGGGAAATTGGACACCTTTGTTTGAAGATTTAGGACGGGTGACAAGAAAGGTCATCAGTTTTTTAGAACTAAAATTGAATACATTTTTGGAAAATTTTGAACTGATGACAAAAGTCATCAGTTTTTTAGAAGAAAAATTGAATACCTTTTTTGAAGATTTTGGAGAGATGACTAGAAAGTCATCAGTTTTTCGAAGAAAAAATGAATACCTTTTTTGAAGATTTTGGACGGATGACAAAAAAGTCATCAGTTGTTTTAGAAGAAAAATTGAACGCCTTTTTGAAGATTTCGGACGGATGACAAAAGTCATTAGTTTTTTAGGAAAGGAAATTGGACACCTTTGTTTGAAGCTTTTAGGCGGACGACTCAGTCATGAAAGTCGAAATGTGAGAGGTTTCTCTCACATTTCGACTTTCATGACTGAGCACCTTCACTTTGGCTTCCTTTGACTGCCCGGATTCAATATAAAATTCTTTTTCTTACCTATAAGATGTTTTTGGGTCAAGCGCCTCGCTACCTTTGTGATCTTATTAGGAAGCCTTTCTCTGCTGCCGTTGAACGTTCTCTCCGCTCTTTAGACCGTCATGATCTTCTTGTATCACGTTATCGGACTGCCACAGCCCAACATCGCGCCTTTGCCTCTGTCTGCCCTTTACTGTGGGATGGCGTTCCTACTATTATTCGTGCCTAGATTTTATCTGAAAGTTTTACTTTTTCTGCCCGTTGTCTTGAGACTTTTCTTTTTCCAGGAGTTCTTCGCACTGGGAGCGTCTACGATTAGGTTGCACTGTGATAGGCGCTTTATAAATCCCAAAATAGAATAGAATAGAATAGAATGCGGCGGCGGCATTTGCAGTTTAACCTCACTGTGTGGTAACAAAGACCATTAGCGACGCCCTCCTTCTTTATCCAGGCTTGGGACTGGCACTGGCAGAGTGCAACCAGTAGCGGAATAGAATGCCGCACAAATGCTTCGAATTGTAGGTTGATCATTCGCTAGATGGATGAGCCGTGTGTTTTGATCCTACATACTGGCCGCGTATACCCGAATCCCAAGCCTTATAGCACTTCAGGGATATGTTATTTCCGTAAACTGGAAGTTGGATGAGCGACGAAATCAATGGTTTATGCTAAATTGTAACCGTAAAACTAGAGACTGGATGAACGATAAAAATATTTTTAATTGAAGTAGAAGTTAGATGGATCATGGATAACGGAAATGTGATATAGTAGAATTAGAAGTTGGATGAGCAATGAAAAAATGACTAAAACATGTTTTAAATAATTTTACGATGCTATACGGCTTGGGATTCGGGTATATACATAGGCCTGCTGGCCTTTCCAACTTTTGTTAAAACGCTTCGTATACACAGATCGTCTTCGGCCTACATTATTTTCCTTTCTACAGTTCGTTTTTGACAGTTTTCCCTAGAAAATATTTAGTGCTTACGGCGTAAGAGTTTTAATCCACACTCTCTGTTTTATTTTTCGATTGGCGCCGAGTTTATGCTTTTTGAACAGATGGTTTGAAGGAACTGCATGTTTAAAATGCATCCGCAGCAGCTGCCGTAGCCTGTCCGCCTGCCCGTCAGAGGCGGCGCCTGAGTGGCCAGACATGCGCCTTAGGCCTAACCAGGGCATCGCCGGGACGGTCATGCAAGTAACAAGAGCAGGGGGTGATTTATATCCAAATAAATTCTCTGCAGGGCAAAAATTCTGCCAACCCTGGTGAAAGGGTAACGACCAGGGCAAAAGGCTGTCTTAACCGGGGCAGCTGCACTGGCTTGCCCTGATGCACGAGCCTCGCAGCTGCCTGCCTATCCGACTGCCTCACCACCTATCTTCCTGTCTGTCTGTCTGCCTTTCTGCTTATCTTCCTGTCTGCCTATCTTCCTATATGCCTGTCTGTCTGTCTGTCTGCCTGTCTGTTTTCCTGCCTGTCTTCCTGGCTGTGTAGTTTGCTGTCTGCCTCTTCCTTTTGTTTTTCTGCTTAGCCTCCTGTCTATCTGTCTGCGGCAGTCTGCCTGTATGCCTACATGACAGTCTGTTTGTTTAAATGAACGAGTGACTGGTTGAATGAACGAATGAATGAATGAGTGAATGAATGAATGAATGAATGAGTGAATGAATGAATGAATGGATGAATGGATGAATGAATGAATGAATGAACGAATGAATGAATGGATGAATGAACGAATGGATGAATGAGTGAATGAATGAATGAATGAATGAACGAACGAACAAATTCATTGTTTTGCGTTTGGTTCATTCGTTTGTTCTATCGTTCGTTCGTTCGTTCATTCAGGAAGGAGAGACGAAGAGAGAGAGAGAGAGGAACGGAAGAAAGTTGGAAGAAATGGGTGGGAGGAAAAGGAAAGAAGAGAGACAAAGAGTGAAGAGACGCACGAACAAGGGGCAGTCGCCCCTATTACCTTCCTATAATAATTATAATGATGATATCAGTTCCCAAAATCTATGAGTAAGACGATGTCTACGTTCTCCCTCCTTTTGTCTGGCGAATTCTTAAGAACTGCGTAGGCGGAGGAAGAAGAGGATACTATGATAAACGGTTGGAGGGAGGGCGGGAGGGAGACAGGCAGGCAGGCAGGTAGGGAGGCAGGGAGGCAGGGAGCGAGAAAGGGATGGAGAGAGAGTTAGGGAGGGTTGTGCTGGAGGAAGTGCCTGACCGCAGGTAGGCCGAGGATATGAAGGAAAAGGTGGATGAGGGTATAGACTAAACAGATATTATTCCTACGTCGTAAAGACGTCAACTTGGAGCAAGTTGACCTGAAGAATCCAAGACGTCAACGGTCGCCGCTAGGGGGGATGGGCAGCTATGTAATTGGCTGTCAAGATGTCAAGAGCTACATAATATAGCGATTGCATACATGCATGTGCGTACGTAGCATATGCGTACAAAACTGTATATATATATATATATATATATATATATATATATATATATATATATATATATATATATATAATTATACAATTATTCGAGCTCTCTGATTAAAGAGCTTAAATTAGGAGCGCTACAACAAGTGCACAAACAAATATACATATATATTATAATCTATATCGATAAGAAAGGACTTGCGTATATTTGGCCCCGATGCACGCTCACAGTTTTACAGCTACATTGCATATAGATAAACGCTCACCAAAACCATCAAAGTACGCTATTTTCAGCTTTTTATTCACTTTAGATTTCGAAAAATAGACATTTTAAATTTCGCTGTGTTAATGTATGCGCTTGCGGTTAGCCTATCGCTGCAATTTTCAGTAACGGCCTGTTGCCGTTGACGTCATTTTAACGTCATTTTTCGCCAAGCTTAGCATGAAAATCATACGCTGTCGTACAGCCCTGGGAAAAGATACATGCCTTCGGCCAAGGAGTATATACAAAGAGGAGCCTCAAATATATTTTTCTTCAATAAAATAAATGCTTGGTATGATCAGATTATTTATAAAGAAACAGAGTACCAGCGTGACCGCACGTTGCCATGCATATTTTAACACTTATATCTGAAACGTTACAGCTAGACAGATGTTTACACGGGCCACCTCGCCTCCACACACCTCGGCCCGCAGGAAGGAAATTTTCCCGAAAACTCAAATTTCACGGGTGGCGTAGCCTATACAAGTGGAGGTCGGAGCGTACAAGTGGAGGTCGGAGTGTTGTGCAGTGCAGTGCGGTGGTTGTGGAGTGGTATATATATATGTATATTCGTTTTATTCAATAAACAACAGACAGAACGCTGTATATAGGTTTACATTAACAGTATGGCTGCTTAAAGCTTATGGTTAAAATAGTTAGTACATGTTTTTGAATAACATTCTTGGGATAAAGTTTAACGAGTCTTTATTGGGGAGGGTGAAATTGTGAGCTCTTTCTCTAAAATTATATAATGGATCACGTTGTAGTGGAAAGAGGTTACGGAGGACATGAAGTTCGTTTCCCAGAACAGCTTTGAAAGCACCTTATCAGCCTGGTGGGGTCGTGGACGGGAGCGGGTCGAATCCTAAATTTCCCGGGCAACGCCGGGTACCCCAGCTAGTTATGTTATATGCAGAACATTATTTTCAGGTATATTTCGGAGCAATCGTGATCTCGAGACTTCTACAGCGCCCACATAGGCCAAATCGCGGGAACCAGCTTATTTCACAGGTAATAAAACAATAATACATTATGTTTGTACGCCATTTTGATTTATTTATAGCGTCATTTGAATTTTTAGTCGCATGACGAAATGTCAACTGACTTGAATATCATTATTAATTGTAAGCTTATATATAGCGCCGCAGTTAAATGCACGATGAAACAATCAGACGATGGCTCTCCAAGAAGAAACCAATAAACGAAATAAACCAATTACCCAGTTCACATAAATTATGTCAATGTCAAGACGACCAGTTTGAGGGGAGAAGGAGAGAGAGAGAGAGAGAGAGAGAGAGAGAGAGAGAGAGAGAGAGAGAGAGAGAGAGAGAGAGAGAGAGAGAGAGAGAGAGAGAGAGAGAGACAGACAGACAGACAGACAGACAGACAGACAGACAGACAGACAGAAGGAGAGACGGAGAGAGAGTGAGCGACAAAGAAAGAGGGAGGGAGAGAGAGGGGGAGAGGGAGAGAATGATAGAGAGAGAAAGAGACAGACATACAGACAGAGGCGGAGAGAGAGAGGGAGAGAGAGGGAGGGAGAGAGAGACAGAGAGAGTGGGAGAGTGAGAAAGAGAGACAGACAGACAGACAGAGACGGAGAGAGAGAGAGAGAGAGGGAGAGAGAGGGAGGGAGAGAGAGACAGAGAGAGAGAGAGTGGGAGAGTGAGAAAGAGATAGGGAGAGGGAGAGAAAGACAGAGGGAGAGAGTATACGTATGTCGCATTTTTCTGTATAATTTTAAGCCAGTTACAACAGTCTTAAATTTAGAACGAAATGATGCAATGGACCAACCATAACGAACATAGAATTTATGGGACTGTCTTCAGTGTCTGTCTGTGTGTGTGTGTGCGTGCGTCTGTGCGCGCATCTGTGCGTGTATGAGTGATGAAAATAATGGTCGTTTAATGCCTGTATTTTGTGGGTGAATGCCGGTGTCATGAAACGGAGTATCCCCCCTGAAAGCTATCCGGGGGGATGAATTAATCTATCCCCCCGGATGGAATTAATCGGTCTATACTATCCGGGGGGATAAACCATTCTATCCCTTTTTTTGAAAAATGCGCATAATAAAAATATTTATGCTGCAATCAAAATTTAAAGTGACTCTAATTGTTTTAAGTGTCCTAGGCAATGCTCAGATAAATGCAACTCGAATTTATTTAGTGACTCTGAGTGTTTTTAAGTGTTTTAAATGTTTTAAGTTCTCTAAAAACAGGGCAAAACAAATTATCTAGTCGGAATAAACATACCTGTTAGTGTCATTGTTCAAAACAAAGCAGATGAAAATTAATTTGCAAAAAAAACTACACGCGAAAGCGATTTTTTCGACTTTTTTAATTTTGGGGGGATACAATTAATACGCAGTGGCGGATCCAGGATTTCTGGTTAGGGGGGGCGTAAATACCATCAATCCAATCCCGTAAATATATATATATATATATATATATATATATATATATATATATATATATATATATATGAAATTTGATCACGCAAAACTATAATGATCCTTTTTATAGAAAATGTTATGGAACTTAAAAAAAATATATGGTTTCTCATATAAAACCACTGGTCTCCACTGAAGGTTAACAGTGAAACGATTATAAATCAGTTATCAGTTTTGATCATGCAACCCTTGATCCAAAAAGGAAATAATTAAGTGTCACATGCCAGTGGATTAAGCAGTGTCATTCTCCTTGGATGCTTTCTGGCGTAGGCATTGATAATGTCATCAATGTCTAACTTGATGTCCTTGTGGACAAACAATAAAATGAGTGCATTAAATCTGTCCTCGTTCATTGTACTTCGGAAACACGACTTCACAAATCGCAGACTAGATTTAATGACACTATGTTGTTCTGAAATGGTAAATGTTCTGGTGCAAATGCTGAAATATTGCAATATCATTGATATTGTATAATAATAATAATCTTCAAACTCGCAATTCTACATGCAGAATGTCTTCGTATTTGTTAAACTTCTTACATTGTTTACTTTTTCCCCGGGCACTCCGGGCCCCGTCACACCGCCGGGCCCCTGGGAATTTGCCCCTCCCCCTTTCTGCCCCCAAATAAAAATAATATAGTCGATGCCAATTTATCATACGATAATTAACATAGTAATGATAGAAATTGAATACACTATAGTATTTGTATAAAAATAGATTCAATAAGCAAGGGATGCGCCTCATCCATGGACCGCACGTACGCCACTGAGCGTTAAGAGAATGATTATATGAGTAGGCCTAGTTCTATATCCTTGATTTGCTTTTGTCCATAATATCGGCAGCTGAAAGCTTTCGGCGGCTATAATCAGCACGACGAATTTCAAAATTATAATGATAATCATATGCCATCTTTTGAGATTTAGGCCTAAGATAGGCTTATGTCTTACCAACGGCAGTCGGCTTATTCGCGAATGATAAAACTGCTTGTTTAAGCCGTTTTGACGGCGGACCACTCGACATATTTTTAAATTGACCAATTTCTATTTACGTAAATTTTGTCTGTACATGAACTTTGTGACGGCAAAAGTCATTGGTCACGTGGGCAACGTCTGCTAGCAACTCAGGTAAGTAGGTAAGAGAACTCCGGTAAGAGAGCTCCATTCTGCCGGTCCAGCTACTTCAAACATCCTAGTCCCAAATTGCAATTATATTAGTTTTAGGTCAGTTTAGTTTGAGAACATTTGCTGCAGGTTTAGGGGGGGCGTACGCCGGCTCCGCCCCCCTCTAAATCCGCGCCTGATACGGGGGATACTCTATTTCGTGACACCGGCGACACGCGTGTCTTGCGTGTCTTGCTATGTCTATAGTAGTGGGACGACTGTGCGTTCTGGGCCAGCAATTAAAAAAGCATCAAAAACTCATTAAAACCCATTAATCACGCCCCATGCGTCATCAGTCACGCCCCCTATTCATTAAAAAGTCATTGGTCACGCCCCATCAGCCACGCCTTCTAATTACCTATTGTTTTTTGTCCGTCTGTTTGTCCGGCTGTTTGTCCGTCTGCATACCTATGTGATTAAGAGCTTGTTAATGATATGCCCTCGGGCAATGGTCTTATGACTAGATGATTAAGAGCTCATTAATTATATGCCCTCGGGTAATGGCTTTATGACTAGGTGATTAAGAGCTCGTTAATGATGTGCCCTTGGGTAATAGTTTTATGACTAGGTGATTACGAGCTCACTAATGATATGCCCTCGGGTAATGAGTTTACGAATAGGTTATTAAGCCCTTGGGTACTGGTTTTATTAGGTGCGATGAAAATAAATCTCCCTATCTCCCTCCCTGCCTCCCTCTCCCCTCCCTCCCTCAGTTCATCTCTCCCACACCCTCGCTCTCTCCCTCCCTCCATCTCTCTCTACACACATTCTTGTATAGGTGTTCATTCTAAATTTTTGAAACTCTAATAATATATGAAAATTCGAACAATGTAACTATAATGACTCAGTTTTATCCTACCTTACCCAATCTTCCCCTCCTCGCACCTAATAAAACAAGTACCCAAAGGCACATCAGTAATGAGATTTTAATCACCTAGTCATAAAATCATTACCCGAGGGCACATCATTAACGAGCTCTTAATTACCTAGTCATAAAACAATTGCCCGAGGGCGTATCATTAACGAGCCCTTAATCACCTAGATATTCAGACGGACAAACAGCCGGACAAACAGACGGGCCAAGAACAATAGGTAATTAGTAGGCGTGGCTGATGGGTCGTGACTCCTTTTTAATGAATAGGGGCGTGGCTGATGACGCATTGGAAGCGTGACTAATGGGTTTTAATGGGTTTAATGGGTTTTCAATTGTTGGGCTATAACCCGCAGTCGTCCCACTACTGTCTATTGCTATAATTTATTATAATCTGTGTCTATCTGTCTCTATCTGTCTCTTCGCCTAACTTCATGTGCATTACAGTCTTCATGTTCTGCTCTTTGTCTCTTCCATGGATGTTGCGATGAAACTGTCTTCCTAAACGGCCCTATAGACTGTGAATTTCACTGTGTGTGTCTACTGTGTTTGGCCGTGCTGGAGTCGGGAGCGCCTCTGAGTAGCTTCCATACATGTTTTCCGATGAAACTGTTGTCTTTCTAAATTGCAGCTCTATTCTAAACTGTGCATTTCATTGTGTGTGTGTGCGCACGTGTGTGTGTGTGCGCGCGCGTGTGTGTGTGTCTACATGTGATACATTCACGTCAGCCTCAATGTTTCACTGCTGCTTATGTTCTTTATTGGTCATCCTGCATGCATTGCTGTTCACACAAGATTATCATGACAATAATGATGATGACGACGACGACGATGATAATGACGGTGAATAGGAGGAGTAGGAGGATAAGGAGGAGGACGAGGAGGAGGAGGATGAGGAGGAGGAGGAGGGGGAGGAGGGGAGGAGGAGGAGGATAAGGAGGAGGAAGAGGAGGAGCAGGAGAGCAGGAGGAGGAGGAGGAGGAGGAGGAGGAGGAGGAGAAAGACAGCGACGACAATGTCGACGACGACGACGATGATGATGATGACGATTATTATGATAACAATTATAATAATAATGATAATAATAATTACAGCATTATATTCATGAATATTCGTTGGCCTTGTGCTCGATGTGGAAGATATGTAGACTTTGCTTAACGAAAACAACGATAATAATAATAACGATGATATTAATAATAACAGGGGCACAATAATATTCTAACAGTGGCTGGAATACAAAATCCACCTAGTGCCGCAAAGTATACACCTTTTATGAACACGCTGTATACAATCATAGGCTACAAAGGACGTCTGATGAATAGTCCCCGTTGTTTCATTAGTATGGTTGCAGTTTTCGGTTTTTAAAAAGGCTTTTCGCTTTGGGAATATTTTCCTTTTATCGCCGGTTGGGTTCGCATTGGAGCGCATGAGTGTGCTAGAAATAGTCCAACATGACGTCAAATGGAAAGGTCATCACGCATACGTACTTTGTTGTTTGCCATGCGGAAGTGCATAGCGGCCGTTCGTTCTGTCTATGCTCGTCAGTGATGCCACAGCTGGGTTTTTCCACTAGATCTAGGTTTTTTGGCCTTCGTCTGCGTTTCTGGTTTTGGTTGGTCAAAATGTGGGTTTGTTTTGGTTAGTTGACTTTTGCATTTACAATGGATGAATATTTTCAATGTAAGCTGATTGTGGTATGTAATTTTGTTCCACTAGTTTTAATTTGAAACTCCACAATCAAGATCTCACGTTGTTAATACACGAATAATTTATAACCTGATGGCACAGAAGAATAGCTATGCTAAGAAATACACCGTTTTGACATCTCAAAATAGGTCACGTCACTACCCTCCTTGTGAAACCATAACTTGTGAAACCATAACGACATGATCTCTAGCGTGTACATGGTAAGGTAAATCCTCTAGGAACTGGTCCGATTGTAGCAGAGTATTAAAACGTTGGATTGTTGATGTATCAAGAAAATTTGCCTGGTAACTTTGGACAGCTTAAAAACTTTGTAAACGCGTACTATGTGTTTACAATTCCTGTAGGCATGCGCAGATGACATATCGATTCAGCTCAATTATCGTCGATGGATACCAAGTCTCAAACAACCTTGACAACAATTGACATTTTTTAAATTTTGCAACTGCATTTAATTCGACTCATTTGACGAACATTTCGATAACCCTCATCCGAACAAGCGGAAATCGAACTTAGTTTGAACAAGGGATGGGGTCTAAAGTCGCTTATAATATGAAGTATGGGTTTTTCTGAGGTTTTTTCAGAAGGAAATCTGGGTTTATTTCTGAAACCTCAGTGGCAACACTGATGCTCGTGTGTGCTTGCACGCGCTCACATTGCATGCGCAATGGCACGTGCATAATTATATATATGTATATATATATATATCTAGAGAGAGCTATTATATATATATACACACATGCATATACAAAGAATACGGTTGTATGCATATGCATATGCTTGCCATTCCTCTTCCCGTGTGTATATGGGCCTACGTTGGGCAATATACATGTAGATATACACCCGGGTTCTTTAGTTATGTTGAAACAAAAGAACCATTCCTTCATTCGTTCACTCATTCGTTAATTCCAGAAATTTATGTAGAGCCTCAACAGAGGGTTCATCAGAGAGGCGCTTCCACTCAAGCCACGACTGAAGAGTGCACATTATTTGTCTGCTTGTCTTTGTTTTTTTGGTGGATCAATAAACCAATTGAATTGAATTGAATTGAATTGAAAGAAAAGTCTTGAGCAACGGTTAGATGGCAGGCCAATTATTCCGAGGTAGCGGGTTGGAGTCTCTGCGCGGCGTCTCCGCTTTAATGTCAATTCCTATGACGCCACAACACACCCATGCTGCTACAATTTAAACGGTCACTGTGTGTGCGTGTGTATGCGTGTGTGTGCGTGTGTGAGAGTGTTTGTGTGTGTTTGTGTGTGTGTGCTTGTAGGGAGCGGTCCATTCACGCGTAATAAATTACTCATCTCCTCTTATGTTCATGTTTACACTTCTGAACGTAGGAAGGATGGCAAATATGAAATTGTATCTGTGTATATAATATATATATATGTATATACACATTATTACATATATATATCTGCAATTAATGCATATACATGCACATTATTGTATCCACAATAATGTGTATCTATAATACTTGTTGCATATGAGTATTTATAAATATGAGGAAAGTGTATTGACGACTAGGCTATAATTATATAATGCGCCATTCATGTGAGGTAAATGTCACCAGCACTGATGACGACACCCGTGACTGTCAGATCATCATGAGTCAGCGCTACATGACGTCACTGCATTGCGGTTGAATCCAACAAGGACGATACATTCCAATTGTGAATTTTGGAAGCGGTGGTTTGTTGCTGTTTATAATGCGACACATCAATCATGTTTTGGTGTCGCCCTCCTCTTTTCTCCACGCTTGGGACTGGCAACGCCAAAGTACGAGCAGTGGCGGAGTTCCTGCGGATGATTGCCTGGTCGTCATACATAGTCCCTTAGGACTCATTCGGTGGCGCCCTCTGTTACTTTTTATCTATGTACATAATTATATATATGTAATTTATATATATATATATATATTATAATTCCGAAACACTTTCCATATGTTTGTTTATTTGTTTGTACGCTTTTGACTCTCCCCTGCAGAATAGGCTCGGAAATGAAACAGCGTCGGTTTAAAAAAAATTTGCAATCGATTCTTACCCAAATTATAAGGTCAGCGCAACTATTTTCAGGTTTTAATTCAGTTTAAAACAAAAGTTATTAGCGTTTTAAGACAGATTTCATCAGTAATTGATCACGCAAGCCCTTTAGTCAAGAGTCTACACCGCATGACGTCATACCCGCCCAGTAATAATTTCCGTAGCGCCCCGCAGGGGTGGGTCAAGTTTGGCTTTTTGGGAAAGCGAGGTGGGGTGGAGGGTTGGCGAAAACCCGAAATTTAGCAGTCAACGATGGGTACCAGAGTGGAGTAGTGTTTAAAACCCTAAATTTCACTTTAGAACTCGAGTTATTAGCGTTTTAAGACAGAAGCGTTTTAAGACACATTTCATCGCTCACGCTTTGGTAAACAGTATCGAGCATTAGTCAAGAGTCTACACCGCATGACGTCATACCCGCCCAGTAATAATTTCCGTAGCGCCCCGCAGGGGTGGGTCAAGTTTGGCTCTTTGGGGAAGCGGGGTGGGGTAGAGGGTTGGCGAAAACCCGAAATTTAGCGGTCAACGTTGGGTACCACAGCGGAGTAATGTTTAAAACCCTAAATTTCCCGGGCAACGCCGGGTTACACATCTAGTATTATATAATTATGCTGTGCAGCTTGCTCATTACCTGTGTTGATGTCGTGGTTATTTCGCTTACCTGAACTGACTTAATTAGTAATTAACGCTAAGTCAACTGAGTCAAATGGTTATTGCAACGAGTTTAGAGAACTGGCTTATAAGAGCAATCCAATGGATTGTTTGGCTCTACTGAACTGGATTAGTGTTGCGAGGTGATTAACTTATTAGGTTTAATCAAACTGGTTCATAAAGTGTAAGGTTTGAGATAAAAAAAATCTTAACTGAATTGTTTCACATTATATGGGATACTGCATGGGCTTAAATGAACCGGTTTAGAGAGCAGTAAAATTGTTACTGGGCTTAAATAAGTGGCTTACAAGTTTTTTTGGCTTAACGGAACTGGCTTAGCGTAGGCCTAAAGTTAGAGAATCGTTATCTTATTATATTTAACGGAACTGGCTGACACAGTGACACTTGATGACAAATGTCTTAATGGACTTAAATGAACCGACGAAGTGTAAAGTCGAGTTATTTTTTGGCTTACATGTACATGTAGATCAGTGGTTCTCAAACTTCTCTGGGTCGCGATCCACTTGTGAATATCGTGCCATGGCCATTTCGAGAACCACTGAACAAAATTAGGCATCGCGTGCTAAACTATTTGCTTCGTAAATCGGCATCGAAAAAATCATGTTTATTTATGGACATCATTTAAAAAATGACACAGCTACAACAGCCGGTCATTGCCCAATTATGGTAAACAGCAGTGGCGCGGCCAGGAATTTATGATGGGGGGTTGGGGGTTGGAGTTTTATAACCTGGTCGGATGCCCTTTCTGACACCAACCCAACAGTATTACAGTAAATAAAAAGGGAATAAAGTATAACAAATGGAATTAAGTAAGAAAAACAATTGTTACTACAAGCAATTGTTTTGTTTTTCTTATTTAAGTGGATAAATAACCTTTAAATTTTTGTCCTAGGCTAATGGGGTGTTTAACCCCTGAAACCCCTTGTCTACGCCACTGGTCAACAGTGTTGTTGCGCCGCCGTTCATAACACGATTTTTTAAAATCTATAATTATAAGTGTGAGATTCTGTGGGTATGGATGTCCGTCCCAAGAAAGGCTCAGGCGCCGATTCATTTCGAAAAACGAAACAAATTGTTTTAGGTTCTCATGCGAATTTGTGGGTCAGGATGACTATTTTTTTAGCTTTCAACTCACATTACAACTCAGATATCGACATTTTAATTTAGCCCTATAGCGCCTATAGATATTTTGCTTACCGTTGGACAAGTCGCCATGTTAAACAGCAGAGCACAGTTCGCATGAGTTCGTCATGTCTGACGTCATAGTATAGATTTTCGTTTATTCAACGATCCGGTTGACAAACCGAAACCGGTTTCAGTGTAAAATATTATGCAGCTCAAGCAATAATATTCACAAGAACGCAGATAACAGAAATCTTAACTAAACTAACAGAACAGACAGCCAGCAATAATTGTATTAACCAAGTTATTAAGAAGAAGAAGAAGTTATTAATAGGCACTCTCATGCAGTGAAGAAACCACAGAGAAAGGAGAATGTGGATGTGTGAGTGTGTGTTTGTCCAGAATGATAGCCTTCAGTTTCGGAGCTGGAGGGGTTTGCGAACGGGGTGGGAAGGGGCAGGGGAGCACGGAAGGGTGATGGGAGGGATGGGAGGGGTTTTGTGGAAGAGGGAGGGAGGAGGGGAGGGGTAGGGGTTTGACGGAGGGGGAGGTCAGGGGAGGAGGAGGGAGAGGGGAGTTGAGGAGGAAGGGAGGGGAGCGGAGGTTAGGGGAGGGAGGGGAGGGATCCTAAAATTCCCGGGCAACGCCGGGTATCCCAGCTAGCGGTAGTGTCAAAAACCCTAAATTTCTCGCCATATCTTGACGTCAGCACACATTTTGCAGAATTTCATCTGATTAGGTCTTCTACGCTTACAAGACAGATCTGACATATTTTGCAACCAATCAGATGTAGCCATTTTAACATTAATGGCGATAGGAATATTCTTAGGATTAACTTAACCCGGGCGAAGCCGGGTATGAAAGCTAGTTTACGAATAAATGAGGAAACACTTAAAAAATATTTCTCGAAAACTATGACGACCTACTTGATAGAGTTTCGCGACTCACTTTTGGGTCGCGACCATGAGTTTGCACCGGCTTAATGCAAAGTCAAAGAGCTGTTGAGCTCAGATTAGCCTGCAGCTTCGAATAATTATAGAGTCTATCATATATTGTAAAAGAGTTATTGGACTTCGATGAGCCTGAATAGTGTAGGATATAAAGTGAAAGAGTTA
>OX457041.1:44955608-45014285 GCA_949752735.1 Lumbricus terrestris
GTCCGTCCATCCATCTATCCATTCATCCATCCATCCATCTATCCATCCATCCATCCATCCATCCATCTATCCATCAGTCCATCCACCATACATCCATCCATCCATCTATCCATATATATATATATATATATATATCCGTCGTGTCTGTCTGTTTGTCTCTGTCTGTCTCTATCTCTCACTGTATGCATTCCTGTCTGACTGTCTGTCAATATACATGTATGAGAGTTATTGGTTTCTGTCTGTCTGTCTGTCTTTCTGTCTCTGAGACTCATTTTCGGTTTGTCTTGCTGTCTGTTTGCCTGTCTTGCTGTCTGTTTGCCTGTCTTTCTGTCTGTCTATCGTCTTTTGATGAGTATAGGAACTGATGGAATTCAGCTGTTTTTAATCAGATTTAGGGCAAATACCCAGGGACGATGAGCATGGTCTCAACCCTTAAGTCTCAACTCTCAACCCCTTGAGGCTGCTAGCTATTTATTAAGCACAGCGTCCACGCCCAACCTCTACACACTGAACTTTCGATTACTTACATCGCCTCATATAAAACCGATGCTGGGTATCTCTTTCTGTCTGTCTCTGCATATGTCCGTATTTGCCTCTGTTTTGTGTCTGTCTCTGTTTCTGCCTCTGTCTCTCTGTCGCTGTCTCTGTCTCTGTCTACCTCTCTGTAGTCTATAATGCATGGCTTGATTAAGTCATCATGCCATCTGGATTGTATCGCACCGCTGCAGCAGAACAGTGATGCAACAATGCGTTGGATTACCATATAAGATCTTGACATAATTTCATAGGACATCATCACCATTGTCATCGTCATCATCAATTCTTGTCTGATATTTGACTTCGATTTGTACGAATAAACGAGTTCTTTTGTCCTCGTAAATTTATCAAGCTCTTGGCTCCCTTTAGCATTATAAATCCAAATGATGTTGCCAGAGTAGTAGTAGTCTCTCTCTATCTCTCTGTCTGTCTCTCTCAGTCTCTCAGTCTCTCTGTCTGTCTGTCTGTCTGTCTGTCTCTCTCTCGGTCTTGAATTTGTGGAAGCTGTCCCGAAGTGAAAGTCTTGTTCTTTTTGGAAGCTGTGTCTGTATAGTTCGGGCGCAAACTTCGCCCTTAGTTCTGAATGTAATGCGCTATAACAATAATTGTCGCACGCCGGTGCTGTAAATAGAAAGCTAAGGCACAACGAGAATATTATATACTAATAGACTACATGGTATAATAGGTATAATACATGGTAAAATATGGTAATAGACTACATAGGCAAGTTGAGAAACTGGAAACTAGCTTGTAAGTTGCGTTCATTGTTTATTCCGAAATGTGTCCTCAGTGGCGGGGCCAGCCACTTTTTGTAGCCTGGGCATAGCCAGGGCAGTCATACAAGTAACCAGGGCAGAGGTCGAGTCGCGAGCTCGGTAGCACGGGCATGGATCTATAATAAAAAAAATGGCGGTACCGTGCTCACCATAGATGTCACAGCTGGGTTTTTCCCACTAGATCTGGGTTTATTGGCCTTTCGACTGGGCATCTGGGGGAGGGTTGGGAGGGGCAAATATGGGTTTATTTCAGTTACTCATCAATATTCTGTGCACTGAGCAATAAACATTGTATTCGTAGTCAAATTCAATGTATACTGGTTGTGCTATATATTATTTGTTCCACTCATTTTAAACTTCACAATCAAGTCATACATGCACGTTGCCAATTCACGAATATGTTTGTATGTGCACTTGTTATAGCGCCCCTTCAAGCACCCTACTCAGAGGCGCTCCCGACTGCAGAGCGGACACTGCATCGAAGTTTCACGCCGAAGCGCTGAGCAATTGCGAGTGAAGGACTTGCCCAAGGTCCCTACGCGGCGACTGAGGTGGATTCGAACCTCGAACCTTCTGGCTTCAAGGCAACGACGCTACCACTACACCATCGCGCCCCACGAACAATTCATACTCTGGTGACGCATAAGAATAGCTACGGGCAACGCATGCAGAAATAGGCTGTTTTGACATTTCAGTATAGGTCAGGTCACTCCTCTCCAGTGATTAAAGTGGGGAAAAATAAGTGCCTGGACGCCCCTTACCAACCTCTCCAAAAGAAGTGCCTGGACGCCCCTTATCTTTCCAGTCATTGCTGGCCAATAAGTGGCAGGACGGCGTTCAGATTTTAAAAGAAGTGCATGGACGCCGTCCATGACCGTCCAGCCACACTTTAAGCCCTGCTCCTCTCCTTGTTAAGCCGTATCGGCATCTCTAACATGTATTGATTGTTTAATTGTTTAAATTCTTATTATTAAACAAGATATTGACAAAATCCTATTAGGGTTTGCTAGTCATATGATCGGATGGGCGAAGTCATAAAACCGAAAACTTTTGACATTTGGAAAGCAAATCATATTGACTAATCTCAGTGACTTAGCGAGGCATTGCAAATTATCTTTCATATAACCTTTTGAAAGCAAAAAGTTCAGCAAATAAAGTAACTGAGTGACGTTTCATTTGGAAAACAATAAAGCGACAGTTAGACACATGCTGTTAGTTGTTTAATGTGGATAAACAGCCACAGAATTTTTCACTGCCAGAACTTTTCCCTGCCAGAATTTTGTCCAGCCAGGACTTTTGCCCTCACAATTTTGCCCTGCCAGAATTTTTTACTGCCAGAATTTTTCTCTTCCAGAACTATTGCCCTGCCAGAATTTTCCCCTGTCAGAACTTTTGCCCTGCCAGAATTTTTGCCATGCCAGAGAGCAGACGGACGGACGTGAACAGTAAGGACCAATAATAATAATAATTATTATGCTTGAACAAATTCTAGCAGGGCAAAATTTCTGGCAGGCAACGACCAGGCAACGAACAAGGCAACGAACAGGGCAACGAACAGAGCAACGAACAGGGCAACGAGCAGGGCAACGAGCAGGGCAAAGGCTTTTTTACCAGCGCATTTGCCCTGCCATGCCCTGTCGTAGCGCCGCCACTGTGTGTCCAGCGCTGTGGAATAAAATACCGAAAGCCTCGGTCTTGATCCTTGAACTGTCTTGAACTGTATCGGACCTTGTGTTCAGGTCTCGGGAGTCTATTATGTGGGTCTCGGTCTCGAGACTGTTTTGGTCTCGAAGTTTACTGTCTTGCATGCAAATCTCGATGCTACGTATGTTAATAATAATTTTGTGCAAGGCCGTAGCCAGGATTTGATTTCGGGGGTGTTTCTTCAGTTTCCCGTCCGAAAAAAATTATGACTTTTTTAGTCAACCGGCCGAAGTCTTCTGAAAAATATCACCATGTCACCAATTCGTTCAATTTTTTACATTTTTCATTTTGGGGGGTGTTTTCATGGTTTTATTTCATGGTGTTTACATCATGTGCTAGTAAATGCATTATTTTATTTTTTTCATTTTCCATTTCGAGGGGTGTTCAAACACCCAAAACACTCCCTAGCTACGGCCTTGATTTTGTGCATCGTAATCTTTATACATTTTTATTTTTCATATGAATCTTGCAACTATTATAATCGCGCATTGTGTGGATTAATTCTGTCAACAGTCATTCGCTCTTTAATTATATTCATCCATGCAAGCCATCGGAGTAAGGTCCAGATGTTTTGATCGTAATCATAAGAGCAAACTGTTCGTTTATCTTTCCAAAAAAGCTTCTAGTAAGGTATAAGAGAAGGGCACTGGCGTATTCAAAAGCGCTGAGTCTATTCAGAGGAGTTGCCCGGAACAAGCTGCCTCTCATTGGAGACCCACTAAGTTGCCATCATCTCATGATATCTTGGGCGTCATAGAAGTCAATAGATTAGATTGTAATCCATTACATTGGCCAATATTGTACTACATTGGACCAAATTGGATTACAATGGACTGCAATGGATTGGATTGGATTGCAATGGATTAGATTGGATTAAAATGGATTAGATTGGATAACAATGGATCAGATTGGATTACAAATAGATTGAATTCAATTGATTAGATTGGATTACAATGGACTAGATTGGATTACAATGGATTGGATTGCAATGGATTAGATTGGATTCAATTGATTAGATTGGATTACAATGGATTAGATTGGATCACAATGGATTAGATTGGATTACAGTGGATCAGATTGGATTACAATGGATCAGATTGGATTACAATGGATCAGATTGGATTACAATGGATTAGATTAGATTACAATGGATTAGATTGGTTTACAATGGATTAGATTGGATTACAATGGATTAGATTGGATAACAATGGATCAGATTGGATTACAATGGATCAAATTGGATTACAATGGATTAGATTGGATTACAATGGATTAGATTGGATAACAATGGATCAGATTGGATTACAATGGATCAAATTGGATTACAATGGATTAGATTGGATCACAATGGATTAGATTGGATTACAGTGGATCAGATTGGATTACAATGGATTAGATTAGATTACAATGGATTAGATTGGTTTACAATGGATTAGATTGGATTACAATGGATTAGATTGGATAACAATGGATCAGATTGGATTACAAATAGATTGAATTCAATTGATTAGATTGGATTACAATGGACTAGATTGGATTACAATGAATTGGATTACAATGGATTAGATTGGATTACAATGGATCAGATTATATTACAATGGATTAGATTGGATTACAATGGATTGTCTTTGCTATAGACTCAATGTACATGGATTACAATGGATTAGATTGGATTGGTAATATTATGCAGCAAATAGAAAGTCTCGATGTCTTAAGTGACTTTAGAAAGTAACAGCATGCACACGAACAGGTTTAAATAGGCCTATACAATGTAGGTCTTTTACTGTACTTTGTCATATATATAATATTATATATATATATATAATATTATATATATATATAGGCCTACTTCATGTTGCTTTCCTTCGAAATACTTATAGGCTAATGGAGTTCTTTTTGCGCTGATATTTATGCGATATCTCATAGGCCTACATGATATACATGTATTTAGCCTCTCATTTTGGCCTATATATTTGTGTTTAATATCCAAAAGAATTTCAAAAATTTAAAGTCAATTTAAAAGACACACGCCTTTTCGTTAGTGCTTGGCTCATAAAACGGGCTGGTCCCTGCAGAATTATTGCAGATGGAGCATGCACAGCCATCCGCGCCTATAGGGCTATATAGGGTCGAGTGCACGGGAAAGGAGGTTCATGCGTGGGTGCGGTTTGTGCAACCTGCAGAGCGGCTCCCAGCTCTTCGTGGCTCTAGAAATGGGCGATACAATTTCTTTATTATTTTGGACTGCATGCATGTTTTGCCTTGCCTTTAACTGCGCACTTTGAATTGCCTGGTCTAATTATAATTCTTCAGTGCATTGCCCTTGCATACCTTACTTTGCATTGTCTTATATAGGCTATAATCATAGGCCCTATTATTTGAAATTTCAAGAGTTTGGCACGATTTTAATATCGGAAATTTGCATGCAACAGATCAACTGCAGTTAGGAAGCTTGGGGAAGAGGGTACAGCTGATATTTCTAAGTACGGTATCGCATGCAGGACCTGCCTTAACCTTTCCTGAGTCCTGACCTAAGTTAACTATATAGTAAATAAGTTGCTAACTAAGACATCCTGCAACTCTTTTACCGGAGCATTCGTGAAGCGCTAGTGAATAAGCTGGTGCCCAGCGCTTGGCTTTCGAGTATAGCGCTTTATAAGTTTGGAGATTACGATTATGATTACGAGCATTTTTTTAATTCAACTCAAGACTGCCTATTGCCGTTCTAGAGTCGAGAGTACCTCTTAGCTGTCATCTTGAAGAGGCGCTATAGAATTTTTTTAATGAATGAATAAATGAATGAATGACAGAATGAATGAGTGAATTTATTGACAGTGCACAATGACAGCTGAGCAAGTAATACACTCACAATTTTGTTCTGCAATATAATTGCAGTTGTGCTGTCGAAGCTCTCGTGTGCACTTCTTGCGCTTTGTAAGACGAGTGATATCAAATTTTAGTTGTATCTCGTATTGCAATGTATTGTATTGTAGTTGTATTGTGGTTGCATTTCGTGTTGTATGGTATTGTATTGTATCATATTGTATTTATTGTATTTATTGTATTGTATTGTATCATAGTCTATTGTATTGCATTGGATTGCATTGTATAGCTCTACTGATTGCGTTTGTTGAACAGTTTCCATGACAGCAGCTGACAACGGAACCCTAGAGTTCACACTTCGTCCGAACCGAACAGCTGACAGCCACCATCATCTTCACTTCCGGGTCGACAACGCCGCCATGTTTGTGCGCGTCAACGCTCGGAGGCCGAACAGGCAGCAGCACGTCCGTCACCAGCGACGGGCAGCCACCATCTCCGTGATCCAGCTGAACGGCGCCAGGGAGCCAGCGCATAATGCGGCCGGGAGTCTTGAGCCTCTGCCGATCGCGACTGCCTCAATCCGGGTCCGATCCGTCGGCTGGCAGGAAGTCCCGCTGCCGTCGAGCGTCGTTCAGGACGTCCTCGACTCCGCCGATCCGGTCCTGAGGGTCAGCCTCGTCTGCGAGAACTGCGAGGTACTTCCGTCGACGTCACATCCGGCAACGGCGGCGGCGGCAACCGGAAGTAGTCGGCGAGGAAGCGAAGGTCACGTGGGGCGCAGGCGTCACGGAAACGACTTGCCGTATCTGACGATCACCACGACATCCGCTGTGGAGAAATGACTGTGACGTCAGAATGACCGCATGCCGATGATGACGTCATGGCAGAGGCACCATGATGACGACGACGTTTCTGGGATGACGACGACGTCACGATTGCATCGTGATTATGACGTCATTTTTGTGGTGACGTCATAAGCTGCCAACCAAGGAATAGTCATTGTTGAGTCATCGCGTCGACGTCTCAATTCGACGGATTTCCAAAATGTATATAATACCAAAAAAACCAAAGGAGACGTCGGATGTGTACATAATGTATGTTATACGTGTATCTGCCCTATGTATATATGTGTGTATACATGTATATTCATACATGACATTGTACATCTGCCGTCGTATACTAAGAACATGATGGAAATGAGGTAATAGATATTTATTAATTTATTTATTTGTAAAAAAAAACGTTCAGTATAATCCGCGGGTACACACAGTAAAACATGTAAGTCTGCTTAGAAAATGCGTATGGGGTCTATATGAACAATCAACATTCATATGTGTAGGCCTATACTTTGAATATATGCAACGCATATGCATCCCGGAATAAATAGGCCTATATGGAATAGGTGAAAAATAGTCAAACACAATTGAAATTAGATGAATATATATGAATATGATATATATATATATATATATATATATATATATATATATATATTATAACAGATATATTCAGTCACCTTGATTTGATTTAAGTGTTTTCTGTTTTTGTTGATATTTTGTAGGCCCACATAAAATAAAAATATTGGCATGAAAAATATACGTCCCTGTTATTATATGGTCCACCGACCAGGCATGCACCACCATACCACAGAATAAATAACACATTAACAACATTTTTTATTTATACTGCGAGCGTATACCTTGTTACATCGTGCCTCGGATTTCAGATTTCATTTGATGTCATAAAAATAAATCATTTTCGCTGTGCAGTGTCTATATTCTCTTCCTTCTGTATAAAGTACATGTAACTTATAAAACGCCTAAAATCTAAAGAACGTTTTTCAATTTGTTTACTTATGAGAGCCTGACGTTCAGGACCCGCGCAACCCTTTCAAGGCTTTCATATTATAAATGGTGCTGAATTTAGTTAGTTCCAGAACTTTTCTTATAGAGAACAGCTGCACAGAATATATATATATATATATATATATATATATATATATATATATTCAATGCAATATATATATGACTAATTGTAGACCTATTCACCAACGAAGCATATAGGCCTAATAAAAATGCACAATTTATATTATTAATTTGCTTATCTTTTATAGTATAGTGTTGCCATTTGGAGGTTAATTAGTATACTATACAGCTGTAGTCAGGGCTTATATATGCTCAACAAGCCTAAGTGTTGTCTGCTCCAAAAATTACCAATCTTGTGCAAGGTTTCAATTCAAATGTCAACAATTAACCAGCATGTTTACAGTGCTATAGGTTATATCGCAGTATAAATCACATCAATCATAGATCATAGTTCCCTGCTATAGGTTATATCACAGTATAAATAACAGCATAAATAACAAACAGTAGGCCACGCGAACCACCCCGTCCTCTGCTGCAGTCAGAAACTCAGAATGTGCGACTGATATCAGAGTAGGCTAGGCTACCGTATAATTCCACCATTTTAAACGTGAGCCGTTTACTAGATCGGTTTCAACATGCTTGCCACGCCACAATGCTATAGCAACGTTGCAAGGACTCGTTTTACTGCATCATTCTGCGTCACAATTAAGTTAGGCTACATGTGAAGGCTCTTGTTCAAAATGGAGCTGACCAGTAAAACCAGTCAACGGGCAGCAATTCGAATCGACGTAGGCCTACTGTTTGTAATCTATGCTGTGGCCTGGATTTTTTTAACGTGCAGTTCTGCACAAAGTGTTCAGTACTGTTGTATATGAATTTGTGCAGTTGGAAAAGCAGTCATGTGCAGTGAAAATCACTAGAAATAGGTAATTTGCAGCCGGTTCACTCTATACGAAAGGACGAAGGACATGTGCAGTGAAAATAAGGACGAAGGCAAAATAAAACAATCTTTAGGTGGACGACTACCTATAGAAAAGGTCATCAGCTTTTTAAAGTTTTTTATGCGGCATCTTTTGACATTTCCGATTTCTGGGAAAACTGAGGCCAGATTCCTGACAAACGATTAAGAAAAGGTCGTCAGTTTTTTTTCGTCGCCGACTTGCAACATTTTTGGGGAAAATTTTTAGAACGAGAGACATTTTTGCCAAGCAAAGCCGCACTAAACAACTTCCTGGTTGCGCAGTTCTACAAATTTCTTTTAAAAGCCCTGTGCTGTGATCATATATTGTGAGAAGCGTCCTTTGCTGAACTAAAAAGTATTCCATTCGGAAATGAAGTGACAATTGCCCTAGTTAGGCAATGCCAGCTTGGAATCGCCCCACAGTACTTGCAAGAGCTTTGTTGCTCCACTAGTATCCTAGACCACCGCCCCCTCCGTTCTGCACATAAGGGATTGCTATTGGTCCCTTTTGCACGAACTGCAACGATGCAGCATAGAGCCTTTTCTGTGATCGGCCCCTGCAGTTGTGTGGAATGAGCTTCCACAGGAACTACGTCTACTTGCTGGGGTTATTACTGGAACATTTTTTACTAAACTCAAAACTGTCCTTTTTTGCCGTGCTAGAGTCGGAAGCGCTTCTGAGTAGTCGCCTTGAAGAAGCGCTATATAAATTCTTGAATGAATGAATGAATGAATGAATGACAATTAGGCTACACTGTGTCCGAAAAAAGGGACCCACTTTGCAAATATGAAAAATAAATAGCAAATATTCATCGACTTTTAAAATTCAACTGCCGATTTAGTCCTTGCATATTTATCTAATAGCCTATTGGTGAAAATTTAAAATGTAGAATCATGCTTGTATGTTTGTTTGTTTGTACGTACACTTGTTATAGCGTCACTTCAAGCAATCTACTCAGAAGCGCTACCGACTGCAGAGCGGACACTGCATCGGAGTGTCACGCCGAAGCGGTGAGCAATTATATACGAGTGAAGGACTTGCCGAAGGTCCCTACGCGGCGTCTTGAGGTGGATTCGAACCTCGAACCTTCCGGCTTCAAGGCAACGACGCCGCCACCGCGTCCCACAATAATGACGTCATTACGACGTTATTTGCGCCCAAATTGGAATTTTTCGTGCAGTTCTTGGTCTACCGCTACTCGCGCGAAGCACCGGCGATCCAGTTACATAAATTTTTCTTAGAACCTCTAATGATCAACCCTTGTCCAGCAATATCATAATGAACTCCTAGCATGTAGGCTACTGTAACAGGCCACAGCAATGTTTGTGATTTGGAAGAAATATTACAGCAACTTTGTCTTTTTTGCTGAATGCTATTTTTAACGGTGCTGTTCTAAAATTATTATGCCTATTTTAACAACGTAAAGTATATTCTCTCGCTGAAGACCTTGCATAAATTGCAAATTTGTTGACAAGTAATATATGTCAGGATGGAGAAGAACTGTCCAAAATGCGACCAACCCTCGTGTCGAGGAAGGTTGAAGGCAAGGCAAGGCAAGGCATGTCAGGATTGAAACAGTGTCTGAATTTTAAAAACCGATGAATATTTACTTTTTTCCTATGCGCAAAATGGGTCCTTTTCTCTCGGACGCAGTGTATACAACTATAGATATGCGCAGAAGAGATCAGGCGGTTTTCGATTAATCGCAAAAAGGAATATTAACCCTCAACAGCTAACCTGGGGTCCATGCGGACCCCAAGCATGTTCATCGTATATTTTTTCATATTTGTGAAGTGGCTGCTACCCTAATATTTTTTGTAATTGTTTGCTTTTATGTTAGGGTGCTATTCCTGAAAACGTTTTTAAAAAACACGGTGCAATACATTTTTATTAATTTTTTTTCTCTGGGGTCCATGCGGACCCCAAAAATTACGTGTGATTTTCATAAGGTTTTTTCTTAATTCAATACCAAAAATATTAAAATAGAATGACAGACAGACGGATAGAAAGACAGACAGACATAGAGACATGCATACAGACAGGCAGACAGACAGACGGACAGACAGACTGAGACAGAGAGAGACACAGAGACAGACGGAGACAGACAGACAGAGCCAGACCGACATGGGTGACAGAAGACTGACAGACGGACGGACGGACAAGAAGACAGACAGGTAGGCAGACAGACAGACAGACAGATAGCCAGACAGACGGAGAGACAGGCAGGCAGGCAGAGAGGCAGCGACGCACAGACAGACAGATAGACAGACAGGCGGGCAGATAGGCAGACACGCATGCAGACAGACGGACAGACAGACATATAGACAGACAAGCAGACAGAAGACTGACAGACGGACGAACGGACATGCATACAAGCAGAGAGAGGCTGGCAGGCAGAAATGCAGACAGACGGGTAGACAGACAGACAGATGGACAAACAGAATATGGACAGACAGGCAGGCAGACATACAGACAGACAGACAGACAGACAGATAGACAGACGGACAGACAGACAGACAGATAGACAGACAGATAGACAGACAGAAGACTGACAAACAGACGAACTGACAGGCATACAAACAGACAGAGATGCAGACACACAGGCAGACAAACAAATGGATGGGCCAGACCTTGGGCAAGTCCTTCACTCGCAATTGTTCAGAGCCTCAGACAGACAGATTGACAAACAAAATATGGACAGACAGGCAGGCAGGCAGGCATGCAGACAGATGGATGGACGGACAGGCAGACAAGCAGACAGACAGACGGACAGTCAGACAGGGTAAGATAGACAGACCCTAATCTTTACTCTGACCCTAACCCTAACCCTAATGTTCACTACGGCAATAGGATATAGACTTACATAAACTTTAACATGGAAATATTTCATTTTTCCATGTAAAAAACCGGATTTTTAGGGGGGTTTAGACCCTAGACCCCTTCTGGCGTCCCTGCTGTTTGCAGACATTTGCATATTTTGTAGTAGGGCATAGAATCCACCTCAAGCCGCCTCGTATGGACCATGAGCAAGTCCTTCACTCGCAATTGTTCAGAGCCTCAGCGTGAAACTCCAATTCAGTGCCCGCGCTGTATTTAGGAGCGCTTCTGAGTAGTTTCTTGAAGGGACGGTATAACAAGTACACATACATGTCCAATTTACCAATAGAAATAGTGGGGAACTGATTTTCATCATCGATATCGTGTTTACAAATTCAAATATTAAACAAAATACAATGGGGTCCAGCTGGACCCCAGGTTAGCTGTAACGTAAGTTTTTACACGTTAGCTGTTGAGGGTTAAAGTTTTTTTTTTAAAGTTAATTAACGATTAGGCCTAATCGACCTATTGATCGTTAATTGCCGAACCCTAATAGTCGATAAAATATATAAACCTATATAAATTTATTTATGTGTAGCCTATGTAAATAAGTCTAAGTAGAAACTCTGAAGGGGCGCTATAACAAGTGCATCAGTGCTTAAAGTGTTGGAAAATAAGTGCGTGGACGCCCCTTACCTTTCCAAAAGAAGTGCCTGGACGCCCCTTACGCCTACAGGCTGTGCTGGCCAATAAGTGGCAGGACGGCATTCATATTTTAAAATAAGTGCATGGACGCCGTCCATGACCGTCCAGCCACACTTTAAGCCCTGAAGTGCATATATATATATATATATATATATATATATATAATTATATATGCCTATGTATGTATTCATAATTATATAATAGGGCTTTTAATTGTCGATACGAGGAATGATGTCTACATGAATGTTAATTGTTACACTGCTGCCCTTCGGGGTTTTTAAAGGCGCTGTATAAATGTACAGCTTTTCATAACGATCGTTTTCTTTTAGTGTGCCGTTCTGCTTGTTGTTTTAGTATCGTCATAGTCGCTGTCATCATTACAGTCATGGTCGTTTTAGTGGCTTGTTTCGTAGTCATTTGGTCCAATTTGAGACGCCGGTCGCCTCGAAAATACACAATTAATTTCATTAAACAAACAGAGAACGACGTGTGGGCGTTTTGGATGGGTTGTCTAATCCTGTGTGCGGTGTTACCGTATTCCATATAAAAGCAATAAAAACCGAGCAATGAAAGCCTTTTTAAAAGCAAGTGCAATAGCGGACGGCCAGATGATAGTCCATAATGATCATATCATGTTTTTGTCTTTAGGCGTAGCCTATGTTAAAGACCTCTCTTTAAAACAGCCATAATAATTATATAAGCCCTACTGACAGTACCTGCTACAGGAGAAAAACGGATTGATTAAGCCACGTGGTATCCAATAAAATATGACGATCTGCTGATTTGTAAGCCCTTATGGACCTTAATCCTCAGTGGCCGAGTGGGTTGGTAGCCCGCTCGCCACGCCGGTGACACGAAACGGAGTATCCCCCCTGAAAGCTATCCAGGGGGATGAATTAATCTATTCCCTCGGATGGAATTAACCGGTCTATACTATCCGGAGGGATAAACCATTCTATCCAATTTTTTGAAAAATGCGCATAATAAAAAATTTATGCTGTAATCAAAATTTAAAGTGACTCTAATTGTTTTAAGTGTCCTAAGCAATGCTCAGATAAAGGCAACTCGAATTTATTTAGTGACTCTTAGTGTTTTTAAGTGCGGCCCGGGTTCGATTCCCGGTCGGTCGGTTTATCAGAGATTAATTTCTCGGATCTTTACTGCGGGTGGCTCGGTCGCAATATAAACGTGGAGTAGCGGTGGTGAAGGATCTCACCCTCAGGGTCGAGGTCATAAGACAGCCGCTATATAAATATGCGATTACATTTACATTACATTTACATTTACATTTAATGCCTAACTTGTTTTTCTTCACTTTACTTGCCTATATGTATCAGACTGCCTGCATGGCTGCTACATCTTGTATCGCATTACTTTGTGTTATATAGGGGAGACCAGGGCTGGTTGCAACAGGTGTTGGTTGCAACACCATCGATATTTCGGCGCTACATAATAGCAACTCAAAATTAAGCAAACTATTTTGTAAAGAATACATTTTAAGCCAATGTGTCCTAATTTCTTAGCATTACCTTGATATATTCATATATTGCCTTAGGTCTATGAGACTATGAGCGATGCCACCATGCCTATACTCAGCTCTTAACCGTATACCTTATTAGTTGATTAAATAATTATATGCTGAAAGCATGCATCAAGAGGTGGTCATTATAAGTCTATAACAAGATCAAGAGTCTTGTTTGAGTCTATACTGCTCAATACAGAGAGCGAAAAAGTATATGTGCGCTATATAATTTCAGCTAGATTATGTAGGCCTGTGTACCTGAGGTCGTGCAGTTCTTGTTTTGCCCGCATAACCCAAAACGGGCTCAATAATTGCGATAATAAACGTAGGTCTACTACGCTGATGCCTTTGAAAGTTTGGAACTATTATATGTTAATTAACATGCAGAGCATGGAGCATCTGTCTGCCGGAAGACCCGTTTATTACTGATGATGATTGAAAGCCGTCCATTTAGCAGCAGCTGTTCAAGTCATAACAACAGTCTAGCGAGTTTTTTTATCCGGCTTCGCTGAGTTTTTTCTTAGGCGTGCGTTCTCAAGTCATAGCAACATTGTTCGGTCGTAACTTTTTTTACGCTGGCAGTCGGAAAATTGCAGACCCTTGACGTATAGCCCATCAGTATCAATCAATCAAATCAATCAATCAATCAATCAATCAATCGATTGATCAATAGGTCAATCAAGTTTTTCATTGTAAGCCGTTTCAGTTCATTTTACATGTACATGTAGGTCTAAAGACAAAATATACAATATTAAAAGAAGTATGCATTGCAAAATATTCTTTTGAGAAGTTCGTTCAGCCTGACCGAGGCGTGCAATGATCTATTGGTACAGATTGAATTCGCTCAACCATTGCCTCAATCATTGCCTCAATCATTGCCTCAATCATTGCCTCAATAATCCTCAATCATCATTGCCTCAATCATCGCCTCAATCATTGCCTCAATCATCGCCTCAATCGTTGTCTCAATCATTGCCTCAATCATTGCCTCAATCATCATTGCCTCAACCATCGCCTCAATCATTGCCTCAATCATTGTCTCAATCATTTCCTCAATCATCATTGCCTCAATCATTGCCTGAATCATCATTGCCTCAACCATCGCCTCAATCATTGCCTTAATCATCGCCTCAATCATTGCCTCAATCATTGCCTCAATCATTGCCTCAATCATTGCTTCAATCATTGCCTCAATCATTTCCTCAATCAGTCTTACAAATCGATCCATCGATCGATTGAGTCAACGGATTTAATCGGTCAGTCACGTGATGGATCGATTAATGGCGTCACTATATAGTCATCAGTACTTTAGCGCATGCGCAATTGCACATAGACCTAGTGCCGTTTCTAAGGTTCTGCGAACGTCGGTGCAAAACGTAACCATGCCCAGGAACTCGTGCCGATCGAGCGGCCGTTGGTTTGCCATCATGTGCGGCGTGCATTAGGCCTAAGCTTATATAAACTTATGTATCATTAAGAAATTTATATCTAAGACTATAGTTACTCTATAGTAAGCTTGCCTATTGTTGCTATCTGCATGACTTGTTTACTGAGTCGACAGGTTTTTCTATTACCATAAAATAATTATTTATTGATCCCTTAAATCCGTCGGCCCATAGGCCCACACGTTAGCAATTAGCGGTCACTGACAGAGAGTAGGCCTAAGAGCAGGCCTTTGGCTTGGACAGGACACTTCAACATAGGCGCCGACTCCTTGGGAGACTTGTGGGCGAATGCACCCAGAGAGAAAGTTCAGTGGGTGGCTTGTAGGCATATACACAGGATTCTTCTTTTTCGACACTTTAAGCACTGCCTATACCGGCACAGTATAGCACGATTCGGGTACTTAAAAACTTTTAAAAAACTATCTTTCTTACACCTGCTATTTTTTTATAAATTTGAAGTGAAACGGAGATTTGCATCCATGGGCGCAACCAGAACATTTTCCTGGGGTGCTCATACTGTTAGCGACGCAGGCGCGAAGCTGCGAGTCACAGCGAGTGCCGAAGGCAGGAAGCCCACACCGACTAGGGGTCTGTGGAGCGCCGTAAGCCCCCAGCGGGGTCTGGGGCGGAGCCCCAGAAACCAACGCATTTTTAACAGTTGACATCAGCTAGAGCACGTTTCAAGCTCTTGCTTGTCAGCTCTTTCCATAAGCACAGAAGTGCTTCAACAACTGCATAAATCCATTTTGACGTTTGGACTGCACAATTTGTCAATAACTGCACTTCAAAAAACCTGTAATGTGCCCCTCCCATCATCATTTTTTCCCCACACTGTGATGGCAGCGTTTCAGGCTGTCATTGTAACAAATTTCTCATAATTTTATTGCTGAAATACATGGCCTAACACTTCAATATTAATTTATCCTCCCCATTGTTTAATTTTTAAAATTTTCGTCCTGTAATGGCAGGCTATTAAGCTGTCGTCTTAATAAGGAAATTGCTGATTACTTTTTTCAATGCTGGTAGTCATACACTGTAGGCTATAGTTTGAGACTTCAGAGTGTGACATCCCAATTGCTTTTATTTATTTAGATTTGCACACTGCAAAAATAGCATTTTAAGCTGTCATCTCAAACAAATTTCTCATTATTTCATTGCAGAAAAAATATGATCTAAGACTTCAATAAATGTCTCCTCCCACATGTTCAGATTTTTTGAATTTCCACACTGTAATGACAGCTTTTTAAGCTGTCATCTTAAGAACATTACTCATTGTTTCAGTGTTCAGAGACTTGGTTAAAGGTTTCAATAAATGTTCCTTCCCATTGTTTAAGTTTTTTGCACACTCTAATGTGGAATTTAAGCTGTCATCTCAACAAAATTGATCATTATGGATTATGCAGTGGATAATACTGTACTGATATTTCTGAATATTTCTGAAATATTTCGGGGATATAAGCATCTTCATCCCCACCACAAACTTTGGTTGACCATTCCCTTGTCCCATCAAAGATTCCTATCACGGATAATGGATTTCAATAAATATAATTATAATTACAACTATAGCTGGGTTGCCCTGGAATTTTAGGATTCACCACGTTCCCGCTCCCTCCCTCCGTCCCTCCGCTCCGTCCCTCCCCCTCCGTCCCTCCCCATCCGTCCCTCCGTCTGTCCGTCCGTCCCTCCCTCCCTGCCTCCCTCCCACCCTTCCTCCTCCCTCTTGTACCCCTACTGTGAAAGGTTCTTGACCCTAAACAAGTAAACATGGACACCTCCTCACCCTCACTTCTCCCCGTTCGCTCCCTTCCACCATCCCTCCCTCCATCTCTCCCTCCTCCCTCTTTTCCTCACTCCCTCCCTCCCGCCATTCCGGCCCCGTTTCCGGCCAATCCCTACTTGCCCATCCTCACTTCCCTCCCTCCCTCACCATCCCGCCCTCTCTCCCGTCCTCCTCCCTCCAGGCGTCCCTCCCTCCCTCCATCCTTCCCCTCCCTCCATCTCCCCTCCCTTCCCCCTCACCTTCTTCCTCCGTCCCTCACTCCGTCCCTCCCTCAGTCCCTGGGTGGAACTGTGGAAATGCATCCCGGTCAAACAGACACACACACACGCGCACACACACACACACACACACACACACACAAAAACACACACATACACACACACAGTTTCCTCTTTATTTATATGGATAGTGATTCATTATGTATTAAGTAAAGCAATTTGGTTCTTCTGCAGCTGGACCATTGATTATAAAGAATAACTGCAGACGTAGGTATAATTAGGTCTATAATTATAAGATTATTTTGTAGCACTGGAATAAACTTATCCCTACTGCCCAAGACGGTGGTGAATTGCTCCCCTCCCCATTCCCTCCCTTTCCCCTCCCTCTCCCCCTCCCCTTCCCTTTCCCCTCCCTCCGTCCCTCCGCTCCGTCCCTCCCCCTCCGTCCCTCCCCATCCGTCCCTCCGTCTGTCCGTCCGTCCCTCCCTCCCTGCCTCCCTCCCACCCTTCCTCCTCCCTCTTGTACCCCTACTGTGAAAGGTTCTTGACCCTAAACAAGTAAACATGGACATCGGCGAACTTATTTCAACAGTGGATTTGTCATCACACTATGCGGGTGGGAGAGGTTTTTGGCCCTGATGAACATGAATATGGTGTTGGCCGAGATCGCCGCTCCCCCCCGACCCCGACCCCCTATAACCTGCCCAGGGTACAAAGGCATAGGCATATCGCTAAGACCTTCGTCCGTCACTAAGTAAATTCTCGACTCTCGAGACTCAGACAAACTCAGGTAGACCAACGAAACACTGAAATAATATTATGGTACTTTATTTATGAACCATGCATTTGAATAATAGAGGGGAACGAAGGAACTTGCTTGTTTGTGTAATCTGAAACAGTGGCGTAGCCAGGAATTTTTGATGAGAGGATTTGGATTTTTTTACCTGGCCGGATGCCCTTTCTGACACCAACCCAACAGTATTACAGTAAACAAAAAGGGAATAAAGTAACAGAGGGAATAAAGTAAGAAAAACAATTGTTACTACAAACAAGCAATTGTGTTTTTTTTATTTAAGTGGATAAATAACCTTTAAAAAACTTTTTCTTAGGCCAATGGGGAGTTTAACCCCCGAAACCCCCTTGTCTACGTCACTGATCTGAAAGACTGAGGAGCGAACGAGAACCCCCCCATTACCTTCCCCCAAAACTCATCGGAATTGGAAAATTTGCGTGGGTCACCCTTTTATAGCCCTGGGGGGTTCATGAGCACTTCCCCAGCACCCCCTAGTTGCATCCGACAATAAGCAACAAAGCTCGGGTTGCTCGGTGCGATTTGCACTTGAAGTACAAATTTGCCCTACCTAAAGGGCTTTAATAGGCCGTTTTATGCATCATCTTGAAACGTACCGGGCATACCTGTAGGCAGTGGCGGCGCCAGGATTTCAGGTTTGGGGGGGCTGAAGCCCCAAGCCTTCCTCCCTCCCAGAGACACAACTTTTCTTCCCAGGGCGGTCATATTGCAATCGCGCGAAGCAGCGAGTGCCGAATGCATGAACGAAGCACATACCGACCAAGGGTTTTATAAGAAACTAGCTGGGTACCCGGCGTTGCCCGGGAAGTTTGGGATTCGTTCGTTCCCGGCCAATCCCTCCCTTCCTCAACCCCCAATTTTGTCCCCCTCCAATCCCCCATCCCCACCCCGACCACCACACGACACCCCACCACACTCCGCCCCCACACTCCGACCTCCACCGGTACGCCACCCGTGAAATAGAGATTTTCGGGGAAAATGTTCTTCCCCTCACACCCCCCTACCCCCACAGTCCCCACCCCGGCACGACACCCCACGACACCACCCCACTCCACCCCCTACCTCCTACCCCACCACACACGACACACCACGAAACCCACCACACTCCAACCTCCACCGGTACGCCACTCGTGAAATTTAGATATTCGGAAAAATTTTCTTCCCCACCCCCACCCCCCAAACCCCTCCAACCCCCACACGACACATCACGACACCCACCACACTCCAACATCCACGGGTACGCCACCCGTGAAATTTAGGTTTTCGGGAAAAAAATTACCCCACCCTGCCCCCCAACTCACCTCCACTTCCCCATTCCTCACCACCCCACCCTCCACCACCACATTCCACCACACCCAACCACACTCCGACCTCCACCGGTACGCGATCCGTGAAATTCGAACTGGCAAAAGCGCTTCCCTTTTCATCCCCGCCCCCTCCCCACCCCACCCCAACCCCTTCCCGCACACCACACCCCACGACACCCACCACACTCCAACCTCCACCGGTACGCCACCCGTGAAATTTTGATTTTCGGGAAAAAATTATCCCACCCCACCCCAATTACCTCCTCCAACCCCAGCCCTCACCCACCCCCCACCACAGGCCACGACACCCACCACATTCCAACCTCCACGGGTACACCACCCGTGAAATGTTGGTTTTCGGGGAAAAAATTATCCCCCACGCTCACCCCCCTCCCCCACATCCCCATGACACCCCACCACACTCCAAACTCCACCGGTACGCCACCCGTGAAATTTAGATTTTCGGGGAAAAATTCTTTCCCCAACCACCCCCCTACACTACCCCACCCCACACGACACCCACCACACTCCAACCTCCACCGGTACGCCACCCGTGAAATTTTGATTTTCAAAGAAAAAATTCTTCCCCTACCCCTACCCCACACCCCCACCCCACACGACACCCCCACGACACCCACCACACTCCAACCTCCATCGGTACGCCACCCGTGAAATTTTGGTTTTCGTGAAAAAATTCTTCCACCCCCAAACCCCCCAACCACAACACCCCACCCCAGCTCTCAGCCACCCCACCACAGGCCACGACACCCGCCACATTCCAACCTCCACGGGTACACCACACGTGAAATGTTGGTTTTCGGGGGAAAAATTATCCCCCATGCTCCCCCTCCCCCCACACCCTCCACGACACCCCACGACACCCACCATAATCCAACCTCCACCGGTACGCCACCCGTGAAATTTAGATTTTCTGGAAAAATTTCTTTCCCAACCACCCCTACACCACCCCACCCCACACGACACCCACCACACTCCAACCTCAACGGTACGCCACCCGTGAAATTTTGATTTTCGGGGAAAAAATTCTTCCCCACCCCCCTACCCCACACCCCCACCCCACACGACACCCCCACGACACCCACCACACTCCAACCTCCATCGGTACGCCACCCGTGAAATTTTGGTTTTCGTGAAAAAAATTCTTCCACCCCAAACCCCCCAACCACAACACCCCCACCCCAGCTCTCAGCCACCCCCACCACAGCCCACGACACCCACCACACTCCGACCTCCACCGGTAAGCCACCCGTGAAATTTTGGTTTTCGTGACATTTTGGTTTTCGTGAAAAAATTCTCCCACCCCAACCTCACTCCCCACCACAGCACCCCCACCCCAGCTATCAGCCACCCCCCCACCACAGCCCACGACACCCACCACACTCCGACCTCCACCGGTAAGCCACCCGTGAAATTTTGGTTTTCGGGAAAAAAACTATGCATGGCAACGGCTGAAAAAGTAGGGAAAATGAGGGGTTTTACCCTCCCCCACCCTGGCCCCATGGTGGCAGAGTTTCGCCGATCCCCCAATAACCTGTATCGGGTCAACCCCGATCCCCCTGCGAAGGATTGGTGTCGATTGCTTCAAAACTGTGACCGTGCATAGCTAACAATCAAACAATCAAACAATCAAACAAACAAACAAACACACAGACTTACTGAAATATATATAAGATTGTGCACTGGCACAAACGCGCTCCACAGTGCAAGATGTAGTTGGAGATTGAGTGGGTTATTTAAACGAAGTCAGCAATAATTGTTGAGGTTTTTGATTTTTAGTGTATCCGGCCGCAATCCTAAATAATTAAGTTCCAAATTATCATAAACAAAGGTGTCCAACTAAGGTAGCAAAAGAGAATGGGAGGTCCTCAAACGCGTCCGCGTAAAGTCTATGCCGTGCCCGCGCTGTACCATTAAAAAAAGATTCAAGAATCTTGCTCTTAAGTGCTGTAATATGCCGAGCAAATTTCTGTCCAGGGTAACGGCCTCTGTTGTCATAGACCCTGGACAAATCGGATCCATCCATACCCCGAAATTTCAGTCATCTGAGCCGAGTTGGTGACCGAGCTGAGCAAAGGCGATACAGTATATACAGTGCGTGTGCACACAGTACTGTAGCCCGAGTAGCTATGTGGTGCAGACAGTGAGGTAATGTAAAGTCCCTATTGTCTTTGACATACCGATATGCAAGCACTCAAAACCACGTTGACTAGAGTTACAAGTTATCACAATAAGAGGTGTCCAACACCAAATTAATATTCAGAAATTCCACAATACAATGGTGTGCAATAAGGTATTATCGTATAAAAAGTCAACCATGGACACAAACTCGAGATCCAAGTTGTCACAATAAAAGGTGTCCAACACAGCATTAATATTCAGAAATTTTGCAATAAAATGGTGTGCAATTCAGTATTATCGTACAAAAAGCCGGCCATGGGCACGAACTCGAGTTCCAAGTTATCACAATAAAGGTGTCCAACACAGAATTAATACTCAAAAATTTTACAATAAAATGGTGTGCAATTCAGTATTATCGTATAAAAAGTCGACCATGGACACGGACTCGACTTCCAAGTTACCACAATAAAGGTGTCCAACACAGGATTAATACTCAGAAATTTCACAATAAAATGGTGTGCAATTCAGTATTATCGTATAAAAAGTCGACCATGGACACGGACTCGACTTCCAAGTTATCACAATTAAGGTGTCCAACACAATATAAATACTCAAAAAATTTACAATAAAAAAGTAATCACAATAATGGATGGATCCGATTTGACCAGGGTCTATGACAACAGAGGCCGTTACCCTGGACATTCAATGAAAATACTCACATATCAAAATAAATCACAATAAAGGTGTCCTACAGCGCTTTAATATTCAGAAATTCCACAATACAATGGTGTGCAATTCAGTATTATCGTATAAAAAGTCAACCATGGACACAGACTCGAGATCCAAGTTTTCACAATAAAAGGTGTCCAACACAGAATTAATATTTAGAAATTTAACAATAAAATGGGGTGCAATTCAGTATTATCGTATAAAAAGTCGACCATGGACACGGACTCGACTTCCAAGTTATCACAATAAAGGTGTCCAACACAGTATTAATACTCAGAAATTTTACAATAAAAAAGTAATCACAATAATGGATGGATCCGATTTGACCAGGGGCTATGACAACAGAGGCCGTTACCCTGGACATTCAATTATAATACTCACATATCAAAATAAATCACAATAAAGGTGTCCTACAGCGCTTTAATATTCAGAAATTCCACAATACAATGGTGTGCAATTCAGTATTATCGTATAAAAAGTCAACCATGGACACAGACTCGAGATCCAAGTTTTCACAATAAAAGGTGTCCAACACAGTATTAATATTTAGAAATTTTACGATAAAATGGTGTGCAATTCAGTATTATCGTATAAAAAGTCAACCATGGACACAGACTCGACTTCCAAGTTATCACAATAAAGGTGTCCAACACAATATAAATACTCAGAAATTTTACAATAAAATGGTGTGCAATTCAGTATTATCGTATAAAAAGTCGACCATGGACACGGACTCGACTTCCAAGTTATCACAATAAAGGTGTCCAACACAATATAAATACTCAGAAATTTTTCAATAAAAAAGTAATCACAATAATGGATGGATCCGATTTGACAAGGGTCTATGACAACAGAGCCCATTACCCTGGACCTTCAATTAAAATAACCACAAATAAAAATAAATCACAATAAAGGTGTCCAACAGCATTCACAGGACACTATTATAATTACCTGCCTGCATATTACTAATGACAGAAAACAGTTTAAGTTTTCTTAATACAACTGGCCTAGTTAGCTACACCGGTAAGCGAGAATGGCATTCATCTGTTGGTTGCAACGGACTGCGGTTCAGACCCCGGACCGGAAGTTGACATTCAGAGATTTAGATATCTCGGGCTAGCACGTGTGGGACGCAGGGGCGCAAGCTCCTGCGGAGCGACCTTGGGCAAGTTGCTTACCCATCATTGTCTGTGGGGAAGGCAACGGGAAACCACCTCACTCATCTCATCCCCTGGGGCGTAAAGCCAATGAACCTGCCTTCGGGCAGAGCACCACCATCATCAATACAAAAATATGCATGCTTAGATATATGCACACATATATATAATTTTCTGAACACGAATGTTTTACTTCTTAGTTGACCATTATATCAAACGTAGGCCTACATTCCCAGACAGTGGTGGTATACACAGCAAGAATATAGTAATTATTATACCGAAAATAACAAGAGCGCACACATTTGAGGTGTGTAAGAGAAACATGACGCAAATCTGACAACTACATTGTTGTGTCAAAGGCATTTCTGGACAAAACGCAATCTTCTGGATAACCAGCAGTCTGTAATATTATTTTCATGCATGATGTGCAGTACAGATGCAACACTACTATGAGAGACTTTAAAAGTTTTACATACTGCAGAGCTGTAAGTGTACTCTAAATAGTTCAGCTCACTTTTGGTAGAGCTGACAGCTTCCATTCCATAAAGAAGAAATGGTTTACAGTAAGCAGCTACTAAATGCAACAAAACTGGTTCACAAAATTTGTAGCATTTGCTATGCAACGAATTAAATGACCTATACAACTTAATATATGTATATATAATATTGTATTTATAGCTGATTTCGATGCCATTGACCATTGTCTAGCTTTCTTATTACGAAATAAGCCGTAATGGATATTTTCTGCTTTTTGCTTTGGGGCTGAGCCGCATTTAGAGGCTATAACCCCCAGCCCTCTGACGACGCCACTGGCGCAAGCATCTACGCTATGATTATATAGTTCATTGCAGGAGGGACAAAACCATAAACATTCTTTTGTGACGATGATTAATTTTGTGAAATATGCGAAAAATCAAGAGTAAATACAGCTTTGCACCACTTTTTGAAGGACTAGGCAATTTCGAGATTTCTATACGTCTAACACTTATAAAACGGTTTCAAACTGAAACGAGGTGTCTAAGAGCCATGTTGTTTCTTCGACAATTTCGACAACCCTGTCCCGTTGTATGGTCAAAAGGTAAGGGTGCAAACTTGTCACCCGTTTTCATAGACTGAGGCCAAGAAAAGTCGCTAACTTCATTCTCAAAGTAGATTTCGATGCCATTGATCATTGTCTAGTTTTCTTATTACGAAATAAGCCGTTATAGACATTTTCCGCATTTTGCTTTGGGGGGGGCTGAGCCGCATTTAGGGGGGGCTTAGCCCCCTCCAGCCCCCCCCTGGCGCCGCCACTGCCTGTAGGCCTATGTAGGCTACTTATTGGCATACATCAAACAAATCTATAATAAAGATGACACTATCGATCATAATTAATCTTCGTTTAATTTCAAACTATATATCACAACGCGGAATGATCAAAATAATCCATAATTTTGTTACGGATGATCACAAGTTATTAGAGGAGTCGAATTTAACTGTCGGCAGCCAACAATAATTACGTCCCATTAATCATTTTGCCACTGCCATCTGCCGATTGGAAGGTTGAGCGCATTTTAGGGAGGTCAGTATATATTATAATTATAATCAGAAGGCAAGGGGATCGCGGGAAGCGACATTCGTGCCAGCATGCATACCATTGCCATAACAAACCACTTATAGGCTCTTCAGTCGTAAACGGTATACCTCAGGTTACTTTACAAGTTTAATCTAATCCCCTCCTTGGGGGTGGAAGAGATTCAGATTTGGGGGAGGGCATCCGGTGATCGAGGCGATACACCGATGACGCTCTTTGACCGGACATTTCATACATGTCTTCTGCGAACTTTTTTAAGTCGTAAAAATGTACTAATTCCGGGAGGCCCACTTTATGATCTGATTACTTTTTTAGTCTTATAGCTCCAAATTTCCCAAAATATCAATGCCTGTTGTAAATTCGCTACTTTTATATCCGATTAACTGATTTTTAATACAGGCCCATAGCCTAGCTATAGGCCTAGCCTACTTCAATACTTCGCTGTCAAATTATTCGACGCGGAATTTTAATGCATACATTTGGGGGGGGGAAATGTTGCCCTTTTCTTGGTGAGGGGATGGCATATATATATACATACATATACACACACACACACACACACACACAAATATATATATATATATATATATATATATATATATATATATATATAGGCTATACATGTGAACAACAGTTCAACAATTTTATGGGGGGGAGGACATCAATATTGTGAAAACCCCCAGAGACGTCCGGATTAAACACTGACTTTATAGGATAGGCCTATAACTTAATTCAGGCTAATAACTCGTTTCTATGTTTATTAGGCCTACTCATCTATATCGGCATCGATTGCGGCTGAGCACCCAGCAGTGTTTGATCCTGTTCTTCTGCAGGGGGGGGTGAAAGGCAGATTCAGGTTTTACGGCCGTCAGGGCGGACGGAAACCGCTCAGGCGGACAGCGGCGACACCCTTTGTCCGCTGTGTAGGCCTAGTGTAATCGTCCTGCATCAAATCACGTGTGTGGACACCTATTTACTAAGATGTAATCAATGTAATCGTATCGATATGGCCTGAAACTTACGGATAATAAATTTAGTTCTGAATCACCATGTTGCTGCCAGCTGAAGCTTTGGACGGAATTTTTAACGGGCGAAAACTTTATTGGCCCTACGTAGGCAAGATGGCGGCGGCTTGTTGTGGTGTGGCGAAGAAGACCAAATTGAACAACGGTGCGACGCCTTTGCCAGCCCCTCATGCCTGTCATCATCCCACCGTGCGACCCGAAATGTGCTACTTCTGTTTCGATGTCCTTTACTGCTATTTGTACGGCTGTGATCCACCGAAATGTCCTTCTTTCATCGTCAACGACTCGTTGTGAGTATAACACTAGATGGCGCCTACATCATGTCAACAAATACATTATCCAGCATATTATGATCGTAGAAACTAGATGCATGCGAATCATACTTTTTGATCGAATCAAATCACAATAAGAAATTATTTTCATCCATCCGACTTCTATTTGGCAAGAATTCTTTTCGTCGCTCCCACTTGTGCGCAACCAATGCAAGAACCCATGCAATGGCGAATTATTCAGAACGCTTAAGCGATAGATGACACAAGTAAAAATTGAAAATGCCAAAATAATTTTTTTTAAATAATATCAATTACACTGTTCTGTTTTTCCATGTTCATTAACTTTAGTAATGCCTAAATAACACCTGGACTAATTTAAATTTAGTTTGCATGCCAAACACTTTTAGGTTATTGTGACTAACCGCTCGGTAGGAAGTAAACAGTATGGCGGTCACAGATACACGCAAAATAGAGCGGCCTCAACTCCGGCGATCGATAGCCCAATGTTTCCGCGCGAAACATTGGGGTCCCGCTTCAGTCAGTGATGTTGTGTGAAGTAAGTAAGTAAGTGATGAAGGTATTTCTAGATCTGAAATAGAAGTCGGATTGATGAAAAAACGCTTAAGTAATGGAAGCTGGATGATGGTATTCTTATATTTGAAATAGAAGCTGGGCTGACGAAAATAACAGGCGAGAAACAGAAGCTGGGTTAATAAAAATATTATAGCTTAGATTGGAGCAGGATTCATGAAAATGTTCTTGATAAATTAGAGCTGGATGGATAAGGATCTTGTTAATTAAATAGGAGCTGGATTGATTAAAATGTTTCCGATTAAATTGGAGTTGGATTGATGAAAAATAATCATTATTGAAACAGAAGTTGGATTCATAAAACAGCTGATGCAATTGAAAAGCTGGACTTTTACTTACTTACTTATTTTTGCCTGCTGTCTTATTGCACCATTGACTATTAAGCGGAAACATTGGGCTATCGATCGCCGGAGTTGAGGCCGCTCTATTTTGCGTGTATCTGTGACCGCCATACTGTTTACTTCCTACCGAGCGGTTAGTCACAATAACCCACTTTTAATCACGATTTCATTTTGTAATGTAATCGAATACAGCCTTCCGATTTGTTTTTGAATTGAATACTGAAGTTTTACGTGTCTCTAGAATTCTAGATAGTAGAAAGATATATTTAGTGTTCCAGATTAATGATGCCTTCATCAGTAGCAAGGTTTCACAAAACTTCCTAAATTGAAAAAGGAACTAGGTCCTTTACTCTTTAAAATGCTTCTGTCCATTGTGCTCAACCGCTTATGTTGTTTGATCTCAGTTTAGACTTATCTCTTTCAAATTGCATATCCACCATTTTTGCCTCTCTGTGTTATGGACTGATTGGCTGGATATTGATCTGACTACAGTTTGAATTTCGTGTGCCACCAGTTTGCCTTAAACAATTCTCACTGAAGTTTATAAAATCTGCCAATTTAATTTCCAGTTACATGTGTAATATTGCATATCCATAAAAGTTTGTTTGATCCATTTTAGGTATTGCTGGATAACGTGAATCGCATTAAAAGTGATCCATCGATGTCTAATTGGTTAAAAACACGTTATTTGCTATGATTTCAGCCCACTGTTTGTGACGTGGAAGACCGGACGGGAGCGCCATCTACGCGGATGCATTGGAACATTCTCGGCTATTAATCTCCATAGTGGACTCAGTGAATATGCAATTACGAGGCATGTAGCAACCTTGGTTTTGATCATCCTTGGTGATGATGCTATATGTGTCCCGACATATGAAAAGGTACCATAAGTCGGGTTTGGAGTTATTATGCCTTCATAAACCAGCTAAGTGAGCTGAACATTTTGCTGAAAACCAGATAAAAATTGGATGATAAATGACCGACTTATAAGATAAAACATGGCTTAACACGAGAACTGGACATTTTCGGGAAATTTGTTTTTAAAACACGACACATTTTGTCTAGACAATTCGCACAGAAATCCTTAACTGCCGAGTTATGGTACATTTTATCTGACCAATGGTGGGTGTTTTAGTGACCAGTTAAACCAGAAAATAAGTGGTGAATGTGCTATATTTAGCGATGACATCATACCTTAGGCTTGCCTGCTGCTAAAAATACCAAGAGCTCAAATTTGATAATATATTCCCCCGACGTCATTATGCGCGATTTCTCGTGAAACCGTACGCCGACTTATGGTACCTTTTCATATGTCGGGACACATATATTCTTTGCAATAGCATAATAGCAGACACATATTTGAGATATATATTAGAGCTTCCTGCAAATGGTATATCTTGTACTGTACAAGCATATATATATATACAAGCATATATTAGGCACCCAGATTGAAAATTTCTGGAGGGCCTAAATTATATCCTATATCTTTTGATCACCTTGCAACATTGGCTAATTTTATTTTTTTTACCTCTGGATGGCACAAATTTAATACTTTGGCCTCGGGCATCAAATACCCTTGCTACCCCACTGGGCTACAGAGAAATGGCCAATGACCAAGAAGGGTCAATACTTACATGGTCTGTACAGTGCGCACTGTACAGGTGCCCCAGTGACACATGGTAGGCGTTGATTGATTGACACCTGCCGATGGTCGGCATCAAGGATTCAAAGCCAAAGCTCTAATTGTGTCCCACCAATGTGAACTGTGTTTGTGGGGCACGTTGCCTTGGAGCCGGAGGGTTCCAGGTTTGAATCAACTCTCAAGCCGCCAAATACATGTTCTTTCGTAATTGACTTTGCTTTGGCGTCAGGATCACAGAGATCTTGACCCGGCTCTTGACTTAGGGCCACGAAAGTTTGAATTTTACTCTGCCTGTTCAGATATTGTATATTTAAAAGGTGTGCAACCCTGACATCTGTTTGACTGTTAAATGTTTTGGTTGCCTCTGTTCGTAGCGCTACTCGTGACAGTCGTTTCAGTCCGATTACGAGAGCCGAACTACCTCGACTGCACTGTTCCGTTTCACTCCTCATCAAGTTTGAAGACGGCAGAGATTATCTCGACTGGCAGGTAGACCAACCAGAGAAAACAACGTTTTATTCCTTCATTTATTCATTCTGAGGATTTATATGGTAGCTCTTCAAGAGTGCTGCTCAGAGGTGCTCACAGTCCAGCTACAGCCAAAAATATTATTTGAGCAACTTGTAAAAAATCAGGGGAGTTCAGCCTTGGAATCAATCACAAGGTTCATGGAAGGCCATTCCTGAGAGATGCAGCTGAATTCCCCAACAGAATCCTACTGCGTATTGCAGGGAAGTTCATTCCACATGAGGGACCAACAATAGCAGAAGTCCAGTGTTTAAGTATTACTATCTTTATCCACTGGCCTAGTTAGCTACACCGGTAAGCACGAGCTGCATTCGTCTGTTGGTTGCAACGGACTGCGGTTCAAGCCCCGGGCTGGGAGTTGACATTCAGATATTTAGATATCTCGGGCTAGCACGTGTGGGACGCAGGGGCGCAAGCTCCTGCGGAGCGACCTTGGGCAAGTTGCTTACCCATCATTGTCTGTGGGGAAGGCAACGGGAAACCACCTCACTCATCTCATCCCCAGGGGCGTAAAGCCAATGAACCTGCCTTAGGGCAGAGAACCATCATCATCATCATCATCTTTATCCAGTATAGTAATTCTCGGGCTTTTGACTTGTATGCATACGAGTCATTTATGAGATTTATACATGTGTGAGCCCTCTCTTTTCAATTGTACAACGGTAATTGCTGGGTTTTTTTAAAATTAGATTTGTTTAATATTTTGAATAACTTTATCGAAGCAAGTGTAACAACTGTTTTGCAGATTGGTCGACATGGCATTCGGATTGAGTTCTTGAACGAGAAAGGTCATCGAAGAACAGCCACCTACCTCCCGGAAGTTGCCTCGGAACAAGGTGGTTATGTCAACAGCTGTCTGCAGAGCTCTGTAGTTTTTTAACTGAAGAATTATTAGCCAGTGATCCGCCACAGGTTGCCTTTCGAGGAAACCTGTGCCTGTCCCAAGCGAGGTTTAAAGGAGGAGGGTTCCGCAGTGGGCTTGCAACCCACCCGGGTAAAAGAAATCGAGCAACAGAAACAATGCAGTAACAGGGAAGAATGGAGGAGCTGCATTGCCCGATGTGCAGAACTGCACGCAAAGGACTGATGATGATGATGATGAATACACAGTTTAAATTATCCTCCAAATATGTCATTTGCTACGGCAAACACTGTGGCTAAAGCATGATATATCTTTATCGTTGAATTGAAAATGCACTTTTGAACTAATTAGCTAGCTAACTAATGTCTGCCTGGTATCATTCACAGTTCACTATCTACTACACCAATTGCCAGTAACTTTTGAACTCGTGTACAGCGCCCTTTCCTTCGGCCTCGGCTGAGCTGTGGCGCTATATAAATCGTCTTAAGTTATTATTATTATTTCTATTATTATTTCAGTTAATAACTGCAATCACAATCTTTTGGAAAGAAACAGTCGCGATCAGAGAGGTCACAAAAACTGTTTCTTTTCATCCTCTCCGCTCTCTAGACTCGCTTGATCTCTCCTTGTCCCTCGAGTGATGACTGCTCTATCATCTTCCCACTGCTTGAATGAAGACTTTTATTCCCTCTGGACTCTCGTGCATTAAATTGCTTATTCTGTAAGAGGCACTATGCAAATTTTAAAATGCTTTCCAATACAACTCAAATAACCAGTGTTGTACAGACTTTCTCTGCATAACAGTTTATCTATACATAATATATATATATATATACAATATATATATATGTACATACATACCTGTGTGTCTGGGTATTTATACAGTGCAAAATATTTTCTTGTCACAGTATTGCAAAGCATCTTAATTTTTAAATTTCTTAACCTTAACTGGCTATATAAGTCACTAAAAAACCGACTTTTTGGCTATGGCTGGGCTTTGAGCACCTTTTTGATTGATTGATTCGGAGAATTTAAATAGTGTCTCTTCAAGAAAACTACTCAGAGGTGCTCTATGACTATGTGCCGGCCTGTTTGATGTTAAAAGTGTCATTAAGAACGAAAATATTACATTATAAGCTAGCAAGTAGGTCTCTTGAAGAGACGCTATATAAATACTTGAAGCGAATAAATGAACAACTGTTTCTATCAATCATCTCGCAGGCTGGGACCAGATCCAGACAATCGATTCCCTGCTGAAGAAGGGGGGCCACCGCGGCCCCATAACCACCGAAATGCGCGAGTCCATCAAGCTGACGAGATACCAAAGCGAAAAGATCACAATCAGCTATGCAGAGTACATGGCGCGCGGCCGGAACGGCGTAACCTTCGGCCTTCTCGGCGCGTCCTCCGTGTCACCCTCTCCATCACCCGGATCGCGTCCTCTGATTCCTTCCGCTTCCTCCAGCTTCCACCACCACGGCCGTCACCGGACGCCTTACTCCGGGACCCGGAATCATCCGCGTTCGTGACGGCGTCGACCGGTAGGAGATTGACTTGTATCGACGCGGTGCGGACGTTTTAGCCGCAGCCTTTGACTAGATAGCCGTAGGATGACTCGTGGACGTCCCTCTGAACTCTAGTGTGCGTTTTTAAGTGTTGCTCCTCTCTCTCGCGAGTAGCGGTGTTGTCGCTTATCTCCTCACTGTTGTACAAATATGTTCGGCTCTGTTTTTGTTTAAATTCCCACTTATTTCGGTTTGATTGGTGTTTTGTGTCACTCAAGAGAGTTGCGAGTTTTTGCTGTGTTCTGAATTGGCTGTTAATGTCCTCGAAGTTTCCGGAATGTTATATAAAATGGGACGTTGGAAAGCAGATCGCTGTCTGGCCCATTATGGGTGACTTCTGAAGTTGTGCAGATTGACTCCCACAAGCAGTTTGACTGGCTCTTGAAATGTCGCACCTGGGTTGAAAAATAGTTTATGCATGTTTTAGGTAGCTTGCCGGAGTTTGGAACCAATAAGAGAAGTGGTATAAAGAAGAAGTTATGATTTAAAATTAGTTTAAACTGTTTTAAATTTAGCTTGCCTTGGGTTTAAACATTTGGTAGAAGTTTCCATTTCACTGAAATTAGCACTAGGTTCGTAGGTGAATCTTATTTTTCTTTCTTGTTTTTGTTTACCTTGATGAACGTTAATTTCCATTGATTTCTAAATGGTCTGATTTCTGAACTAAGTGGTAATGTTTGCCACTGCTTTTGAATTTTCTAGCTTGAGTTGGTACCTACTTAGTGACCTATCTAATGGCTTGGTATTCATTCCATCTAAATACTAACCAGTCAGTCTCAGATGTCTTAACTTCCGTGCACCTTAACTTCAAAATTCTTAACATAAAATATGGCAATCCATGCCTCAGATTCACATTTCAATGTCACTCTGTGTGCGTTACAGATTTATTTAATGACAATAATTTAATAATAATAATGCCTCAAGAATTCCCTCAGTAGTAGGCCATCCTTTAAAAGCATTCATTGAGGGTTATTACCGAATCAACGCAGGAAGTGCCAAGCAATCCATACCCCATAGATCTGAGATTTGCCTTGGCTTAACCCCAAACCTTAAAGTTATGACCTGTTCTCGAGATGCTCCTCCTCCCCAATGCCATTTGGCTGTGTTAAGTATACTTCTTGATCCACCATGTCAGCCATTTACAAAGGCTAGAGAATTACTTAGGCAGTCTGATGTGAAATTTTTATCGGGAATTTTTATGCTAAAGATGGTTGTGTGTTTATTTTGCCTGTGCAGATCTGTTTATTAAAGCCTGAAATGGCTGATTTTTTTGTCATTTTTTTAGTGTTTCTGCCTGTTGCAGAGCCACAGATGTTTGGAAGTTTCTGAGTTTCCCTTTAAATATCTTGACATTCTTAATTTCTTTGTCTAAGTTCCATTGTTGTTTGGACTCTCTTCTTTAGAGCTTTGATTTCCAGTGCAACATGTGCAATTTGTGGTGCGGTCGTGTAGTGGGTATGAGCGCCTCTGAGTATGGAGCTTGAAGGGGCGCTATAACAAGTGCACATACAAACATGTGAAACTAGCAATTGGTTCTGAAGTCATGCAACATGTGATGAACGATTATAATCTAGATGTTCCATTGATGTTGTCTTGTTTGTGCTTCAGCTGAAAGATTGCGGATGACAATTTGTCACGGTCAGTTGCTGAGAATGCCTGATTTAATTTGCTGTTAACCTGAGCTTAACTTTGAGTAAAGACTGAAAATCACAGCTGGTCTGAAGATGTGCTTTATAAAGTCTTAGGGAATGCTTTGGGAGATTCAAATAAGTTTTTTTATAAAAATTTCGTTGATTTAAGGACTCCTTAGGGAATGTTTTGAGAGATTCAAACAAGTTCTGGAAAATTGTCATTGATTTAAACATGCCTTAGGAAATGTTTTCAGAGATTCTAGCAAATTTTGGACAGTTATGTGAAGGACTTCAACAACTAGTCTTAGGGAGGATTATTCACAAATATGAAAAGCCTAGGAAATTACCTGTGAAAATATGAACAGGTGTTAGCAAATGAATAAACCGTTAACAATGCAAGGAATTTTGTTTTCTTCGAATTCCAGTACAGTCGTCTTTCGAGTGTTAGGCAAGTCGAAAGTAATAGTATGTAAGATTCAAACAGTTTTAGGGAATTGCATGAGAGATTAAAGAAAGGCTTAGGAAATGATCTGAGAGATTTTAGGATTTCTGCAGAATTAATGAAACGGGTGTTTTTGGTATGGTCTGAGAGATTAAGAACTTTGTTTAGATTGCAATCTAAATTAGAAGTTATCCGAAACTTAACATGCACTTTAACATGTCCAAAGAAATCTGTGAATGCATGTTGTTTGGAGACATTATTGGAGTTGGAAGTGTCACTTTGGCAATTTTTTCCAGCTCCCAGCCTCAGTAGAAACTTTACTTCTTCCCTGATCGCCTGCAATTGATTAGGAAATTGTTAAACAACAAAAGACTTTTATTCTCTAAGTGAAGAAGGCAATATTTTCTTGCCACGTTTCAATGTTGTAGGCTTCAGATGTGTCTTCCTAAGATAATGCTACCTGTATCACTCAAATGTCCTCATAAAGTTGTCTGGTCGGATTTTTTAGATGCACCATTGTGTCATGCCTTGTGAGTTTCATTATATCACGATGGAAGATATACAATTTCCTACTTGATTAGGTTATCTGAATGTTATGCTTAGGGGTCTGTCCATATCTTATGTATGCAGGGAGGGGATTTAGGCAATTTGCATATGGGTGCTTACTGCTGGGAGTCTTGAAAAATGAACGTACGCAAAATAAATTTTCTTATTATGACGACCACAGTATATTATTTAGCGTACAGTCATTCGATTACATCATAATTAAATTCTGTTAAAATCTAAACAGTAAGCTGCTATGTTCACTTTTTTAGCTAGCAATATGCTGTTTAAAAAAATAAATAGTAGACTACACCCCATGGTAAAATAAATGTTTTATAGATAACTTTAGCTAATTAGTGTTTGGGTAGGCAGAGAAGCTTATACTTACATATGCATAGGGGAGGGGTTCCACAAAATGTACAAGTTGCAACAAAGGAGGGGTCGAAAATACAATTTTTTACATATGTAAAATATGGACGGCCATACAACTCTTCTGTATGCATGTGTTTATGAGTTTACATAATGTGCACAAAAATTGCACATGGTAGAGTTTGTAACTTTGTACACTGTAAATGTTGGTTACACAGTGTACTATACACTTTTTGTCTGCTTCTATAATATTATGTGCATGTATTTGTATCATTTAAAGGTAGCGCTTTTCTTGCCTATAAGAGTTAGGGTAGATTGGTTGCAAATGTTTTCTGCAGAAAATATCCAAAATCTTCCCCATTTTTTCTGTATGTCATCACTGAACATGCCAGCAACTTTGTCCAGTTTTAAACTGTTTGCCGAGTGTGTTAGCTGGCATTTGCGTAGCAGACATTCTAAGTTTTTATGAGGGAGTTGAATACAGACGTGGTTTAATGCCTAGTGGTAAAGTTCCAAATTTGCTTACCATGTCAAGGGCTTGAATTCTGGTGATACAGAGTGGTGATGATTCATCATGAATGTGTTTTTGCCAATCTGTGGTGTGTTTAGAAGATCCAAAAAATATGGCTGGACATTTAAAAATTACTGGGAATTTGTTTGATCTGCACAAGAAATGTCACTGAAATTTAAAACTTCGTTAAAATGCATTGGTTGATTGACAGAGTGCTTTGACTGGAGCTACAAGATGCTTAAAGAGAAGGTTTTTCAGAAATCTATCTCAACTGTGAAGCATAAAATACACGAAGATTTAGCAATCACGTTCAGCTTTTGTTGAATATTTGTCTGTAAAATACTGAGCTGCATGACAGTTTCTTTGAAGCGTTTAACTTAGCTTCTTTACAGTAGAGTAGGTATACTCTATACGGCAAAACAGGGCTGTTTTTAAGGAATTTTTAGAACTGCACAACTCCTTCTTTTCCCTCCCATCCTCCATGGTAAATTACTTCCAATCGGAGGACAATGACCATTTTTTGCTAGTTTTAACTGTACAGAAGTGCTTCTACAACTGCACAAATCCATTTAGAACTGCACATTTTGTGTACAACTGCACGTTAAAAAAAGCCCTGCGGCAAAACTATAGTATCGGGAACCGAATGATGACACTAACCCTAAGTGAAAAACTGTTAAATTACGGTATAAGAAAGCTTATCAACTGCTACACACATGAGTCCAAATGAATCAGGCCTACAAATATTGCAAGCTTGCTTGTGCTTGAACCAGTTTGACGGACTATAAATATAGCCTGAAAAGGTCATAAGGCTACAACAGTAGGCCTAGTTCGATCAAGCTTTCCTTCCGCATTATGCAGAGACTCATGCTATAAGAAAGCGCTTCTTTGCCATAAATCTAGGCATAAGCTTCCTATATATAAAGTCAAGTTTAACTGGCTTGTTTATCACAAGAACTTGTGGAATGTGGATGTATTGCTATTTCAAAATGCCTTGCTGATCATGAAGCACTTGCGCTAGGCCTTTAGAAGTCTAAACAACCATAACATCCGCTGATAGGCCTAGGCTACTATATCTTATAAAACGCACTGTGCTACAAGTTTAACTTTAATTTTACAATAGATTGTTTATAAACACTGAATAAGTTTCTCGTAAAAATGAAACTTGGTCACTGGTAAATCCGTTTCGAATAACGTCTTCATAGAACGTTGTCTTATTTAGGAATAGGAAAAGCTATGGCAATTTATCGTTAATCAACACCGAGGATGTAGCCTATACCAGGTACGCTATTGTAGCTTACTGCGCATTGTTGTCCAATGTCCATAATGACTTCGAGCGTGGCTGGGTGTAGCCTATAGCAGTCGCTTTCGTCCACAGTTACCAAGCGCGAATTGACTGACTGCTATCAGCGATCCTTGTAGTCCCGAACACAGCGTCTCTAGTAGCCATTCCCGCTCCAAAGTTCTGAAACCGCTCCAAAGTTCTGGAACAAGGTCTACTGACGTCCTTCGATTGGTGACACGGTCGCCTCAGAGGAATAGTGATTCTTTACCCTCGCCCCAACTGGGGTTGTCATCTGAGCTGAATTGATTTGAGGACCCGATAGAAACAAGAAAGAGGGCATTGAGATTCCGGAAATGTCTTTGGACTGGCTAACGACCTCCCCCGGGGCAGGGGCCAAAGTACGGAGTGTGTGCGACGGGTTCTGTTGGCCCCCGTAGACCAAGCGCCCCTCGTCAGGACTCGTCGCTTCTGCCTTGATACGTTGCATCTGAGACGTATGCTGAGAGGGGGGCCTCGGTTGACCGCCACCGATGATGGTTGACTGAAGATGCTGCTGCTGCTGCTGGGGCCGCGATGCGTAGCCAGATGACAGTCCACTGAAGCCGAAACTTGAAGGCGGGTACCTGGAAAACGTACAAGAAATGAATTATAGTGTGCAATGTTCAGAGAACACGAAATGTTAAGATGATAGCACCACTATCTAGATCGATAACACCAATCTGAACACCGATCTCAACAATAATTGGTGCAATTGATCTCGATGACACCACCTATTCAGAGCGATAGCTCTAACATACTGTGGGGCGCGGTGGTGTAGTGGTGGCCTGGTGGGTTCGGTGCCTTGGAGCCGGAGAGGTCCAGGTTCGAATCCACCTCAAGCCGCCGTGTGGGACCTTAAACAAGTCCTTCACTTGCAATTGCTCGTGCGCAGTGTCCGCGCTGCAGTTGGAGCGCCTCTGAGTTAAGAGCTTGAAGAGGCGCTATTGCAAATGCGAGAAATAAATAAATTCACCTAGCAGGTAGGCCTAGTGACAGATAGGCCTAACGAAAAAGCGCACACGATCTCAAGATTTAAAAAAATGGAACAGATCGATAGGACAGATAAGAACAGATTACGAGCAACAGATAGGTCCAATTGATGTAATCTCGCATTCTTGCTAAACTATTGGCGCTATATAAATGGGAGTAGTTTTAAAAGCACAGATCAATCTTTACCCCACCAAGACGCACGCACCCTAGTCAAAGTTCAACCCCATCACGGAAAACATGGAGATCTAGGCTACTCCGCTCAGCTCACTCAGTCAAGCTAACTCAGTTGAGTTAGGCGACGATTACCTATAATCGACTGATTAGCCTACCTATAGGTCTTATACGACACCAAGTTATTCACCCTATTATTTTAGTTTGACTAAGCGCCTGTGAATAAACAGAGCCCCGCAACTTCGAACGCCTTTCTGGGCGCTCCGGAAAAGCATGAGATCAGCTGCCCTATATATAGGCTATAGGCCTAGGCTACGAATAATATAAGCGCATTTCTTATGGGATATATTGGTGTTTTGCTTTATTTGTTAAATAAAGCAACTTGTAAATTATAAAAAATAAGCAGATTCCTACGTAGAAAATAATCACACTAAGCCTATACGAAAAAATGATCGCACTACGTTATTGCGCCTTATTCATATATGGGGCTCAGATGTGTTTTGTCGCGGTCTTTTAACCTATCCTTTATAGCCGAGGTTGAGTCGTGAGAGCTCCTAAGCATGCAGTAAACTTAAGGGCGCTATATGAATGATTGAATGCATGAATTAATTAATTAATTAATTAAAAGTAGACTTTAAGTGAACAAGACACCGAAACGTAGCCTACCCTTGAAATAAGTGGTTGGCGATTTGGTAACTCGGTCCTACGAAGCCGCTCAAACTCCCATAGTTGACCTGTTGGCCATTGGCGTTGACCATGTTCTGGCCGCTAAAAGCGCCCGGATTCATGGCGTACAGATCGTCGTTAGAGGTGTGCGCAGGCCTCTGACCCTGGAGGAAGTCGAGTATGGGGGCAGAGAAGGGTGACTGGGCGTTGCCGCTCCCTGCAGACCTTCCAGAACCTGAATGCATGTTGTTGTTGACTGCCGGCTTCTTTTTCTTCTTCTTTGTCGGTTGGTACTTGTAGTCCGGGTAGTCGATCAGGAGTTGCTGGAAAGCAACATAATGGTAAGTCAAGCCTTATAACGTTTGTGAGTGACCCTCAAAACGCGCTATAGAAATGCTCATGTGCAGAAACAAAGCTTTTTTAACGTGCAGTTGTACACAAAATGTGCAGTTCTAATTGGATTTGTGCAGTTGTAGAAAAATGTAGAAGCACTTCTGCGCAGTTAAAACTAGTTGAAAAAGGCCATTTTCTTCCGATTGGGAGCAATTTGCCATGGGGGATGGGCAAGGAAAGAAGGGTTGTGCAGTTCTAAAAGTTCCTTAAAAACAGCCCTGTGCAGAAATCCAAGGAAGAAGTTTCGCGAGTAGGCCTACTGGTGGTAGCCTAGGTTTATTAATGGGTCTAAGTAGGCCTAAGAAACTCTCTAATGACTTAAAAGTCACTGAATGCACGTAAGTATGCATACTTGGCATTGCAAGTAGGCTATGTATGCATGTATGTAGCTTATGTATAGGCCTAATAATGCGTGCAGAAGTAGGCCTATGAATAAGAGATTTAACTGGTTTATAGGCCCAAGTAGAAATTTCCCGAATGAACAGAGTAAATAAGTTAGCATATCAGCATTTAATATAGGCCTAAATGGACCTGAGTGAAGTAGGCTATATATAGGGTCAAAGTTAAAATAACAAATCTCTAACAAAATTTCAGATAGCATATGCAGCAGTTAGAAAAACTGTTGTCTTACGGCGGCCATTCTTTTCGCTTCGTCCAGAAACGGTTGCTTCTCGTTGGCTGGCATCGCCTTCCATTTCAGTCCCAGCAACTTAGAGATTTCCGAGTTGTGTTTCTTTGGATTCTCCTTCGCCATTAGTCCTCGCTCTGACTTCGCCCAGATCATGAAGGCGTTCATCGGTCTCTTCGGATAAACCGAAAGAGAAGAACTTGAGGCAGGCTTGGCTACGGCGTCAGGAAGGTCACCAGCGTGGTGCTGGGAGGTCGGCGGACTATTGAATCCGGACGGATTACTGGTTGGAGGGTGGGATGCCGACTGCAGAGTGTGGTATGTGGGAGGGTTGCTGGTCTGAGGAGGGTTAGTCAACCGAGTCACGTTTGCAGGGTATGACCCGGACAAGATGGGGCTCTGGTGCGAATAATTTTGTGATGAAGTTGGGTTGATGCCGAAGAGTGACTGCATCATCTGGTCCAGTCGATGGTTTTGCATCTGTGGCAGATGCTGCAAATGCTGAAGTTGCTGCTGTTGCAGTTGCTGTTGCATTTGCTGTTGCATTTGCTGTTGCATCTGCTGCAACCCCTGCGTTGGTTGCTGTGACTGCGACGACAGCATGGCAGCATAATCGTCATTGTGGTCGTGGGATCCAGACTGTGACGTTTCGTAACCATGCCATTCTGTAGGAGACTGACTCATTCTGCGAAGCATATAAGACAATAGATGAGACAATGGCCTATAATGCCAGGGCTAATATAACTCAGCTGTAAATGTGAATAAGTCTAAGTCTAATATGCAACAGCATTAAAATATATAGCAGACAATAAATCAGTAAAAATGATATGACTTATAAAGCACCGGTTTAAATGACAGAAGCAAGCAAAAAGAAACACAGAGGTTCCTGACCGTCAGAACACTTGAGGGAAATGCTTTGTATACATGTATATGTTGGATTGCCGAATGCAATTCTTAGGAAAAGCCTTAAACTTAAATTTATAGGCCTACGTTTACAGCTGGCATTGAAAAATAATCTATTGCGAGTCTGTCTAAACAACACCATTACTTTAGATTAAACCATGCTAATGTTTTGACGACAAATCCATCTTCTTTAATATGCCAGCTATCAGAGCGCCTCTGAGGAGTTCTCTTGTAGTGGCGCTATATAAATGTACGATTACAATTACAATTACAAAGCTATAGTATATAGGCCCAACTCTTGGATATGCGCCTAAACCGTAAATAGCCTACTATGATTTTTGTGGTAAATCCATGGCGCAATAATTGTGAAGGCTTCACTAAATCTTTCAGGCCACTACGGTAGGCTATAGTGTAGTTTTAAAAGACGTTATTAAGAACAGTTTACACAAAAGCAAGCACATGTAGGGCCTTGTAGGCCCTAATGCTTTGAGAGACGTGCGTTATGGTAGCTTCAAACGGAAATAAGGATTCCTAATTATGTAAGTAGGCCTATAGGCCTCTAATTCGATCGTGAATCTGGATCGATTCTGAAGTGCGTTATAAATAGGAAATCAATTGGATCCGAACAACATCTGAATCTATGACAATTTCTGTTAATTTCATAAGCGCGCGGTTCCATCTATATTGAGGTAATCAAAGCAACGCGACCACAAGAGATTTACAAGAAGGTCTATTGTGCGCCAAGAGAGTACAAATAATTAACAGAGTAATTCACCATTAAATGACCACGATCACTGATTTCACGCTAATTCACGATTGTTCTGAGAGTACAAAACTAACGAGAGTTCAATAAAAACCTTATTCTTACCTGTAAACTGTCGATTATACGTCTCTTCAGCTATGCGAACTTGCAATCCGAGACTTCAATGTGTGATTCAGCAAAGTCCGAACTTGTAAACAACCAACTGAATTGCGAAGTTATCGGCTATTGTCCTGAATTCCTTTCCCACATACTTCCCTTACATACACGTGTTCCGGTCACTGACCAGCGCGCGGTGCCAGTCAAATTCACTCAAGCGTGACGCAGGTGACTAACTGGCCAATTAGGGTCAAGGCTTCCTTGAACACCTAGGCTGCGTAGAACTATCGTGTCCAGTGGCCTCGGCTGCCTTGTTAGATCCTTCAGCGCGTTTTAGTCACCTTGTTAGACCATGTTCCTACCTGAATGAAATTAATTAGGCCTATACCTGCAAGCACCTGTTTGTTGTGGCAGATGATTGTTTTCGTTTCTTGTTCACGGTCTCGTTAATTGAAGGACAACAGCGGCACCCTGGGGGTTGGGATTTCACACATCTTCGCTTAATCGCCCTTCTGGCAAAAGAACGCGCCAATTAGAATAAGAAGAACTTTGCAATTAAATTTAATTCTTCAAAGCGCCAGGCTTTTAGAACGCTCCCCAGATAAACGACTACTCGGCTGTAGCATACACTTTAGGGGTGCACTACAGAAGAAAGATTGGCAGATATGGTGTTTAAAGGAGACTGACAGACAGACAGACAGGCAAACGGACGAGCAGAGAAGTATCGTGAAATAGGCAGACATTTTGTACAACAGAAAATCGGGTTGTATTATATGCATTCTATTATATACAATGTAATAATATTATATATAATATATGTATATTCAAGCCTACATGCAAATAATTATGTACTAAATGTATTATATGTAACCTAATGGCTTATACGCCCACAGATTTAGATGTTCTCACTTTGTGATTGTGATAGGCTAATTAAGTGCCTGAGAGTTGACTATTTTCATGCGAATCACTCAGGAAAGAGCAGACCATAAAAATATTCTTTCAGAATAGCATTTTATGTCTGATGTTTTGCACGGTGTATAGCTTACACCTATACACCAGTAGGACCCTGTCGCAGTCCGAGAATATGAATTTGAATCTCTATACATGTAGGTTGCAATGGGTTTTCCTGGTTAAACTCTCCCGAAATTAATAATTTCGGATTTAAACAATTAATCTGTGTATTTTATTACCATTTTCATCTGACCCCTTCCCACCCCCACCCCAATGAAACCCCGACAATTTTTCTGTCTACGCTACTGTAGGCAGTGACGCAGCTAGGATATGTGGCCCCCGGGGCTGAATACGCGTACCCTCTGCCCCCTTCAGCTACACCGTGACTGACTGTAGGCTATAGTAGGATACCTTCGAGGTATCCATTAATTTTGGCGATGTTTAGTACTGGCAGTAATTTAATATGGGCTAAGCGCTCTTACCCAAATTTCACAAATCAAACCCCATTCAAGTGATCGATCTCCTGCGATAAGCATGTGACACAATCTCTGTTATTAACCCTAGAGCTTGAAAAGGTGTCAGTTTTCACGCTCGTAGACCTTAAAGGCGCTCATACGCATCATTGCGTATACATATAATTATATACAAGTTTCTGACACCCATCACTTTCCAATGGATAAGAGTTATATCTTTCTCATCGATATAACTTTCAGCTGGTAGTCACTTTAGACCTTTAACTTATAATTACCCCATCAAATATCCGTGGAGTAGTTATCCTCTACGCATACCAACTTAATGTCGCTGACGCCAATAGCTTATAGAAACAATGGCAGAGAGACTTCCCATTGTTGTTTTCGGTTGTTTGAATTGGCCTCTATTCAGTCTATTGATTACTAAGAATTTAAAAACTCTCGCGCCAAATGAGTAATCATAGAGGCGCTCTGTCACTTTCGTATAGCCTAGGCTGTTTCGTATTCGTTGCTTCGACGGCCTTTTAATTAGGCCTATATAGCCTAGTCCTAATTCATAAATATCTTTTATCAAACTTTTCGACACAAATTGCGCATGAATCGCCAATTCATTGACGTTCAGGAATTATCATGCCCCACCCCGGGGTCCTGTCGACAAAACACAGCAGCACCCGGGGTTGTTTTGCTTAGCTGGTCATCTACCCTGAAGCGGGGGTTGGTGGAGGCGCAGGTCCAGGGTCCGCTGTAGCGACGTGGGTGGCTGTCACACGTTGCATGGAAGAGTAACCTATAATGTGAAATACAAGTCATTTTCGTGATAAATACCAACTGACATTAGCAGCGTGTCAGGCGAGGACACAATTAGCCTGATGGACACTGCCAAACAAACTAATGAAAACATATTATAGTTCATAAATTAGGCCTATATACTTATATACATGTAGGTCTATATACATATCCTATATTCGTATAGTATATATATATATATATATATATATATATATATGCATATAGCCCACGGATGATGATAATAGTATATGTGTATATATATATAGCCCATGGATGATGATGAGGATGACAATACATTAATATATATGTATAGTATATGTATATATAGTGCATGTGTGCGTAAATCCTCTGCATCTATGTATACAATGCATGTATACATATATAATTATTAACCGTGTCAGTATGTGTGTGTGGGTCTCAGTCTGTCCCTATTTAGGCCTACAGTGATATCCACTGGACAGTATTATAATTAGCCAACGAATGTCACCTATTAATAGGCCTACGTTTGCACGGAAATCAGCGTATAGTTTTATTCGTACATTAATTTCATTAGATTGTCAAACTTCGTTTAATAGTTCGACGCTGTGACACTCGTGCGTAGGACACCATCCCGTAGCACCTTCGGAAGTTGACATTGTTTGCCGAACAGGTGATTGCAAATGAACGGGTTTGGGGGAAGGTATTAGGGAGGGTGGGAGTGTCGGAATTCGTTCGGGAGTTACCAGTCTATATACCAATCCCATTGGGGCTTCTGTGACACGCTTATATTGAAACCAATTTGTCGCTCAAGGCACCGGTTTTGTAGATCATACATCGCGGAATCTGCTATAATTTCGGATCGAGAATATCATGGGCGGAGTTTATCAGGGGCTAAAGCCCCCCCAAGAAGCCCCATAGTCATGTTTTTACCGTGTAAATGGTCTATTTTTTGGGGCTTAGCCCCCCAAGGACTTCCAACTGATGACTAAAAAACAAAAAACAAAGTCATCAACTTTTTCGGCCCCGGGAAATCCTACATTCATAATACTTCAATCCTAACTTCACAATGCCTCAATTATGCTTTGATCATAATGTTTTGATCATACCTTCGTAATGATTTGATTATACGTTCATAAAGCTTCAATCCTAACTTCATAATGCTTTAATAATTCCTTCCTTCAAAATTATTTGATCATTCAGAAATAATGTTTTGATCGTTCTTTCATGCTAGGTCTTTCCTAACAAATTCTTTGGATATTTAATTTAGTTACATCTTTCCTCTTTTTCACATCCTCACCACCAACAACAACACACTTCTATCCCTATCACACAATAAATAAAATAAAGCAATAAAAATAATGATCTTTTATCACATGCCCTGATTGAAGACAGACAAATCTTGGATCATTTGTATGCAACTAGTTTCATCTCACTCTGTGACTGATCTTGAATTGATCAATGAATTCATAAATATTCAGTAAACGAAAAATGACTAACAGAATTCTTCAAACAATCAAATTCCACGTGAAATTAAGCACCACTCAATAGCATGGAGTATTCACATAAGCATTAATACTCACAAATCAATAAGCTACACGATTCAAATCTAAACATTTCCAGTGAATAAATAGTCCTTTATATATAGGAAGTCTCTTATCACAAAGCCTGGACGATATATTATGAAAGTACTGCAATTAAGGTACAGAATACTACAGATCATTATTAAATCAATTATTCTGGCACAGTGAAGCCAGAGAGTGGAACAAGTATTCTAACTTTAAATCAGTTTCATAGCAATGTCTCTACGACCTATACACGAATAAAACTTTTGAGAAGATCTTATTAGTAATTACAACTCACATACAGTTAACAACAAAAAAATAGTGCCCACTGTTTAGAAAGTTTTCCAATTATATAACAATGAAAAGAGTTGTTTCTTAGCCTTGTGGTTTCTCTGATAATTACCCATTCTTATCTTGTATTTCACTAAAATTTCAAACTTTCCCATCTTTTATTTAGAGCCTTTCTTAATGTATGAACTCAGTGATGGCATAATTAAAAACACTTCTGGATGGGGTTGAACCCTTAAAAATCCTTCTATACGGTTCTATTTATAACATAGCCTCTTGGTAATCACAGTCGTCTACAAGGCACTCAAATGCTCACTGGTAAGTGATAACATTAAAAGGAAGTTTAACTGTGCATAAAACAGTCAAAAATGCATCTAATTGTCAAAAATAAAAACATGCCTATTGGTGAAGTTCAAAATTCCATAAATTTCTATAAATGTAAATTGCTGCTAACAATTAATTATTTAAACAAATTAGCCAAAAACATTAAACAATGATCATGCCTCTCACAGTTTAATGGGAATATGATGCAGTTTAAAACTCAGGATGTGATTTACTAATGGCATAATTGCAGGAAGCTACTCCACAAACGGTTCAAGCTCTTCCCAATGGACCATTTTCCATTTTTCCAGGAACTACCTACCATCTTCCTCTCACTGTTTACTACAAGAAATTTCACCCTGAACCAAAATATTTATGCTAAGCCAAAATAGAAACACAAATGATTGCAGAACAATAGATAGCTTCGTAAACTAGAAGAAAACAAAAAAGTTTTATAAACTAGAGGGAAACATTTTATACCGGTACTTTAGAAAAGCAATTAGCCAATAATAATCATAAACAATATCATATACATACAGTCACGTACTAACTTAATATGTAGGAAAAAATAATTAATACTGACTCCTTCAATTACCATCATCAACAAAGAGTACATAAATAATAATATATACAATAAATACTGGGTAGACCAAACCAAATATTTAGAAACATTTAATACTGACATTGTAAGTTACCATTACCATCACAATCACAGGCTTACATATATCATTTAGTATATTCCATTTTATATAATATATAATTTATATATATATATATATATATATATATATATATATATATATATTAGGGCCTGACTAAGCCTTAGAAGTCATATAAAAAAAACACAATTAATACTGACTTACCGTACTATCATCGATACGAATATTGTTGCATATATGAAAAGTCATAATTAATCTTCTTGTGTTAAATACGGCAAAAGCAGGTCTCAACAGCTTTAATAGACTTTTGTAAACAATGTTCCACATGTTAAATGTTAACTTCATAGGTTTCGCATAGGTTGGATTACCGGGTACATAATAGTGACTTGATGAACCGGAGAGCAAAGCAGGGTATCTTACAGGGAACTTGTCATGCACTGGGAAGTAATATTTGTACCAATGTAAATTAAATCAAGTAACATAGCCACAAAGTAGATCAATTTTACCCGACACACAAAGATACATGATATCTTCAAACGATTTAATTTTAAAGCAATGCATCATCACAGCAAAAACTGTCCTCAAAGTCACAGTTCTAAAGTTGACAAAAATGAGTTTAAGTTATGTCAAAGACACTGCTAAGAATAAATTTATATTCAGATTTGATTACTTAAATACATTATATAACAAAACAAGAAATTAATTATACCAATGTGCCTTGTTTACTGTTGCCTGCATACAGACGTTACTATAGAAAGCTGGTTGTTTGGCATAAGGGAAAAGTCATTTCACTAGTGTCTAAGAGTGGATGGTCAGTATTGGTCACTACAGTATCTTCTAAGATAGGCAATTGATTATCTGCAGGTGCAACAGTATGTTAACATGAAAGTGCAAAAGTTGCAATTGCAAGGTAATAATATTATGCTTGTGACAATTGCACTGCAAACCACCATTCACAAAATGAAAACAATTCTGAAGAAAATTCAAAACAAACCAAAATCACTCAAGCACAGGTAAAGTAAAAACTCAAAATATATGTGCCAAATATTTGGACTCAACAGTAAATTATCTAGCAGTCCTGCAGAAGTCCTGTGATTCAACTGGTTTTAAAACTGTCCAATTATGACATCCTGACCTAATCCAGTTTTAAAATAGGGACAGACTGATATAATCCAGCACCACATCAAAAACCCAAACAAGTCCATCATCCAGAAACATCAAAATTGATTGAAATATTTGAAAATCACTCAAAACCTCAGCTCTTGATCTCCAGAGCAAAATTACAAGATGCATACATAGAGCTCTTAGTTGGCCTCTTAGAAACAAACAGCAATTTAAGTAGTTGGTTCAATACTTCACGGTTTACATAGCATTTGGTGTACAAGCCTTGCACATCAATCTGTGAAGATCAGTACTTCTTGGCTGATTCTGACTGACCAGCAGGTGACTTAACTGGTTGGTCTGCTGCAACTGGTTTCGAATCCGAACGACTGTTTGCTGGAGGAGACTTCGAATCCTGGTTTTCCGCCGGAGCTGGATGAGGCTTTGGTTCCGCCTGACCTTTCGGCTGCTTGTGGGATTTTACATCCGATCGACCTGCAGCCGACTTTTCCCTCTGGATGCTAGCAGACTGCGCCTGCGATCGGCTGTGGGCGGTATTACTTCTCTGACAGGATCTTGAACGTCGATTTGACCTCGCAGACGTGGTTCTGCTCTGTTAAGTAAAAAACAGATTCCTGATTGACTGACTGACTCACTGACTGACAAGGCCGTAGCTAGGGGGGTGTTTGAACACCCCCCCCAAATGGAAAATGTAAAAAATAATAGAATGCATTTACTAGCACATAATGTAAAAACCATGAAATAAAACCATGAAAACATCCACCGAAATGAAAAATGTAAAAAATTGAATGAATTGATGACATTTTCTGAAGATTTTGGACGGATGACTAAAAAAAGTCATAAGTTTTTTCAGACGGGAAACTGAAGAAACACCACCCCTCCCCCGAAATCAAATCCTGGCTACGGCCCTGCTGACTGAATAGGGACTTGAAGGGATTTCGACTGATTGATTGACTGACCCCTGATTATATTTTTGATTTACTGACTGAATTAATGACTGACTGACCTATCGATTGATTTAATGATTCATTGCTTAATTGCGTCAGTGGATTCAATGATCACTTACACAAGCATTGATTGACTGAGAAGTGAGTGAGAGAACAATGAATGAAATGACTGACTGATTCAGTGGCTGATTGATTATTGATTGACCGATAAAAGCTCTTGATTTCATTCGCACGAACTGCAACGATGCAGAATCGAATGTTTTCCGTGGTTTGCTCAGTGGTCTGGAATGGTCTCCCACAGGAGCTATCTGCTTCCTGGGCTATTTATTACTGATTCACTTTTTTTTAATTCAACTCAAAGCTGTGATTTTGCCACGCTACAGTCGGAAGCAATTCTAAGTAGTTTCCTGACGAGGCTCTATAAAAATTCTTGAATGAACGAATGAAAGAATAAATTAATATGATTGATTGATTTGATGACTGATTGATCCAATCGACTCATTGAGTGAGGGGTTCACTAGCTGGCTCACTCACTCACTCATTATCTTACTCTGCTGGAGAAGCCTTATCAATATCTGATAGGTTAGATAAATTGACCTGATACAATAATAATATTAGAATGTTAGATAAGATTAGATTAGATTAGATTAGATTGTGACTAATAACCTGGCTGCCATCCTTCCACCAGTCCTTCGGATAAGCGGATATCTGTTCCATGTGCTGTTGGTTTGCCACCCAGTCACGGTCCCACTGCGTGTGATCGTACTCCGGTTTCTTAGTCATGATGCGCTTCATCATTTCCTCGTTCTCCTTCGTCGCTCGCAGCAACTCGCGAAGACGCTTTTCCCGGTTCAGACTGAAAGATATTATATGGTAATAAACCAACTGCTGTAATTATTAAGAAGGGCGCAGGGCTTCAGAGTTTCACCCCAAAGATTTTTAGTGAAGGTTGCTCTTAATGTGTTGCATTAGCGTATTCTAGACTTGAATTGTAGATTGATGGAGTTAGTAGCGGACAATTTGTTGTTGGAATTCAGTGAAATCATCTGCAGCAACTTAAACAGGTAGGTAGGCATGTTGCATTGTAGCTACCACTTAAGGATAGCAGTGTATATGATGTAGTCCATTTCCTTCTTTAACAATCTACCATTGAAATTTGAACTCGTTCCCTCCCAAGAGAAAGGCTCGACAAACTATTATCAGTGTCTCATAAGTCATACCCATTAGAACTGATAGAAAGTCATGCTTTTGTTACTTCAACAGATTTTTATGTACTACAAAAATGTCTAGACACACATATATATTGTGCCAAATAAGGAAATGGATATGAAGGTTAGAGGGTAGATATAGAAAGGAAGCTATATAAATACATGTGGAAGCAGGTGGACATGAAACCAGAGGCATTAGACACACAGTAGGTATACTATTAAAACAGTTAGGTAGGTAAGTAGGTTATTTAAATAGATAGACAGGCAAGTACTTCCACATTTCTAAGGTAGGCAGAAGTAGGACATTAATTCAAAATTCTGGTCTGTTTGTTCACCAAACAAAACAGAATGAACAAATATATTTGAGAACAGTGGATGCAGAGAGTGAACAATGGAGCGGTTAATTGTTGCGTTGCCTTTTGTATTCGCAGTTATTCTGGTTGTCGACTCCTCCGTTTGTCTTCATGATGATCGACATCTTGGACAGAAGCGTTCGATTGTCACGTTCGATGACAGCAAGCCTCTCCTCCTCCACCTACATTGCCAAAATCAACTCGAGTTCAGCATTAACCCCCATCTACCCTATCTACTCCAGCTACCCCACTATTCTTCAATATAAGCGTGAATTACTCGATAATTAACTAATGGCTAAATCTGCAAACCTAATACAGATTTATTTATTTACTTCAAGGTGAGAAGCAATCATAGGTCCATAAAGCAAACACGTTGCCAGCTAGAAAAAACATGGGAAGTATTTAAGCTGGAAACGTTCCAGAAAATACAGTGTAGGCCTAGATTGCATGACTGTGTGGTGAGATGCATTCTTTTAGTTTCATATGCAAAGCATAGTTGCAAAAAGTTTTTTCCTTTTTTATTCTTCTCGGAAAATTTAGGGATTTTAAAATTTATTCTTCATCTCTTTTTTTATATGACCATGTTTATTTATATATTTTCTGCAATTTTTCCTTAATTTACTCAAGCTGTCCTCATACTTTCAAGGATTCCGCTAATTCAGGTCACTGGTTGACCATTTTATATAATTTTCACTAATAAAGTTCTGTTATTTGCTTGCTGACTAGAACTAAATTGTGCAAACAAGGTTTTTAATTTTAAACTGTAGTACAAGATATAACAAATTCCATTTAATTACGTCTTCCGTTTTCTCTCTCGTTTCTCCATTTTTCTGTTGTTAAAAATACCCACGTTTTATAGCGTTTTTCATTTGATGACGTTTTAAACATGTACGATGTAAATAATTCTGGCTGACCTGTATCTGTTTCAACTTCACATGAAGATGCATGTAGGTCCTTGGAGGCCTGGAGTCGACTGTTGGTCTGGCCGAAGACACCTGCAGAAAAAGCAGAGAAGGCAAGACCTAATTTGGTCGGATCTCTCACATAGCAAATGCAATTTTCAAAAATCATAATAGCAAAACATGTAACAAAAATAATTAGTAATTAAAATCATAATAACGTGAGGAAATTTAGCTATAACTACAGTGTTACAATTCCTCGATGCAAGGTCGTCAAATCTTGAGGGATCATTATATCTATCTTCGTGAATAGTAAAATATTATAATATAAGCAATATGTAAAGAAATTAAAGTTTAAGAGTAGTAATAACAACAATAACAACAATAATAATAATCCTTTAGCTTTTGAAACACTGGATAATAATAATAATAATAATAATAATAATAATAATTATTATTATTATTATTTGTCGAATAATAATAATAATAATAATAATAATAATCAGACCCTTGATTGATCTAGACAAGGCGATGGTTTGGTCCGCGAACAGCGACCCGCTCAACCGAGCCAGACTGGGAGCGATCTCAGCGCCTCACGCCGGGGACTGGCTATCCACCGTGCCAGTTGCATCGTGTGGACTAGGCCTTAGCAACGAGGCAATGCGGGTGGCGATCGGCCTACGCCTGGGTCTCAACCTGTGTGCCCCACATCAGTGTCAATGTGGTGAGACGGTGGACCCCGGAGGCCACCATGGGCTTGTGTGCAAAAAATCGGAAGGACGATCAAGCCGCCACTTTGCGATGAACGACATCATATGGAGATCGCTCAAAAGAGCGGACGTCCCGAGCTCGAAAGAACCCGCTGGGCTCCTTCGGACCGATGGTAAGAGGCCAGATGGGGCAACGCTCATTCCGTGGTCCGGAGGAAAATACATGACCTGGGACGCAACCAGCATCCATACCTGCGCCGCATCATACATAGATAAGACAGCGACGACACCTGGGAGTGCGGCTGAACTGGCCGCCTCGCGCAAAATAGCTAAATATGCAGATCTCCCTGCATCCCACAACTTTGTTCCGATTGCGTTGGAAACATTGGGACCAATTAACATTTCAGGTCGCGAGTTTATTGTGGAATTAGGACATCGGCTGACTGCCGTCACGGGCGACCCTCAGGAGTCTACACATCTGTTTCAGCGCCTGTCCATTTGCACTCAGCGCTACAACGCAATAGCGTTTAGAGGGTCCTTCATGCATGACACCGGGGACCAGGTCCAAGAACCATAGTTGCAATTATTTCTCTTCGGAATTGATGTTAGAATAGGAACTTGTCTGTTTTGGAATAAAGGAAGTTGTTTATAATAATAATAATAATAATAATAATAATAATAATAATAATAATAATAATAATAATAATAATAATAATGATGATGATGATAATGATAATGACAATTTCTATGCCGCCGTAACACAGCACATACTATCAAAAGGGCGTCTATATTTATACAATGTCACCTAATAGAGGCATTGTCTTGGATAGATATCAATACCAATATAGTTGGTTTTTCTAATGGTTTTGTAAAGTAATAAATGCAACTTTCACGGCATCTGTTGCAACCATTCACAACCACTAAATTTTTCTAAACACAGCTGCAAAGCACTTCATGCCTGCTACCACCAGACATAACTCTGAACAATGTAGCTAGACACTGTTGAGTTTGACTAATTAAACAGAATCTTATGCAGCCACATGATTAAATAACAACTGTCAATCTAAATGCACACGTTCTGTATGTATAGCTCAACCACATGGCCTAGACCCTGCTCAAATTATAGGTCTATAATTATTTAATGAATTGATCAAGTAAAAGACCCTTCACTGCTGTTGTCCATTTGAATCAGTGCCATACCATTAAAGATCGCATGCACAAAACGGTTTGGGTCCACTATTCCGAGGGTGGACCCTCGGAATAGCGGGCCGTTACCGTACAAAACAGTGCTACATTCAAAATCTCTTAAATAATCCGCCAGAGGGAGACAAACTGCAATCCTCAAGCACTTCCTCAACGGCACATAACGAAAGATCCGACATATAATTGTTAACTTAATCCAATGACTATGTAGCAGGGCTGTACTGGTAAATTTTGAGGTGAGTACACGCTGATCTCAGGGAAAATTTCGTCCATTTTGCCGTCTGAAAAATCTGACGACCTTCTTTTTTTTTAGTCATCAGGCCAAAAACCATCTTAAACAGCCACGTGCACCGTGTATGGTGTACCCTGCTTTTTTCCCCACATATACCCTACTTTTCGGGAGGTGAGTATACGATGCCGTTTTTCCCCGGAGGTGAGCATATGCTGTATACCCACGTATACCCTTGACTACAGCCCTGCTATGTAGTATGTACTGTAAATGATACATATATAAGGCTTGGATTTGTAATTGATCTGGGTGAAGCGATTGTCAAAATTATCAACCACTGAAGAAGTCCAATCGGAGTTTAGGGCAATGGTTAACACGATGGCATGAAGAGCAAATGGATACAGGATCTCTTCCCGCTGCCCTCCAAAAGGTCCACTCAACCTTCCAATCGGCAGATGGCATTGGTAATGAGCACTTGGACATGCATTGGCTGCCAACAGTTAAATTCGACACCTGTAATAACTTGTGACCATCCGCATCCACTTACTACTGAACAGAAGTCCTTACTCCTTTGCTCACTGCAAAGATAGCTGGCAAAGGATCAACTGAATTTTGTAGACTGCCTTCATGAATAAGTAATGAGGCAAATGCATGCCCAGTGTTTAAATCTGGTGATTCGTAAAGACTTGCAAGGCCATTGCTGTGTCCACAATGTAAATCTCAGCAAACAGATCTTGATAAAAAAAATGTTTCAGTTGGGTCAAGTTGTCCATACGGAATAAGTTCATGGCATTCGCATTGCTCTTGTCATCATTATGTTTCAGCCGTATGATTCAAGCGCAATGTTTGAAAAGTATTAGGCCTAGTCTAAAACGGTTGTAGAACGAATGGGGGATAATTTAAGTAGCCTATCATGACTTCATCTTGCCATGTCTAGACCAGAATTCATTTAATCATTCCAACCTCCATTTAACTTACGATTATATTTCATCAATCCAACATCTAATAAATTTAAATTGAAACTATTATTCAACAATCCAGCTTCTGTCTAAGTAAGTCTATTCATAAATCCTACTTCTATATAAGCAAATCCGACCTCTAAACAGCAAGAATTCTTTTTGTAAATCCAACTTTTTTTGACCAACGCTGAAACCCAGCGTCTACGATGCAAAACTACACGTTTAAACATTCAGACCAATAGACAATAACCAACACACAAACGTGAAACAATTGATGTTGAGATACATGCACGCACACAAATATAGGCCAACTACAAAAAGAAACAGAAAGTATAATATATGGTATAAGACAGAGATGCATACATAAACACAGTGCTTAAAGTGCAGAAAAAGAAGTGTCTGGACGTTCCTTACCTTTCCCTGCTGTGCGGGCCAAAAAAGTGGCTGGACGGCGTTAAGATTTTAAAATAAGTGCCTGGACGCCGTCCATGATCCGTCCAGGCAGACTTTAAGCCCTGCATAAACACACAACCAAGCGATGGTCACAACGATCTAAGCTGAGTATATTCTTACCCTTCGCCGATGTTCTTCGTAGTATGCGGTGTCCCATCGCTGTTGTAGCAGTTTGCTGTGCGTAGGGAGAATTGGCTTGTACGTTCGATGCATAGCTATTAACAGGTAATTCCGAAATTTCTACACCACCGTCGAGTCCGTCAACATCTATCTAACCGAATTATAAAATTAAATTATTTGAGACTTAAACTAAAACTAATTAAGTCGGTTAACAGCTCTCGTTAACCAAAGCTCCACGAAGTCGCAATTAAGTTCTGAGCAGCTTGTTGGGACACGTGGTCATGGTTGCTATGGCTACTGCGCTCAGCGTTGCCACTCTAAAATTTAAAAAAAACAAGTTGGAGGATAAAAAACCCCAAGAAAACCCAAGTTAAGCAAATCGTCCGAAAATGGCCAGAATTTCCCGAAAAATTCCTCAATTTCCCACAAATCTTCCGAAAATTTTCCGAATTTCCCGTCCGAAAAATCTGACGACCCTCTTTTTTTAGTCGTCCGGCACAAATCTTGCGGAAAAAGTTCACAATTTCCCGAAAAATCTGAAAAAATGCCCGAAAATGTCCAAAAAATCCTTTTTCCGTCGAAAAAACCCAAGAAAAAACCCAAGTTCGTTCCAAAAACTCCATTTCCCAAGTTCGGATAAAAAATCCAAGATCTTGTGAAATAACCCAAGGAGTGGCAACGCTGACTACGCTGCGTCGGATCTCTGGTTTTCTGTCTTACCATTGAGCTATCAATAATTCAAAGATGCTGTTATATAATTAGCTTCGTTTATTAAAACATGGGTGACAACTGACGCATTCAGTCAGCGGTAGAGATGAATAATGAACATAAAACTGAGAGTTAGACCGAAGTTCTCGTCTGCAAAACTGCTAAGTGCAGGGCTTTTTTAACGTGCAGTTGTAGCCTACACAAAATGTGCAGTTCTAAATGGATTTGTGCAGTTGTAGTTCGAAGCACTTTTGTACAGTTAAAACTAGCAAAAGAGGTCATTGTCCTCCGATTGGAAGTAATTTACCACGGAGGATGGGAAAGGAAAGAAGGGGTTGTGCAATTCTAAAAATTTCTTTAAAACAGCCCTGGCAAAGTGACCTAGGTAGGCTTAGGCTATATTGGCCTAGATGGTGTCATAGGCTATTTACTCTATCTGAGAGATTGAAATAATGTGGCCTGGGTGTTGGTCGCATGACATTGGGGGGAGGCGGGGCGCGAATAGCGCATTGACTAACACATCGGCATGAAAATCCTAACTAGGCTATTAACAGAACAATACAAGTAACGCTGCCTTAGAAAGCACGTCAATCCTACGAGGGGTTTCAGGAATCGAACTCAGCTCTGCTTATCTAAGTTATCTCCACACTGACCACGCAATTATTGTTGGCAACCGATAGGGGGCCTACGAATTATAAGGAACTGAACATTGACAAATCAGGTCACATCAAATCAAAACTTGTTTATTCAGAGAGATCAACAAATCAAAACAGTAAAATGACAAACAAACAAAATATAAAATAACAATGTGCAGTGAAATGAGGAGCTAATATCATCATCTATCAGGTAAAAGGGGTGTAGGACATTTCCCCCCCTGGACATTTCCCCCCCCCGGACGTTTCCCCCCTGGACATTTCCCCCCCTGGACGTTTCCCCCCGATTTCGACTAGGACATTTCCCCCCGGACATCCCCCCCCCCGTTCTATGCATACCTTCTAAATATGGTTGAAATATTTCAAATTGGTCATTAAACAGTTTATCCAACGCTTTGTATTGTATTGTGTTGATGCATACGGGGTTTAACTTGGAGCTGGATTGATGAAAATATTCTTGTCTAAATTGGAGCTGGATTGATGAAAATATTCTTGTTTAAATTGGAGCTGGATTGATGAAAATATTCATGCTTAAATGGAAGCTGGATTGATGAAAATATTCTTGCTTGAATTGGAGCTGGATTGATGATAATATTCTTGCTTAAATGGAAGCTGGATTGATGAAAATATTCTTGTTTAAATTGGAGCTGGATTGATGAAAATATTCTTGCTTAAATGGAAGCTGGATTGATGAAAATATTCATGCTTAAATGGAAGCTGGATTGATGAAAATATTCTTGCTTGAATTGGAGCTGGATTGATGATAATATTCTTGCTTAAATGGAAGCTGGATTGATGAAAATATTCTTGTCTAAATTGGAGCTGGATTGATGAAAATATTCTTGCTTAAATTGGAGCTGGATTGATGAAAATATTCTGGTTTAAATTGTTGAAGACGATAAAAGCAATCGTTTCCGCATACGGGGGGGGGGAAATGTCCTAGGGTAGGGGGGGGAAACGTCCAGGGGGGGAAATGTCCGGGGGGGGAATGTCCGGGGGGGAAATGTCCAGGGGGGAAATGTCCGTTCCCCAGGTAAAAGATCCCTAGGAAAGGATTACCCAGAAAGGGAGTGATCCCGCTAAACCTGGGCGACCACATAGAAGGAAACCGGCTAGATCATATATATAATACTTGGTGGCAACAATCACGGCAGATGGTGGAAGTGAGGGGGATAAAAGGACACTAGTGGGTATGGCGAAAAAGTACTATCCGGAATGGGTATAATATGGAAAAATAAAGGAATATATAACTACTCCGACCAGGCTAATTAAGATTGTTGAGAACACTTATATGGCCAATATAGCAACATGCGGTGCGGAAGCAAGGACATACAGAAAGAGTGAACAAAAAAGAATAGAGTCATTTGAAACAACATCATATAGAAGAATACTGAAAATACCCTGGACAGCAAAAAGGAGGAACGAGGAGGCACTGAGAGAAGTGTGTGGAGAACAAATCTGGAGTGTAATAGTCAAAAGAAAATTACAGTATTTCGGCCATATAATGAGGAAAACAACAAACCGCCCTGAAAAGGATATAGGCCTAATAACCGGTGAAACTGCTCATGAGGGATCAAGAGGAAGAGGAAGACCAAAAAGATTGTGGACGGACGACGTGATGGAATGAACGAGACTTTCGCTGGAACGGGTGGTGCGAGCAACAAAGCCGAAGGATCTGTGGAGAACAATTGTCCATGATGCCCGCCAATGTTCGGAGTGGCGAATAAGGCACCGAGGCCTATATAGGGCCTTGTGTTGTCATTATATATAGGCCTAGCTACTATAGTGATTTCTTTTGAAAAAGAAAATGCTATTTTGTTGAAAAAAAGTTTTAAAATAGACATTTTTATAAAGACGAAATATATGTTAGGCCTTCAGCAATAGGGCCTTCCATTCAAACGGACAAGGCGAATTTAGCCTTGTAAGCTAAAGCACTAATAATATAATCAGAGTTGTACGGTCTCAAGGCAGTGTCTTGCATGGTCTCTGTACTGGAAGAGAAATACATAGTTATAAGCATCATCGCCGACTACTCCCTCACTACAGTCTCGATGCAGTGTCTAGCATGGTCTCGAGGCAATGTCTAGCATGGTCTCGAGGCAGTGTCTTGTATGGTCTCGAGGCAGTGTCTTGGTCTCAGAACGTCTTGACACAGGTCTCTTATGTCTCGATCTCGAAGCCTATTGTCTCGGTCTCGAGGTCAGTGTCTCAACTTCTTGGAAACTGGTTAAAGTCTTGTTCCATTAGAGGCTGTGTTCGTACGTAGTTCTCGTGCAAACTGTCCTTATTTCTGAACTGAGTTCTATTCTTGTATACGCTATAAAATTGTCGTGTGCCGTGTGGAAAAAATATATATATATATAAAGCGTTAAGCGTGTACCTAATATTATAGGCATACCGATAGCCTCTTGAGTTTTGAACTGCCTCGGACAGTCTCGGGGTCTCGGTCTCGGAACCCAATGTCTCGATCTCGATCTTGGTCTCGAAGTTTACTGTCTTGCATATAAGTCGCGTAATAATGCGTAGAGAGCAAGAGGTAATGAGTTCGAGCCCCCTTTGGGCGGAAATGCGTTGTAAGCTGCTATTAGCGCCAGACATTGCAGGCTATCTGCTCATTTATAGTTAGTCAAGATTTATGTATTCTGCAATCTGAGTTCCTGTAAATTGTTTCAACTGCATAATTATTGTACACCGTAGCCGGATTGTTAAATAAAGGAAGTTACTATAGTGTGGTTGAATGTTAATGATAAAGCCCATAATACCAACTTTGTTTAGAAAAGAAGCAGCTACATAAATATTGGCGCATATTAGGCTATTGTTGAAACGGCTCCCGCCTAAACCTATACTGGCTTTTTTGTTTAAAATAATGATGGAACAAACGTTCCACTTAAGAAACTTTAAAAGCAAGTAAACGGAAGCCCGCAAAGGGCATTCGCCGTGACGCATGACCTTCATACAGTACCGTTCCCGA
>OX457041.1:45014485-45031985 GCA_949752735.1 Lumbricus terrestris
GTACTGTAGCTATGGCCATATATATATATAAGTAAGTAAGTAAGTAAGTATTTTCTTTATTACTCCACTTGCAAACGCACAATGGGACACAGAACATCAATATAATACATAGAAGTAATAATAGGTAATAAAAACGTGCAAAATTTAAAATCAAAAGTTAAATATAATATAATTACTAAACTATCATCGTCAATCAAGTTAACTATATAACATTCTGGTGATAAATCCCTTTGCAATCAACGAATCACAACGTGGTATTTCAAGATTGTGTGATCGGGGCCTAAGGGAGTAACCAGTTACACGTTCAGGTGGAAGAAGATAATGGAGGACATGCCCGGGGTCACAGAGGATAGAAGAAAAGAGGGATACATCTGCCTTGGAACATAACATGTCAAAAGTAGGGGTGTTAGAGGGCAAAAAACCCTGTCTTATCAACTTTCTAATAATAGCGGACAGACGATTCCTCTGACCCTCATTTGCAAAACCCCACCATGCTGGCGAAGAATAAAGCATTCGCGCGACTGTGGTGGAACGTACAACATCATGTAGTCGGCTGCCAGTCAAACCATGCGACACAAGGACACGAAGTGCATAAAAAGATTGCTTTGCTTTACAGACAATGTTATCAATGTGCTCAGAAAAACCCAACCTATATGAAAGCGTAATACCCAGAACCTTAATTGTATCAACTCGTTCAATCCCAATAATGGGGGGAGGGCAATCAGAAGTTTTGGAACGGGGACGCCTAAAGATGACTTCACATGACTTGCTATGATTGAGGCGCAAGTTACAATTACTAGCCCACTCTGCAATGTGATTAAGTTCAGCATCAGTAGTGTAAATATTAGATGCAGGAATAATTAGGTAACAGTCATCAACATATTTAAAAAGTCTATTACCTACAAATAGTAGCTTTAATCCAGAAATTAAGGAAAGAAAGTTGACTGGCCCAAGGCCAGACCCTTGAATAATGCTTGCATTAATGCACTTGAAAGATGAGGTTATGCCACCGAACTTAGTGCAATGCACTCGGTTATGTAACAAAGCAAGAACCCAGTTGTAAACAAAGTCAGGAATCGGCATAGAGGCTAACTGTACAGCCAGACTATCATGTCTTACAGTATCAAAAGCCTTAGAAAAATCCAAAGATACCAGACGAACATATGGTTCACATTTAACTGACTCAAGTAAATGGTGAGTTAAAGCAATGAGCGCAGAAGTAGTCGACCCAGAGGGTCTGAAAGCAAATTGGTCAGAATATATGCAGTTCTCATCAGGATTAGTCAGAATTGGATAGTAGTATTTATGCACAACAAATTTCTCTAGAATTTTACATAATACAGGTGTAATAGAAATTGGGCGGAAATCAGCCTCAGAATCAGGACTAGACATTTTTGGAATAGGGGTAATTTTGCTCTCCTTCCATTGAGGAGGGATATACGATTCAGACAAAGATCTTTTAAACAGGTATGATATGGGTGCTGACAAAAGATGAGCCATGCTTGACAGGAGCCATGACGGGAGCCCATCAGGTCCAACTGACACACCACGAATAGACGATAGGGCACGGAAGACATGGAATTCCTCCATGACCACGGCCTCATCAGCGGTGACTGTTGCTTTTGCTGTAGGTTTCGCATAATGCAGGTCCGTAGATGTTTTACCGTAGTGTAGATTAAGACTGTCAGCGGTGACTTTGCTATCGTTACATAAGTAATCCCTGGACTCACCGCGAAGCCGTCTCACTTCAGACCACAAGTTACGTGAACCACGCTCAAGGCCGTCAAAACTGGTCTCGTTTTTCTTTGCGATTAGATGGTTGATTTGAGCGGCAAGAGACTCTGCAGCTCCATGTCGGCCGTGTCGATGCATATGATTTCTCTTTCTCAGCAGATGTTTAAGATGAGGTGTCATAAATGGTGGATCACGTGCTTTAATTGTAATTCTTTTCAGTGGAAAAAATAAGTCCAGTGTTGCTTTCATGAAGACATAGAAGGATGAAAAAGCTATTATTATATTATTATATATGCTAATATATAGCAGACCTACAATAACACGAATCTATTGCGCACTTGATAAAAAAATGAAATTATCACAAAGTCATGGCCCATAATAATTAATAATAATTAGGTGCATGCAGCCTCTCTTAACTGATTACGTCAGTGAAAAACTGAGTCAAATGCTTATCCAGCGGATCGTAAAAGATTATATTTTTGATGAAACATTTCAATGATAAGCATAGTTACTATAGATACATGTATGAGTCGTCTGCTGGACTTTGATCAGGAGATGAAAATCACGCGTAAGGAACGCGCTAAACCTGCAGCCCAATCGCATCTGATATTGGATGATCCAAGATAAGAGCTGCTGGACAACAGCGAGGGAGAGTGTGTGTGTGTGTGTGTGTGTGTGTGGGGGGGGGGGGGGTAACCATCTACTTATTGCCTTGACAATAAGTGTCACTACTTAATATGGTCTTAGCTGTACGGTCTCATGAGCCGGTGACTTCTCTGAGGGTAACTGCACCGTTACCACGAGGTGTAGTCATCGTAGCGTCAGTAGCTGCTGTTGCGTAATCCAAACATCTGTGGTTTGGGACTCTCTGGCTTACCTTTTGGTTTGAACAGATTCGTTTGGATGCCAGAACAAAAGCAAGGTACGACACTCCACTTTAGGATGGATTAATAATTATAGCTTATGTTTTTTTAAACTTTGGTTTCAATTTCGACATCATGTTTAAAAGATAAGTTTATTTTGTCTTGAGCATGATGTCCAAATTGAAACTGCACTTACAAAAACATATGATAACTGGTGGCCACTTTCATTGAAGTGCTATTTTACAGCTATTTTCATTTAATTAATATTATTCAAGCTACTCACTCAGCATGAGTGGCAGACCTAGTCTAAAAGTGTTTACTGGATTGCTACTATCGTGCCGGACATTTAATTATTAGATCACATTTGAAGTTCAATATTTTAAACTTCAAATGCGGTTTTTGTTATTCAAAACTCATGCCTTCACATTCCAAGACTTAGGCGCATTGATAGGCCTATACTCCAACAATTATAGGATATACTGTGTAGCCTACCGAAGTGCGATTCATGTTACCGTATATATTTTAAATTTATCTTGTGTTCATGTGTATAAGCACTGCACAACATATTCATAGCTTCACCTCATTTCATAATTTTCTATAGCAGGCCTAATAAAAACTACTCAAAAGTCCGTCGATTACACCAAAGAAAAGTAGAGCCACATGCAGAGGCCATCTAAAAAATACACTCGACGCTGTCAAAACAATAATTCCGATGACTTTCGCGTCTTTTCAGTATTCAGTCGACGCTTCAAGATCATCCGTGCGTATCGTAGATCTATATATCGTTGCTTCACAAAGTTTCTCTCTCTCCCAAAGTCCCGTCTGCCTTCCCTTGAAATTAACGTCTTTTCAAATCCGTTTCAATTTTACTGTTCCAGCGAATGACATGATATACTCAAATATTCAACACACAGAGGCGTTAAAATACACGGTGCTTTCGAAAGACACAGAAAAGAAATTATAGGCCCATGTACATGTAAATCAGACCAAATCGAGACGCGAAAACTGTCTCCCACTTTCTGAAGAATTCAAGTCATTTAATTATGATACACGCAATCCTCCACTTTTTTGGCCTCAATGGATCTCGCTGCAACAGCTTCTATATATGCCTCCTCCTGCTGCTCCTCCTGCTCCTCCTACTCCTCCTCCTGCTCCTCCTCTTCCACCTGCTCCTCCTCCTCCCCATCTCCTCCTCCTCCGCCATCTTTTCCTCCTCCACCATCACCTCCACCATCACCTCCTCCTTCTCCTTTCCACCACCACCACCTCCTCCTCCTCTTCCACCACATCTCCTACTCCTCCTCATCTCTCTGATCTATCCATCATCCGGATTCAAGTCTCTCCGCTTCACATCTCTTCAGAGAATCGAAGTTGGCGATCCGGAAATTGAGGCTGGTCGCTGACGAACTGAGACTACATGTAATCAAACATCAGAGTGATTGAATAATTGAGTACGTTTTCAGTGAACGAGAGACAGAGACAGAGACAGAGACGGAGACAGAGACGGAGACAGAGACGGAGACAGAGACAGAGACAGAGAGACAGGCAGGCAGAATGATCCTGTTGACAGACAAATAGAGAGAGAGAGAGAGAGAGAGAGAGAGAGAGAGAGAGAGAGAGAGAGAGAGAGAGAGAGAGAGAGAGAGAGAGAGAGAGAGAGAGAGAGAGAGAGAGAGAGAGAGTCATAGACGGACTGAGTGAATGGGAGATTGAGTGCATGAGTCAATTAATGAGTAAGTGTGAGTTCGTGAGTAATTGAGCTAATTATACAGTGAGTCGCATACTTCTTATACGCGCAATTATAGCACCTTTTAAGTGTTTTTTGATCGATTGATTGATTCCAAAAATTGATATATTCTAGAGCTTCTTCAAAAGGCCTAGCCTACTCAGAGGCGCTCATCACAAAGGCCAATTTGTGCTAGGCTTATTAATTCTGGAATTACTGCACTCTATTATTCGCATTGTCATTTACGGCACCTACAGGGTGGGCCAAAAAAGACCCCCCTAGGTTTTTTGCCAATATTTTGTCCAGAAGTAAGAATTTTGAATTGAAATTTTACAGGCTTAAAGACAATTCCTATTTACACATGATGGCCAGATTTCATAAAAATATTTCAAACACAACAAAAGTTATACCACTTTTAGTGAGGTCACCCACCGTTTTTGACAATTCAAAGACGAAACGCAACAAAAAGTAACAAAAACACGATTTTATTAAATCTCATCTCAAATAACTGTTGTCAAATGAACTTGGTAGTGCTTCACAACTTGTGTTCAATGTGCCCACCACCTGTGCCAAAACTTCTTTTGAGTCTCTTTGCAAAGTTCTTGATGGACGTGTTGATTAATCTGATAGATTCCTTATTTACCAATTTGATTGTCATCTTGCTAAGTGACTTCTCAGGGACGCGCAGCTACGCTGGTACCCTGTTTCTTTTTTAAATAGTAATAATAATGATCATCTAGCTATACGAAGGCCATTTTGATAACAAATATTTGAGATGAGACGTAATAAAATCGTGTTTTTGCTACTTTTTGCTGCGTTACGCCTTTGAATCGTCAAATAATGGTGGGTGGCCTAATTAAAAGTGGCATAACCTTTTTTCTGTTTGAAATATTTTGATGAACTTTGGCCACCGTGTGCATATATGAATTGTCTTTAAGCCCCTAAAATTTCATTTCGATATTCTTACTTATGGCCAAGATATTGGCCAGAATAATTAGATCGGTTTTATGTTACTTTTGTTGCGTCGCGTTTTTGAATCGTGAAAAAACGGTGGGTGGCCTCACTAAAAGTGATATAACTTTTGTTCTGTTTAAAATATTTTGAGGAAATCTGGCCGTGATGTGTAAATATGAATTGTCTATAAGCCTGTAAAATTTCATTTCGAAATTCTTACTTTTGGTCAAGATATGGCTCATATGGGCAAAGAACGTAGGGAGGGTCTTTTTTGGCCCACGCTGTACATGGGAGGCTATTTATATAAGCATATAGCTCTAAATAAGCGGCTGATAAGTGTGCGGCTATTATTGCGAAATTATATGCTATAAATGAAACAAATAAATGAATAGTTGCTGTTTTTAGAATAGTAGCCTATAAGAACCTGGGAGATTTTTTCTACCTGCCGTGATTTTAAATTTAAAAAAAACAATTGAATAATCAATCAAACAACCCATCAATCAATGTGAACTTGATATAGCACCCCTTATGATTCCTATGCGAAGTCGTTCATATGCAAACCGTAGAGATCGATAATTATATTTATCGACGTGAGAGCCTTGTAGCCGGAAGGTTGCGGGCTCGAATACACCTCAAGCCGCCGCTTAGAGACATTGAGAAAGTCCTTCACTCGCAATTGCTGATGCGTTTTATGCGTTTCGGTGTGAAACTCCGTGAAATTCAGTGTCCGCGCTGTAGTCGGGAGCGCCTCTGAGTAATGAGCTTGAAGAGGCGCTATAACAAGTGCACATACAAACATACAAACAAGGCTTCGAAACCAGTTTGCGTCGCACGATATTTAAAGTTCATTATCGATCTCATTGATTGATCGATAGTCATTGTGTGATGATGCCACCATTATATAGGCTGTGATTGATTAAAGGATGAATAAGTATGCGATGCTCTGACTAATCCTAGTCTGTTATTCTTCATTTGCAGAGAGAGAGAGAGAGAGAGAGAGAGAGAGAGAGACGAGAGAGAGAGAGAGATGAGGAGAGAGAGAGACGAGAGAGAGAGAGAGAGAGAGAGAGAGAGAGAGAGAGAGAGAGAGGAAAGGAAGGGAGAGACAGACAGACGGAGACAGAGGGAAGGAGGGACGGGCGGACGTACGGACGGACGGACGGAACGGACGGACAGACAGACATATATATATATATATATATATATATATATATATATATAGAGAGAGAGAGAGAGAGAGAGAGAGAGAGAGAGAGAGAGAGAGAGAGAGAGAGAGAGAGAGACGGTGAGACAGAGTGACATAGACGAAGAGACAGAGAGGGAGAGAAGACAGAGAGACAAACACAGAGAAAGACAGAGATATGCAGATAGAGACATGCATATAAAGACAGAAAGACACAGAGAGGCGCACAAATAAAGACAGAGAGAGACAGACATAGACAGACAGAGACCAGCAGAGGCAGACAGATACAGAGGGAAATAGATGAACAGATACAGAGTCAGATATACAGAGCGAACCGTAAAGAAGCAGAGAGAAACAGACAGAGGAAGAAAGCAGAGAAACATGCAAAGGAAGAAAGAGACACTGCATAGAGAAAGAAGGCAAGAAAGAAAGAAGCAAACAGACAGAGCGAGTATCCAGAACAAGCGCACGATAAATGCTGTTTTTTTTTGCTAAAATTACAATTTCCAACTATATTTATCTATAATTGAATAATATTAGTGTTTTTTTTCTTAAAATCTCTTAATGTACACATTTTCAAAAGAAAAGGAAATATTCGTCATTAGCTTTCGTTTCTCTCCGCTTTTATTATACGGTCATCATTTATTTTTCACATCTAGCGAGCAATAGCTTCGTTTTGTCCGGAAACCCATGATAATGACAGCAATTATAGTGATGCTAATAATAGAATTCGATGATGGTGACGATGATGACGACAAAGACAACGACGAAAACGAACCCAACGATGATAATCATCACAATATGTTTGCATGTGCACTTGTTAGCGCCCCTTCAAACTCGCTACTCAGAGGCGCTCCTGACTGCAGAGCGGACACTGCATCGGAGTGTCACGCCGAAGCGCTGAGCAATTGCCAGTGAAGGACTTGCCAAAGGTCCCTACGCGGCGACTTGAAGTGGATTCGAACCTCGAACCTTCCGGCTTCAAGGCAACGACGCCACCACTACAGCACCGCGCCCCACAATAGATGTAGGCCTAACAGAAGCATGCTTTTTTGGCACCTATTTCAGTCCGTATAGTAAGATGATTGTTTTTGTGTAAGTCCTACCTGCGTCCCTGCGCTACGTGAAATGAAATCTGTCTTACTTTCCCGGGGTTGGGACGCTGAGCGCGCCTCTGTATTGCAAGGACCCTATAAATTCCCAGAAAATATTAAACTTGGTCGGTGCGAGAAGTACCGGGGCCCTTGCTGAGAAAGAGAAATCATTTGCATCGTCACGGCCGACATGAAGCTGCAGAGTCTCTTGCCGCTCAAATCAACCATCTAATCGCAAAGAAAAACGAGACCAGTTTTGACGGCCTTGAGCGCGGTTCACGTAACCTGTGGTCTGAAGTGAGACGGCTTCGTGGTGAGTCCAGGGATTGCTTAAGTCACGATAGCAAAGTCACCGCTGACAGTCTTAATCTACACTACGGTAAAACATCTACGGACCTTCATTATGCAAAACCTACAGCAAAAGCAACAGTCACCTCTGATGAGGCTGTGTTCATTGAGGAATTCCAGGTCTTCCGTGCCCTATCGTCTATTCGTGGTGTGTCAGTTGGACCTGATGGGCTTCCGTCATGGCTCCTGTCAAGCATGGCTCATCTTTTGTCTGCTCCCATATCTTACCTGTTTAAAAGGTCTTTGTCTGAATCGTATATCCCTCCTCAATGGAAGGAGAGCAAAATTACCCCAATTCCTAAAATGTCAAGTCCTGTTTCTGAGGCTGATTTCCGCCCAATTTCTATTACACCTGTATTATGTAAAATTCTAGAAAAGTTTGTTGTGCATAAATATTACTATCCAATTCTGACAAATCCTGATGAGAACTGCATATATTCTGACCAATTTGCATTCAGACCCTCTGGGTCGACTACTGCTGCACTCATAGCTTTAACTCACCATTTACTTGAGTCTGTTAAATGTGAACCATATGTTCGTTTGGTATCTTTGGATTTTTCTAAGGCTTTCGATACTGTAAGACATGATAGCCTGGCTGCACAGTTAGCCTCTATGCCGATTCCTGACTTTATTTATAACTGGGTTCTTGCTTTGTTACAAAACCGAGTGCATTGTACTAAGTTCTGTGGTATAACCTCCTCTTTCAAATGCATTAATGCTAGCATCATCCAAGGGTCTGGCCTTGGGCCAGTCAACTTTCTTTCATTAATTTCTGGCTTAAAACTACTATTTGCAGGTAATAGGCTTTTTAAATATGCTGATGACTGTTACTTGGTTATTCCTGCATCAAATATTGATACTACTGATGCTGAACTTGGTCACATTGCAGAGTGGGCTAGTATTTGTAACTTGCGCCTTAATCATAGCAAGTCATGTGAAGTCATCTTTAGGCGTCCCCGTTCCAAAACTTCTGATAGCCCTCCCCCCATCAGAGGGATTGAGCGAGTCGATGCAGTTAAGGTTCTTGGCATCATGCTTTCATATAGATTGGGGTTTTCTGCACACATTGATAATATTATCTGTAAAGCAAAGCAATCATTTTATGCACTTCGTATCCTTGTGTCCCATGGTTTGACTGGCAGCCGACTTCATGATGTTGTACGTTCCACCACAGTCGCGCGAATGCTTTATTCTTCACCAGCATGGTGGGGTTTTGCAAATGAGTGTCAGAGAAATCGCCTGTCCGCTATTATTAGAAAGTTGGTACGACAAGGTTTTTTGCCCAGTAACACCCCTACTTTTGACATGTTATGTTCTAAAGCAGATGTATCCCTCTTTACTTCTATCCTTTGTGACCCCGGTCATGTCCTCCATTATCTTCTTCCACCTGAACGTGTAACTGGTTACTTCCTTAGGCCCCGTTCACATAATCTTGAGATACCACGATGTGATTCGTTGATTGGTAAGGGATTTATCACGAGAATGCTATATAGTTAACTTTTGACGATAACAGTTTAGTAATTATATTATAATTTAACTTGTGATTTTAATTTGCACTTTTTTTATTACCTATTATTACTTCGATGTTTTATAATGATGTTCTGTGTCCCATTGTGCGTTTGCAAGTGGAGTAATAAAGAAAATACTTACTTACTTACTTACTTATATAGGCAGAGCAGTGATGGATCTATAAACTATCTCAAGGCTTCATGAAAAAATGTTTTTATAAACAAATTAAAATAGCAGCCGTGCGTGTGGGCCATAAACGACTTACTATTTAATACTCACAAATATATAAGTAGAATTTTAGTCTGTTGTTAATTTGAAGTATAAACTGATTGCAGTCGAATGTCAGCAATATTATATTAAAAGGGATATGATTCGCAGACCGTGTATTTATGCATGTAACCACACAGCTCGGGTCCTATAGTAGTCGCCGGGTATTGGGCATTTGCCTCTGTCTCTTAGGCGATGTTGATTATAAGTATAATAAATAAATAATAAATAAATAGACAAACAAATTAATTAATTAATCAATCGATAAAATATATAAATAAATAAATCAGTCAATAATTTTTTTAATAAAATATAATAGCAGTGACAATTAGCAGTAATGATGATGATGATGATGATGATGATGATGATGATGATGATGATGATGATGATGATGATGATGATGATGATGATGATGGTGGTGGTGGTGGTGATGATGATGATGATGATGATGATGATGATGATGATGATGATGATGATGATGATGATGATGATGATGATGATGATGATGATGATGATGATGATGATAATGATGATGATGATGATGATGGTGGTGATGGTGGTGATGGTGGTGATGATGATGATGATGATGATGATGATGATGATGATGATGATGATGATGATGATGATGGTGGTGGTGGTGGTGGTGATGATGATGATGATGATGATGATGGTGGTGATGGTGGTGGTGATGATGATGAGGATGATGATGATGATGATGATGATGATGATGGTGATGGTGGTGATGATGATAATGATGATGATGATGATGATGATGATGATGATGATGATGATGATGATGATGATGATGATGATGATGATGATGATGATGATGATGATGATGATGATGATAACAACAACAATAATAATAGTTAGCATTGAAGTCCCTGAGGGATCCTAAATACATTTGTACCTGGGGCAAACAAAATAATAATAACAATATGGTTTCAAAGTCCCTGATGATAATGACATCAGAATAATAATAATTTTAAAATAATAATTATAATAATAATAATAATAATAATAATAATAATAATAATATAAAAAAAATTAAAAAAATAAAATAATAATAATAATAATAATAATAATAATAATAATAATAATGGTAATAAAAATAACTCTGTCATTTTTGTAACACTTTCACTACTGAGGCGGAGGATGAGGCCTGCATGGTTTTCTAGACATTGAACAACGGCTACAAGTGTAATTTTTTGAAATCCCGAGAGATCTTAGCCTTCTAAGGTAGGCCTACCTCGGGTAAAAAATAATAATAACCTTTCCATTCTATTCCTAACTTCTTTTTACATCCAGGCCTACAATAACTGAGGTGAAAAACAATAAGTAGGCCTATTATTGCAATAGTGATCATAATTATAGGCCACATGGACTAATTAATAATGATAATCTTGATGATGCCTAGTTGTGTAAGAGCGCGTGTGCCCCGTATACACACCTGGGTGCAGAAGAGGCCTTGGTCGTCGGGCTTGTGGCCAACTGAGCAAACAATTGAATCCCATTGAGATTTTAATTGTCTTGTGTACTTACTATTGCCTCAATCGGATTAATCCAACCGGATATGTCTTTGCGACGGGGCGGGACCCTTGTCTGATTTACACAGCGTAGATACACGTCTTCTTAACAGCCACTTGAGTGCGCATTTTGCCCAATCGCCCCAGGTTCGAGTATCGCGAATCTGGCGTTAATTCTCTCTACCTCTCGACGTCAACACGCCTGCCGCTAATCAACGCTATTATCAGTATTTGGCCACACGTCAAAAGCTGTCATTTTTGTAACAGCTGTGGTGGACCAGGGTTTTCGCGGCAGATTGATTGAGTACCGGTATGGTCTGATGTAACGGGGCAAGGGGTTAAAGTAATTTTAGCCCCTTTACTTGATTAATGTCTTTGCGGTTCGTCTAATTTTAGAACGCATTTCCGCGTAGGGCTACCTGGATGGCTTAATGCATTATGATGAGCCCCAAGACTTATCTTTAAGCGTTTTGCCCAGGGCCTGAAGGGGTGGAACCAGGGCTTTACAGGAAGGCGATTCTATTCTTATAAAGACAGAGACTTGGCTGAGATAATTATCAAGTGACTGAATTATTGGGTTCTCAGTTGCTACCATGATTCTTGGACGGTCTTCAGTGAGAAACTTTTGGACGACAGATCGATTTAGTGAGTTTTGGAATTAACTGCGTTTTAATGCGACTTAGATCTATAATTGCGATGCCATAGCGCAATGCGATAAATGCTGATGTCGCAATTAAGTGATGCGAGTTGATGATGCAATATGATGCAATACGATCCGATGCAATTATGTGAAATTGATTGAGGAATAAAATCACGTGAGTCGTCATAACGGCAAAACTGTGTCACGTCGTAATAAAAATGGTCAATATCATTATTATTTTTTAAAATAAAATTATTATTGTAGTTATTATTTTATTTGATTTTAAATTTTTTTATTTATTTTTTATTATAACACACGTTTTTTTTCCCCAAAGAAAATGACAAAGTCATTTAGGTCTACAGGCTAATGTCTATGCTCCTTTTGTATTACGCGCATTACGCACATTACGTAACGTAGTCATTCAGACCAAGACTTCCAGGTGTCTTGACTGTTTGAGTCAGTTGTTCCCAAAACCGACGATGAGTTTCCGATTTGCAGGACGACTGATAGGCACTGGAGCAGATGGCTGGTCTGTACATACATAGGCTAGATAACGCATACATAAGAATAGATACATGGATCATAGAAAATACATAGGGCCTACAGGTCCTATATACATATATAAACGTGTATGTATAATTGTATATGCGCCCTCTTTAATGACTTTCAAACGTATAATAACTTTTCTTCATGTGTAACAATGTATTATAACGATATACTGCATTGTATTGTAACGTTGTGAGGTTACGGGATATTACTTATTTAAATATGGGTAGCATTAAAAAACACAATTTTACGCGGTAGAATGTGATTAAATGAAATAGCCAACAGATACCATACGGTACAATATACAAAACAGGAAAATAGTTCCGTGCGTTATATCTGGTACAACCGTAACGTATTTAGTGCGACGTCATTCAACTTATTTTTGTCTAATTCAATACATTGTTCAGCATTAAGCTATATCCTAACATTAACTCATATAGCGCATTTGAGAAACGTTCATTAGCGAGGATATCATATAGTACCGCTGCAGTATCACGACAGTGTAATAGGCCACTCCATACCATGCTGTAGAAGACACTGCATATCATTGCAACAATGATGTTATACGCGTTGCAGAAATAACAATGGACGATATCATGCCGTTCTTTTGGGGCCTGGAAGCCTCTCCGACATCCCCACAGACAGTCCCTCGACCTTGGAGCCACTCCTGCGGAGAGGACAGCAACGCGAGCAACCACGGTAGCTCCGACACTTCCGAGTTCCAATCGCTTCCAGACACAGACCTGGATGAGAGGTTCTTAGACTTCCTGTTCGCCCAGGACCAAGGAGTGCCGCTGCCGCAGTACGGATCGACGGTCAGTAGCATCGCGGAGTACCTGCGAGCGTCGTCGGAGGTGGACAGTCCGCCTCCGTTCCAGGAACTTCCGTTTCGAGGACTTCCGGTTTACGAACTACTTTCCGAATCAGACGTTGGAGGTCGGTCGGCCGACGAACTTCAGCGGACGGTGTTCGACGAAACTGGTGAGGAGTATCTGTTCCGGTCCGGCGAGGCAGTGGCCTTCGAGGACGAGGTGTTTGGAACGAACAGCGGAAGTGCACGAGGTTCTGAGGACGACGATCTGGTGGTCCTCGGCGTCGGTCTCAAGTACCTCATGGAGGAACCGAAGATGGAACTCTTCGAGGACTCGTTCGTCGAACCGGACCGATCGTCCTACGGTGCCTCCAGACTCCCGTCCTACCAACAAGACAGTCCCTGCTTCGCCTATCCGCAGTCGGGCGATGCGTCGTATCCGGTGGTGCCTGAGGACGGTTCCTACTACGAGGACGAGGACACTCTGGTGGATCGATCGATGGCCGACCTCTACGCCTCTTGCCTTCGAGTGGGGAACTCACTGGACCCTCCTCTCGTCCCTTCTTCTGATCAACTTCCTCAGTGCATCGACTCTGGACTCGGCTACTACCAGGAGGAGACCCCGCAACGCACCGAGAACCTTTACGACCTGGTCGCCATGAACCGACCGATGCACCTCGCTCAGGGCTACTACCCGGGAACCACGACCCGCCGAGAGGGTACCATCGAGACCCTCCTCCTTTCCGGGACCACAAGTGCCTTCGACCCGGGCAACAGCGGCGGGTACGCGTCGTCGAGGCAACTATCAATGGGGGCGACGGCTGTGAACCCTCGTGGTGTCCAGTACGTACAGGGTCCCGTATACCCAGCTGACGATCGAATACACTGCTGTACGTACGCCGGGTGTAACAAGGTCTACAGCAAGAGCTCACACCTGAAGGCTCATCTGCGCAGGCATACAGGTGAGAAGCCGTTCACCTGCGGATGGCCCGGATGTGGCTGGCGATTCTCACGGTCCGATGAACTGGCAAGGCACAAGCGCTCGCACTCCGGAGTCAAACCCTATCCGTGCAAGCTGTGCGAGAAGAAGTTCGCCCGGTCAGACCATTTGGCTAAACACCTGAAGGTGCATCGCAAACGAAGCGAGAGACTTGCCAGTCAGACGCTCAGTCTACGCTGAACAACAGGCCGAATCATTGAAGAATCTCCCCTAGATTTCCCGTAAAAATCCCACAAAAATCTCCCCTAGATTTCCCAAGAATTCCTATATCATCTCCCCAGAATAATTGCAGAATCTCCTCTAGGTTTCTCCCAAGAATCCCACCAGAATCTCTCCATAGATCTCCCCCTAAGAATCTCACCGGAATCTCCACAGAATCATTGCAGAATCTCCCAACAGATCTTCCCCTAAGAATCCCACCTGAATCTCCACAGAATCATTGTAGAATCTCCCTCTAGATTCCGCCTAAGAATCCCACTCGAATCTCCCCCAGAATCTCCCCGTGGAATCAACTGCGAGTCTCTTCTGAATCTCCCATTACTATAGGTGACCTTACTTATCTGCCTTTTTTGCTTTAACTGAGCGCCCAAGAGTAAAGTTTGCATGAAAGTTCTCCGATTTCTTTATGCGGCGAGACCATTTCCTATAATATACTGACATAAACGTCCTTTTCTGCCATAACCTGTCTAAAAATCGTGGGATCCATTAACCTTCGGCGCTATAGAAATCTCGAAAATACAATGACAATGAATGGTCCCCGAGCCTTCTTCAATCTTCATTGGATACGAAATGAATAAGAAACGGATTCTGTGCTGATCTCAGAAGTGAGATATGACGCTCTCTGGCAGAAAAACGAAGCCCTGTTAATTTCGAACAGCGAATTAATCGAACAATGCGAACAAGCCGCTGATTAGGTAATTATTGCTCAATTTAGAATTAAAGATACCTGTTTTCTAAAGATTTTATCCAATTATTATTATGCTGTATAGGCTAACTTATAAGAGAGATGTGCAAATGATTTTAAAACTTTTAACAGTTTTGCTAATGATGATTGATTTTGTTTCCGCTTGTGAACTCATCTGGCTCAATGCAGTTGTCATGTTTCTAAGAAAAAGACACTAGAACACTAGAACATCAGGTCTAAAAGTTCTCTGGGAAGCAACCAAAATAAATTCGAACAACTCATAATTATGAATCGAAGTAGTTATTCTGTTTCTTATAAATGAATTAAATACATTAGGCTAAAGACCATTTTAAAATTGTTGCCGGTCTATATATATATATATATATATATATATATATATATATATATATAATATATATATATATATGCCTAACTATATATGGGGGCCCGTGCGGTAGCCTATAGCGCAGTGGATAACACACTGGCATGGAGAGCGAGAGGTACCGAGATCGAACCCCGTACGCCGAACGTCATATTTTGTAGGCTGCTATCAATAATAATAATCTTCGTTTATTAACATTCAATCTGACAGACCGGAGAATGATTACAGATAGCCTACAAGTTATACGAAATACGGCCAGCTTCGCACGACACGCAGGTCGGCTACACAGCAGGCTTGGTAGCTTAACACTAATGGCCTAAGTGCTGAAACGCTCCTGGTTCGGCCAAGCCAGGAGTGGGAGGGGCGATCTTATTTTCAACAGACCTGAGGCAAACAACACAACAGAAAGCGCCACTGGCAGCTGACAGAAAATTCAAATAATTTTATGCCCTGACCCCTGAGCGAGGCTTGAACCCAGGCCGCGATAATGACTATATACTCAATAGTGCTATTAGCGCCGTGTGTTGCCGTGTCAGTAGTTAAGATTGATGTTAATTTAAGATTGCTGCATAAATTGCAGCCTACAGTACATGCACAGAACAGTGAAAAAATTTATTATTATTATTATTATTATTATTAATATTATTATTATTATTAAATAAATAAATAAATTAATTAAAGAAAAATTATTATTATTATTATTATTATTATTATTATTATTATTATTATTATGTTGAGATGTGCTATATAAATTCCCAGCCATATTGAATTACATGTAGGCATACGTCATGTCAATTTCTTAAAATCACCATTTTGACTAGATATATACGGAAATAATTATCAGTTTTTCTGTAGAGCAATATCGCAACTTGCAATAAGTGAAAGATTACAACAGCTATATAGTCTAAGGCTCTAAGCATAGGGGTGAAGAAACAAGTAACCATGTACAAAATCACCCATAGACTCGTGGAAAATTAAAACATTTGCTCGGCATGCACAAAATTCATTGAAGACTATAGAGTCATATATAGCCCAGTTTTTAAATAGACATTTCGAGCGAAGTGTTGAACCTCGTGTTTAGTTTAGAACCTGTAGGCAAAACAGCGGAACATGCATAAGAATATAAGAACCATATAGGAATCAGCACCATATGGTCCCGAGACAATGTCTCTGTCTTAAGAGTCTCGAGACAGGTTCTTGATGTCTCGGAACGAATTGTCTTGGTCCCAGCCTCGAAGTCTGTAAAGAAAATAATATAGAGTAGATGGTATCTTAATGTTTCTAAATGTTGACTAAAAGGCTAGAAGCATCCTTACCGCGCGCACACACACACACACACACACACACACACACACACACACACACACACACACACACACACACACACACACACACACACACACACACACACACACACACACACACACACACACACACACACACACACACACACACACACACACACACACACACACACACACACACGCACGCACACACACACACACACACACACACACACACACACACACACACAACACGAACACTTTAGGGATCTGAAGTGTCGCTATTAAGTGCCAATAATATTGTATGTTCTTGTGCAATGCAAACATTCATTTGCAACCGTTTTCCGGTTCCAGGAAGCATCCACATCCGTTTCAGCAAGACCCAAGATACTCGAAACCAGGAGATACATATTAAAGGGATATTTAATTTAAGAATAATTAATTGCTCTTTTTAAGTTGGTAACTAGAAGAATTAAATATTTAGAGGATATGAGTTTGATATATATAGAGATAAAAATCTGATACACGCATACAATAATAATACATTCATACATACATACATGCATACATACATAAATAGATACATACATACATACATACATACATACATACATTACACACACGTATACATACATACTTACATACAGAGAAAGCAAGCAAACATACAAAAAGGGATACATACATGTAGGCTATAATATTGTATGTATTATACGCATGTATACATACACAC